>CM059869.1:21386682-21986682 GCA_030490815.1 Acer saccharum | reverse complement strand
CTCTTTCCATAACCGATCGTCTTCATTAAAGGACTTAACTGTAATGCCTTCTATAGTCCCACTTGTAATTCGAGGTGGAGCTTTTTTTAACCTTTTAGGCCACTTTTCTAGAGAACCTCCAGATATATTGTGAATATCTTGCACCTCCGGAAGAGGAGTAATGCACGGATCCATCTTCGTGTACCTGTTGAAGAGTTCATAAACAGAACAGATCGACAAAGAGTAATCATAAATGAGAATATATATATATATATATCCTATGAAGATTATATCAACCTATTAATTACTGCCATATGGTCATTACTCATGATTCTAACGGACACATGCTGTCGTAAAATTTCTTATATCACCCTTTGTTGATGAGTTCAAGCTGCATTTTGTTGAAGAATTTACAACAACAAACATGTATGTAGGAACCCAATAAACCACAAGAAGTTGAAGTAATTTGGATATTAGCATGTCAGGATTGATAGCAAATTAAGTTGGAAAACACAAGCTATATCGTTTCTCTGCTGATGAATATACATGGGATGGAGATACTAACCAAGCAGCATCAAAATCAGATGTTGCACAAAATCGCGATGATTTCAGAACCCTTAACTTTCGGATGCAGTGCACATGATTAGTTGGCTTTCTCCATACTGCAATCGGATCCCTCTCGGCAATTTTTTTCCAGCACAGTCTTTTAGCAACATCTTCCAAACTAATCTGCTCCTTTTCCAAGTCCTTTGCTTCCCTTTTCCAACCTTTATAGCTGGTCCTCCAACTTATAGGTGGCCCAGATAATACCCAATAGCCACCAGGACGCAAAACACGATCTATCTCCATCAAGTAAAGACCATCTAAACATATGAATTTTGAATCAGAAATTATCGAGCATGTATGAAAATGCTTTTGGGTTGAGAATTTTCAGAACCAGGGTGTATAGTGTATACAAAATGATTCATTTTAAAGTTAATTTGGTCCTGATTGTGGCGTTTGATTTAAACAAGTTCACTGAAGGCATAAAATTAATTTGAAGAGATTCAAAGCAAGAGTACCATAATGGGTCCATGGCACAAGGCATCTGGAACAATGAACCATATCAAAAGATCTTGACGGAAAGGAAAGCCGATAGGTGCTGAGTATACCAAGCATGGCCGGAAGTCCTCTTTCCAAGGCAAACTGTACTTGAGCTTCATGTATATCCCTAGGAGCAATTGACATTGTCAAGATACCATAGTCCAATAGCGAGGCTCCAAAGCTTGCAACCTGGAACAATGTTTACTTGTGCTTTAAATATAATTAGTCACTAAGGAAGAATAAAGAATAACACAATTCCATTGCAAAAAAATCCCAGAAATAACCTTTGAATCTAACCAAATGAATCTAGATAAACACATGATCAATCATGCCAAACACAAAGGCCTTAACAACAAATATATCCAATCTTGGAGAACTTGCATAGGACGGTCCCAATGAAACTACTTAAATATGGCTCAATTTTATTGGACGTTCTCACCATGTGACGATGAGACCATCCCACACAAGTTTTTCTCCCAATCTTGATACTTTACTAATTTCTAGTTACAGTATGTGCATTTCTAGGTTTGATAAGATAATAAATACACACTGAATTCAATAATTAATTATTTGAATATGAAACTCACCCCACATCCAACATCCAGAACATTCCTTATCGTCCCAGATTTGAGGGGCACAATGCGCCTGATCACATCTACATAACCCTTCACTCCCATCGGAAAAGACGTCCCACCGCCCGGAAAAACCAGGCGATTGCCTTGCAATCGAACCCAATTCTGCGATTTCTTGTAAACAGTGAGCTTCTTGAAGGGGACATTGTTGAACCATGCATAATCTCTGCTCTGAGGCCAAGAAAAGGGTTTCTTATAACCGGCAGGTTTGGGTAGCAGACACTTGAGTCTCTGGTGAGCTCCGGGGCAATGGCGCTCTCTGTAGAAAAACCTGTTGCGAGTGAAGTTGATTTCCCTTGAAGAGTCGTGACAGGGCATGTAGTTGGTGGAGTTTTTGGGACAGAGTTCAAAGAAGAAGAGCTTTTGGGGAGGCTGTGGAGGGAGAGAGAGGCTGTGGTGTGGCTCATAGTCAAGAGGAGGAGAAATGCTGACATGGGTTGTGGAATTACAGTTTAATGATGGTGGGTTTTGAAGGTGATCATGGAGAGGTGTAGTAGTTGTAGAGTTGGAGGAGGAAGAGTAAGAGCCGAGAAAGTAGAACAGAGAGACAAGGATGATAGTGAAGAAGAGCTTGAGAATCAGAGCTGGTGTTTTCACAGCCATGGAACTGGGAGGTACTTGTGCCATGTGTGTTTAATTTGCATAGCTCCAATGCTGCTGGAAGTTTCCAATGCTGTCAAATGCTCTCTCTCTCTCTCTCCAAGTCTCCATTAATTAATTATTTATTTATTTTTATTTTGACAAAGTTATTCTTACCAAATTTTTCTCTATTGATATTCAATAATATTAATATATTATTACTTTTTTCTCTATCGATATTCAATAATATTATTACTTTGACCCCAACCCAAATGATGTGAAATCATTGTAAACTTTGCCACATCATTAACTAGTTTTATTTAATTAAAATTTAATATTTTAATCCTTTTATTTTTTATTATTTATCGGATAATTCCTCTAAAATCGAAAATTAAAATCTACAAAAAATTATAAAATCAAATTAGGATGTTTTTTTGAATCAAATTAGGTGGTGTCTTGTTACAATAAGTTTCATAAGAGAGCTATGATTGATTAGTGAAACAACCATGGTTGAATCACTCTCCGATTGAACTTGTAAGTTGCAACCTCAACCGGTTAAGGAAGAGCAGACTCGCAAATGGTAAAAAATCTCATCCACCTCAATAGAGAAAAAAGTATACTAGAAAGAGCAAAAGAGGCACGAACACTACCACCATGGTCGCAAAGTACAACACCCACACCAACAACATTACCAAAATGAAAAAGCTACATCCACATCGAGATTTAACTGGCCAAAAAGGGGGTAGCCCAATGACAAACAACATGTTGACTCATAAGTATAAATCCATTCAAAGAGGAGTCCATAATTGTATCAGAATCTAAACCAAGTTGTCTCTGCATCTAAACCAAACCCATAATTCAAAAGGATTGAACTCCAATAACTACGACAAAACCTAGAAAAATATCAAAATGATTGAACTCCAATGTCCCTAAACAAACGAAGAAAAAATATCTTAAGGATTGAACTCCTTTGTCCATAACCAAATCCAGAATAAAAATAAGGAAGAGAAGTTGTTGGTCTTCACCGACGCAAATCTTCTCCGCCTGGAGAAGATCTGCGTTGGATCTCTTCTGATTGGAGGATGACTGCATCGATGTCCTAGAAAAGCGGAGATCCGCATTTATATCCTCAAAGCGAAGGATATCTGCGTCTATGGCCTCGAAACGGAGGAGAACCACGTCAATCTCTTCAAAACAACAATGATACGGAGGAGATTGATGACTTATATTTTAGGTATATTAATTTGTTTTCCAACTAGGCCCTTTTTTAACTTATTTGTTTGGTCTTTATTCGGTCTTAATGGTTTAGACCTTACAATTTTCTCCATCTTAAAAAAAATTGTCCTTGAAATTGACTTATCTATCTAAAATAAGGGGTCGTTTGTTTTTTCCACTTAAAACTTAATGGATTTGAATTGAATTTATTAAGTTGTTTTATTTGTTTTTTTAAGTGGTCAAACAACTTAAAAATACCAAAAAACAACTTTAAATAAAATAAAATAAAATAAAAACAAATCCTGACTTTTAACTTAATTCTAAATTAATGTATTGGATTTAATATATTTTTTCCAAGATTATCTTCCTAAAGATAATATATTTCCAATTTTATCATAATTTTATATTATACAAATATATTTCTTTTAACCTCTTACTTATGATAAGCATAAAAATAAAAAAATAAAAAAAACAAACATTAATCACATTTGCACTTTCAACACCATTGTTGAACCTCCAATTATATATATATATATATATATATATATATATATTGTAAAATCAAAACCATTTCTAAATCATTATTTATCATATTTTTTAAAAAATAATTATTTATTGTATATTAATCATGAATAATATCTTATCATTATTACATAAAAATGGTTTATGATTTGTTAAATTATTTTTATTTAGTTATTTGTATCATATAAAATAAAAATACATAACAATTAATAGTAACAAGGATATAAATGTCAAATAACTTATTTTTAAGCGATTTTATCTTTAAAAAATAATAATAATAAATAAAGTTGACACTCTCTTTAGATGTGACTAAAATAAAAAATATACATGTCATTGAGTTTTAGGTTTTAGTCACTATTTAGTCTTAAGACAAAAAACAAATGACCCCTAACTTAGGATATTGGATCTGCATTTGATCTTCATGTTCTCAAGTTGCCTTTGTTGTTGTATGATTCCTCCATAAAACTTTTACTAAGGGAATAGCTTGAGTACAAAACACTTATTTCCTTATGTTGAGAATTTCAACCGCCTGTTCTTCATATATCAAATCCTCTTTAAACTTCACTGGTTGTTCTACCAAAATATGTGAAGGATCAACTATGTATTTGCAGAGCATAAATATATGAAACACATCACGAATTTTAAATAGTTCTAGAGGTAAAGCTAAACGTTTTGCAACTGCTACCACTTTACCAATAATCTCATAAGGCCCGATATATCGCAGACTCAGTTTCCCATGTTTCCCGATCAAAGTACACATTTCCAAGCTAAAATTCATAAAAAAAAAACATGGTCACCAACTTTAAACTCAAGTCTCCTTCTACATTTGTCATTATAAATTTTCTATTTGTCTTGACCTATCTTCATTCTATCTCTGATAATTCTGATCTTCTTAATAGTAACCTGCACAATCTATGAACCCAATAGGTTCCTCTTATCTATTTTATGACAACACATCGGTATTTTGCTTTTTCTTCCATAAAGAGTGTCATATTGTGCCATTCCAATGCTAATATGACTATTGTTATAGGCAAATTCAATCAATGGTAGATGAACATACCAATTTCCTTTGAACTCCATCACACAAGCTCAAAGCCTATATTCTAATGTTTGAATAGAACACTCTGATCAACCATCAATATATGGTTGGAAAGCAATACACAAAGCTTCCTACAAATTTAGCTAAAATCTAGATGTAAACCGATGATCTCCGTTTGACACAATAGATATCGGTGCACCATGGAGATGGACTATCTCATCAACATAAATTCTAGCTAATTTTTCAAGTAAGTACAATTGATAGGCAAAAAATGTGCAGATTTTGTAAGTCGATAAACAATCACCCATATACAGTTATGACCACCATGACTACGAGGGAGTCATACTACAAAATCCATAGTGATTTGTTCCTATTTCCACTCAAGAATAGGCAATGATTTTGAAAGACCTCTGGGCTTCTGATGCTCTGCTTTAACTTGCTGGAAAATTAAATATCTAGAAATAAATTCTGTTATTTCTCTTTTCATACCTTGCCACCAATAATGTTTTTCAAATCACCTATGCTGAAGAGTGAGCTTATTCTAAAATTTCATTTTTCAATTATGTAATGTTTGGTACACAAAGCCTATTACTCAAAGCCAATGCACTGCCATCCCTTAATACAAAATTAGCTTGTAAGGTCTCAGTTTATTGATTGGCTTATTTCGTGGACAAACCATATTTGGGGTTGTTGTAAGTGTAGCTTAGGCTCTTAAGACCTCAAGAGAAGAAGCACCAAAGGTAAATTTCTAAGTGCTTACTTGCTTTGAAGAGATGTAGTTGCAAACACTCATAACACATGCATAATTCATATTCTTGTATGTTGTATGTCTTTATTATGTGTGCATTAATGTTCATTAATCTCTCTTATTACATGTGTAAATTGATTGCATCTTGTGATTAAAATGTTATGTCATGTTAGGCATTAGGATACATTTTCTTCACCTTTTTGCTCTTGCACAATTTGTGTGTGAGTGTAAAGGAAGTGGCAGTGCGCTGGTCTCTATACCCGCACACAACCAGCGCAGAGCGCTACTCGTGCAGCGCCCACACCAGCGCAGTTTTTCCAGGGATCTGTCGCTGGTCGTGCGCTACTCGTCATGCGCAGCCCACACCAGCGTAACTTGCCCAGTTGTTCGTCGTTGGTCATGCGCCTCTCAGCTACTCGTGCAGCGCCAAACCAGCGCCCACACCAACGCAGTTTCTCTAGGGATTTGTCGCTGGTCGTGCGCTACTCGTCATGCGCAGCCCACACCAGCGCAACTTGCCAATTGTTCGTCGCTAGTCGTGCGCCTCTCAGCTGTGCTAGTCCACCAGGGCATGTGTAAAAATAGGTTATGCGCTGGTTGTGCGCTACTTGACCAGCGCACAATACACAAACTGGTGTGATTTTTTCAAAACGACTTCATTTTGTTTAAAACATCTATATATATAACTCTATGTTTTTAGGTCGTTTTTTAAGAGTTCCAAAAATCATATTTTTCCTTAGAACATTTTTTAAGAGAAAAAATTCACAATAACTCATCTTTAAACACTCGAAGCTTTTCCTTTGTTCATCAAAGTTCATCTAGAATCATCTATGACCATATAGGATGCATCCATGCATGGTTTTGCATCATCACATCTTCCTTGGTATGTTCTTCACTAACTTCATTTAATTTTAGTGTTTTCCATATTAAGACATCTCTTTAATTACTTGTATGTTTTTAGATCATATGCTAAATACAAGTTAGAGATTATTTGTGATGTATTGATTGAGTGTTGTATTGTAATAGCTTTATAGGATTGCTTAATCTATATTTAGCTAAGCTTTATAATATGTCATTTAGCTCTTGATATCTAGGATTATATTAATTGTCATTTCATCATCCTAGATAATCCTAGATAAGCATCTAAGGTTACCTAGCTTTATTTGCTCTTTGAATGTTCATACACATTCACATAGGCTTCATTATCTCTTCATTGAGAACTAAGTCTTGTGTTGCTATCGGGATTAGGTAGCTTAAATCACAAGCAATTGGACTAGGTCCACTCATACCGGGATTAGGTAGTTGTGATGATTATGGATCGGGATTAGATCATTAAATCGGGATTAGGTTGTAATCATTTCAATTAGTGGATTCGAGGTTCGTGTGTGGTGCATATATTAGCCCGTGGTTTTTCCCGTGAGGGTTTCCACGTAAATATCAAGTGTTATTTACATTCCGCATCATATTACACTTGTTTGTCATTTTGACTAGTTACGGGCATTTTTGTAAAATTGACATGTATACGAAAATTGGGTAAAATCGTTTAAAATCTGAAACTAATTATAGTACGGTGTGTATACAACTATCTAGAGGGGGGGTGAATAGATTTTACGCTTTTTACCCAATTTTTTGTGTTAGTCAAAATTACGAATTTACCCTCAAGATAATATAAACAAGCAAGTGTAATATGGTGCGGAAATTAAATTAACACTTGATTTTTACGTGGAAACCCTCACGGGAAAAACCACGGGCTATGTAAGTAAGCCACACTCGAACCTCGAATCCACTAAATGTGCAAACGATTACAACCTAATCCCGGAAGTAATCACACACCTACCTAATCCCGGTATGAGTGAACCTAGTCCAATTTTGCTTGCGATCTAAGCAACCTAATCCCGGATGCTACACACAAGACTTACTTTCTCTATGAAGAGAATACAACCCTAAGTGAATATATGTGAATATCCAAAATGCAACATAGAGCAAGGGAAACCCTATATGCTTATCTAAGATGATTAATATGCAATTAAGAACAATCCTAGATATCAAAACTAAATGACATGTCAATTAGTTTAGCTAATCAATATTAAGCACAAAACCTAATATGCTAGCACAATACAACTTCTCAAACATACATCATACTAATCTCAATCTTGTATTCAACAAATATAAAATCACATACAAGTAATTAAATTGAGATTGCTAAATAAGAGAAACACAAAATATGTAAGATATTAGTGAAAAGCTTACCAAGCAAAGTATGATGAAGAATCCATGCAAGATGTCATCTAGATGATCTAAGATGATGCTAGATGATGATTGATGATCATGGAACAAGTGTTTGAGTGATTAAAAATGAGTTCTTTGGAATTTTTCTTCTCTTTGAAAAATCTCCTAAGTATGAAATCTGAATATGAACTCTTGTAATTGACCTAAAGTCAAAATGGCATATATATATAGGGTGTCAAGATGAAGTGTGGTCGTTTTGATAAGTGACACCACAATTTTGCCATGGGCGCTCTACGTAGAGCGCTTTGTAGAGCGCTTTGTAGAGCCCCCTGCTCTGTTCTCGCGAGAAAACAGAGGGGCGCTCTACGTAGAGCGCTTTGTAGAGCGCCATCAGAGGGGTCGCTCTACGTAGAGCGCTTTGTAGAGCGCCTCTACAGCGCTCGAATTAAATCGATCAGGTCTGTATAGCGCCCAACGGGGGCTATTCGTAGAGCGCTTTTGTAGAGCGTTTTTGGGAGCGTCCAGTGCAAAAATACAATCCTAAGTCTAAGCATGACAAGGCAATTGGATATGCAAGATGCAATCAAACTAACATGCAAGAAGAGATGTTAATGAGCATTAAGGCACACAAATAAGACACACAACATACAAGGATTAAATATATGCATGAGTTGTGAGTGTGTGCAACTATCTCTTCAAGACAAGTAAGCACTTAGAGTATTACCTTTGGTGCTTGTCAATAGTGAGGTCTTCAAAAGGGCCTAAGCAATAACAACAACATCTAAGCTACCCTTACAAAGCATCCCCACATATGGTTTGATCACGAAATAAGCCAATTAAAAACAACGGGAATCCTAACAAAATCTATTCACCGGATTAATTTATATTTGTACACATTGTTAATTTGAGAGCTTTCATAGCTCTTAAATTGTTCTTCACTTATTCCTTCAACTTGACTAAATAAGAATCTTGGGCTTACAATTCTCGTATGCGATCAATCAAAATAGGTATAACCTGAAAAATAGCTAATAATGCTCCAGAATTATCCGAGGTTAGCTTAACTCTCAAGGATTTCAATTCAACTAATATAGGAATAAAACCATATTCAAATGAGCCATAGAACTTGAAGATTTCATGTTGAGTGCATACGTCACCACATTTTCCTTACTGGGATGGTATTCAATAGTGTAGTCATAATCTTTAATCAACTTAAATCGACTTCTTTGCCTCAAATTCAATTTTTTATGTGTGAAAAGATATTGCAAACTTTTATGATTAGTATAAACTTGACAAGTGACCCCTTACAAGTAACATCTCTAAATTTTCAATGCAAACACACCTACAGCAAGCTCTAGATCATGTGTTGGGTATTTCAATTCGTGTTTATTAAGTTATCTTGAACCATATCATATTACCTTTCCATGTTGCATCAACACACAACCTAAACCTTTTTCGGATGCATCGCTATAAACAGCAAATCCATCATTTCTAAAGGGAAAAGTAAGTATTAAAGCATAAGTCAATCTATTTGTAAGTTCTTGAAAACTCTGTTCACAAGCTTTTGACCATTTGAACTTCACATCCTTTTGAGCAAGTTTCGTCAATGGTACAACTATTTTAATTCCTCTACAAACATACGATAATAACTTGCTAAATATCCAAGAAGCTTATAATCTCTACAACACTAATGGATTATCCCCAATTCATTATATCTTCAGTCTTTCGAGGATTGACATAAATATCATAAGTTGAAATCACATGATTGGAAAATATAACTCTATCTAACCAAAACTGACATTTACTGAATTTTGCATAGAGTTGTTTATCTCTCAAGATCTTTAGATAATCTTCAGATGTTCTACATCCTCTTCCTCATTTCTAGAATATATCAAAATATCATTAGTGAACACAATAACAAATGTTTCCAAATAAAGACAAAATTTCATGTTCATCAGACACATGAAGGCTGTTAGAGTGTTTGCTAACCCAAAAGGAATAACTAGACACATGAAGGCTGTTAGAGCGTTTGCTAACCCAAAAGGAATAACTAGAAATTTAAATACTCTCTCTCTCTCTCTCTCTCTCTCTCTCTCTCTCTCTCTCTCTCCATTATGAATTATTTTTTTTACATAATTGTCTGACCTTTAGATTAGAGCATTTTCAACCATTGATAGTATTCTAATCTAATAGTTGAAATATTGTGTCATAATTAGGATTTGGAACCTACATTATGCTCATCTTTTTCTTAATATAAAACACTTAAAGTTAATATTTTACATTTAAAATAATGAAAGTGAAATAAATAAAATAAATAAATTTCTACCATTGATTACACATGTCACCAGATTTGTGTAGGTTGGGATAAAATTCAGTTCAGTAGAGTATCCACATTCCATAATTAAGTCAACAATTATGACAGGTAAATATCATAGCTAAAAAATAAAATAGGTTTCCATGTTTCTACTTGCAAAATACTAAAGTTGCGTTTGATTTTTCGCCTGAAGACTGAACAGTGCTGAATTGTATTAAAAACTGAATAGTGACTGCATTGTACCGAAGATTGAATAGTGACTGAAAACTGATACTGAAAAACATGTTTGTTTTTTTTCCACTGAAAACTGAATATAAGTGTTAAGTTGTTTGTTTTTTTAAGTTACAAATATCTTAAAATAAATACTTTTACATCTATGCCCTTCAACTATTCTTTGTTAAATATTTATATTTTAATATATTAAAGACAACTAAAATAGTAATTTAATAATATAATAACAAATTTATAAAAACAAAATTTCCATATAAAATATAACCCTTAGAGTAAAAAAATTGAACAAGTTAATTGAAGTTTAGTTTAAGAAATAACAATAGACTAGAGTCGACCACTAATAATCTGTACAATATTTATACTATATATGTGGAATAATAATATAATAACAAATTTGTAATGAACTCATATATATATATATATATATATATATATATATTGAAATATGATGCTAAACTTTTTTAAATAGCGAAAAGAAAAAAAATATATGAATATGGTTAAGGGGTGTGAGAGAAGAGAAAACTAGAAATAAATAAGATTTGTGAGAATAAATTTGGAAGTAATAAATTGATATATATTTCAGTTATTTTTCATTAAGTGAAAAGTGAAAAATGAAAAAAAATTCACTTTTTATAAAAAGTGGTTTTATGAGCTCATTCAGTTGTTTTATAACTTAAAAAATAAAACAAAACAACTAAATCACACACATTAAGCTCCATTAAGTGTTCAGTGGAAAAATCAAACAAGCCCTAAGATGAGTAAAAATAATGGGAGAAAATCTCGGATATGAAACTTGAAGACCCAATTTTCTTCGCCAATCCATAGTTGTATATAAAAGAGTTTGAGAGCAAGAAGTTAGAGGATCTCCGCTTGTGAAAAAAAAAAGATGTCACGTAGGATAAATAGACAGTTTGTTAATAAATGTATTTCCAATGCAGTTGTGTATATTCAACCTCAAGCTAATGTGGAAAAAAAAAAAAATTAGACATTGTTAACATGACCGTCTACTTTTAGATGGTCTGTTGCACATCCATTTTTTCGGTTGATTCAGCAAGTATTTACAATTGACATTAATTTTCATCTATTTTTTGTCAGAAAATAAAATTTTAAAAAAAAATAAAAAACAGACACGTCATTAAAAAAATGTGTTTTAAACGAAAGCATTTGAGACCAAATTTTGAGTTGATTGTCTATCAAGTCTATCTTTATACCACTAAGGAAACAAATCTTTTGACATTATTGTCATGTCAACGATTATTGGTATGCAAACCATTTTTCCATTGAAGATGCTCTTAGAAAGATGGATGGATAAAACTAAGGGTTCAAAAATTAAATAACACTTTTTGGGGGAGGGCTTATGCAAATAGCACCACATTAATAAGTCTTGTTTTAATAGCACCAAAATAGGTGGTGAGACCAAAATACCCCCACTTACTCTTTTCCTTTGTATTTTTTTTCCTCGAAAATTCGAGACTTATTTACAGTTTCGAGACTTATTTTACAAATTCGAGACTTATTTTGCAAATTTGAGACTATTCATGAGTTTTCGAGACTTATTTATGCATTTCGAGACTTAATTCAAGTTTGTTCGAGACTTTCTGTTCGACCTCCATCAATGGTGACAGTGACGAGCTGACGACGGCGCCGGTTGACTTCGGAGATAGTCGGATCTGGAAGATCGGATGACGTCGAGTTCGTTGGCGCCATCGGTTTCATTAGATTCATGACAGATCATCGCAGATCTGACGATGAAGGTTGGAAGATGATTCGGGTTTGGCTTCATTTCTCTCTCCATACAGCTCGAAACTGAAAATGGATACTTCCGTTACAACAGGTGGCACACGACAGACGTTTTGCCAGTGGTTTTGTCAATCAACTCGCCGGTCGGCGGTGGCACCTCCATTAAAGCTCCATCAATGGAGATTTTGGAAAAAAGAAGAAGAAAGAAGGTAATAAGAGAAAAGAAAAGAAGCTGGGGGGTATTTTTGTCCAAATTCCATTTTTGCTGCTATTAAAACAAAAGTTATCAAAGTGTGATAGTTATACAAGTCAAAAATTTAAAAGTTCTATATACCCTATTTCCTCATAAAAACTAATGCCTGACCCATGCAGTTGGGTTCGGATTGACCTGCCAGTTCAGATGAAATTGTAATCCCTATTCTCAATATATGTATTATGGGAGGGAAAAACAAAAAAAAAAGGCTGTATGCTTTCAAATAAATAACAAAAATAAAGTAATTCAACAATTAAGGAAAAAAAAAAAAAAACGAAGAAAGAAACATGTTTATTTGAAGGGCTAGCTTTCCAACCAGCTTTTTGTACATACAAATACAATAGCCTCTATGATATCAGGATCAAGGTCTTCAGAGTTAACAATATCATCTATGAGACTTGAAGGAGGAATCAAAAACAAGAGTTAAAGCAGGTATTGCTAGGAAATCACGAGCCATCCTTGCGAGTATTGGAAAATTTGGAGTGTTGACACGCCACCAAGTTAATTTGTTGAATTCTTCGATTGAAGGAAATTTAGGCTCTTGTAAATAGTGATCAAGTTCATCAACATTATTGTGGGAATTCGATGTGAAGGAGGACCTCCCAAGATGATCCAGCATTTTATTATATGAAGTTGAAGAATTAGCATCACCAAAGGAACTTGCATATTTAATATAAACATGTATGATATCCTTGGTTATCATTTTGAGGTGCTCTTCATGTGCATCAATGCCATAGATCTTCTTGTACTAATTTTCTATGATATCCATTTTAAATCATGGGTCAAGAACTGCCGCGATTGCTAGAATCAAGCTAGAATTTCTCCAATATTCATCAAAATACTCCCATCTCATATACGATGTGTAAGTTTTGTATTACATGATGAAAACTGTATTACAGAACATACCTATTTATAGTGAATAAAGAAAACCTAGAAACCCTACTAATGATAATTACAGGAAATATGTAACAAGATAATATCATATACAAGATTGTAGGAGTTTATATTCTATAAACTAAGATGACAGAGGTAGTATCGTAACACCCCCCCCCCCCCCCCCCCCCCCCCCCTCCAAACTGGACGGCCGTGGACGAACTAGTTTGTTTGTGAGATGCGTGTGACGACGTTTGTGGAGGCCCTTGGTGAGAAGGTCAGCAATCTGATCATCAGAGGGGATGAAAGTGACCCGATGACTACTGAGAGCCACTTTCTCACGTACAAAGTGGTAGTCCAGTTCAATATGTCGAGTGCGCGCATGATGAACTGGATTAGCTGTAAGATAGGTGGCACTGATGTTGTCACAGTAGAGTAATGCAGGAAATGAAACGGGGCAGCCAAGTTCATGAAAGAGAAAGCTAACCCACATAGTTTCAGCACAAGCGTGAGCCAATGAGTGATATTCTGACTCAATGCTAGATCAAGCAATTGTCGGTTGCATTTTAGAACACCATGAGATAAGAGTTAAACCCAAGAAGATGAGGTAGCCAGTAGTAGAACGACAAGTGTTAGGACAGCCAGCCCAATCTACATCAGAAAAGGCTCGTATGGTTAACGGTGTAGGAGAGGAACTGAGAAAAATCTCTTGATCAATGGAGCCTTTGAGGTAGCGAAGAATCTGCTTGACTGCTACTAAATGCGGTTGGCGAGGAGCACTAAGAAATTGAGCAACGGTACAACGGCAAAGGCAATATCGGGACAGGTCAAGGTCAAGTACTGCAGGGAGCCAACCGAGTGACGAAATTCAGTGGCATTGACCAGAGGATCACCGTCAGTAGTTGATAGCTTGATGTTAGCAGTAAGTGGAGTTGAGCAAAGCTTGCATTCAGTCATGGAATTTCGGTGGAGAAGGTCCAATGTGTACTTCACCTATGAAATGTGTAAACCTTCTGAATGAGAGTTAACCTCGAGACCAAGGAAGTATCGCAAGGAACCCAAATCCTTCACATCAAATTCTTGGCCAAGTTGGTCTACAAAATGTGTTATAAAAGCTGCATGGCTACCGGTTAAGACAATGTCATCAACATACAATAATAAATAAAGAATATGAGAATCATGTCGATAAATGAAGAGTGAAGAATCAGCCGTGCTTTGTTTGAAACCAAACCGAATTAAAAACATACTGAAGCGGCTGAACCATGCCCTGGGTGCCTATTTCAGTCCATATAATGCCTTCTATAACTTACAAACATGATGTGGTCGATGCGGATCGACAAAGCCAGGTGGTTGAGTCATGAAGACATCTTCACGGAGAATGCTATTTAAGAAGGCATTTTTAATGTCCAACTGACAAAGTGGCTAAGAATTCGTGACAGCAATGCACAGAACTACGAAAATTGTGCCAGGTTTGACAACAGGACTGAATGTCTCATCATAGTCAAGTCCAGGCTGTTGGTGAAATCCCTTGGCAACAAGTCAGGCTTTGTAACGTTCTATAGAGCCATCGGAGTTACGCTTGATTCGAAAAACCCACTTGCACCCTACCGTATTGTGAGAAGGAGATTGCAGAACCAAAGTCCAAGTATCATTCTTGACAAAGGCATTGAATTCTTCAGCCATAGCACTACGCCATTCGACGTGTTTGATAGCTTGTGTGAAACATGTAGGTTCAAACGGCTGAGAAAGAACCGAAGCATGTGCTTGAGACAAAGGATATCGGATGGTGCCATCAATGCGGACTTTGGGCTGTCAGATTCCATCACGCAATCGAGTGGTCATGTGGTGACTAGGCAACAGTAGAGCAGGCGGTACTGTCAGCAAGGGTTATGGTAGAGGTGCAGCAGCAGGGTCCGACAGGAAAGATGTCGTGCGGTATTGGTGAAACAACAAGGTCTAGTATAGCTGGTGCTAATGTTGGACAAGGCGGACTGTGCTGCTCAGTCAGCCCGACACTGTCTAGAGGCGGAATATCAATAGCAGCAGGTGGAGTATTAAGTTGATAAAGCTCCAATGTGGCCAACTGTGAAGGATCATGCAGTACCTGTATGCTATCAAAGGGAAATTTTTGTTCGTTAAAAATAACATGTCGCGAAACATATACCTGTTGAGTTAACCAATCAAGACACCGATACCCTTTATGATTCGAACTGTACCCCAGAAAGACACATTCGGTAGAACGAGGTTGAAGTTTATTGGAGACATACGACCCAAGATGAGGAAAACAAGCTCACCCGAAGGTGCGAAGATGACTATAGCTAGGATTTTTTCGGAAAAGCATGTAGTATGGAGAGGACCACTCGAGAGTTGGTGTAGGTAGGAGATTAATTAGATAAACTGAGGTGAGAGCTGCCTCAACCCATAAATTGAGCGGTACATGAGACGTAGATAATAGTGTGCGAGTCATGTCCGCAATGTGACGGTGCTTGCGCTCGGCAAGTCCGTTTTGTTGAGGTGTGTGAGGACATGAACGATGCTGGTGGATGCCTAAAGTGAGACAAAATTATGTGAATTTAGAATTAACATATTCAGTACCACCATCACTTTGAAAGATTTGAATTGATGATTTAAAAAGATTTTTGACCATAGCAACAAATAGGGGTGGGCGTTTAATGGATCGGTTCACTTTTCGAGTGAACCAATAAAAAACCGATAATATCCGGTTTTTAAAAAAGTGAACCGATCCGATAAAATTGAAAAGTGTGAACCGATCAAAAACCGATTGAACCGGTTCGGTTCGGTTCGGTTCGGTTTTTTTGGTTTTGGAACCTACTAGAAATGTTTTTCAACAGTTCAGACTTTAATTTACCCAACCAATGATGTGCATCATCAGTGCATATAACTATGAGTTACAGAGTAAACTTACCTGACCACTTCAATCGTTGAAATGAATTTTGTCAAAGGCTTGCAAATTCAATTTGTTAATCAGGGGATAGACACATTTTAAATGCTTCCTAAGACAAGACTCGAGAGAGAGAGAGGCAAAGTCGCAAAGCAAAGAAAAAATTTAGGGATTTATTATTATTTTATACACCGGTTCACCGGTTCGAACCCTAGAACAGGAACCGAAAATACCGGTTTTTTAAAAAACAAACCGAACCAAACCGGTTAACAGTAAAAAACCGGAAAAAAAACCGATTGGACCAGTTCGGTTCATCGGTTCGGTTCGGTTTAATGGTTTTTTGCCCACCCCTAGCAACAAAGTTGCAAAAGTGTGTAAAAACTTCAGATTTTTGACGCATTGGATAAATCTATGAGTAAGGCGAAAATTCGTCAGTAAACAAAACATAATATTTAAATCCTGAAACAGAGGTAATAAAGGACATCCAAACATCAGAATGAATTATAGAAAATGGAAAAGTTGCATAGATTTTATTTGAAATAAATGGGAGTTTGTGAGACTTGCAATTCGCACAATCATTACAAAAAGAGATACTACTAGAAAAATTTGAACCTAAAGAACTGGAACCTAAGCGACAGAGAACAGTGGATGATTGGTGACCAAGACAATGATGCCAAAGATTGGTTATGGTTGTTGCCAATGCGCAAGGCTGTGGCTGCGAAAATGGATAAAGACCATCTTTACATGGGCCCTGAAACAGTGGAACACCAGAATTGAGATCTAAAATTACATAACCTGAAGGAGTGAATGTGAAATTGACTGAATTATCTTTAGTGAAACGT
Organism: Acer saccharum; assembly: GCA_030490815.1. Taxonomy (NCBI): domain Eukaryota; kingdom Viridiplantae; phylum Streptophyta; class Magnoliopsida; order Sapindales; family Sapindaceae; genus Acer; species Acer saccharum. The sequence continues at coordinate 21,969,504 of CM059869.1, read as the reverse complement.
GCAACAGACAATAAGTTTTTGTTTAGTGAAGGAACATGAAAAACATTCACTACAAAAAAATGGTCTTTTCCGACGACTAAATGCCGTCGGAAAAGACCATTTACCATCGGAAATACGCTTTTCCGACGGGAAAAGGCCGTCGGAGGCCGTCGTAAATACACTTGTCAGAAATAATTATTCACTGACGAGCTGTCACAAATACAACCATTTTCGATGGCCATGGACGTCGAAACAAATGAAAATGCCGTCGGTAATAGTGATTCAAGATGGTCAAAATTATTTGTATTTCCGACAACTTTACTGCTATTTTTGACGGCTTATTGCCGTTGGAAATAGTAATTCAAGGTGGTTAAAATTACTTTTATTTCCGACGGCTTTACCGCTATTTCCAAAGGCTTATTGCTGTCGGAAATAGTCGAATTATTAAAAAACAGCGTGACTCGACTTGATAGTCGCCACGTCACCGCCACATCACCCAACATGTGGCACTATAAATCCTTGAAATTCATGTGGCTTGAACCCTTAACCTGGATGACAGTAAAGGTTTCCCTTACCATTTTGCTATAACCTTATATCTGATATGTTTTGCATATTATTTATATATAAGCTATTTATATGTTTGTATACTATGTAATTACAGTAAATATATTTTTTTGTATACTATTAAGATATTGTTTTTTAAAATAATAGTTTATTAAAATTATTAGAGTTCTTGTTGACAGTGAATTTTGGATATATTTAACACATATAGTGATACATTTAAAATATTGACCTACAAGTCACATGTTTTGTGTAGTGTTATAAATTACATACATTCCATTATAATTTATTAAATAATATTTTAATAATAAATTATTTATTTATTCCATGAAATTGAGGTCAACAAAGCAAAGACTTTTTCCAACGGCATTGAAGCCATTGGAAATAATGTATTCCTTTTTTTCTTTTCAAATGGAACAAGACTATTTCCGATGGCAATAAGGCCGTCGGAAATAGTGTATTCCTTTTTTCTCTTTTCAAATGGAATAAAGATTATTTCCGATAGCATTGAGGTCGTCGGAAATAGTGTATTCCTTTTTTTATTTTCAAATGGAACGAGACTATTTCCAACGGTATTGAAGCCGTCGGAAATAGTGTATTCCTTTTTTTATTTTCAAATGGAACGAGACTATTTTTGACAGCATTGAGGCCGTCGGAAATAGTGTATTCCTTTTTTATTTTCAAATGGAACGAGACTATTTCCGATTGCATTGCCGTCGGAAATAGTGTATTCCTTTTTTTATTTTCAAATGGAACGAGACTATTTCCGACGGCATTGAAGCCGTCGGAAATAGTGTATTCCTTTTTTTTATTTTCAAATGGAACGAGACTATTTCCGACGGCACTTTTTGTGCCATCGGAATTGAGAACAAAATTGATGGCTTTTTCGACTATTTCCAACGGCCAAAGGCTGTCGGAAATGTGATATCATATTTTTACTCATTTTCAACGGCACTGAAATGGCCGTCGGAAATGGTACCATTTCCGACGGCAATTAGCGCCGTTGGAAATAGTTCGTCACTGATAGACTTTTTTTTTTTTGTAGTGATTATTTAGAGACAGTTTATGAGAGCCTAGAGACACAGGAATATTACCAGTGTTGGTAATAGGAAGAGAGGCCCCATTACCAAGGAGGACAGAGGTATTACTAGTATATCGGACAGAATCTGGAGGAGCAGAACTCGTCATATGGTGAGTAGCACTCAGTGTCAGGATACCAAGTAAAATCAGGAGGAGGCAGATACTGAGCGACATGCATGCCCGCAAATGGAGCAATAAGAGATTCAGGTCCATGATAGTGGTGAGGGTAATGTGAATGAAAGTGCTGAGAAGTTGAGCACGTTGAGCACCATTGCAATGCTTGAGATAGATGTGCACCAAGAAGGCCACAACTGCCGGTTTGTGGAGGCCAATAATAGCCACGACCGGAACCATAACCGGAGTAATCAAAAGTGGAATGCCAGGGAGCACAACCACGCCCACGTGAGTTGCCACGTCTGCCATTACGGCCATTTCCACAGGACTGTCCACGACCATAAGAGGGACCGTGAGTGATGTTTGTTGTTGGGGAAATAGATTGAGTAGCAGCAAGGGCCGTGGTACTGCTAGAGTCAGTAGGTTTGGTACACAGCAGTTGTGATTCAAAGGAGAGTAGGCGTGCACGAAGGTCTTCAAACCGTGGCAGAGGAGGGAAGTTTAAAATGGCTATGACAATCATGGCATAATCCGAGCCAAAACCCCGAAGAACGGCGGTGACAAGGTCAGTGGAGGAGATCGGTTCATAAATTGCTGCAAGGGAGTCAGAGAGAGATTTAGCATGTTGAAGGTAGGCAGAGATTGATTTTGTACCTTTTGTCATGTCCATAAGATGAAAACGTGTGTTAGCTGTGTTGGCAACCGATTGTTGGGAGAAGTTGTCTTTAAGGCACAGCCACATCTCCAAGGCCGTTGATTTTCCAACAATCAGGGAGAGCATGGGTTCGGTCATGGTGGCCACCAAATAACTGACCACAAGTTGATCTTGCTGGAACCAATGGAGATAAGTAGGGTTGGGATCAGCAGTGGCACTGTTGGTGGCGGGAAGTGTAGGAGGAGGAGCAGGCATGGTGCCATCAACATACTGATACATACCATGGCCAATGAGGAATGGCCGCAATTGAGCAATCCAAAGGAGATAGTTGGTTTCAGAAAGCTTGAGGAAATTCGCAATTGTTGGGCCGGGTAGAGAAGATTTGGAGGAGGAGGAAGAGGTGGGGAGGAGGTAGAGGCTGCGGTGGTGGCCATGACAGGTTGCGGAAGAGAGGATCGAAAAAAAAAAAATCGTTAGAAAGAGAGATGCTCTGATACCATGTAAGTTTTGTATTACTTGATGAAAACTATATTACTTTATAGTGAATAAAGAAAACCTAGAAACCCTACCAATGATACTTACAGGAAATATGTAACAAGATAATATCATATACAAGATTGTAGGAGTATATATTCTATAAACTAGGATGACAGAGGTAGTATCGTAACACGATGCCACTTCGCGGAGATCCCAATAATCACTCTTTTCCCATGAATGCAATTTTTTCTTATGTATGTCGCAAACCTTAGGGAAGTACAAATTTGTAGTAGGATACTGGTCAAGAGAGAAGTAACAAACAACATTGTTTAAAGATTTCAAGAACTCGTATATGGCAGTTGCCTCCCCCCATTCTTCCCTTGTTAGATTTATTGACTTGAAATGTGGATTTAGTTGCTCAAGCGCACAAAATGAACCTTCAAACTCCAATGCAGCCTCGAGACATTTTAGGTCAGAAATTGATTTTGTAAGAACACTACCTTTAGAAGTAGTCATGAGTATCTGGCCCAAAGATGACTGAAAATCTTGTTCATTATTAGATGATGATGATGTCATGATCTGATTCTGATGAACATAATCGCAACACCTCCATAATTTCTTCAGTACACCAAATGTGAAGTTTGCTCCAAAATTGAAAGCATGAAAAAAATGTACAAAGCAGCCGACTTGTAATAACGTCTGCCTGCCTCTGAAAGGAAGCGAATTATCAGTATCATCGATGATGATGTTATGATCTAATGCCATTGTACAACGTACAATCTTGTCGATGTTCCAATCTAAAAGCAAACTTTTAAAAGTGTCCAAGGAAGGCCTATTAGGACATGTAAAATTAAGAATTTTGTTCTTCAATTCCCAATCATCTTCAATAAAGTGGACAGTTAAACAGAAATAGACATGAGAATGTTTCTGCACACGATCGATTGTTAGAGTGAAGAGACATGAGAGGTCACTGAGATATTTGCTGAGTTTTTCTTTTTCTTGTTTGTAAACATGGAGTAGATGATCAACCTTCATAATCGACTTTACCGATGTAAACCCATGCTTACTATTATTAATCATCCGTACTCCATCAAGATAATTCAATAATTCTTGATCAATCATGGATCCCTTACACTTGGTGTAATCTTCCCAAACCTTTGACAACTTTCTTTGTTTAGTACGTAAATCTGTTGTAGTCTCTTTAAGAATAGCTTTGTGTTTTCTCATTTTGAGAACTTCCTATATCAACATATATATATATATATATACAGAAATTCTATTATCAGTTCGAACTGACAAAAATTATATCAGTTCCTTGCATGTGGGCCACTGGATTTAAATACTTTGACTTGGCTGTATGCACTTGTCAGTCAAAGTATTTAAATCCAGTGGCCCACATACAAGGAACTGATATAACTTTTGTCAGTTCGAACTGATAATAAAAAGACTATATATATATATATATATATACAAATTTTCTATTATCAGTTTGTCCTGACAATAAATATATCAGGATGAAGAATGTAGACCACTAGATTTACATACTTTGACTCAAAGTGTATGCACTTGTCAACATTTCTCCATAATCTGTGGTCCACATTCTTCGTTCCGATATATTTATTGTCAAGACGAGCTGACAACAAAAAGACTATATATATATATATATATAGAGAGAGAGAGAGAGAGAGAGAGAGAGAGAGAGAGAGAGAGAGAGAGAGAAGTAAAAATGTTATATTGTTAGAGCATCCATGTGTGAAGCTCAACCGCTCAAGAAACCAGGCCAATTCTCATAAACACGAAGTATCGAAATTTACAATATACCATTATAATGAATGCATCATAGATCATATATATATCTTACCAGGATTAATTTGATCAAGATTTATGATTACAAGAAAAGGAGAAAAAAAAAACATAAATTTTTAGCTTTCACTAAGTAATACATAGCTAGATTGATAACATCAGCAAGTACTTGAGAATTAATGATATGCTGGGAATTTAGAAAATTGACATGGATCCTTCTTGATCGTTTTCTCTCTCTTTATTCCAATCTGTAATATTTCTTCGATTGCAGGTGATCCATATTTATATACAAAGTATTACTAGATTTTACCCTAAATGTTTTTGTTTATGTATAATGGGCCCAAATTTGAATTTCTATCTTCATCCATGTTAGTGTGTCACACCTTAATTTGAGATGCAAGTTGTAAGGTGGAATATCTAGCATTACTATTATATTTATACAAAGTAAATGAATTTACAAGCCTCTATATATGTATATATATATATATATATACATATATATATATATGAACCATCCAAAATCCGATTATAAAAAGTCTTAACATATTGTATTCGAAAGTAGCATACTGCCTAAATCTTATCTATAGATTTGGTCACTTGCTACTATCCAGATGATCTCCTATTGTTTTAATATTATAGAATTAGCTAGTTAAGGTAAAATTCTACTCTTTGTACGTATTTATAGTCTCGAAAAGAAGTGGGGAGTTTATATATACAAAAGAAGAAGTGGGTACGTAGTCGCTAATTCAGAATAAGCATTATTTGTACCTTTGCAGTAATTTTTCAATTTAATTCTAAATGAGCTTAATTAATTGAGATCAAATCGCATCCACAGCTGCTGACGGTTTGTGGGTTTTTGGTTTATTTTTTAATGTAACTATATATTAAAAAAAAAAAAAAAATGTCTTCAAATGAATAGAAATTAATTTTTCTTTGTTAAATTTTTATGATAAGATCATATTTTTCAACATATGTATTATTAAGACAAAAAGTTCTTGAGATTTGCTAGATGTCAAAGCAGTTGATTAGCAGTTACCGCCACTTGATCAAAATCATCGCTATTATCTAATTCAGACCATTGGAATAATCATCCAAGTGAGTTCATTGAATAGGATTTGCATTTCTCACCATCTTTCTCCCAAGAATAGACGTGAGCTTTGCACTACCATGAGTACAAGGAAATAAAGTTACACTTACATTACGTATATGCTCTAGGCTTTGCATTACCATGACTATAAAGAAATAAAGTCGCACTAATTAACAACTTAATTTGTATTGAGCGTTTCATCCTAAGAATTGGTATCAAATTAAAGCGAGGTTACTGGTTCAAAAGTTCCCTTGTAGTGTAGGGAGGGGAGGGGTATTGTTGGCCTTATGGGGATCAGCGATCACCATATTGGCTTGTTGTCGTGTGTGAGCGTGACATCAATGCTTGACCACGTTAGCTAGACGGTGCCACGTGCAACCAATGACGGATCCAGGAATTATAATTAGGTTGGACAGTTGAACAAAATAACAATTATATATAAAAATATATATATATATATATATACTGAAAAATTAAGGTAATTGTAAAATGAGTTTTTTTTTTTTAACTAAAATCATTATATATAAATATATATATATATAAAAGAAAAATTGATGGTATAACGAAGTTTAGATAAAATAAAACAAATAGAACACATACTCAAAATGAAATAAATAATCTTACATTAAAAAAAAAAAAAAAAAAAAAAAAAAAAAAAAAAACAAGAAACCAGATATTTTTTATAAAAAAATAACAAGAAAAACAACATAAACAATTAAAATTTACAATATTTATTCCTAAAATAATAAATTACATTATAATTTTATAATAAGAATTTATTTTTATTTTTTTTGTATTTATAATGAATTCACTTTAAATTTATACAAAAATAATTGATTAATAAATATTACTAAACATATTTTTGATTTTTTTTATTCTTCTAATTATTGGTAAATTATTAATTTATTGATTCTAAAAACATTAAAATTATAAAATAAAATAAAATACTGAAGATAAAATAAAATAAATCATAATAATAGATAGACTATTTTAATACAATAAATTAACATTTGAGATTTTATAGTGTATTGATTGGATGTGTTAGGTATGTCAAACTAAAATTATTAGAAATAATAAAAGTTCAAAATAATAATATATAATTTAATATAAAATAAAATTGAATTATGTAACCACAAATTAAAGGTAGTTAAAAAGTTGTCAATGCAGAGAAAGATAAAGTAAATTAGATGGAAATTTGAGAAAAGAATTGGAAAAGATGGTAAATTAAAAAAGTATTAAAATTAATAGATAAAATTAAATTAAAGAAAAACAATATTTAATTTGCTTGAAAAGTGTAAATGGTGGGAGTAGAACGCCTCACCAGCAACATAGAAGATGGACATAATACCAACAATGCTATTAGTTAATATGTGTATTAAGTATTAAGTATTAAGTGTTAATATATATATATATATATGAAAACTAAATCAAATTTTTTAAATAAAAAAAATGAGGTAGGGTACGGGCCCCATCTGGCTTTAAGGTGGTTCCGCCCCTGCGTGCAACTATGATGCCCCGTATGCCCACTCGTAGCATGTATATACGCCAGGCTCTAGGTTACTATAAGTATTATTAAATAATTTAGTATAAGTATGCCTTTGAAATTATTATAGCTTAGACCATCTCCAATAAATATGTCAATGTCAACGCCAAACTAGACACACAAAAAATTATAAACTACCATATTTGGCACATCATTTTAGCATTGTACTCCAATACTCAATTTTATTTGAAATGCAATTTTTATTTTTATTTTTATTTTTATTTTTATTTTTATTTAAAATAATAAAAGTCAGAAAATACAATCAGTGCATTAACTTAAATAATATTTTTTATTATTTAAAATTATAAAAGTCAACAATTAATTCATTTAATACAATTATAAAATTGTATTTTTGTAATTAAAAAAGTAGTGTTTATTGTTGTGCCAAAGTTAGCATATACTTTATATATATATATATATGAAATATTACAATAATTCGAGATTTTATAGGGGAAGGGGGAGAGACTCAAACCTACAACCTCGTGGTGTGGGTGTGAGGCATTTTACCACCGGGTCAACCTCATATTGTTAGCATATGCTATACTTTGTGCTTTGTGCCAAATTTGGTATAAAGTATAGTATATGTCAAATTTGGCACTGCATTGAACCATGGTTTTTTTTTTTTTTTTTTTTTTTTACTTTGTGTTAAATAATAGCATTGGTACAATAAAATAGCATTTCATTGCAAATGCTCTTATGAAATAATAACTTATTTAGTAAGTTAGAGAAAAAAAAAGTGTTTGATAAATTAATTAAAATCCGTTTAGTCTTAAAAAAGCTTTAGTCTTGAAAACTAATTATCGAAGAAGCAAATTAACTCATTACTTATAAAATATCCATAATACCTCAACTATTTTAATATAAGGACAAAACTGCCCTACGTTAAGTAATTGTATTTTTAAAAAGCAGAATTCATATATATTAAAAATTCAGAATAAAAATTATTATTTGAATAAAGGTTATTTGGTTTTCAAAAATAAAATAATAACTTACAATGATGGTGGGCCACCATCCTTACCGGGCATTGGTGGTGACAGAGACGAGGAGAATTAGCCTCTTCCCTCGATGTCCATGTTGTTTAAATTTCTTCACTAAGATTGCCATGTTATCATCTAAGTCACTCTCCTCCTTCTTAAGCTTAGAGGTCAACAACGCAATCCCTTTTGCTTCTTAGGTTGAGTCAAAAGCTTCTTTGACTCATAAGCAAGCAACTTCTTAATCGCTTGACTCGGCTTCATCTTATTGTAATCACTATTCTCTTTTATAGCCATCACTTTCGATTTGAATTTGTTGGGAAAAGATCTCATGATCTTTTGATTGATCCTAGTGTTAGTGTAGAGATCTCTAAGCAAGTATCAACATCATACAATATGCTTAACAAGTATGATAGAAATGCAGTCTAACAATCCTAGTTATCAATGATATCTAAATGAACATACAAGTAGAATTAGGTAGATGTGAAAATGCAACCTAACATGCTAGCTATTAATCAATCCCAATCAAACACTATGACTTCACTAAATATGCATTTAATAAGAAGTCTTTGCAACTATGATGAGGGAACCCTAGGAAAAAAAAAAATAGTGAATAGTGGTCGCCGCTACAGTAATTCCGTCGTCGCTACAGTATTTTAGTCACCGCTACAGTGCCCGCTACAGTTTCATCAATGCTACAGTGTTTCCGTCAATGTTACAGTGCCCCCGCTACAGTGTTCCACCGTTGCTACAGTGTTTCCGTCGCTGCTACAGTTCTGCTACAGTGTTCTATCGCCGCTACAGTGTGTTCCGTCGCTGCTACAGTGTTCCACCGTTGCTACAGTGTTTCCGCTACAGTGATTCGCTACAGTCCTTACAGTGATTTTGCTACAGTATCCCGCTACAGTGATTTGCTACAGTAACTTCCGCTACAGTTTATCGAGCTCTATGGATCCTATGTGCATAGAGGCCGCTTTGTCTCTTTCATCTTCGGTGGCAGTGTCTTCCACCTTGCATAGTCAAATTGGTTTGAGTACGGTGAGTGGATTGAATTCATCTTCTCGGGTTGTTCCTCTCACATCTGGTGGGATGTGTTCTTTGGTTGGTGGGTCGATTCTTCCTCAGCCTGAGGGGGGTGTTTCAGTGATTGTTCCTGATTCGGTTACAGGTCTCATTCAGAGTTCAACACCTATGGTCCAGGGTGGTAAGTCTTTTGCGGGTCTCTTCAAATCTTCTCCTGTTGAGACTTTACCGGTGCCATCAGTTCCCTCTAAGAAGGGGGGGTATGTTTCTGTTCGGGTGGATCCGATTGCTTATCAGGCCCGTCTTGAGTTGTGCAGGAATGCTTTTATTGGTCGTGTGGTGCTTTCTAGTGGTGAGCGGCCTTGGAAGCTTATGGATCTTAAGGTAAGACTTAGCAAGCATTGGATGCTAAATTCTGATTGGCGACTTATATCTTTGGGGAGAGGCTATTATCAGATTCTTTTGAAGTCTCCTACTGATAAGACTCATGTCTGGGGGTTAGGTTCAGTTCATCTAAAGCCAGGTATTCTTTGTCTACAGCCTTGGGTCCCGGATTTTAACCCATCGCTACAGAAGTCCACCAATGCTCAGGTTTGGGTTAGGCTCTTTGATCTATCGTGGGAATACTGGCATCCAAAAATTATTTCTGACTTGGCTAGAGGGATTGGGGTTCCATTACGGTTAGACAAGGTTACTAGTGATGGGGATTTTGGTCATTATGCTAGAGTTCTAGTTGATGTGGATGTGTCATCAGTGCTGCCTACTTCAGTGTTGCTGGAGAGGGATGAATTTCATAGTTCTTTTATAGGTGTTGAGTATGAGAATCTCCCGGCTTTTTGCTTCACTTGTTCTTCTATAGGTCATTTGCCTAGTTCTTGTCGTTGGAACAAGTCTTCTAAGGTTCCTCTGACTAGTTCTACAAAATCAACCCAGGATATAACTAGGGATTCTAATGTTTTTGGGGTTGATGGTTTTCAGCCTGTTCGGACCCGTTCTTCTAAATCAGTTTATCGCCCTGCTATTACATCTCATGAGGAGGTCCCGTTATCCAATGTTTTTTCAGCTATTCACCAGGACATAGGTGGTCAAGATTCAGTGGTTGTCCATACTTCAGTAGGGTCTAATTTGATCTCAGGATCCACTTCGTCCGCTAGTTTGGTTCACTCTTCGGATCCGTCTTCATCTACTGTCTCAGCTATTTCGGAAGTGGTTTCGAGTTTGGTTCCTCCAATGATTTCCTAGGCATTGCAGAGTAGCAAGGGTTCAGGATTTGATGATGGGGTCACTGATTCAGTTCTGGTTTCTAGTTCTTCGGTTGTTAATCCTTCTATTAGTTATGTTAGTTCTGTTAGTTCGGTTGTAGGGGTGGTGCATGATTCGAGGACTGTTGTTCAGGGTTCTTTGATGGTCAATCAGGTTCGCCCTATGGTCTCTACCATTTTATCTAGGTCATCTTCTCGTCCGGGTTAGACGGCTCGTCGGCAAGTTAGGGTTCATGAGGTTTCAGGCAATCAGCCATCTGAGGAGGCAATTGTGTCTTCAGCTCCGAATGTCATTGTGGATCAGAGTTGTTTACAGGATGGATTCGATTTTTCTTGTTCTTCGATTGTGGATCCTAGGGTGCAGATTCAGAACTCGGGTCCGTTATCAGAATCTCAGGCTGAGCTTCGTCTCATTGCAGATTCTTCATGGGCTTCCCAGATGGAGGAGAGTGAGTTAGCCGATGTTGAGGTTGCTCAGAGAGCTTTGAGGGTTGAGCGTAGGCTGGCTTCTTTAAAGTCCGGATATCGGGCTCCTCTGATGGTTTCCGATGATTAATGTTCTCTTTTGGAATTGTCGTGGGATCCGCGGTGAGTCCACGAGACGGGTTCTCAAAGAGTTGTGTCATTTACATAGACCTGCTTGGTTTGTATTGCGGAGCCTATGGTTGTTTTTTCCTCTATCTCTTCAGGTTTCTGGTCTTCGCTCGGTTTTCGTCTGGTGGGAATGAATGATAGGGGTGGGTTGATTCCGACTATTTGGGTTTTCGCTTGTGCTTCTTTTCCTGAGGCTCAGATGGTTCACTGTCATGATCAACAACTTACTGTTTCGCTCTCAATCGATTCTCGGGTCCACTGGTACACTTTTGTTTATGCGAGCACTTCTACAGTGGTTCGTAGGTCTCTTCGGCAGTCTCTTCGAGATATGGTTAGTTTGGTTTCTTCTTCCTGGTTGGTTATTAGGGATTTTAATGCGGTTTTGGGTGCTCATGAGGCTTTGGGTTCTCGTTCTCCTGCCCGTGGTTCTTGTGAGGATTTCAAGTCAATGATTGAGGATTGTGATTTGGTTGGCATTCGTTCTCAGGGCGCCCGATTCACTTGGGTTCGAGGTCGCAGTAACCGCACTAGAGTTGAGAGACGATTAGATAGAGTTTTGGTTTCAGATGGTTGCATTTCCTGTTGGCGGGAAATTTCATGTGTGGCTCTTCCCCGTATATGTTCAAATCACTGTCCGTTGTTGGTTCGGTTGTCAGATTTTAAGGTTTCTAGTCAAAGGCCGTTTCAGTTTCAGAGCATGTGGTTAGAGCATCCTGATTTTATAGCTATTGTTCGCAAGATTTGGAGCTCTCCTGTTATGGGTAGGCCTCCTCAAGTTGTTATCTACAAGCTGAGAAGATTGAAGAAGGCTCTCAAGTCTTGGAATTGGGAGGTTTTTGGGGATCTTAACTCTGCCATTGCTGGGAAATGTGCGGAGCTTCATTCTATTCAGGAGGATTTGTCTAACCGGGGTTTTTCAGATGATCTTTCTATGGCCGAGGCGAGTGTTCATTCTGAACTAGATGTGTTGTTACGCAGACATGAGTGCTTTCTTCGAGATTGGTCTAGAGTTAGGTGGCTTCGTGATAGGGATCGTAACACATCTTTCTTTCATGCCTCTATCAAACGTAGGCAATATCGTAACGCTATATCTACCCTTTCGATTAATGGGGTTCTCTCGGAGGATCGGCTTACCATCAAGGATCATATCATTAGTTATTATTCTGACCTCTTTTGCTCTGATGTTTCTCGAGTTGGGAGAGATTTATCTATTGTAGATGATGTGGTTCCTTCCTTGGTAACTACTGTAGAGAATGCTTTCTTGACTAGCATTCCATCTGCTGAGGATATTCAAGATGCGGTCTTTGCTATGGATGCTGCTTCTGCCCCTGGGCCAGATGGGTTTTCTGGTAGATTTTATCAAAGATGTTGGGATGTTGTAGGTAGTGACGTGGTCCTTGCTGTTCAGGATTTTTTCATCACTGGAGTTATTTTCCCGGGTCTCAATTCTAGCTTCATTGTTCTTCTTCCGAAGCTGAGGGAATCGATTTCGGTTGATCAGTTTCGACCGATTGTTCTTAGTAACTTTCTATTTAAAATTTCTTCGAAAATTTTGGCTGATCGTTTAGCTCGGGTTGCCGCCAAGATTATTTCTCCTCAACAGTTCGGATTCATTCGAGACCGGCATATCGAGGATTGTATTGCTTTGGCTTCTGACTGTGTGAATGTGTTGCAGAAGAAGTGCTATTGGGGTAACTTGGCCATGAAGATTGATATCCGAAAGGCTTTTGACACCTTGGATCGGTCTTTCCTTTGCAGAGTGCTTCAAGCTTTTGGGTTTTCTTCTGTTTTTGTGGATTGGATTGATGGTATTCTTCGTTCTTCTAGGCTTTCAGTTCTTTTGAATGGGGTCCCAGAAGGATATTTCTGTTGCTCTAGAGGGGTTTGTCAAGGAGATCCGCTCTCTCCTCTTTTGTTTGGTATTGCAGAGGACTTCCTTAGTAGATTATTGACGAGGTTGGTGGATTCTTCTCAGATTCTGCCGATTTCTTCCCCTAGGGGTTTTTTGGCTCCAACTCATTTGCTCTATGCAGATGATGTTTTGATCTTTTGCAGAGGCACTTAAAAGAATTTGAAGCATATCATGGGTGCTTTTGGGGATTATGGTGATATTTTAGGTCAGTTAGTTAACTGGGGTAAGTCTTCAATTTTTTTCGGATCTTCTATCTCCCCCTCTCGGATTGGTAGTTTGCACTCTCTGGTTGGTATGCAGATTGGGCAGCTTCCGTTTTCTTATTTGGGAGTCCCTTTATTTCGGGGTAAGCCTCGAAAAGCTGTGTTACGACCTATTGCGGATAAGATCTTGTCTAAATTCGCTAAATGGAAGGGCAAGTCCCTCTCTTTGGCTGGTCGTGCTACTCTGATCAGGTCGGTCATCACTGGTTCCTTTGTGCACTCTTTCATGATTTACAAGTGGCCTTCTTCTTTACTGTCTCTGATTAACCGCAAGTTGAGAAACTTTTTGTGGACTGGTTCCTGTGAGGAGACTAAGTTGGTTCGGGTTGCTTGGTATCATTGTTGTAGGCCTTACTCTCAGGGTGGTCTTGGTCTGAAAGATCTTGGGTTGCTGAATGACTCTTTGTTGCGGAAATTCACTTGGAAGTTTATGACTTCTGATAGTTTTGCTTTCACTTTTCTTCGGGAGAGGTATCTCAGGCATTTGCAGAAGCCTCGTGGAGGGTATGTCACCTCCTCGATTTGGTCTTCTCTTCGGATGAATTATAGTTCCCTTCTTAAGGAAGGTATTTGGCTTATTGGAGAGAACTCTCAGAGGGACTTTTGGCGGGATAATTGGTTGGGGGTTCCCATTTTGGAGCTTTTAGGGATTCCAGATTATTTAGCTAATCCGCTCCGGGCGAAGGTCTCAGATTTTATTCATGAGGGTAAATGGGTGCTGAACGGTTGTTTCCGCGTGCAATTCCCGGATCTATGTTTTCGGATTGATCGGATTGCAATTTCTCCTGTTGTGGATTCTCTTGTTTGGGCTAATTCTCAGGATGGTCGTGTTTCTTGCAAGGCTGCTTATTCCCAGTTTCTCCGTGATATTCCTCAGGTTGTTTGGTGGAGGGATGTTTGGTCCCGTTTTATTCCCCATTCTCGTTCAGCTTTGACCTGGCGTCTGATGTTGAACAAGCTTCCTACTGAGGATCGCCTTTGCAGGTCTGGGTTCCAGTTGGCTTCTCGTTGCAGTATTTGTGGGGTTAGTAGTGAATCTGCAGATCATCTTTTTCTTCATTGTCCCCTGGCGGTTGCTCTTTGGGAGGCAGTTTTCTCGACTTTCCAACGACGTGTCTCTACCAATACTTGGCAATCCTTCTTCTTGTAGGCCATGTTGGTTTCCTTTAGTGAGCAGGTTAGGATTTTATGGAAAGCGGCTATCCATGCAGTGATATGGGGGGTGTGGACTGCCCGTAATCAGTGGATCTTTGAAGGGAAGTCAATGGACTTTAGATCCGTCCTTTCTTTGGTTTGGCGTGCGGTTTCAAAGGCTAATCGCCTGGAGATTGGTTGTATGCGTAATTGTATGGATGACCTTTTGATTCTTCGTCGTTTTGGTCTTCAAGGTCGCCCTTCTAAAGCCCTAGTGATCAAGAGTGTGGTTTGGTCGCCTCCGGCCCCTGGTTGGATCAAAGTGAATACAGATGGCGCTGCCTTAGGCTCTCCGGGGGTTGGTGGTTGTGGTGGTATTTTTCGGAACTGTATAGCCTTTGTGAAGGGTTGTTTTGCTATTCCTCTTGGTCAGGTTTTCGCGTTTGAGGCCGAGCTTCTAGCGGCCTCATTGGCCATTAATTTTGCTTGGAAGTATGGGTGGCATCGTATCTGGCTGGAGAGCGATTCTTCTTATGTGGTTCAGCTTCTTTCTTCTCGTTCTGAAATGGTTCCTTGGAGGGTTCGTCAGGCGTGGCAGCGCTGCATCTTCCAGATCTCGCATATGGATTTTTAGGTTTCCCATATTTTCAGGGAGGGGAATCAGGTTGCAGATACGCTTTCTAAGCATGCTTTGGAGCTTCAGGCTGATTCTTGGTGGTTCTTTGCCCCGCCGTTCTGTTCTTCTTTAGTTGGCAATGACTGCATGGGCCGGGAGTCTTTTCGTTTTTCTTGATGTTTTCTTTTTCTTTTTTGGTGTGGCCTGCGTGCCTCTTTTTGTTTGGGGTTGTTTTCCCTTTGGGTCTTTGTGCTTTATTGCTTTTTGTCACTTTTTTCTTTTCTTTTATCTTTTATATATATGGATACTGTCTAGGGGTTTTTCAGCATATGATCGTTTGTGATGCTTTTTCCCTTTAGATCAGTCCAATTTTTATTTTTTAAAAAAAAAAAAAAAAAAAAAAAAAAGTCTTTGCAACTAAGATGCAATAAAAGAGATATCTTGGCAAACAGGAACAATAAACAAAGACGGATGTTTCTTCTAATTTACCAAGTGATGAAAACCTAAGAGACCATGCTTGAATGATGGTTGATGATGCTTAGATGCTCATGGACCTTGGGATTGGAGAGTCAAAGACACTCTTGGTGATTTCTCTCTCAATGAACTCTATTCTCTCTCTAGGGAGTCAATAAGCTAGAATTCTGTCATGATTGGGAAATTTAGGGATAAAATTAGGGATTTAGTGAATGTCCATAATAAATAGCTTGTGTCTGTTGTAGGGAATTATCCCCCTAAAAGTCTATGATAGTTATTGTGAGTCAGATATAGGGAATTATTTCCCAGGGTCCTATTTGAGTCTTTTTACAATTGCTTGCAATTTCCTTTAAATATGTGTCTGTAACAATCCTTTGCAGTAATGAAATATTACAATCATTTTCTCAACTAATTTCTATTCTCTCTCTAACAAATTCTCTATCTCGATCTCTCTAATATTCTGATATATTTCTCTCTCATCTCAACCTTATCTTCAAATCTGTTCTTCATTCTATTTTCCAGCATCCTTCAAACCTGCAAAATCAACCCAAAATATATCAGAAATCCAATTAAAATGCCTAGGGCATGACAAATTCATGATGAACAAATAAAGACATGGACTATATACAGGAGACATCAAAACTACATCATTTTGGCAAGAATAGAGTGTTGTGGTCTCATAATGACACAATTGAAACTTTTGAACAATAGCAGACCATCTCTACCTTGACGGCTTGATCAAAGGCAGAGTATTCACATCAGAACCTGTGATGGGCACGTGATACTAACAACTGCTTTGGTCAATCGGGTGTCCATCAAGTTTGGCCCAGGTAAGTTAACTTCCCACACTTTTCAGTCATACATAACGATAAAACTCTAAGATGTGATTACATCGGTCAATTACCGGCTTACACCATACCATCAGCTGCCGAAGAACTTATATCAACTTCGCAAATAAGAGGTTACTCAAAAACTTTGATTATAAAAGTATGTTAATTTTCTGACTACTTTTGGTGATCAACAGTGCAGGCGGCAATACAGTTGAATACTTACAATATCCTCATTATTTGCATACGTTCATCTTCTTTTACCAACCAAAGTATTTTAGAAAAATAAAATTGAAATTGTAGTTTATACATCATATTATCATCATTTCAATAGTCTTAGTTTGATTTTACTACCAGACATCCCACGTCATACTCCTAAAGAAGCATAAAAGTTGGCAAGAAACTGAAGGTGGACCAGAAAAGTGGGCAACTGTAATATAATTAAGTCCAATTGACAGATTATTTACGGTTGTGGTATCTTTTTATTGTAATTTCGAATTAAAATTAATAAGGGAAAAATTAGCATGTCACTATTAGTACAATAATTGATTACTTACCTTTTCACATCAGTGACAGAGATTTGAGTCTTACCTCCACCTATTAAATTGCATAGTGTGGAGACCGAAGAGACACCCCTCTTATAGTTGAAGTCATATTTTAGATTGTATTTGTAGCGATTGATCTCATCGGCTCCCGACAAACATCTGATCCAATTGATGAAGTTGCATTACGGGCCATGTTTGTAAATTTGTAGTCAATTTTTTTAATGCATTTTTCATTTTAAAATTTGTTAATTCCAATTGTAACATTAAATCTATTGTACTATTATCAGTAGTTTATTAAAAGAAGGGTTGTTTTATGTGTTTTTAATTCTTTTAATTCTTTTTTTCTAAATTGGAAATTAAAAGATAAAAAACTGTCATGATCCGGGTTGAAAAGCAAAAATAAAAGAATACGAAGAAAACTTAAAACATAAATATGACGTTAAATTTTATTTATTTATTTTTTGAACAGTTGGAATTTAATAAGAACAGAGCAAAAGCAAGCCAACAAGCCAAACAAAGACAAAAGGCTGACGTTAAATTAATGAAACAATGAATTAATTAATCGTCTTTCTCCATCTTCTATGCATAATATGGCATGATTAATAAGGTTGAATTGAATTGTTATTATGTGATAATAGGTGATTTGATCTTATACTTTTGTCAAATCTTTCTTGCAAATCCACGATGGATTTCACGAAGATCGATGGTTCGTGAAATGTGAGTCCATTCTCTCCTTTTTGTAATTTTTACAATTCGCTAAGTTTAATTTATAATCCTTTAGAATGAGCATCATGTCTCTTTGAATCTTTGCAAAAAGAGAGGCGAATTTGAAGGTTTGGAAGGTTTAAGAGATCAAACAGAAGGTAAGAAGTTCATTTTATTTTCCATGTATTACACTTTAATCTGTATTTTTATTTGATAATATTAACTAAGATGATTGTCATTGACAGATATAATTAATGAGATTACATTATTGTATGAATTTCTTACACTCAATTGATCTATTTTATGATTCTATATGTTGATGGTGAAATTTGGATATAATTGTATTGTAATTCTTTTTTTCTGTTTTTTTTTTTTTAAATATAATTGTGTTGTAAGGGACTATGTTTTATATATCCTTTGAATAGAGATTATAATAACTATATTATATCAAATAATAACATGAGCCTAGGATCAATTATGATTTATGAAATCTAAAAAAGTTAGGAAGAGAATCGATAAATATTGAATTTTCTTTAAAAAAAAATTGTTGACTTTATCGAAATTTAATATATTTTTTCCCATTGAAGATAGATTGAATTTTATATTTAGATTAATTTCTCCTTCTTCTTTAGGTGGATATTGTTTCTCAATATTTTAGGGAATGATCTGTTTCAAAACAAGGAGAAAAAAATAGTTTGAAGAGAAGGAGTTCGATTGGATTGTACATAAAAGTTTTTTTTTTTATTCTCCCCTTTTTGTAGTATAACATTTAAATCGTTTTATACAATACATAACTATATCTTTACTTTTCAAAAACTATTCTTGGATCATGAATCAAATATCTCTTTGAATTTTAAGAGAGAAAACCAAAACTAACCATTTGAAATATTAAACTTTTGTTATTAACCACTTTTGAAACTTTAATTGTTAATAACCACTTTTTTAAAAAACTTTCAGTGTATGTCCGTAAATTACTAGAGTACCCCTGAATTTAGTTTTTTTTTTTTTTAAACTCAAAACTTGAAATCATGGTTAAAACTTGAATGGTAAAACTTGAAATCATGACTAAAATAAAATGTCAAACTTGAAATCATGCCTAAAATGTAATATGCGAAACTTGAAACCTTTCTTCCCAAAATTCCCAAAGTTAACACATTAGGTTTTTTTTTGTTTCCCTTTTTTGCAGACCAAATCGCCGGCAATGGAGGAGTTCGTCGACCGTGAAGTCGAGGCAAACAAGGCACGACGACGACGGCAGTAGCATCGGCGCAAGACGACGACGGCAGCAGCAGCCAAGATGGACGACGGCGCCACCCCTTCGTTCGCGAACCACAAGCGCGCACGGCCGCACGGTCGCGACGACGACGCTGTCTTCCAGCTGAGAAGGACACCGGCGCTCGGTAGGCACACCCTCTTCGGCGGTGAGCTCAGTCGACAACACCGGCCATCACTTTGAAGGAGAGAGAGAGATCGGGGAGAGAGAGGAGAGGAGAGAGAGTGTTTCGGGGATGGTTTTTATATGAGGGCTTTCCAGTAATTTTACAAAAACATGGTTATTAATAAATAAAATTTCGTTTGTGGTTAAAAACAAATTTTCCATAATATATGTGGTTAGTTTTGGCAATTTTCACGAATGATAAACGGGTAAATGAGTTATAATTGTGTGTTTTGAGTCCCCTCGAGTTACCTTTATAAATATGAGTGGTGATTACTCTACTTCAATAAGAATGACTGAAATTTTATAAGTTCATAACTCCAAGAGCACATCACACCAAACAAAATCAATAATGATATTCTTTCAATATTATAAATGTATATATAAATAAAATATGACAGATTAAAAGTTTGAATTAGGATTTTGCCAAATTTATTCGATTTTTCAATTTATATTTTACCATGCCCGCACATCATGCAGGCTGCAACCTAGTATATTTATATAATGGAATTAATGAAATTATATCTTAGTTGACAAATTGATATTGACCTATTAATTAACAAGATTAAGGGGTATTATCAAGTAACCCGTCAATTTAATGGAATGTGTTTGAGTTTCAACTTGTAACACAATAAACTTAACGGCTCATGTTCAGGTTGAGCAAAAAATTAAAGAGATATGTTTGGATTATGGGTACGGATATTGACACCCATAAATATGATAAGCACACCCATATTTATAAGTACACACATATCTAAAATTTAAAATTAAAACGTTACTATAAACACCCATCTTAATGTCAATAGTACCCTTATTTAAATGAATGTTTTAATTTTAATACAATTTATAACACACCCAATTTCACAAATGATAAATTCTTAAGTTCTCTAAATTCTCATCCCAATTACAAAATTTAAAAAAAAAAAAAAAAAATTTTAAATTGATTATTGGTTGTTTGGGCCGGGTCTGGTGGGCCCGGCACGGTTGGCCCGCCAAGGATGGCGGGTCATTGATGGCGGGCCGTTCCCGGCATGGCCCACCTGTGGCGCGGGCCAAGCCAAGCATGGCCCCCATGCCTAGCTTGTGCCGGGTCTTGAGTTGAGGCCTGCTGTGCCGGACTGGCCCGACACGCAAGGCCTGCATGCTAAGCCTAACGGTGGGCCCGCCATTTTTTTTTCCTTATTTTTTTCTACCGTTAGAGACACTTAATTTTTAAATTTTTTTTTTTTGAATTTTTTGACCATTGCTGATGTCAGCAAAAGCTCAATATTTTTTAAAAGGTCAAAAAATTATAATTTGCCCCCTCATCTCTTCTATTTTATATTTTTACTCACATTTCAAATTTTTCTATAAATACCCCCACCCATTCCAATTTCCGTACACTTTCTCTCAATCTCTCATTCTCTCCATTCCCTAACTCTCCATTACTCTCTCTAATCTCTATTCTCTACACCATTTCATATTTTCATAATTTCATTCTTACTCTCTCTCTCTCTCTACTCACTCTCTCTCTATTCTCTACACTACTAATCTACTATTCTAATACTATATTACTAATTTACTATTTTTCCTGATGGTCTTAACATGGACAATGATGATTTTGATCTTTCCGAACCGATCCAACCAACAGCAGGACCTTCCGCCTCCACATCGACATCACGTCCCAAAGCTAAAAAGTTGACATATGTTGTATGGCGGTGTTTTGACAAAGAAGAAATACCAAACCCAAACAGTAGGGTCACAACAAAATATCGCTATAAGTTTTGTAAAGCCTTATATACCAATTCTAGGTCGGGAACCAGTCATTTGAAAAGGCATATGGACAAATGTATGACTCAACACGGACAGGTGGACACTACAACCCAGACACAACTACAACGAAACCCAGACGGGTCCGTTACGACTCCGCGTATGCTAGAGATTGGAAACTTATGAAATAACTCATCGATGAGAGTTCCGGCAGTAACCAGGTCTAGGACTAGTTTATACATGTAACATGTACACAGGGGCATACCCAGGATTTTTCGTTTGGGTGGGCTAAAACAAAACTATAATCGAAAACAAAAATACACTACATAAAGGGACATAACGAGTGTTACCCTTAAAAAGTCATATATTAAATAAATTACATAAAATTTCATTAATCGAAACAAAAATACAGCTGGATAAAAGAACATAATGAGTCATACCCTTAAAATGCATATTTTAAACAAGGTACATAATGAGTCAAACCACTCCCACCTAATGATTGATTGATTTTTTCTAAATTATGAAAACATAGTTTTTCTTAGCAGTGATGTCTAGTTGTTTGATATTGTAAACTAAAATTATCAAACAATTTGGTTTAAGTGATACTTTTTAAATTATAATATAACACTATAAATAATATATCGCAGTCAGAAATTAAATTGAAAAAAATAACAAAATATTAACTTAAAATTATGAATAACAAGCTTGTTAATTAGTTAAAATGAAGATGAATATATTTTTATGTTTAATTTTGTAATTGGTATGAGAATTTAGAGAAGGGAGTCAAGGGACTGAGTGAATTATTAATTGGAAGAGAGAGAATTGGCACCGGTGAGAGAGATAATAGAAATAAAATTAGAATAGATGTTGATGTGACCATAGAAAGAAGAGAATCATGATGATGCTACTCCAACTGTACTAATAGTCTAATACTCTAACACTGACATTGCTTGTTTATTAATTAAAATAGTATAAAATTAACTATTACATTTTATTTATTTTTTCAAAAATCCTACCTGGCTAAAGCTGGGTTAGCCCCCCACGATGGTACGCCCCCACATGTACATTAATTTGTAAGATTGCACTCTTTTTCCCTTACCAAGATTTTATCCCACTGGCTTTTTCTTGGTAAGGTTTTTAATGATACAATCATGTAATACTGAAAGTCTAAAATAAATAAATAATTCTTCATTTCATATTTTCATAATTTCATGTATTTTTTATTTTCTTTAATCTTTTATCTTTATGTATTCTTTGAATTATTTTATTAAATAAAATAATAAATCTGTCTATTTTCTATATTGTTTTATTAGACTAAAATAATAAATAAGATAGACAAATTACAATTAAAAATACATAAGTTAAATTGTTAAAACAATATTATAAGTTAGTACAATTGAATTAAAATATTTAAATTCTAAAAAATATATATATATATTTTTTAAAATTTACAGGCCTGTGTGCTGGCACAGCACATCAGGCCCGTGCCTCCGGCATGTGTCGGGACCCTGTTTTTGTAAACGGGTCGGGCCTGGCACAACACAGCAACTTGCCGTGTCGTGCCAGGCTAAGCCTGTTTACAAAAACGAGCCTCATTGGCCCGACACAAATGGGTCGTGCCGCCATACCGACCCATATTTACACCATTAGCTAGTTGCTTGTATCCTCTTCCTTGCTTTTGTTGGTTGGCCTTCCTTTGCTTTTCGTTTTTTTTTTTTTTTTTTTGTTAATAAAGATTGTCGACCGAAAAAAAAAAAAAAAAAAAAACCTTCAAATCAAATTTGTCCACTAACTCCTGCAAAGTCCTTGACAGTGAAGCCAACCTTCTCAAACTTCCCTTTCTCATTGTTGATGTCTCTAAACTTGACATAATCTACAAGAATTCGAATTCTTATATCAGCAGCAGCAGATCTCTCTAAAATACCTAAAATTTATGCCAAACAAAATGATAATTGGAGATTTTAATAATTGAAGTAGAATTAGGGTTTAATTAGAGTTTAGTTTATTTATTTATTTATTTATTTATTTATTATTTTATTTGAAATAAAGTGATATAGTTGAAAATACATATGTAATCAATGGGTGTACATAGTATTTTATTTATTTTTAATTAAACTAATTTGTTCGTAGTGGTAAATTCCTATTGGGATATTTTTATAATTAATTTTTTTATTAAAATATGAATGTACTTATGATATTTATGGATGTCAATATCGGCACCCTTGGATTATACAAACATGATATAATAACTCATATTGCCACCCCAGTTTGACAAACAAAAAGTCCTATATACAGTTGTTATAATTGATGAAATTACTAAAATGTCATTAATATACATTAATTTAATACCCAAAAAAACATAATTTATGAAATTACCAAAATATCCTAAAATAAAATAAAAATAATTTAACTAATAAATAAATAAATAAAACCTAATTACAGTAGTCCACTATCCATCTCATAGATAGATGATGAATGACCATTTAAAGACAAACATATATTGAAAAAAAAAAAAAAATGGAGGTGAAGACTTGCCACGATCTCCATCTATGATCCCTAGGATCTCTATCGAAGATGGAGATTATCTCTTAAAAAAAATGTTTTGAATATTAATTTAAAAAATATTAAAATTAAAATGACCAAATTATCCTTCCCTTTATTATCTTTAACCGTCAACCACTAACAGCAAGGAAGGTAAATACCATCTTGCAAAACAAAAAAAAAAACAAAAAAAACAAAAAAAAAAAATTTGTTTCCGTGTTAGAGGCAAAACCTCTTGTAGGTTTTGTGTAATATCCTTTAAAATAAAAACCATTTGTAAATTTAAAGGAAACAATTAATTACAAACATCGAAACTTCATTTTATCAATATCAACACTACTAGGGGTTGTTCGGTATTGTTTCATTTTTCAAGATACAAATCTTTGAATATCTGTTCGCACCATTTTTTTAAAAAATAAAACGAAAACACAGGAAGTATTGAGATGCATTTAAAGCATTAAAAGTGGTCCGATGAAGAAACAACAATTTGAAGTTTTCAAGTTTTTGTTTTTTGTTTTTTTATGTGTTTAATGTTTTAAATGATTTTCTTTTAGTTTTTATATTTAATGATTTTGCTATTTACGAGAAAATTGAATGGTTTTTTTTTTTTTTTTTTTTTTTTTAAAGTAAATTGAATAGTTTAATAATTAATAATTTTATATATGATAATTTTTACAGAGAATTTAAATTAGACAATATGATTATCGAGGAATAAGCATAGACAAATACTTTCAATTTGGACATATCTCAAGATTACATGAAATCCAGTTAGGAATGAGATCGCATAACAATCGTGGAATGACTATTATAATAGATAAACATTATGATTAATTAAACTTTGTTTTTATGGTTATTATCAATATAATTTATTAGGTGTTCTAATTTATTTGAACTCACCAAACTTATGGGACAATATAACCTTTGGAAGCTTGACTACGAGTCAGCCTCCTCTGTTTCTTGTATCTGGATACTCCATAGGCCATACCGGTACAATCATCACAAAAGGCTCATATGGATAGCAAACACCAGCTATGAGTAGTTCACCACTTATGATTATCAAAAATCATATCCCCATAACCTCTAGATTTCATTACTTAATTTTCTCTGTGATGTCAATAATGTCTCTACCGACGAAATATTCATCCTTCCAGACATTTCTAGAGACCCCTCTCAGAGCTGGAACCCTTTTCAAGATTCCTACATGATTGACTCTCAAGATCCTTTTGATTTTGCCTGGCCTTGCTCCATCTGTGGAGCCCATGATTCTGATGATGAAGATCATGTGAATTGTAATCTATCTAACCCGTGATCTTATCCTCTCTCTGTGCTCTTTAATTATTGTGTTTTTCTACTGTAGGTTTTCATGTTGCGATGTAATTATCTTTTATTATTGTTGTTGTTGTGTATTTACTATTTTAATATTAAGTATACTACCAGACGCGTTTTTAATGTTTTCATTTTCAGAATATCGTTTTCAATAATTTCTACAAAATGTGTTTTCAAACTCGAAAAATAGAAATTAGAAAATGAAAACCGAAAACAAAAATAGAAAACAGAAAACGTTACTGAACAAGCCCCTAGTTGCTTCCTCTTTTTACGACCCGCCAAACCTGTGACATGTTACTTTTTCCTTTTTACTCAAATCTGTTTAACTGTTAATTTTTTTTTCTTGCACAAAACTAATAACAAGAAATCAATGTGAATTGAATAAAAAATGGCGCCCTATTTATGATTTCTTCAAGGAATGGGTTGGTATTCTGTCTTGAATCTATACGCGGTTCTAAATTGGTTTTGCAATTCACTGTGTCTTAACACATTTTTTTATTTTTTTTTACCTTTCTAGTTGTTTTTTTTTTTTTTTTTTTTTTTTTTTGATGAGGCAGAAATTGGTGTTTCCACGAGTGATTGTGAATTGAAACATCATGCGGCGGTGGTAAGAAAGATTGAAGATTTGGAGCATGAGAGGCAGAATTAAGATTATAAATCAGGGTAATTTTTATTTTCTTGCACACTCGGCTTAGAACGGTAGAATACTCCGTCCAAACATAAGGAAAAATAAAAATGAAATAATCAACAAAAAAGAATAAAAAATGTCCAAATATTTGATAATCAAATATTAAAATGCAGAGATTAAAATCAAAACAAAGGTGAGAGAGAGAGAGGGTTTATGACTTATGCGTCGAGAAGAAAACAAGAGAGGAAGGGTGGATCTTGAGACTGAACTCAACTCTCAGTGATTCATCGCTTGATGTGTGAAAAGTGAGAACGAGTGAAGGCCGAATGGAAGAAGGAAATTGAGGATTTCTTAGTTTCCAACTTTTTATATACTTGATCAAAACGACGTCGAACGTTGTTTTAGCTATACATTTTAAACTATTCGGGTCCGCAGCTTCGGGACTGGTTTTTTTACTAGATTCAGAACCGTACCCGATGCAATTTACTTAATTTGTTTCCAGACCCGACACACGACCCGAATATTGAGACCCAAACCCGACCCATGCAGTTTTGGTTGGGTTCGATACTCCCGAGTTCTAGTGAAATTGTCATCCCTACCTCCATCACTTTGCCCACATACTTACACCAAAAACCTTCGACGTCCACCCAAGGATAAAAATATTCATATCGACGGATATATCAGTACCATGATTTAGAGGAAATATCGAAGAAAATATTGATATCGACAGATATTAACGTAAAATTTACATACAGTACATAAATTTAGCTAAAAACATAAATTTTATTAATGAAACGATTAGAACGGATTAAAATAATCAATAATCAATAATCTAGTCCTAAAAAAAAAAAAAAAATCAATAATCTAACCAAAAAAATAAAACACATTTGTTTTTCAAATACTTATAATATATATATATATATATATATATATATATATTAATATATATGAATGAACGTAATGCACATACAAGCCATATAAAATCCAAGACCTTCCATTAAAACTTCATTCTCTAATAGTTTGCATCATACAAGTCATACAAATTTTAATATCAAAAGGAAGACCTAAATGCAGACCACCAATAATCCACTACAAATTTTTGCAATTAGCTATGGAGGAGGCTCGCTGCCTTCCCAGGTAATCTATGGATAACATAATAATGTAATAAAATTGAGTTAAAGTTATTAGTGATATGAAAATAGTTTTCTAAGTTAATATATAGATATGAAAAACGCTTACAAAAGCCCAACTTTTCTACTTTTTCTGAATTTTAATATATATTTTTCCATGTTAATTTCCAAAAAAATGATTTCAACTCTATTCTACAAAAAGCAATGAGGACAAACTTTTCTACTTTTTTCTGAATTTTAATTTATCTTTTTTCTTTTTAAAATAAATCCTTGAAATTCTCTAAAACAAAGCAAACAAATCCAAAGAAGAGGAAGAAATGTCAATATTAGGAAAGGAATCAACAAAACTTTACCCTTCTGATTCTTTAAAATTTAATCAATAAATCTATTTCTCAAAGAGGAAGACCATTGGGGTTCAAGAGACCTAGATCGGCAGACAGGGACTCGCATTCAAGCCATAACCCATCATCATCCCTTCTTTTGAAGATGCGGAGGGTGATTTGATAGCGATAAAAAGAATTATATCAATAGATCAATTATGTTGTCAACTTTACCAATCATGCTCAATCAAGAATATACCTCGGTTCTCATTGAAGCAAGATTTTCACCCCCTTCTGACAATTTACACTCTTAAGCTTTTTCCTCCCCATGATTGCAGCTTCAAGAGTTTGTTCATCTTCTGGGTGACATCTATTTCATCTCTTCAGAAAGAAAGGATGGAAACCTATGGAACATTTGTTTACGGTTCCATTTTCCCAAGGGCGGCCCTGTCACTGCTCTTGATAATAAGTGCACAAAGTGATAGTGAATGACATCTGTGTGAGCTTACAGCTGCCCAATACCTGCAGTTTGACATCATATCAGATCCTTAACGATTAGAAAATAAAGCCATGCCCAGAAAACAATTAAGTAAAAGAAAATATATAGTCTTGATATACAAGCACAGAGTCAGTTGAGTCAGTTGACCTCAATGGTCTCTTCAACTGGTTGCTGACTAATTTTCTGCTTAAGCAATTAGCGCTAAAATAGAAGTACCCTAGAACTACATGTCCATATCATTCCATTTACAGCCTATTAATCATTATTGCTGTTTCTAACAAGTGCTGGAGCCAAGATTTCCATTAGAACAGGCTAAAGCACTAAGCAGAAATTTTTAGGGGGTTTTATTAACAAAAAGACAAAGATGTTCCTAATTAGGGGGACATAATGATTCTTATCCCTAAAAATACATATTTTATACAAAACACAAAAACTAAACAATAAACTAAAAATGCAAGTATAACAAAAGAAGAGTGAGTTATACCCCATAATGTTTTAAAGAACATACATAATCTATTAGTCAACAATTTGCAACCAGATACAAAAATAATATACAAAGTTTCTTTCTTCACTTTTATTTCTTTCTTTAGACTATTAATTATTTATTTCTCGAGATTTTCATTTTTTTGAACTTTTTTAACTAACCAACTAATTGAATCAACTTAATTTAAGTTGCTTGATGCCTTTTCACCCAAAAAACAAAAATAAACGGCATGAGATAAAGATTAAAAATTATTATTTTTATGGAATACATATTTATAAACTTTATATTACTAACTTCCAACCATCAGATTCAGTTTTTTAAAATGGTCGAAGATGTTTCAATAAATTAATAGCTAATATACCTGCCAAATTTTATCAGACCAGTAAATATTTTACAACAGAAAAAAGGACCTTAATGCTATATGTTGCTATAAAGTTTAGCAACAATTTAAAATAATGCTAAAATTATATAAAGTAGCTTACATATAGAAATGGTAAAATTAAGAATGAACAATGGTAAGGATAAACACTAAATAGAGCCAAATTTGATGAAAAGTAGGATGCCAACCATAATTGTTTTAAGACCTTTATACCACAGTACGACAGGAATAAGCACATCAAATTTCTTATTTCATAAACAGAATGAAATATTTACAATAGAGAAAAATTTTAGATCAAAAAAAAAAAAAACAATAGCACAAAACTGATTTTTCTGAGGCAGTTTCTCTGTACTCACCAGATTTGGCCACTTAAGAAATAAATTACAAATGCAGTTAGCTGATAAAAAAGAAAACCAATTTCTTTATCCACCAATCTGATTAATTGACATAGCTTGTGTTTATTTAAATAATTAGAAAAACATATACCATTTGTGTGTGCATCTGTCTATGCAAATGTTCATTATTGTCAAAGCTGCATAAAAGAAAACTAAAATGACTTGACCTGATCATGATCAGTGATAAACAAAGTGTAGTCCAATGAGTTGCAAGTAACACCAGCCTGCATTACAGAAATGTAGGAGAGCACTTTGAAAGGGAGTATAAGAAAGGGGAGAAAAGTAGAAAAAAAAAAAAAAAAGCAAAACAAAACAATACTGGGAATATTTTCTTGCAATTTAGGTTTTAAATATACTACTGATACCGTAAAGAGATTTCTTAACATTTAAGGATTTTGAGTGAAAATAGAAATTAGGGTTAAGAACTAGACTCACAAGGATAAGCTTCTACTATGCATATTAAAGAGTACACAATAATGGTTTATTTTAATGAACTCAAAAAAGAAATATGGACTCCATCATGAAGGGGGAATGGATAATGTTTGTAATTATACTAACCTTGAAATTGTAAAGGGTGTACCGCTGCAGTGAATCAGTAGGGTAAAAGGAACTGTCACGCATCACAACCAATCAGCAATATCCGTTTAATGTGAAATCAGGAAACAGTAAATCAACAAAAATAGAGAGGTACACTGTTACTGATTCTGTCAGCTTGGATCATAAGAGAACAAACTTTCTCCACACTTAAAAAATCCATAGTGGGTATCTTTCTTCTGATTCGTTGTTGCTTATTATGGTGAACCAACAATACCCAGTATATATATTCAGTTAAAGAAGCATTTAACTGCTAAGCATCTCCTCATTTTGATATGTATGCATAGAAAATCCTGTTTTTATAGGGCTATCTCCAAACAGAACTCGTGGCCTTGCACCATAAAGGCATCAGATCAATTGAAACTGGAACAAAACATGTATAAAAGCCTATACAGAACCAGATATCTCTTCATGAAGCCAATGAAGATCCTGCTCAAACAGAAATTTTGAATATTAAATATAGAAATAAGATCAAGCGGCTATATTAGAAAATGTACATTCTGAATTTTTTTTTAATAAGGGAAAACCAAAATTACAGCAACAACACTGTTTAAATCAAGATTTCTGATATAAACCACAAAGCAAATCCAAACATTATTTATCACATATACATGTCTTCATAAATTTTTAACCTTCAGAGTCTCAATTCTCTACAAAAATATCATCCACATTATAAGGATATATATTCAGAAGAAGACATAAGAATTGTTAATCGGTGGGCTACAGGCAGAGCTAAGTCTTTCTACATGGCCCAAGCCAAAAGTTTCAACCATGTTACCCCTGTATTAAAGGTTCCCCAACTTGCCTCTAAAGATCTTCACAATCACACATTTCGAAGCTTTAATTTATAGTGTTTAACTTGAATGAAATAGTGTCCTGATAAAACTCACCAAGTTATTTGAGGACAAACTCAAAAGAAAAATACTGTCATAGAACCTATTCTTCAACCCCACTAACTTCAAACATTAATCTCATATCCCATCTCTGTTGAATAGCGCACTAATCGTAAAACCTTGGGTGAAAAAATGCAGATCTTCACACTTACTGTATTGTATTTATTTACATAATCAGAAGAAATTTTGGAGTCTAATTTTTTGATATCTTGGTGTAGAAGGACACTATAATTCTATAAAGCAACCTCTTAATTGAGTAAACTCTCTGGTATGTGATAAACCATTTTTATACTGCTGGTCTTTCAGATGAGAGTCAAAAGATAGAGTTTTCCAAGACTTAAAATCTTATAATATGCTGACTGAATAGAACTGCATCCACTTTGTAATAGGCAGAGTAATAAAACATTGGAAGCCATAGAATTGTAAAGCCACATCTCCTCATTAACAAAGGAAAATAATATATCTTAGGAGCTACAAAGAAGGGAGGCTTTAGATTTACTTAAGACTACAAAAAAAAATTGGAATTCAGTAAAGTGATGTCATGTAATGGCAAGCTAGGTGAAATGTAGCCCTGGACTGAAGAAGAGCTATCATTATAGTACAAACCTCTTTATAGACAATAAAGCTGCAGCAGGACAGTACAGATGGACCAGACACAGACTTATATTTAGCACTGCACTGAAAGTAAAACTGCATATCTAAAGTACATATCATCAAAACAGTATAAATGATTGTTTGATTTGAAGTAAAAAAATTTAGAATAAAATCATACGAGTTTCAGTTTAACTTTGTTATGCTAGTGTTTGCAATTAGATTGTCACCATTCTTTTCCTAGGACATGTATTTATACACATTTGAAATTTTGAATATTGACCAAATTAATTAGAGCTTAACACCAGTTGGGGCAGGAAGGAGGGAGAGACGAACCATATGACATATGCTATCTGACAGTTGAAGGGCATCTTCCCACCTGTTAACTTTGATTAGTCCTTTAATAAGGTGCACAAATGTACTTAGCTCTGGTATACCACCCTTTCTTGTCATGTCTGCATACAACTCAAAAGCTTTATCAATCTTACATGCAAGGGAGAGGCTCTCAATTAATGAAATATATGTAGTCCTGCTGGCAGATGAAATTGATGAATATGATGCCATCTCTTCATGCATCTCTAAAGCCATCTCCAGTCTTCCGGCTTTTATAAAATTATCAATTAGAACTCTATAAACCGGAACGAATGGAAATGAATCATTTTTACTAATCTCATCTAAAAGGCCAAGAGAGACTATGAACTCTCGGCTGAACCCTTCAATGACCCTATGGTAGCCTGCCGCATGCCTAGGCCAGTATGTTTGCTTCATCTCTTCCAAAAGTTTGTAAGCCTCATCTAGAAGACCAGAAGCACAACAATGGTTTATCAAAACCCGATATGTGATGAAATTTGGTGCACAACCCTTGGAACTCATTTGTCTAAAAAGCTCAAGGCATTTGTCAACTTTACCCACTTTCCCAAAGCCATCTATCATGGCTGTATAAGTCACAACATTTGGATAGCAACCTTTTTCTTCCATCATCAACATAAGCTTATAGGCTTCATCTGTCTTTCCAACTTTACTGAGGCCATCAATCATCTCTGTGTAGATTACGACATTGGGAGCACAAGAATTTTCTAGCATTTTGTACAAGACTTTTAAAGCAAGATCCAGTCGCTTATCCTTAAACATCCTGTCAATCAAAGAGCTGTAAGTATACACATTCGGATTGTATCCACACTCTGACATCTTGGCAAACACCATTTGCGCTTCATCAAGCTTCCCAACCTTGCAAAATCCATCTATAAGAGCATCATACACAATATGGTTTGGCTCAGCACCTTCCGCAGACATAGCATTCAATAAGTCATGGGCCTCTTTGACTTTGTGTGCTTTGCACAGACCATCTATCAAAGCTCCATAAGTAAAAACATTTGGTTCTTTGCTTTTGCTGTCAGCAAGCCTAAAATACATATCTACATCTGGAATTACCACATCACCCCTCATTCTTGCATAAATCTGACAAGCCTTTGCAATCTCTCCAGCTTTACAATGGCCATCAATCAAAACTGTAAATGACACGATATTAGGAACACAGCCCTGAGATAACATCATCTCAAAGAGTTCATTTGCAGAGGAAAGCTTTCTTGCCTTAAGATAAGCATGTATAAGAGCAGTATAAGTTACTACATTTGGGACACAACCTTCTTTTATCATTTCATCAAACCAGTTGCGAGCCTGTGCAATAAGGCCAGCTTTACAAAAATTGTCAATCAACATTGTGTAGGTGTAGACATCAGGAACTAGACCATTTCTTTTCATTTCTTGAAACAATAAAAATCCCTTTTCAACTTCAGATGCATCACATAGATAACCGATTACTTTGGAATATGTACTAGTGTCAGGGATGAAACCCTTACTCATCATTTCACAAATAACATTATATGCTTTCTCAAACTTTCCAGCACCACATAGACACCTTGCAAAATTGCTAACATTGATTTTATTTAGTACAACTCCCACATTAAGCATTTCACCATAAGCTTTCTCAGCCAACTCCAGCACATCAGAACCAGGCAACTCCTCGTTGGCACAAATGCTACCAATCAATATATTGTAAACCACATATCCTGGCTGGCACCCACATTTGACCATTTTTTTGATCAACTTATAGGCATAAAAGTAATCTCCTGATCTACAATAAGCATGAACAAGAGAATTAAATATCCTATGGCTTGGATAACAACCTTCTGTGATCATCATACTGAGAATTCTCTTACATCTACCTAGTTGTCTTTTCCTCAAACACCCGCAAAGCAAAATCCTAAATGTCACAACATTAGGAATGCAAGAACTAGATCGCATTCTGTTTAGAAAATCCATAGCTTCTTCAAAAAGCGAAGCTTCACACAATCCAGATATCATCTTCGTATAAAGTACAGTATCAGGCACATATTCTTCCTTGTCAATCAATGTTAAGGCTTCTCTCCACCTCCCTGCTTTGCAAAGAGAATGCACGAAACAACCTAAGGTAAACCCATCCATAACAATTCCTGAATCCAACATCTCTCTGTGAACCAAATAAGCAGTGTCTAATCGATCCACTCTTAAAAAGATTTGAATCAATGCATTATAAGTTGCTCGTGAGGGTTTAAACCCAAAATCTTTAAGCCTCCCTAGCTCCTCTAAAGCTACATTCCACAAACCAGCTCGACAACATTTACGAATCAAAACATTAAGCAACTTCCCAAGCACTTCTTCATCATCACTTTTAATTTCGCGCAAAAACTGTTCGGGTACTCTATCATCCTTATAGTCACGTTCAATTATCTCTAACAATGCATTATACACAGGCGTAGTGTGAGAGTACCGTATTTGCCTGCCGGCCCATAAAAAAAACTTAAAACCCAATTCAGGGTTTTTTAATAAATTCAACACATCAACCACAAAAGATTCACTCAATTTCTCTCTAAATTTCCTAAGAAACTTGTGGGTATTGTCACCAAACCCGTCATTGCTATTCAATATCGCATTCGCAATCAGAACGGCGTCATTGGAACACTTACCAGCATCAAATTTGGGGACTGAGCCGGCGTCGGACTTCATAAGAGAATCGTGCAAGAAGGAAAATTCCTCGCTGGAAACAGAGTCAACCCGCAAAATGGGGTCTTCCGGGTCAACCAAACCTTGTAGATCGTCGGGAGAAGAGGTGGAAATGAATCTGCTGAAGATAGAGAAGACAGTTTGGGGGGAGGGAGATTTTGAAGACAAAAAGAGAGATGATAAAATGGGGATTGAACGAAAGATGCAAGTATTGAGCTTAGTTTTGAACATTGTATTGTATTGTGCGTTTGATGGAAGAAACAACTTACAGACCGGCTTTTAGGGTTTAAGGCCGGTTTTGGTTTTAGGACAAATAGGGGACGTGTCCGTCCGGGACTCCGGCCGTGTAATTTTTTTTTTCTTTTTTGGGTTTTTTTTTTTTTTAAATAGGCATTCTCCGTTTACAAACACCAAAAATTGAATATTATGTTTATGAGCCCACGGCGCAGCTCAACTGGTAGATAAACGGGTTTAGGCTCGGATAAATAACTCATAAGTTAGAGATTCGAATTCTACCAATTATGAAAAGTTTAAAAAAATATATTTAATCTAAATAGATGGATAGATAGAAGAAAAAAAAACTCTTGTGTTTTTGACATTTAAAAACTTGATCTTATCATATATTGCCCATTAAAATCATTTTTCATCATTTAATACAACATTACCCTTTTTTTTTTGTTCTTACATCTTCCCTCCACGAAGACCAAGACCCGAAGATGGTGGTTTGAAAAGAAGGGAAATCATGTGAGGCTAAAGAAGAGAAGATGCTGAAGAACCATAGGACGATAGCCGCTGTTGACTTTTAGCCAAAGAAGATGCCATAAGCGGTTCGTTGAACTGGCACACCTCGCCGGATTCCTAACCGTTTCAAAATTTGCTACTTCTAGTGAGTAGAGGTAGGATCCTACATGGCTTACTTTCTCATTTAAAGTTATTCATATCTCACGATAGTTAGGCTATGGCCGGCCTTGAGATTTTCGGAGCCTAAAGCGAATTATAGAAAATGAGGCCATCAACACTCTATGCATGTTTACTTGATTATTTTATTCTCTAGTCCAAATCAATATAATAACTCAAACTCAAGGTTGTAACATATAAAAAGTTTCCAAAATAAAAATTTTATAAGTGTATCAAAGAATATATCATTTAAATATTACTCGTCTCACATTTTTAGCAACAAAAGTACTAATTAGGCTTACATAATCAAGTTTTTCTATCATATTTTTTTCAGTGGATAACATAGCTAAGTCAATTCAATCTTTCTTGCGACATAGTTGATCGAAGGTAAGATTTAATCAACTTCAACTTCGAAAAGCTTCTTTCTGCAAAGGCAACTGTGATTGGTATAATTAATAAAATTCTATAAGCAATCCATGTATTTGGGAAGCAACCATCCATTTCTTTAAAATAATTTGACACTTCAATTGCCCTTTTTGTTTCTTTTGGTAAAGATTCTTTCAAGATTTGTAATTCTAAAAATAAATCTTTCCCATTAATATCATAATGCATGTCATGTTTCATCTATCTTCAAGATCAGAACACTAGCTCTTCAAACTATCACTGTCTACAGACTTTAACTTCCTCAAATCATATGAAAAACCCAAACATTTCTTCATATTTTTCAAATTGTTCAAACCTATTTTTTAATGAAGAAAGTGCTTGATATACTATATAAGTGAAGTAATTGACTTTGAAAGATTCCATGGCGGATTGTGTCATCTCTTCATTGACAATATAATCAAATTGTTTTTTTTTTTTCTTTGAATGATGTGTTTTTAACGAAATACAGCTTCAATTTCCATCTCACTTGCAATCTCTTTAACTTCAATCATAACCTCCTCAAATCCACTTTCTCTATATTTCTAGGAAATAAGATTTTTTTTTTAATTGTTTAATAGCAACATTAATATGCATGTCTTCATTTTGAAGAATTTTGCTAAAAGGATTAATAGCAAACAATAAATTGTACCAAATAATAATGCCAAACAAGAACTCAAAAATCTCAAATTCATATGTTACCATGGACTCGGCTTCACTCTTTGTTTAGGGATCTTCACTAGTTTTTGCCAAGTGAGCTAAAACATCTATTATTTGTGTAGCTTGGTATCTTATGGCTTTAATACTTTCCACACGACTTTCCCTGTGTGTTTCTGATAATGGCTTAAGCGTGAGACCTTCCACATAATTTTTTAAAAAAATTCATCATTTTGTAGAAGATGAGAGCAAAGAATATATCTGTTCTACCACTCCAAAAAAAGATTTAGCTTTAGGACAATAATTAGCCATATTATAAAGTGCAAGATTAAGACTATGATAACCGCATGAGGTGTAAAATGCACTATGATTTATTTCAAGTAGTCTTTTCTATACACATTTATGTTTCCCTCTCATATTAGATCAATTGTCATATCATTGAACCCTTATATCACGAATATCAAGTTAAAGAGTGCTCAATGCATATGTAAGCACATAGAAAAAAGGTCCAAGTCGATCTCGATATATCATCTACCTTTAAGAATTCTAAAAAGAACTCTTATACTACAATAGGACTCGTTGAAATATTGACACTGTTGGGGTTTTTGCCCTAAAGCTTGTAATTTGTAAATATGATTTGAACTTAAATAAAAGAAATAGTACATTCATTCATTTTGTATCATACTTTATATATATAACATGTACACTTAACATCCAAGATTGCCAGATGTAATTTCGAACTGAGTATATGAGTGTCATATACAGATGGATGCAGTTTGAAACGAGCAATCTAAAGAGTCCGTAGATAGCAAATAAAGCTGGGTACTTTATTTGTGGTTAATCTATAGCTGCGGTCCATTTCGTAATGTACGGTGATCCTATCCTGGATCATTCATATGGAGATATGAGAATGAAGGCACCTTTTATGATGTGATCATATAGGACTGGGCCATGATCTATATGAATCTCTCACTAAGATCCGTTTAACGATGAGATTCAAATATATCACCTAATGATGGCTATATGTGGGTGATCTTAATCCTGAGTGTCTTATCGACTCCTTCAGGTTAGATCATGGTCTTTGATATACCATGGGTGAGGTCGGAGTTGCATTCTTGATCAATATGCTCCGTATGTTGAGATCGCGGTTTGGCTTGTGGCTGGGAAGCTTTGTACACAATAGTGGAATCCACTCCTTCTTGCGAGAAGTAGATGGTAATTCCCTTAAGGGTTGATTCAGGGCTTGAACAATATGAGCGCTCTCCTAATTCCGTAAGGAATGTAGGATTTATTGTTCATTAGAGAATCAATGGTACTTAATGGAAAGATGTAGTTAGAGGGGTATAACGGACATTATGACCCAGCTCTAATTATGAACTACTTGTGGATGATCATACCATATGTAATGGCTATATCAATGGACACCAAGAG
The DNA here is from genome assembly GCA_030490815.1 of Acer saccharum. Classification (NCBI taxonomy): domain Eukaryota; kingdom Viridiplantae; phylum Streptophyta; class Magnoliopsida; order Sapindales; family Sapindaceae; genus Acer; species Acer saccharum. The sequence goes on along the minus strand of CM059869.1, from coordinate 21,932,465 downwards.
TTATTGGTTTGTGTAAAAACGTCTACAGTTGAAAGAGTGCAGCTTCGGGTTTTTAGTAGAATAATACCGAAGTTAATAATCATGAAAAATTAATTAAAGAGTTTAATTAATTATTTCTAAGGATTATTGGAGCTCAAAATACTGTGGGTCCATTAGGTCCCTTTACTAGCCCGATCGATTTAGGTAACAAGGGTCACGGTTGATTAATTGGATTGTCCAATTAATTGTGTTATGAAAGTGACACGTATATATTTAGGAATTAATTGAATAATAAGATTATTTAATTAATAAATATTAATGATTAAATTAATTAAATAATTAAATTATTTAATTATGCGATTAATCATTAAATGGAGGGTGTTAGTTGATATTTAGATTTAGGTGAAGATAAAATAATAGGATTATTTTATTTTTACTAAATCAATTATCTAAGTATTTGAATTTAAGTTTAAATTTAAAATACTTATTATCCCTTTTAATATATTAGATATATTTGAAAAGGATAATTAAAAAAGGGTTTTTAGTTGAAAATATATATAAGATATATTTTTTTGTAACTAAAGTAATATACCTGATCAACACAACACACGCAAGAAGAGAAAACGAGAAGCAGGGGTGCGGCGGCCAAGAAAAAAAATAAAAATAAAAAAAAGGTTCCTCTTATTATTTTTTAGGCTTGTTGCATTTTATACACAAAAGCAAAAGAGTTGTTTCATGTGTCTCTTCATCCTCCTTGTTCCTGAGTACCGTGACACGCCCACACGCCGTTATCAATCCTGGGTCATAGAGAGGAAGATCTTGTGGTTCAAATCATGGAGCAGATCGTATTAAAGAGAAGGAGCCTCCAACGTAGGTATGAAGAAAATTGTTTCTTCTCTTCTCTTTTATATATTTTGATTTCGATTTCTTGTTTTTACTGTTCCGAAAAATAGATCCTAGGGTTTATCAATTGTAGTATTTCTTTATGAAATAATTTTTTTTTAAAGTTCCTTCCGCTACGCAATTGGTAAACCGAGGTCCCAACAATTGGTATCAGAGCCAATTTTTTCAAAACAGTTGAATCGATTTTGATGCTCTTGATATGTATGAATGTGTAGGCACTATTTTAATTGACTGTATGTTGTTTTAATTAAATGGTTTAATTTTAAAACATAGTTGATAGTTAATTGTATGGTGTCGTGGATTTAGGGTTCTTTTTTTTTAAAGGTTGTAATATTTTTGTAATATTAATCCCGGGATGTAATTTTAATATTTTTTTTCTCTGCTGTATTTTCTTTGTTGTATTTTTTTCTGTTATGTATTTTTATTATAAAATATGTAAGAAGAAATTCGACGAAGAAGACGAATGGTGAAAGAGCGAAATCGGAAACATGCGTGATAGCACTGTTCACGGACACTGTTCACCGATACTGTTCACGAACACTGTTCACAGATACTGTTCACGTACACTGTTCATGCGGTACTATTCACACGGTACTGGTGCAGGCAGCCTATGTGCACGAATGACGGCTATGCGCGAAAGCATTATGGGCTGAAAATTCGCAACGTTAGGGTTTTCGAATTTGCTAAAAGATTTTGGGCTTTAGGTTTGATTCATGAGATGGGTCACAATAATAAAATAATTTAATTTTTTTTTATCAAGCTGGACTTGGTTAAAAGCCCAAAATTAATAAGAACCCTAAAGACTTGAAGAATCTTGGAGATTACTTGAAGACCAAGGAATGCCTTGGGTATATTTTGTAATTAGATTCTTATTATTGTAGGTTAAATAATCAACGATACTCGGTCAATTCATGTATTCTTTTAATTATGTGATGATTAAGCATTGCCATGTATACAAATGTCATTTAGACTAGTTGTGCCTACACATAAATATATGTTGATATATCATACATGCATGTTAGCCTATTTTTATTATGTGTTTGAGTTTTAATGTGATTAAAATGGGCTATATACATAAATGGCTATAGATTAATGAGATTAGTTTTAATAGTTAAAACTTGGTAAATTCTCATTAATTATTAATCTATTTTTTAAGAGTTAAATTAGTTAGATTAATAGGGCCTTTTTAATAATATTAGATTAATTTGATTAAATCCCTTCATTAATGGGCCTAATAATGTGTTTAGTTTTAATAGTTAAAACTTGGTAACACATGTTGAATAATTCTAGCCTTAGTATATTGTTTACATAGATTAGAATTATTACTAATAGATTTTTTTTAAGAGTTAAAAATCGTAATAATTTATTAGTTAATTAGAATTAGATTCTAATAAACAAAGGTTAACGATCTAGACGACTAGATTGAAGTTAGCCGTTTAATCTTGTAAATATCTAGGTGCATTAACTACTATAGAAAACCCTTGTTATAAAATAGTGAGTGGGAGAGGGATATATGACATTATATCCCACGGTCTCCATCATTAGTTCAACACCATGAGATTCGAGTGGGGCCTTGTGACGGCTTTGCTTTCGTCCTCCCTAAGGAGGGTTTCTATAAGAATCAACACCAAGGTTGACTTCCTAACGGATAGGATTTCTGAGGGGATTTCGGGATTGACCGACCCTAAGGCGGCAATTCTCGAGTTAAGCTCTAGAGATCTGAAATGATGGGTTACGCTCACAAGGTTTCTATTAAATTGGTTAATTATAAACCTGACTGAAATAAACGATAGTTGAAGGTTAGAGGAATAAGAGTTATTCTGGTATAACATTTGATTGAGAATTTCTCGATCCAACATGCAAGAATTTGACCGACCCTAAGGCGGCACTTACTTGTGGTATGCTGGATTGTCATGGCATAGAAACATTGTTTTCTTAGGGTTGTTCTTGTTCATTAAACATTTTCATGCATCATGTTTAATTTTATGCCAAAAATTCGCACATGTTTTGAATGTATGACTGAATGAATTCTTAATTTATGTTTTTTCAGCCATGTCAACTGCACTATTACAAATCATAGCCAATGAAAAATTAATTGGTGATAACTACACTAAATGGAAACACAAAATCAATGCAATTTTGGTCACCAAGGACCTTAAGTTTGTGCATACGGAGGAATGTCCTCCAGTGCCTACTACCCATGCCACACAAAGAGTTCGTGAGGCATATGAGAAATGGGTCTCATCTGATGAGAAGGCCCGAACATATCTGTTAGCTAGTATGACAGACATGCTTGTCACAAAGCATGAAGCAATGACTTTCGCATTCAAAATAATGGAGTCATTGCAGACTATGTTTGGGCAACTCTATGAGCAAAAACGGCACGAAGCTGTTCGTTCTGCTATGCTCGCTCGTATGAAGGAGGGTACATCAGTTCGAGAACATGTCCTAAACATGATGTCCTACTTCAACATGGCAGAAATCAATGGTGGGGCCATTGATGAACCCAGTTAGGTGAGCATCATACTGACGACTCTTCCGAAGAGTTTCGATCAGTTCAAGAGCAACTATGGGATGAACAAGCTTAGGTTCAGTCTCACACAGTTGCTCAATGAGCTCACTACCTTTGAGTCCTTGACTAAAGACAGCAAGGGCAAGACCGGTGAGGCAAATGTTGTTGAACCATCTTCCTCCAATAATAAGAAGAGGAAGAGGTCTGCTGGGAAGGTGAAGGGTAAGCCTAAACCCAAGAAAGCCCAGAGCAAAAGGAAAGGCGCCTCCATCGACAAGAGCAAGGGAAAATGTTTCCATTGTGACAAGGTCGGGCACTAGAAGAGGAACTGTCCTCAGTATCTAGAGGAGGTAGCCGAGAAGAAGAAAACAAAAGGTAAATATGATTTACTTGTTCTTGAGTCGTGTTTAGTGGAAGATGATTCTTCACCTTGGATAGTTGATTCTACGGCCACTAACCATGTTTGTTCTTTTTTGCAGTAGACTGATTCTTGGACACAGCTTGAGGAGGTAGCCTTCTCTATGTGTGTGGGGTCAAGGGATGTCATGTTGGCACGAGCAGTGGGCGTAATTAGATTGCGTTTTTGTAATAATAATTTTATATTGTTGGACAATGTATTTTTCATTCCTGGATTTACATGGAATTTAATTTCCGTTTCTAAGTTGTTAGAACAATTATATTATGTTTCTTTTGATAATAAATCAGTTATTATTGTAAAGAATGGTTTGAATATTTGTTCAGGAATTAATGAAAACAATTTGTATGTGTTAAGACCGTTAATACATACAACACTGCTCAACATCGAAATGTTTAAGGTTGAAAAACCAAAAAAGAAACCACTTAAGATTTCTCTAGAAAACGAAACGTATCTCTGGCATCTAAGGCTTGGTCATATTAACCTTGACCGGATAAACAGACTAGTTAAAAGCGGATCTTTAAGTGAGTTAAAAGTTGGCACCTTACCTGTCTGCGAATCATGTTTAGAATGTAAAATGACCAAGAGACCTTTTACTGGAAAAGGGCTTAAAGCTAAAGAACCACTTGAGCTTATACATTCATACATATGTAGACCGATGAATGTTAAAGTAAGGGGTGGTTATGAGTATTATGTCACCTTTATAGATGACTACTCGAGATACGGATATGTTTACCTAATGCAACGGAAGTCGGAAACTTTTGAAAAGTTTAAAGAATTCCGAGCTGAAGTTGAGAACCAGTTAGGAAAGACTATCAAGTCTCTACGATCGGATTGTGGAGGTGAGTACCTTGACCAAGAGTTTGAAGACTTTATGGTTGAGTATGAGATAGTATCCCAATTCACAGCTCCTGGTACACCACAACAGAATGGTGTTATGGAGAGGAGAAATATAACCCTAATGGAAATGGTGAGATCTATGATTAGTTTCTCATCATTACCAAATTCCTTTTGGAGATATGCATTACAAACAGCGGCATACATTTTGAATGTAGTGCCATCCAAATCTATTCCTAAGACTCCCCTAGAGTTGTGGAATGGTCGTAAAGTTAGTTTACGACATTTCCACGTATGGGGGTGTCCAGCACACGTGCTGAAGAACAGAACTGGAAAGTTAGATCTCAAGTCTGTTGTTTGCTTGTTTGTAGGATACTCCAAGGAGACTAGAGGTGGATATTTCTATAGTCTTGAAGATAACAAAGTATTTGTATCAACAAATGCAACGTTTCTTAAGGATAACTATATTAGTGACCATAAACCTCGTTCCAAAGTTGTATTGAATGAATTGGAACCTAGTGAGACCAATACTCAGTCAACAAGAGTTGTTGATCCATTAACATCTGATAGTCAGATGATTCCTATTCATGATACACTACCACCTAGGTGTAGTGAGAGGGTTGTGAGATAGCATGAATGCTATTTGGGTGTAAGTGAGGGATAAGATGTTATCTATTGACATTTAAGAATGCAATGGAAGATCCTGATAAAGAGGAATGGCTTAAAGCCATGAATCTCGAGATAGAGTCCATGTACTCTAACTTAATCTGGGAACTTGTAGACTTACCGGATGGGGTGAAACCCATAGGGTGTAAGTGGATCTACAAGGGAAAGAGAGGAGTAGACGGGAAGGTAGAGACCTTCAAGGCAAGGCTAGTGGCCAAGGGTTATACCTAGAAAGAGGGGGTCGATTATGAAGAGACCTTCTCGCCAGTAGCCATGTTTAAGTCTATTTGGATTCTCTTATTCATTGCTACCTATTTTGATTACGAAATTTGGCAAATGGTCGTCAAGACTGCATTCTTGAATGACAATCTTGAAGAAAGCATCTACATGATGCAACCAGAGGGATTCGTGTCTCCAGATCAAGAGCAAAAAGTTTGCAAGTTGCAAAGATCTATTTATGGACTTAAGCAAGCATCTAGATCTTGGAACATATGGTTTGATGATGTGATCAAAACCTATGGCTTCGAGCAAAACATTGATGAGCCTTGTGTTTACAAGCGCATCATTGACAAGAAGGTAGTTTTCTTAGTTCTTTACGTAGATGATATCTTACTCATTGGGAATGATGTAGGGGTATTATCTGAAGTAAAGGGCTGGCTGGCTAGCCAATTCCAAATGAAAGATTTGGGAGAGGCGAGTTATGTTCTAGGGATCCAACTTATAAGGGATCTTAAGAACAAACTCATAGTACTATCTCAGGCATCATATATCGACAAGATTCTTGTGCGATTTTCGATGCAGAACTCTAAGAAAGGTAATTTACCTTCCAGACATGGAGTTCACTTGTCTAAGAAACAGTGTCCTGAGACACCTCAAGAAGTTGAGGATATGAGACGTGTTCCCTATGTGTCAGCAGTAGGTAGTCTCATGTATGCTATGTTATGCACGAGACCGGACATCTACTTCGCAGTGGGAGTAGCCAGCAAATACCAGTCCAACCCAGGATTGGATCATTGGGTTGCTATTAAGACTATTCTCAAGTATCTTCGGAGAATGAGAAACTATATGCTAGTGTATTCTGGACAGGATTTGATCTCGTTAGGATATACGGATTCTGATTTTAAGTCAGACAGGGATTCTAGGAAATCCACGTCTGTATCAGTATTCACCCTTTGTGGTGGAGCCATTGTGTGGAGGAGTATTAAGCAATCTTGTATTGCTGATTCCACCATGAAAGCCGAATATGTAGCCGCTTGTGAAGCTGCTAAAGAGGCTGTTTGGCTCCGCAAGTTCTTGAGCAATCTGGAAGTTGTTCCAGATTTGGATAAGTCGATCACACTTTATTGTGATAACATTGGTGTTGTGGCTAATTCCAAAGAAACAAGAAGCCATAAGAGAGGTAAGCATATAGAGAGAAAGTATCATCTCATTAGAAAGATAGTGCAGAGAGGAGATGTGATCGTCACCAAGATAGCCTCACAAGACAATCATGCTGATCCATTTACGAAGACCTTATCAGCTAAAGTGTTTAAAGGTCACCTAGAAGGTCTAAGGTTACGAGACATGACTCACATGCTTTAGTGCAAGTGGGAGATTGTTGGGGTTTTTGCCCTAAAGCTTGTAATTTGTAAATATGATTTGAACATAAATAAAAGAAGTAGTACATTCATTCATTTTGTGTCATACTTTATATATATAACATGTGCACTTAACATCCAAGATTGCCAGATGTAATTTCGAACTGAGTATATGAGTGTCATATACAGATGGATGCAGTTTGAAACGAGCAATCTAAAGAGTCCATAGATAACAAATAAAGCTGGGTACTTTATTTGTGGTTAATCTATAGCTGCGATCTATTTCATAATGTACGGTGATCCTATCCTGGATCATTCATATGGAGATATGAGAATGGAGGCACTTTTTATGATGTGATCATATAGGACTGGGCTATGATCTATATGAATCTCTCACTAAGATCCGTTTAACGATGAGATTCATATATATCAACTAATGATGGCTATATATAGGTGATCTTAATCCTGGGTGTCTTATCGACTCCTTCAGGTTAGATCGTGGTCTTTGATATACCATGGGTGAGGTCGGAGTTACATTCCTGATCAATATGCTCTGTATGTTGGGATCGCGGTTTAGCTTGTGGCTGGGAAGCTTTGTACACAATAATGGAATCCACTCCTTCTTGCGAGAAGTATATGGCAGTTCCTTTAAGGGTTAATTCGGGGCTTGAACAATATAAGCGCTCTCTTAATTTCGTAAGGAATGTAGGATTTATTGTTCATTAGAGAATCAATGGTACTTAATGGAAAGATGTAGTTAGAGGGGTATGACGGACATTATGACCCAGCTCTAATTATGAACTACTTGTGGATGATCATACCATATGTAATGGCTATATCAATGGACACCAAGAGTTATTGGTTTGTGTAAAAACGTTTGCAGTTGAGAGAGTGCAGCTTCGGGTTTTTAGTGGAATAACACCGAAGTTAATAATCATAAAAAATTAATTAAAGAGTTTAATTAATTATTTCTAAGGATTATTGGAGCTCAAAATACTGTGGGTCCATTAGGTCCCTTTGCTAGCCCGATTGATTTAGGTAACAAGGGTCACGGTTGATTAATTGGATTGTCCAATTAATTGTGTTACGAAAGTGACACGTATATATTTGGGAATTAATTGAATAATAAGATTATTTAATTAATAAATATTAATGATTAAATTAATTAAATAATTAGATTATTTAATTATGCGATTAATCATTAAATGGAGGGTGTTAGTTGATATTTGGATTTAGGTGAAGATAAAATAATCGGATTATTTTATTTTTACTAAATCAATTATCTAAATATTTGAATTTAAGTTTAAATTTAAAATACTTATTATCCGTTTTAATATATTAGATATATTTGAAAAGGACAATTAAAAAAAGGGTTTTTAGTTGAAAATATATATAAGGTATATTTTTTGTAAATAAAGTAATATACCTGATCAACACACCAACACACGCAAGAAGAGAAAAAGAGAAGCAGGGGTGCTGCGGCCAAGGAAAAATAAAAAGATAAAAAAAAAAGGTTCCTCTTATTATTTTTTAGACTTGCTGCATTCTATACACAAAAGCAAAAGAGTTGTTTCGTGTGTCTCTTCATCCTCCTTGTTCCTGAGTACCGTGACGCGCCCACACGCCGTTATCAATCCTGGGTCATAGCGAGGAAGATCTTGTTGTTCAAATTAGGGAGCAGATCGTATTAAAGAGAAGGAGCCTCCAACGTAGGTATGAAGAAAATTGTTTCTTCTCTTCTCTTTTATATATTTCGATTTCGATTTCTTGTTTTTACTGTTCCGAAAAATAGATCCTAGGGCTTATCAATTGCAGTATTTCTTTATGAAATAATTTTTTTAAAAGTTCCTTCCGCTGCGCGATTGGTAAATCAGGGTCCCAACAGACACATCTTACTACAAGGGACATTTGTTCCTCATGACCTGAATCCGGGGTAAAATCTAGTATGATTGAAAAATATTTCTCTTTATTGATTCTTGTAACAATTAAACTTTTTATCTTACTGGCAAACATTTGTATAATTTCATTTTAGATTCGGTGACTCATATAATGGTAGTGAGTTTCATGAGATAAAACACGTTGATTCTGTTCTTGCATTAATGGATCAAATTCAACAATCATTTCTACTATTTATACAAAAAAAAATCTATTTTTTTCTTGATAAAGCTTCTCATTATCCCCACGAAATGCCAAATTATTTTTTGCAAGTGTTTTCTCAATAGCAAGAATCCTTAGTAATACTTGTCTCCAATGTTCTCTCTCGTTGTTAATTTGTTCTTACACACTTTCATCAATTATTTTATTTTTTTACAAAAAAAATTTCAAATTCAATCCAACTACTCATGCAACCAATGTGTTCATTACTAGTTTCATGACTTGTGAGCCTCCAACTAATATTTTTCAAATCTTTGAATCATTCATTAGTCAATTTGCCCAATTGAGTTTTGTTTTCATCATGTTTGAACAACTTACAGCCAAAGAAACTAAATATACCAACCGCTTCTATCATGTTTCTCCCCATTTGTTAAATTTTGAATGTAATATGAGGAAGAGAAATGGTTACCTAAATTATTTTTAGGAAAGATGACATCATTGTCTTTTTTAGGACCTCTTTCAACCAAAAATTCTAACATTTTACGATAGGTTAATTTTTAAGAACAGAGAAATGAGACAGGAAGAGAAAAGGAATAAGCTCAGAGAGAAAGAAGATTTATTGTTTAATACTCGATAACTTTTATTAACTGAACCAAGGCTATATATTCTTATACAAAACAGCTAAATTACTTATAACAAAATAATGCCAAATAAAAAAGAAACAATGCCAATGAACCCACTAATGCTAAATATCAACTCCCTATACATTACCAAGTCTTGTGAGACCATTTCTTCTACTCAACCTGCATGTGCCAATTCCACCTGTGCATGGTGCATGTGCATGGCTTGGCTAATAGGCACATATCATTTTGATGAATCATATCCCAATTTCTTGGATCATCAATGTTTAAAGGAAATACAAGTTCTTCACTTAAATCTACATTTTGAACATCTTCATTATCATCCTCATTCACGTGTTGATTCAATTCTTCATGATCACTCTCATTGATAGGTTGATTCAATTCTTCGTTACCATTTTCATTTATAAGTTGATCGTAGTCTTTATTATCATTCTCATGTTCCTCATTTACCAAATCATCAATTGAAGTCTCTACTTGTTTAGTGTTTATAAAGAACTTATCAAGAGATCCAACTAGAGATTGAACTAATCTTTTTATCCTTTTTTTTTTCTTTTTTCAGCCACAGAACTATATTTTCTAATAAGAGGCATGATCAATAAAAATAATGCAATCAACCAACAACCCAATAATTAACAGTTTGAGAATTAAGATTCCACAAACAAAAAAAGTTGAGAAGCCATTACCCAAGGCATCCTTTGATGGTACAATATTGAAGATTTGAATGATTGAAGAAACCATTTCCACTGCAAATATATATATGTAAAGATGAAAGGTCAATTCTAATAAATATACAAAAAAAATCTGAAATTAAAGTCGTTAAACTGCAAGTTTGCAATAAATCATATTTAATCATCCCAATAAATTCATTGCCTGGACAATTCAATAACGATATGAAATCTATATAGAATTCAACTTATTACCAATTAAATTATAAATTAATCAAAATTGACACTACAGTGACCTCTTGGATTCAGTAGTAGATTGATGCATAAACTATAAAAAACAGTAACAATTATTACAGTATATATATATATATATATATATATATATATAATCAAAAGTTAAGACAATAAGAGTTGCATAATGCACACACTCCTTAATTGATTTGGTGAATGGTGAATCTATAGTTAATAGATCATATGGTGGTCGAACCCTAACACATCTATCAAAATTCTAACCCCTAACAAACAAAATTCTAACAAAAGTAGAAAAGAAAAACGAAAATAAGTGTATCAATTCAATTACCTTCGAAACGACGACGAACTCAAGTCTTTAGTGAATGAATTATGTAGAATTTCTTGAATTGTTAAGGTTTTGTTTACGGATTTTCATATCGGATGAGATTTGAAGAAGATTGAAGAATACCCCTAATTTTGATATTTTTTCTTCCGCGTTTGAATCCCTAGAACCCATGTCCATTTATTTTCTACGTTTGAAATTGAAAGCCCATATCGAATTGTTAATATTGTTTGTGTTTAATAAAAAAAAAAAAGATGTGGGTCATCTATTTTAAAAGAAAGAAAGTATGGCACTGTGAGCCATTTAAAAAAATAAAAAAAAAACAAAAAAGAAAACGAATATGGGCATTATTTTTAAAGAAAAAAAGGATGTGGACCTTTATAATCAAACATTTTTTGAGCCAGCAAACTGATATATATATATATATATATATACAGTGGTTCTCTCATAAGGGATCCCTTATTTTAATTTTGGTAAGGACCACCATGAAATCATATCGATTTGAATGAATTTTAATCTGAATTTTTTTGTGAATGATAAGTTCGTTGAAATCTACCTATAAATAAAATTTGAGAATTTTTCAAGCACAAAAACTATTTTTACCGATTTTTTTAAATACGAAGGCATTAGAAAAATAGGCGAAGTATAGGAAATTCAAGAAAAATAGTTTTTGTGCTTGAAAAATTCTCAAATTTTATTTATAGGTAGATTTCAACGAACTTATCATTCACAAAAAAATTCAGATTAAAATTCATTCAAATCGATATGATTTCATGGTGGTCCTTACCGAAATTAAAATAAGGGATCCCTTATGAGAGAACCACTGTATATATATATATATATATATATATATATATATATAAACTAATATTTACAAAAACAAATTTGTACCCCTTCGTATTTGGGGGCCCAATGCGGCTGCCTCAATGGGCTCCTCTCAAGGCTGGCTCTAAGTTAGGCATTTTGGTTTTGATTTTATTGCTTCTGAATTTTTTGTGAAAATCATCCTTTTAGGGTTTCGTTTGTGATTTTTACTTAATGCGACAGTTTGTATGTAAATTGTAAAGCCATTAATTCAACTGAAAATATATATAAAATGTGTCTAATTATATCTAGGGGGGGGGGGGGGGGGGGGGGGGGTGGGTGTGAATAGATATTAATCAAGTTAAATAGATATTAATCAAGTTAATTACCAATTTTTCTTGATTAGTCAATATTCAATAAAAACCCTATCTAGTCAAAAACAACAATCAAGTGTAAAGTGCGAAAATTAAATAACACTTGATTTTTTACGTGGAAACCTTCAACAAGGAAAAATCACGGGCTGTTATGTGCACCACACACGGTCCTCAAATCCATTACTTGTAATGGTGTTCACAACTTAGGTTGACCACGTCAAACCCTACACGGTTACTAACCCACCACCACTACCCAACGAGCCTCTAATAGCGATTATGGACCAAGGTGCTTGAGCACTACATACGGTAGTCACAAGACTTAACTCTCAAAGAGAAAAGATAAACAACCTAAAGTGAATATGAACAATATTCAAAGTGCATAAATGCAAAGTCAAACATTTAAGCTTATTTAGGCATTGATGAATATGTCAAGGACATTCCTAGATATCATGTAGCTATATGACATGCATACAACTTAGCCATATATGCAATAGCTATCACAAACAACTCACAAAACACAATAAAAAGCATTCTTGAAACAAGTCAAGTCATAAAAATGTTATCTTGTAAAGCAAGAACATGTGAAAAGATGAAAATGATGTTCTAACTACAAGTCATGTGAGCAATAAAGAAAACCCAAGAGAAATCATACCTAGAACATGCTAGATGATGTATGAATCATGAAGGATGATGGGTGTTTGTGTTTTGGATGATAAAAATCAAATCTTGGTTGCTTTTCTTTGAAGACACTCTTAAGCTTTCTCTAGTTAATTTGAAACTCTAAAAACCTAAAAAGAACTAGAGAAAATGATGTATTTATAGATGAGTGTGTAAGAATGTGAAAGGTCACATTTTTAAAAACGCATCAGCCGTCGACCGCTCTCGGTACCGCTGTGCCACAGCGGTCATGAAAGCGGTAGGCTCTGTCCATGAGAGCATTGTCGCTACTGCTATGGAAATTCACAGCGGTCTTGAAGGCGGTGCACTCTGTCCATGAGAGCATTGTGCCTACCGCTATGAAAATTCACAGCGGTCGTGGGAGCGATCACATGCAATTTTCAAGCAACAAGGAAGACACATGCATTTTCAAGATCAATAAGCATGCCAATGCTAAAATAAGATACAATAGAGAGATTATGCATGAAAAGAGAATGTGCACCAACAAGAAACACACAACATAGTATAAGACATGTAAGTGCATGAGATGTGTGTGTACAACTAAATCTCTTCAAATAAGAGTCAAGACAAGTAATCTACCTTCCTTGAAACACTTGAAGTCCACAATGAGGTCCTTTGACATTTGATGAGGATTTCTTCAATCCTAAGCTACCCTTACATATTTGAACCTCATTGTGGTTTTGTCAACGAAATAAGCCAATCAAAAAGTGAGACATTTACATCAACTTATCAAAATGTGATTGAAATGCTTGTAGGAATGTTCTTGTTAATATTTTTGGCATTATCATGTTTATTTTGTCACTAGGTTTTTTTTTTTGTTTTTTTTTGTTTTCTACATGTTAAGTCTAAGCTTTACGCTTTATAATAGAGATTCTTCACAAATTAAATTAGGCTTAGGGTTAGGGTTGTTGTATTTGTGGACATTGATTCATAGCTTAATTAAGTTTGTTTAGGTTAAGTTGTTGTTTTGCGGGTGGAAGATTTTGTTTACATGTACTGCCCGGGCTTATTATGTTGCATTCAGGACCGACCCATGGGGGCAACAAACCCAGCATTTTGCTGGGGCCCCTAACTGGCCCAATGTACTACTACTTATTATTTTTTTTTTTGGGCTTTTAAAATCAGATCCAATCTACTTAAGTTTAAAAAGGCCCAATCTCACATGTTTTTTTTTTCTTTACAAAATCTGGGCCCAATAACTACATCAATTAAAAAAAAAAAAAAAATTGCCCATTAAAGGCCCAAAATCTAAATGAATTGTTATTGTGACTAATTGACTATTTGTGAGACTACCTATTTGAAACAAAAGGTCAAAAATAAACACTCATTTTCAGTTCTCTCTCTCTCTCTCTCTCTCTCTTACAAACTCTCTCATACTTTTGGTCTCTAGCTCTCTCTTTCTCGTTTTAAGGTATGGTTTTTGACTTTTTGTTTTCAATTAATTACTTTGAATCTATTTATTAATCTTGATTATCTATGAAAGTTGATTGTGTGAATTTTTTTCATTTGTTAATTTTTTTTATTAAGTTTAGAGTATATTTTTTGCTGAGATTTTGAGAAAACAAAGGAATAAAAAGAGTTATTTTGAAATTCAAATTGATCCTGTATTCTTGCTATTGTTGAATACTTGAATAGTTGAATTAGTCAATTAGACAATATAAATATAAATATATAATATGTTATAATTTTTATATACGTGTTTCAATTTTTAGAGTATAACCGGAGTCTGGAAATTTCAATTTTTTGGCTTTTAAAATAAAATATTATTTGTTATATACTTATATAAAGTGAATAAGTGTGTTAATGTGAAGTGAAGTTATTGTTAAAGTGAAGTTATATAAAGTGAAGAAGTGTGTTAAAGTGAAGGATGTAAAGCATATAATCTGTTTTAATTTTTTGTTATATTTACTAACTAGTTAGTGAAGTTATATTTTTGTTTTATCTAACAAGTTTTATAATATATATTTTTAGGTAAAATCTTGATTCTTGAATATTTATGACGGGTCCGCGAAAATATGACTTTGGAAGTTAGAAAAGAAAGGTGAAAGAAATAAGAGATATGGTGATACAATCTTTTGCGGGTTCTATGGATAGGTACATAAAAAGAAAACCTAATCAATCTGAGAATAAGAATGTGAATGTGAATACTAGTTTGAATGAGAATGAGAATGCACATGATTTGAATGAGACCAAACATATAGATGGTTTGAACGAAAATATAGATGATTTGAGTGATAATATATAAGATTTGAATTATTTGAATGGGAACGAGCATGTAAATGGGTTGAAAGAAAATATAGATGATTTAAATGGTAATATAGAAGATTTGAATGAGAACGTAGATGGCTTGAATGATAAGGCATATGATTTGTGTGATCCTGGAAACTGGAAAATCAACATATCTCAAAAAGAAAGAGATTTGATAGTAGAAATGGGTCCCGTAAGAGTTACTGAACTGGTTTGTTGTAAGCGTGTTAGCTCACCAAAGAAATCAAGATATTGGTTAGGACCATACCTTGAGTTTAACCCATCTTTAAAGTCCTCCCAAGAGACAACTGGCATCTCTTGCTGCAGCAATTGGTACCAAAGATGGGCATCTCCTTCTAGATGAAAGGATGCCAATTGAACTCTATCAATGGTCGGAATAGCGTGGAGTTGAAAAAATTGCTCCGCCTTGCAAAGCCATATGGTTGGATCGTCTTTGCCTTCGTAGCGAGGGAAGTCAATCTTTATAGTTTTTGGAACATACGAACCAGAAAGTTGACTAGTATAAGCATTTCGTCGAACAGCTAGTGTACTGATGGCGTCCGTCGAATCTTCTGCCCTGCCTGGAGTGTGCACTCGAGATGCAGAATTTCCAGCAAGCTCACTAGTTTGAATAGCAATTTGTTCCACTCGATCAGTGAGTTTGTTGAAAGCTTCAGTCAATTTCACCACCTCTCCCATGGCGTTCTCCAATTGTTCCAATCTTTGATCCATTCCCAGGCTCTGATACCACTTTGGTACAGACGTGCTAATGGTGGTCTGCTTGCCTCTGCCTATTTTGAGAAAAATAGCAAGAAAACTAATGATAGATAACTCAGGATCATTCGAGGGAGTCTGAAACCTCCAAGTGTTAAATACTTTAACAAGTCTTTTGACAAAATCCCAGTCCCCTTTCTGTGTTTATTTCCTTCCAATAAATAAGAGTCCAATTACAATTAGTTGCTACAAAATAGGGATGCAGTATAGCATAATTGAACCCACATTCACATGACTGTTAACACAACCTAACACTACTAAAAACTTGCTTGACTGATTCAAAACAACTAACAGACTAGATTAATTAAAAATTAATTAAACAAAGTAAAGACTAAATCAACAAAGTAAGGATTGCAGTAATGCATTCGTATCAGCTCCCTTCCCCTTAATTTCAGCCTTGTCCTCAAGGCTTTAATTTGTTATTTTAACTCGGCTATGGTGGCCATTGATTTTCAGGACTTCCACCTATAATGTCCATCTCTTCGTCAGCATCACTCTCATTGAAACAGGCCTGAATCATAAACAATTTCTTGCAACGATGTCCAGGACCAAATTTTTCATTACATTTGAAGCACAATCCTTTCCTCCTTCTCTCATCTATCTCTTCCGTTGTCAACTTCTTGATTGGCATTGTTGCTAGATCATTTTGAGCTTCGGAATGGGTGGATAAAACTTTTGATGGAGTGAGATCACGAGCTTCATACAATCGAGCCAATCTAATAGCGGAAGACAGGGTAGTTGGTTTGTTAGCCCGAACATCTATGCGAATGGACTCTCTGAGATCGCTCACGAAGCAGCTAACTTGTCGTACCTGCTCTAACGGACCTGCCTTAGCCAGTAACTTTTCAAACCGTTCTTGATAATCTTGCACTGAACTGGTTTGTTGTAGGCGTGTTAGCTCACCAAAGAAATCAAGATATTGGTTAGGACCATACCTTGAGTTTAACCCATCTTTAAAGTCCTCCCAAGAGACAACCGGCATCTCTTGCTGCAGCAACTGGTACCAAAGATGGGCATCTCCTTCTAGATGAAAGGATGCCAAATGAACTCTATCAATGGTCGGAATAGCGTGGAGTTGAAAAAATTGCTCCACCTTGCAAAGCCATATGGTTGAATCGCCTTTGCCTTCGTAGCGAGGGAAGTCAATCTTTATAGTTTTTGGAACATACGAACCAGAAAGTTGACTAGTATAAGCATTTCGTCGAACAGCTGGTGTACTGATGGCGTCCGTCGAATCTTCTGCCCTGCCTGGAGTGTGCACTCGAGATGCAGAATTTCCAGCAAGCTCACTAGTTTGAATAGCAATTTGTTCCACTCAATCAGTGAGTTTGTTGAAAGCTTCAGTCAATTTCACCACCTCTCCCATGGCGTTCTCCAATTGTTACAATCTTTGATCCATTCCCAGGCTTTGATACCACTTTGGTATAGACGTGCTAATGGTGGTCTGCTTGCCTCTGCCTATTTTGAGAAAAATAGCAAGAAAACTAATGATAGATAACTCAGGATCATTCGAGGGAGCCTGAAACCTCCAAGTGTTAAATACTTTAACAAGTTTTTTGACAAAATCCCAGTCCCCTTTCTGTGTTTATTTCCTTCCAATAAATGAGAATCCAATTACCACTTAATCTTAATCTAGCCTATAAATTGCCGACCGAATTCATTGCTCCAAACAGCGGAATGGTAGTTCGACACGAACCTAGCGGAAGTGCTTCATAACCGGCTCTGATACCAAATGGTACGAGCACGATTTGATGGACCCAAAAATAGAAACCTAGTTTGCTACGAGGGAAACCAGAACCTCCCAAAAGTCATAAAAGACTAACACATCATACTTAAAAATTCATTCATACGTTTTATTGAAAACAAGTCTCTATTTATAGAGATTACAAACTAAAGAAATAACAGAAATCATATAGCTGATACGAATGCATTACTGCAATCCTTACTTTGTTGATTTAGTCTTTACTTTGTTTAATTAATTTTTAATTAATCTAGTCTGTTAGTTGTTTTGAATCAGTCAAGCAAGTTTTTAGGAGTGTTAGGTTGTGTTAACGGTCATGTGAATGTGGGTTCAATTATGCTATACTGCATCCCTATTTTGTAGCAACTAATTGTAATTGGATTCTTATTTATTGGAAGGAAATAAACACAGAAAGGGGACTAGGATTTTGTCAAAAGACTTGTTAAAGTATTTAACACTTGGAGGTTTCAGGCTCCCTCGAATGATCCTGAGTTATCTATCATTAGTTTTCTTGCTATTTTTCTCAAAATAGGCAGAGGCAAGCAGACCACCATTAGCACGTCTGTACCAAAGTGGTATCAGAGCCTGGGAATGGATCAAAGATTGGAACAATTGGAGAACGCCATGGGAGAGGTGGTGAAATTGACTGAAGCTTTCAACAAACTCACTGATCGAGTGGAACAAATTGCTATTCAAACTAGTGAGCTTGCTGGAAATTTTGCATCTCGAGTGCACACTCCAGGCAGGGCAGAAGATTCTACGGACGCCATCAGTACACCAGCTGTTCGACGAAATGCTTATACTAGTCAACTTTCTAGTTCGTATGTTCCAAAAACTATAAAGATTAACTTCCCTCGCTACGAAGGCAAAGGCGATCCAACCATATGGCTTTGCAAGGCGAAGCAATTTTTTCAACTCCACGCTATTCCGACCATTGATAGAGTTCATTTGGCATCCTTTCATCTAGAAAGAGATGCCCATCTTTGGTACCAGTTGCTGCAGCAAGAGATGCCGATTGTCTCTTGGGAGGACTTTAAAGATGGGTTAAACTCAAGGTATGGTCCTAACCAATATCTTGATTTCTTTGGTGAGCTAACACGCCTACAACAAACCAGTTTAGTGCAAGATTATCAAGAATGGTTTGAAAAGTTACTGGCTAAGGCAGGTCCGTTAGAGCAGGTACGACAAGTTAGTTGCTTCGTGAGCGGTCTCAGAGAGTCCATTCGCATAGATGTTCGGACTAACAAACCAATTACCCTGTCTTCCGCTATTGGATTGGCTCGATTGTATGAAGCTCGTGATCTCACTCCATCAAAGTTTTATCCACCCATTCTGAAGCTCAAAATGATCCAGCAACAATGCCAATCAAGAAGTTGACAATGGAAGAGATAGATGAGAGAAGGAGGAAAGGATTGTGCTTCAAATGTAATGAAAAATTTGGTCCTGGACATCGTTGCAAGAAATTGTTCATGATTCAGGCCTGTTTCAATGAGAGTGATGCTGACGAAGAGATGGACATTATAGGTGGAAGTCCTGAAAATCAATGGCCACCGTAGCCAAGTTAAAATAACAAATTAAAGCCCTGAGGACAAGGCTGAAATTAAGGGGAAGGGAGCTGATACGAATGCATTACTGCAATCATTACTTTGTTGATTTAGTCTTTACTTTGTTTAATTAATTTTTAATTAATCTAGTCTGTTAGTTGTTTTGAATCAGTCAAGCAAGTTTTTAGGAGTGTTAGGTTGTGTTAACAGTCATATGAATGTGGGTTCAGTTATGCTATACTGCATCCCTATTTTGTAGCAACTAATTGTAATTGGATTCTTATTTATTGGAAGGAAATAAACACAGAAAGGGGACTGGGATTTTGTCAAAAGACTTGTTAAAGTATTTAACACTTGGAGGTTTCAGGCTCCCTCGAATGATCCTGAGTTATCTATCATTAGTTTTCTTGCTATTTTTCTCAAATTAGGCAGAGGCAAGCAGACCACCATTAGCACGTCTGTACCAAAGTGGTATCAGAGCCGGTTATGAAGCACTTCCGCTAGGTTCGTGTCGAACTACCATTCTGCTGTTTGGAGCAATGAATTCAATCGGCAATTTATAGGCTAGATTAAGATGTGTTAGTATATATTATGTATGGGCATAATATTATTGCATCGAATACTGATAGTCGGGTGACGGGTCAGTGTCGATATGTTGACCAACGAGGATGTTGGATCGGAAGCGTGGTGGAATGTTACGATTTTGTTTATTTTAAATTTAAAATGTTTGTTTTTGTTTTAAATTCAAATAGGATGATAATATCTTATTTTAAATAAGATTATATAGGATTTGTTTAGATATGATTTCTGTTATTTCTTTAGTTTGTAATCTCTATAAATAGAGACTTGTTTTCAATAAAAAGTATGAATGAATTTTTAAGTATGATGTGTTAGTCTTTTATGACTTTTGGGAGGTTCTGGTTTCCCTCGAAGCAAACTAGGTTTCTATTTTTGGGTCCATCAAATCGTGCTCGTACCATTTGGTATCAGAGCCGGTTATGAAGCACTTTCGCTAGGTTCGTGTTGAACTACCATTCCGCTGTTGAAAATAATAGAAGTTTTAACGATAAATATTACGCTTGCTCTTTAGCAAATGAGAAGAAACACGATAAATAATTTTTATTTTAATTTATGTGGATAACATTGTATTTGGTAAATAAAGAATTATTTATTTAAGTTTTTTATGTTAATGATAATAACTTTTTTATGGGGCCCCGATTTTTGTTAATATTGTAAAATGGATCGGGCCCCGAAATGTCTAGAGATGGCCCTTGTTGCATTGAGATTCATATGCTTAATTTGAAGTGTTTATTTAGGTTTGTTTTTGCTGCTTTGCTCATTTGATTGTTTGGGGAATATTCTTGTTTATGATTAAATATTCTTTGGCATTGTCATGTCTAATCTTGTCACTGTGATTTGTTTACATGTCCTGTCTAGACATCACATCCTTTATCTGGGCTTCTTATATTACATTGAGATTCATATGCTTAATTTCAAGTATGTATTTATGTTTGTTTTGCTGCTTTGCTGCTTTGGTTTTTGGGGGTAATGTTCTTGTTTGTGATTAAGTCCTTTTTGACATTTTCATCTCTAATCTTATTACTGCGATTTGTTTACATGTTCTGCACGGGCTTTTTATGTTTTATTAGGATTAATAAGCTTCATTTCAAGTTTGTTTGGGTTTGTTTTATACTACTTTGCTGCTTTTTTGTTGTGTGAAAAGATCTTGTTTGTGATTAAGTCTTAATTGGCATTATCATGTCTAATTTGGTCACTAATCGGGATTTGTTTACATTTTCAGCTCAAGCTTCACATTAGCTCCCTGGACTTATTTTCAAGTTAAATTGTCATTTTATATGTTATATTAGGATTTTCATGATCCCTTAATCATGTTTGTTTAAGATTTTGTTGCTTTGCTAATTTTTTATGGTGAAATGTTATTGTTTGTGATTTAGTTGGTATTGTCATGTCGTTTTTGGTCACTGAATTGTTTACATCTTATATATGATATTTCTATGTTACATCCAAGATTGAAATATTAAATTTGATCTTCAAATGCTCATTCATTGAATCCTCTTATTTGTTTTGTTTGTAACCAGATGCCTTCAAATCCTAACGCCAAACACTAGTGGTTCCCGCTATGTTATATGTTTTCACCAACGGATCCACACCACATGTGCGTAAAGTCAACAAGAACTTGTTGACAATTGGACCGTTGACTAAAATGGTCAATCCTCGCCCCGAAAAGAGACACTCGTGCCTTAAGATTAACCGATCGTGTCTGATCAAATGCAGGTCCCGCATCGATCTTCCCGAGGGGGTCTAGCAAACTAGGAAGCGGCTCCGACGAGCACCCTTCTTCTACCAACTTGAGCCTCTTCATCATCACTCTTCACTAAATCATCATCTCCTTCCTCAATTTAACAAGCCCATTTGTCAATTCAACCTACTTTTTCATTGCCTACCTCTCTCGCTAATCTATCATCTCATTATGTCGGTGATGATCATCATCACTTCTCTGGTGTGTTGGCGCCACACATGAATAACTCTTCACTCAATAATATGTTTCTTCTATGTGACTTTTTAAGCTCTTTTTCAAACTCGTCTCTCTACACTCCCACTACTACTACTCAACCTCATCAAATTTGTGATCATTATCATTAGCTTTCTAATAATTACATCAACAACTCATCTTCTACCATTTTCTAAGTTTACAAAAACAAAATAGCCACGGATTAAAAATCTTGCCCTTTAAAATTATTTTTCATCATTTAACTCATTTAATGCAACATTACCCATTTATCCTCATTCTTACATCTCCCTCCAACATGCAACTAAATCAAATTTAAAAATAAAAGAAAAATAAAAAACAAAACAAAACAAAAATACCAAGACTCAAAGACGGTGGTTCGAGAAGAATGACATTCGCACGAAGCTAAATAAGAGAAGACACCGAAGAACCATATCACGACAGTCACCGATGACTTATAGCTGGAGAATACGCCATCAGTGGCTTGTTGAACTAAAACACCTCACTAGATTTTTAACTGTTCTAAAATCCACTGGTTCTAACGAGTAAAGGTAGGATCCCACATGGATTGTTTTCTCATTTAAATTGATTCACAACTCAAAATAGTTAGGCATTGCTTCTGAATTCATTTGTGAAAATCATTTTTTTGGGGGTTTCGTTTGTGCTTTTTACTCGTTGCAACGGTTTGTATTTAAATCCATTAATTCAACTTATCAAATGTGATTGAAATTCTTGTGGGAATAATCTTGTTAACGATTTTGACATTATCATGTTTATTTTCGTTATTGGGTTTATTCATATGTTATGTCCGAGCTTTATGTTTTATACCTAGGATTCTTCACAAGTTAAATTAGGGTTTGGGTTAGGGTTGTTGCATTGGTGGACATCGATTCAAAGCTTAATTAAGTTTGTTTAGGTTTAGTTTAATCCCAATGCAACATCGATTCATATGCTTAATTTGAAGTGTTTATTTTAGGTTTGTTTTTGCCGATATGCTGTTTTGGATGTAGGGTAATGTTCTTGTTTATGGTTAACTCAAATTTGTCATGTCTAATCTTGTTGATGGGATTTGTATACATGTTTTGCCCGGGCTTCATATCCCCTACTTGGGCTTATTATGTTGCATTGAGATTCATATATTTAGTTTGAAGTGTTTGTTTATGTTTGTTTTTACTATTTGCTTGTTTTGGTTGTTGGGGGGAAATGTTCTTATTTGTGAATGAGTCCTCTTTGATATTATCACGTCTAATCTTGTCACTGAGATTTGTTTACATGTTTTGCCCTGGCTTCACATCCCTATTCGGGTTTCTTATATTGCATTGGGATTCACATGCTTAATTTGGAGTGTTTCTTTAGGTTTGTTTTTTATGCTTATTTTTTTGGGGGAATGTTCTTCTTTGCGATTAAGTCCTCCTTGGAATTTTCATATCTAATCTTGTCATTAGAAATTGTTTACATGTGCTGTTCGTGCTTCATATGTTGCATTGAAATTCATATGCTTATTTTGAAGTGTTTGTTTAGATTTATTTTTAGTGCTTTGGTTGTTTTGAGGAATGTTCTTGTTTATGATTAAGTTTTCTTTGGCGTTGTCATGTGTAATCTTTCCACAGAGATTTGTCTAAATGTTCTGTTTAGGCTTCATATCCTCTACCTAGGCTTCTTATATTGCATTGTGATTCATATGCTTAATTTTAAGTGTTTGTTTAGGTTTGTTTTTGCTGTTTTAATGCTTTGGTTGTTAGGTGAATGTTCTTGTTTTTGATTAAGTCCTTGTTTGCATTTTCATGTCTACTCTTGTTGCTGGGATTTGTTTACATGTGATACTCGGGCCTCGCATTCCCTACCCGGACTTCTTAAGTTTCATAGGGATTCATATACTTAATTTGAAGTTATTGTTTAGGTTTGTTTTTGCTGCTTTGTTTGTTGGGGGAAGTGTTCTTGTTTGTGATTAAGTTCCCTTTGGCATTGTCATGTATAATAATTCTATCTAAGATTAAGGACACTTCTCTCTACACTTAAGCTACACATATATAGTTGAGTTGTAATTGAGAATTGAGTGGTTCTTTGAATTACACATAAAGGTAGATTTGCCCTAAATGGTTGAATAGGTTCTTAAAGAGGTTAATTGGTTCACCCACTATTTGTGTACAAATTGCATTGACTCCCTAATCACATCACATATTCTCACAACATTTCATTGTTAATTTAGATTAATTAGTTGATAATTTTAGTTTGCCATTCTAGTTGTTAATTCTCAAATCAAACCATTGAACTTTACTTTTTTATGCTTATAGTATTTTACCTTTTTATTTGATCATTACTACCGTAAGATCCTTGTGGAACGATCATTGCTTGTCACTATACTAGTTTTTGAACTTTTGAACACATTGTTAGGCACTTTTATAAATATATTTTGACTTGTATATTTAGACGACAATTTATGCGCGTTCAAAATGGCGTCATTGCCAAGGATCGGTGTACGTAGTATTGGTTAGATTTAGGTTTAATATTAGTAGTTTAAATAGTTTCTTTAGTTTTATTAGTTTCTTTTTTATTTTGTTGGTAGTTTTTGTTGTTGCTGTCTTAGGATTTCAGATTTATGCACGGATGTCGTTCGCAATGAGATTTTCTATTTCCGGCAAACGACAACATCGACTGTGTTGGTAGATTAGTTAGACAGTTTGAGACAGATCAGTTAGAGGAAGATATGGCATAACAGACACCACCTGGTTCTCTAGACCATAAGGATGTTGGGCTCATAATAGAGGAGTATACACTTCCATCGATTGGTAATTAGCCCACTGCTATAGTGCTTTATGAGTTGGCTACGTAGTATGAGCTTAAGGGGATGCACATTAGCTTGCTTCCATATTTCCTTAGACTCCCTTCAGAGGACTACCTACTGTTTATGAAGGAATATAGCGCGATGTTAGAGACCTTTCCAATTTTGGCCCGTCAACCAGCTTTGACTTGAGAGCAGTTACATCTAAGATGTTTTCAGTACTGTCTCAAGGATATGGTGAAGTAGTGGTACATGGCTTTGAGGACGTAATCTTTAATCAAATGGGGTCAAGTTTGCAAGACATTCTACAACAAATTATTTTCAGTAGCTAAGGCGAAAGATTTGAGAATCAAGATTACTACTTTCAATAAGGAATACAGCGAGCCTTTCCATGAGGCTTGGGAGATATTTCAGATCTTACTTGCTTAGTTCCTGACAAATCCGTTTTGTGTGTATTTAAAATCCACTTGTCAAACAATATTTATAAAAACCTTACAATGCCTATAAAGGTTTTGAAAACACATGTGTTGTGGCAAGCAAGGGTCGTCCACAGAGATCGGAATTTAGATAAAACTAATCTATACTTAAGTGATATTAAAGCAATAAAGATAAATGGTTGATGATGTTGAAATGTGAAATAGCATGTAAATAATATGAAACAAGAAATGTAACTAAAAATGGAATATGAATGTAATGAAAGATAGATATGATGGAGACTAGGGAGTTAACGGATTAGAAAGCAAACATTTGGGCAAATGTAATAAACTCATAAATATGCACGTTCTGACGAATGTAGCCAACCTAGGGTGTATATGTTGGCTATCTATCCCTATCAAGGGGCCTACCTAGGGTGTATAAGGGGTTTCCTACTAGTGATAGATGTTGGGGTTTTTGCCCTAAAGCTTGTAATTTATAAATATGATTTGAACATAAATAAAAGAAGTAGTACATTCATTCATTTTGTGTCATACTTTATATATATAACATGTGCACTTAACATCCAAGATTGCTAGATGTAATTTCAAACTGAGTATATGAGTGTCATATACAGATGGATGCAGTTTGAAACGAGCAATCTAAAGAGTCCATAGATAGCAAATAGAGCTGGGTACTTTATTTGTGGTTAATCTACAACTGCGGTCTATTTCGTAGCGTACGGTGATCCTATCCTAGATCATTCATATGGAGATATGAGAATGGAGGCATATTGTATGATGTGATCATATAGGACTGGGCTATGATCTATATGAATCTCTCACTAAGATCCGTTTAACGATGAGATTCATATATATCAACTAATGATGGCTATATATGAGTGATCTTAATCCTGAGTGTCTTATCGACTCCTTCAGGTTAGATCGTGGTCTTTGATATACCATGAGTGAGGTCGGAGTTGCATTCCTGATCAATATGCTCCGTATGTTGGGATCGCAGTTTGGCTTGTGGCTGGGAAGGTGAAATTTCCCTTAATGTAGTAGTGAAATATACCTAGGGGGGGGGGGGGTGAATAGGTATAGGCTCCAAATTCTTCCAATTAAAAATAATGCGGAAAATTACAAGGCAAAATGCACACTTGATAAGATTTAGCAAATAAATTGATTTCACTAAGACAAGAGTTAATCAATTTACAAGATGTGCAAACAATGTAATATATGGAAGATAAAAGAAAGTAAAGCAAAATTGAACACAATGATTTTAACGTGGTAAAACCTCAATGAGGAAACATCCACGGGTTGATACCACAACCACCGGCGAAGCAATCCACTATGTGAAAAAGGACTTACACACTCAAGCTATCACTCATGATATCCGCTCAAGCTATCAACTCCTAATCTACCCTCGGGCTAGTGAATCACCAAGCCTACTTCCTATCCGAGATGTGTCCTACACCTCTAGAAAGCAACTTCCTATCCAAGACGCTCACGTCTCTAGGAAGATTTCGTGCTTAGCTATCCGGATCACAAAGATCTCAGTTAAGCTCTCCTAGCTCAACCATCTGGAGTACCACACTCCTAGCTAAGACTTTTGCTTGACTATCCGGACCACATGTCCTAGTCAAGACTCCCTTGCTCTACACAAAGCTTCACTCACTTTGCAAGAGACTTCAACCTTATGCAAGGCTATGATCTAAAGTGATGCAAATGATGCAAGCACAATCAAATTAAGCTAGATGATCAATCAAGCAAAATGTACATGTTCAATGATAGTCTAGAATATGATTTCAACACACAATCACAAAATTATCTAGAAATCAAGACATGCAAATCAATAAGAACAAAGGAATGAATATTCAATATATCACACTAAAAACCTAGTTCTTAGATCATGAAATAAAACATAGAAAATAACATGAAGCACATCACACATATATTTTTTAGAATCAATTTCATGATAAATCAAGTTTAGCACATATATGTTCAAAACAAATCACAAAGCTAAAACTCAATTAACAAATGATCAAACAACCCTAGCAAGTGATCTAACATACTTCTCAACAAATTTCATCAATCAAATAATAAGAATCAAAAGATGATCAAAGATGAAATCGAAAAAGAAGAAGTTGAAACATACAAACTGACCACGGACTGGAAATGGACCAGCTGAGAAAAATGCCGAAGTCAACTACCTCTGGAAATGCTTGGGGTTTGTAGCTCTCTTCGAGACCAACAATTTTGGTTTTTGAATCGAATGATTTCGAGTTCGTATGAGAGAGATATGATCAAAACAAGTAAACAAAAATTGTAGAAAACTGATGCGAGAAAATCAAGTGTTCTTCAAAAAATTGCACTAAGTGTGGAGGGAAGGAGGTTGGCTTAAAAGGAGGGAAAGGAGAGAATTTACAAGCGAATCACATGCTGCCATGTCACCACCCCATGGGGGGCGTGTGGGGCCCACGGGAGCAGAGGGCTCCCTTGCCCGTGGGGCCCACGGCCTCCCACACGGGCTGGCCAAGTGGCCACACGTGATTCCCACTCCTCTCGTGCGCTCCCTCGGTTCGTCGGCCCATATCTTCAGCATCCGACCTCCGATTTCGAATCTGTTTTTGGATTACGGACCGTGACTCCCTCACGCATGACTACGAGTACTCAACTTTGAAAAATGGTTGAGAAATCATCTCGGAATCCGACGATGAAGTCAACACAACAAATGAGAACGAAAAGTAGCATAGTCAACTTGTTTGGACTCAAAACCTTATGAATGAGTAACCGAAACGACCAGAACTCAATAAGGCATTAAATAAGAATATGTTCAAGTCCTAAACACAAAATACAGAAACAAATAAACACATATTCACACAAACATGCCATATCAAAGAGATAGTCACAAAACATGCAATTTCACAAAGTTTGTCAATACAAGATCAATGCATGAGCATGCCATGAAGTGTGTGAATGTGTTATACCAAATGTTTGAACCACGATGCAGGGACACACATGTATGAATTGTGTGTGTGTGCGCTAACGCCTTGCAAGAGGATGGAAGTCAAGATTTACC
Source organism: Acer saccharum (assembly GCA_030490815.1). NCBI lineage: Eukaryota > Viridiplantae > Streptophyta > Magnoliopsida > Sapindales > Sapindaceae > Acer > Acer saccharum. The sequence continues at coordinate 21,904,633 of CM059869.1, read as the reverse complement.
TTTGACGATTTTCACCTTTTGAAGACGACTTTTGCACTAGACGTTGCTCTTCACTCTTTAAGCTTCCTTTCTTCAACTAATGTCCTAAGCAACAACTAATACAATCATAGAGTGTTTTGCAATGGAATTAAGCCAATACAAATCATAAACCTTACAGAAGGTTTGTACACAATAGTGGAATCCACTATTTTTTGCGAGAAGTAGATAGTAGTTCCCTTAAGGGTTGATTCGGAGCTTGAACAATATGAGCGCTCTCCTAATTCCGCAAGGAATGTAGGATTTATTGTTCATTAGAGAATCAATGGTACTTAATGGAAAGATATAATTATAGGGGTATAACGGACATTATGACCTAGCTCTATTTATGAACTATTTGTGGAGGATCATACCATATGTAATAGCTATATCGATAGACACCAAGAGTTATTGGTTTGTGTAAAAATGTCTACAGTTAAGAGAGTGCAGCTTCGGGTTTTTAATGGAATAACACTGAAGTTAATAACCATGAAATATTAATTAAAGAGTTTAATTAATTGTTTCTAAGGATTTTTGGAGCTCAAAATACTGTGGGTCCATTAGGTCCCCTTGCTAGCCCGATTGATTAAGGTAACAAGGGTCACGGTTAATTAATTGGATTGTCCAATTAATTGTGTTACAAAAGTGACACGTGTCTATTCGGGAATTAATTGAATAATGTGATTATTTAATTAATGAATATTAATGATTATGTTAATTAAATAATTAGATTATTTAGTTGTGTAATTAATCATTAGATGGAGGGTATTGATTGGTATTTAATTTTGAATGAAGAAAGATAATTTGATTATTTTATTTTCATTAAATTAAATATTTAAATTTGAATTTAAAAGAGTTTTGAATTCAAATCAAATCAAATAAATTAATATCTTTAAAGATATTAGATATCTTAAAAGATTTGATTTATTAGTTTATTTGAAAATATATATATGATATATGTTTCTTTTAAAATATATACTAATATAGGATCGGTCAAAATTGATTTTTGAACACCAATATCATTCACGCAAAAGAGAGAAAAGAGACAGAGGGTGGGCGGCCATTTAAAGAAAAAGGGTTTTATTTTGTTTTTGTTCTTCACGAATAAAGGGTGGCCGAATTCTTCTGATAACAAAACAAAGGTTGTTTTGTGTTTCTTTCTTTTTCAGGTTCCTGAGTACCGTGACGCACCTACACGCTGTTACTAATCCCGGGAGATAGCGAGGAAGATCAAGTGGTTCAAATAAGGAGCATATCGTATTAAAGAGAATGAGCCTCCTACGAAGGTATGAAGAAAATTGTTTCTTCTCCTCTTTTATGTATTTTGATTTCGATTTCTTGTTTTGTACTATTCCGAAAAATAGATCCTAGGGTTTACTAGTCGCAGTATTTCTTTCTGAAATAAAAATTTTAAAAAGTTCCTTCCGCTGCGCGATTAGTAAACCGAGGTTCCAACAATAGATCCCTCCTAAACAACCAACCTAGGGTGTATAGAGTTGGTTTCTCGGTTAGAACCCTAGCAATGAAGCTCGTGTATCTATCTCGGCTCAACCGATACTAGTATAGCCAATCTAGGGTGTATATAAGAGGCTTCTAAGCCTCTCACGAGAGTCATCCTAGGATGTATAGAAACGGACACCCATTTGAAGTTAGATGAAGAGCGCGGTTATCGAGCCGGGATTATGAGAATCCCATCTATTCATGAGAGCAATAAACAACTATATAGGATGTATATCTAGTTGCCTAAAAAGATTGAATCCAAGGGAAGCTTGCAAAGAGAGTGAATCTAAGACAAGTAAATCCAATGAAATCCATTCATACTTTTGAATAAATCAATAGAAGATAGACATGTAAAATAAATAAAGCTTATATACAAAAGCCCAATCATTCACAAACTAATCCATAGGCCCCCTTAGTGGGGTTTAGCTACTCATTTACAATAATGAAAATAAGAGAAAAGATGAGGAATAACCCTTGAAGATCATCTCCACCTTGATAATCCCTTAGAAGTTGAGTAGAAAGCTTATGAAATGAGAAGAAATGGATTCCTAGGTCTAGTTACAATTTTCGGAATTTCTAAGTGTCAAAACGTACTAAAAACATTACATACATTTTCTATTTATAGTCCCCCAAAATAGGTTACAAATCAGCTTAAAAATAATATCTGACGTGAGGGAGTGCGGGTGGAGTGCAGGTCAAATAACCCGCACTCACTCGCACTTTATCATTTCCTTTGACTTTAGACTCCTGGATTTGAGAAGTAGTGCGGGTGAAGTGCGGTTGGATGATCCGTACTCACCTGCACTTTATCAACCTTCAGTAATCAGGTCCTTTGGTTTAGGCAGTAGTGCGGGTGAAGTGCGGTTGGGACCCGCACTCACCTGCACTATATCTGTTTTCAGCAATCAGGTCCTCTAGTCTGGGCAATAGTGCGGGTGGAGTGCGATTGGGACCCGTACTCACTCGCACTATATCTGTTTTCAGCAATAAGGTCCTCTGGTCTGGGCACAAGTGTGGGTCAAGTGCGGTTGGGACCTGCACTAACCCGCACTGTTGTAGCCTCTGATGCTTTTCTCCCTCTTTTTGCAACTCTTAGTCCTCTTTTCGCCCGAAAGTCCCGCAATATGCTCTAATCACCCGAAATGGGGAAATGCCTGCAAATACGAACATAGAGCCCACAAGCGACACTAAAACACATGAAAATGACACAAAGGTTACGGATTTGAGGGCCGAAATATACAACATATTTGGCGCGATCAATTCCCACCACATACGTGTTAGGATTATGCTCAATAGCAAGAGTGTAATGTTGTAATTAACAATCTTTTTCATATTAATAAAGTGATTTCTGGTTTAACAAATCGTATAGCATTTATAGTTTATATTATAATTGTCAAAGTAAATAATCATAAGGTCTAAAGACTATGGGAAAAGAAGAATTGTTCGTACATCTGGATATGTATGTGGTAGACACAATTCTTTAGTTAGTCTTGAATATTGTTCACAACTTAAGTTAAAGGTTGGGCACCTTTATCTTGTTAAAGTTGTAGAATTCTTTTGCTAGCATTTGAGTGGGATCAAATGAGATATGATGAGTCTAAAATCATCGGAGTGTCTTCGAGCAAAAGGATCTAGTGCACTGGGTGCATTGAACTGGATCACAATGAAAAGCTTTATCTAAAACCGTCAATAGATAATAGTTTTTTCATTATCAGGACAATCGGAGAGTCTATCTTAATCCTGAGATAAATGATGGACTTATGGTTGCAAGTGATATCATTTGAGTTATCAATGAGTACGATTATATCGCATAGTCTATCCTCGATAATTTGGTGATATTCATTTGTTAATCGATAGAGGACTTCATTTATAGATATGGACATCGTGGCTCCATTTAATTAAATGAGAGTATAATATCATCATATGGATGTTTTGAGGTAATTGGATATTAAATCTCAACGTTGAGTTTTCAATAGTGTCTATTGAAAACATGGCTTCTGGACAAGTCAAAATATCCAAGTTCAAAACGTGGTCATATGAGTAAATATGGTAACTTGGAGAGTTATAGGCGGTCTATGAACTCTTGGCGATTACTGATATTAATCACGAGGATACACTATCTCCAATATGATTGTCTAGGGTATGAATGAGGAGCATCTTCCTTTTCTATCTTTATTTAAGAGTTCAGTTTTAGCTCTTTAGTGGAATGAGTTAAAATTAATGGATCGGACCTAAGTGAATCATTTGTTGATTGTGATTAGGTTATGTCTATTGAAGCTTAAATTTAGATGGCCCGCCAAGATCCCCAATCCACACGGACTTGCATGGATCACTTGATATATTCTACCGGACCAATTTAAGGGTCCATCTAGAATTGCATTTAATATATTAAGAATATAATTTGCACATTATTTAAGTAATGGGCTGCTCAATTATATTAATATATTAATGAAAGACATGTGGGCTTGTTTCTTTTAGTAAGAATGGGTCTGGTTCACATGTGGGCTTTTTATTTAAAGTCCAATGGATTAAATGAAATAGGAAAATAATATTAGGCCCATCTTATATAAGTGGGGCGGCTAGGTTAAGGTTTTAACCTAAAAATATTATTTTGTTTCATTTGTTTTAATTAAATAAGAATTAATTGATTTATTGATTAATTGTTTAATTAAAGAAACAAATCTTTCCTAAAAGTAAAAGACTTGTTTGATAAGTAAATAAATAAATTAGTATTATTTATTTAATCAAATAAGGAGTCCTTTTTATTTAGTCAAATAAAAGAATAAAAATAAAAGAGTTGGATTAGGGTTTGAAGTCTATAAAGTTAAAAAGAATTAGGGTTGAATTTTGGTCACCCTATATAAGTGACAAGAGAAATTCGGCCAACCCTAATTATATACTTCATAGAATTCGGCAACCCTAAAGGAAAAAGAAGAAAAATTCGGCCAACCTATATATATGTTCTTATAGGGTTCGGCCACATCAATTAATTGGTGCTTGAGTTTTTATTTTCTTCTTCTTCTTAATTCTAAGAGAGTTTTTATTCTAGAGAGACAAAAAGGAGTGAAAAATTATTCTTTGATAGTATACAATTGCTTAAACATCAATAAGCTTGTGTATACGATATCGATCTAGGTTCACGCGAGTTTCGATCATAAGATTGAGAACTCAAAAGTGACCGGAATAATTTTGACATTCTTTTGATTGTTTTGTGACTAACAAAGAAAAGAAAGTATTTGTTTGGTCCATTCACAGGTTTGCAATTCAAAGGAAAGGGAGACCACGCTCCTAGGTGATCCACGTTCGTGCTCGGATTGAAGGTCTTGCGGATTACCATCGACGTAAGTCAATCGGATCACGCGACAAGAGGTAATTTACTTTTGTTAATATATATGCATGTTTATTGATTAAAAGGGTTTAAGGTTCATAAAGGAAAAATTTTAAAAGTCACTAAATCGTTTTTAGTATCGCTTCCGCTGCGTGTAACACTTTTATTTATTATTTTTTCCCTACAATACGTACCCAGAACAGCTGAATGTTACATCTATTTACGGTGGTCTCACCTCTATCACTCAGATGCTAGTAGATAATGCGTGCAGAGGCACCATTGCAGACAAGAGAGCTGTTGAAGCATATGAGATTATAGAGAAGTTGGCGCAAAATTCACAGTAAAGAACATCAAGTAGTAAAAGAGGGGGGAAGTATGAGGTAGATGCAAGCATCAGAGTGGAAATCGAGATATCTCGGATGGCTAATGTGTAAATCCCTTGAAATAAAAGATCAGAGTTTTGATTTCATAAAATCAATGCAGCGGAAAAATATAGGTTTTAAAATTTTATTTTCAGACCTTTTTCTATATACACGAATATGAAGAGGGATTCAAATAATACCTTATTGATTCTCTCCTTCGTTTCTTTTTGAACCGTCACCACTATTGATTTTCTCCTTCGTTTCTTTTCGATTCGTCACCACTAAGTCTTCTGAGCTATGACCCGCGATCTAGCAACTATGTGTGGGCACGTCACGGATTCCAGGAGTACTTGAATGGAGGCTACAGATATAGAGAAGACAACCCTTGTCTTCTTGCTAGGGTTCGGCCAAGCTCGAGGGAAGAAGAAGTTTTTTTCTTTTTCTTTTTCTCTCCTTGTTGCCGCACACTCTCTCTCATGTATTAGGGTTAGGTTACTTTGTTTCTTGATATTATATCCGTATATATTATCAAGAGACTAGGGTTTTAGTGACCAAGTTAAGATAGGATTCTAAATCCTATATTAATCTTATTGTTGTCATTAAAACTTGAACCCTTGACCTCTTTCAAGTAAATAAAAATAATCTCTTATTATTTTATTCATTTGCTCTTGTCAAGGTTTGAACCTATAACCTTCAATTAACAATTAATAATTCTTAATTATTAATTTGTCAATTAAATAATCATATTATTTAATTATATTTAATTAATCTATTAAATAATTTTGTTAACCGAAAATTGTTACTAGGGTGAATTTCCAATTAACAATTCTTATAACTGAAATCAGGGTAAATCACATTCGGAGAGATATCAAGTAGTTCGATACCTATGGGTTCTCAGTAAAGCAAATTAAATGCAATGATAATGATGGATCAAAGACAGTATGGCAATAAGATCACGTATAACACGTTTTTATTGATAATAAACACATAATGAAAGTACAATGGAGATTTTTGGTGGTTAAGGTAGAAATGTTAAAACTCAATTTGCGATGGAGATGGCGATAGAGCTCTCGTGCATGTCGATAAGTGACAAAATAAACTGTAGGGTTTTTAGACTCAAGTTGCGATCCCTTTTTTGTATGGTAACTGTAAGGATTCTCGTAGTTTTTAATTGGCTTATTTCGTGATCAAACCATATGTGGGGATCATGTAAGGGTAGCTTAGGAATGTGTTCAAGCTCAAGGCCCTTGCAAGTGTTAAGCACTCCAAAGGTATATGTTTAGTGCTTAATTTTCTATGAAGAGATTTAGTGCACACACTCACTTAGCATACTTGCATTTGTGTGCATTCTCTTCACATGTCACTTATCACACTTGCACTTCTTTGTTATATTTTTATGTGTGGATTTGTCCATAGATGAGTTCCGAGCGATTCGGAGACTTGTCTATATGTTTCGGATGATTTCCGAGACATTTGGGACATTCCGTGTTTTTATCGGAAACCGAAATTCAATTCCGAGCTTAAATTGAAAGGTTATATAATTTTCCATATTTATAATTGAGTTCAGGTTAATTTTCCGAAGACGGAATTGAATTCCGAGGTTCGAGGTTAACTGGACTGAAGAACGCTCGTGTCCAAAGTCAGTTTAGTGTGGCATGATTGCCTCACATAGCATGGGGTGGCGTGTGAGCCACGGGCTCCCCACGCCCAAACCCCTCCTCTGCTCCCGTTTGCTTCACGGGGCAATCAACGCGCCCTCACCTGATTCATTTTATTCTTTGTTTTGATTGCTTTATATTTTGGTTGTTTGTGTGTTAATATATATATATATATATATATATATATAATCACGTGTTCTGATATGTATATAATATATATATGTTTGCTTTTATTGTTTTTGTCTTATGTTGTTTGTGAATTAAAATATATATATATATTTATATATAATAATATCTAAACGTGTTAGTATATAGATATATGTGCCTTTGCAGTTTGTTAATATATATATATATATATATATATATATATATATTTGTATATTCTCTTTTTTGTCTTTTGTTTATATTATATATCTATATATATATATATTGAAGTGCTTCACGCCTTCACCTTATTTTGTGTCTTTTGCATCTTTTGCATATATTAAATATATATATATATATATATCTATAAAAACGATGGCGTTTTTTGTTGTCTTTGAAGACCTATACATTATTTGTATATATATATATATATTTTCTTCTTCATTTTTTTAAGAAGGCAAGCAACACACTTTTGAGAGAGCAAAAAATATCTTCAAGAGAGAAACTCCCAAGAACTTGTCTTTAACTCTCAAAACTCATTTTCATATGCATCAAAATATCATCTAAGCATTTTCTAGCATAGTTAGGATGTTTACTTGCATGAGTCTTGGTCAACACACTTCCCTTGGTATGTTCTTCACTATTATCATTTATAATTAGTGTTTTATTTATCAAGGCATCTCTTTTATTATTTGATTGTTCTTAGATTAAAATCTAATATTCAAAATAGAGATTGTTGTGTTGACATGATTGAGTGTTGTATTATGATAGCTAATTAGGTTTTGTGCTTAATCTTGATTAGCTAAATTATTTGATTGAACATGTCATTTAGTTTTTAAATTGTTCTAATTGCATATTAATCATCTTAGATAAGCATATAGGGTTTCCCTTGCTCTATGTTGCATTTTGGATATTCACATATATTCACTTAGGGTTGTATTCTCTTCATAGAGAAAGTAAGTCTTGTGTGTAGCTTCCGGGATTAGGTTGCTTAGATCGCAAGCAAATTGGACTAAGTTCACTCATACCGGGATTAGGTAGGTGTGTGATTACTTCCGGGATTAGGTTGTAATCGTTTACACATTTAGTGGATTCGAGGTTCGAGTGTGGCTTACTTACTAGCCCGTGGTTTTTTCCATTGAGGGTTTCCACGTAAAAATCAAGTGTTATTTAATTTCTGCATATTTTACTTGATTTATTGCTTTATCTATTTAGGGGTAATTTCGTAATTTTGACTAACACGAAAAATTGGGTAAAAAGCGTAAAATCTATTCACCCCCCCTCTAGATAGTTTTATACACACCGTGCTATAATTAGTTTCAATTGGTATCAGAGCGGGTTCCTAGATATACATAGGTGATCCTTGCTTATTTTGGTGTGTTTTGCATTTTGTGTGATTTTTTATCATTCATACATTTGCATTCATTTCATTCATTCCATTCATTCATAAACACTGTGAGTGGAAACGGTGGAAATGGTGGTGGCAACGAAGGTGCTTCTAGCACAAGGCCTCCACTTCTTACAGGTTTGAACTATTCCCAATGGAAAAGGAAGATGGAATCTTACATATGCCAAATTCACGACCGTGCATGGATGGCGGTGGAAGACGGATATGATCTCCCTATGATGACTCCCGCGAGTGAAGGAGAAGATGTTTTGAAGCCTAAGGCGCAATGGAACGCACAAGAGTTTGAGGCTTCAAAGTGGAATAGGAAGGCTATGCATGCCATCATGTGTGCAATGGATGAGAATCAGTACAAGCTTATTCAGAACACTCATATTGCAAAAGTGGCATGGGATATCCTTCAAGTTGCACATGAGGGAATCGAGGTGGTGAAGGAGTCCAAGCTTCAAGTCCTCCAAACTCAATTTGAGCTACTTAGGATGGGAGAGGATGAATGCTTCAATGACTTCGAAATCAAATTGATGGACATAGTAAATCAAAGCCATCAACTCGGAGACCCGTATTCGGATAGGAGAGTCAAGCAAAAAATTATGAGATCTCTCCCCGATAGGTTTGAATCAAAGGTGACGGCCATAGAAGAAAATAGTGGCTACATGAATATGAAGCCAAGTGAGGTGATTGGACGTCTCCTTGCATATGAGTCTAGGAAGGCTCCTAGCACCACTACTCCTCCTAATAAGTCTAAAGGAATAGCTTTGAAAGCATCTAAGGATGCAAAGGAGCCAAAGCATGAATCGGATGAAGACCTTGCCTTATTCGTGAAAAGGTTTAATAAGGTTATGGGGTTCAAGAAGAAGAAGGGATTTGGGTCAAGAGGACAAGACTTGAAGAAAAAAGGTTCCTTCAAGAAGTTTGAGCCTAGACAAGAAAGGATCGAAAGGAAAGGGGTCCGATGCTTTGAATGTGGTGGGATTGGTCACTTTGCCCCCGAATGTGCTCATCACAATGAAAAGAAGAAGGGCAAAGTGATGGCCGCCACTTGGAGTGGGAGTAGTGATGACTCCAATGAGGAAGATGAGTCTTCAAGTGAAGAAGAGCTCATGGCTAACTTCCTAGCTTTTGCCTCATCTCACAAGAGCAAAAGTGCTAGTGAAAAAGAGGATTTGAGTCAAGAGGAAATTGACTCTAGTGAAGAAGAAAGTGACTCCTCTTCTATTTCCATAAAGAAATTTGTGGAGCAAAAGGTGCTTGCTAAATACCATGCCGAGTTCAATGATTTAGCAATTAAAAGCACTAGAAAGATTGAGAGGTTGAGAGAAGAGAACCTTGAACTTCCGGCTCACAATGACCACTTGAGTGAACAAGTGGAAAGATTGAAGAGGAGAGAGGATAAGTTAATTGAGGAGTTAGACTTATCCAAGAGAAGTGAAGAAGGCTTGAAGAGGGAACTTGTAGAAGTTAAAGGGTCCTTGGCTAGGAAAGATTCTAGCACCAAGAAGCTTGATCATTTACTTGGTGTTGGAAAGAGTCCAAGTGACAAGAGAGGTCTTGGGTATGAAGATGGCAAGAAAATCTCAACCTCTAACAAGACCGTGTTTGTCAAGAGCTTGAAGAACGAAGAAACTTCAATTGTGCAAATTCCTAGGAAGAAGTTAGAAGTAGGACAATGTTCTAATGCACAAGTGAAAATGGGGCCAAGAAGGCAATCTTAAGCTCAACCCCCTAGGGTCCCTCAAGCCAACATTCCTCTAAAATTGGCTCACAAAGGAAAGAGACCAATCATGCAACCTCAATCTTGGAAGCAACCTAGACCGGTTCAACAACGAAGATGGATTGAACCCACTTATCCACAAAGACATGGACGAGCTCCCATACGTGCACAAAGACAAGGTATGATTCCTTATTTCATCCCTATTTGTCACTTTTGTGGTTGTGATGGTCACATTAGACCAAATTGCTTTCAATATATTAAATTGTGTAGAAAACAAAGCATGATTGAAAAGAGAAAGAATAGAGCCAAGATGCATGTTTCTAGGAATGATAATATTGATTTGCATGATCCTAGGAATAGTAGAGCACATGTACCAAAGACCACTAAGAAAGCTAAAATTGTTACTAAGTGGATTAGAAAGAATGAAAATGTTTGCCATGTTGCACAAATAGCCTTGAAGGCAAATTCTTCTAATTTTTGGTATTTGGATAGTGGGTGCTCTAGGCACATGACGGGAAACAAGAGTTTCTTCGAGACTCTTGTTATGGAGGAAGGTGGAAATGTCACTTTTGGTGATGGATCCAAAAGAAATGTTGTAGGGAAAGGAACCATTTCCGTTCCCGGATTACCCTCCTTATCCAATGCTTTATTTGTTGATGGCTTGAAAGCTAATTTAATAAGCATTTCACATCTTAGTGATGAAGGATACTCCGTCTTGTTTTCTAAAGATTATTGCTCTATCCTAAAACCCGATGGACAAACCTTGTTGAAAGGCATGAGATCTAGCGACAATTGTTATTGTCTTGAAGCTAGTATTGTATCTAATCATGCGTCCATGGATGAGCAAATTGAGTTGTGGCATGAAAGACTTGGCCACATGAACTTTAGGGATCTACGGACCCTTGGAAAGTTCAATTGTGTGTGTGGCCTCCCTAAGCTTGGGAAGAAAGCCAATGGTGTTTGTGGACCTTGCCAACAAGGAAAGCAAACTAAAAGCATGCACAAAAAGGGTAAGTATCTCACTACCAAGGAACCTCTTGAGCTTCTCCACATGGACCTCATGGGTCCCATGCAAACCGAAAGTTTGGGTGGAAAGAGATACATTTTTGTTTGTGTTGATGATTTCTCTAGATTTACATGGACATATTTTCTTAGAGAAAAATCCGAAACTTTTGATAAGTTTAAAATGCTTTGTAATAAAATACAAAATGAAATGAACTCTAATATTAAAAGCATAAAACGGATTAGAAGTGACCATGGGAGGGAATTTGAGAATGCTACTTTTGAAACCTTTTGTAATGGTTTAGGCATCTCCCTTGAGTTTTCGGCTCCTAGGATACCTTAACAAAATGGTGTTATTGAGAGGAAAAATAGGGTCCTTCAAGAGATGGCCCGTGTGATGTTGCTTAGCAACAATGTCCCTAGGAACCTATGGGCCTTAGCCATCAATACGGCTTGCTATATAGGAAATAGAGTTTTCCTAAGGCCCGGTACTAGAAACACCTCCTATGAGTTATGGAAATGCAAGAGGCCAAATGTTAGCTACTTCCACACTTTTGGAAGCAAATGTTACATTTTAAATGACCGTGATCAACTTGGCAAATTTGATGCTAAGAGTGATGAGGGTATTTTTATTGGCTATGCTTTGAATAGTAGAGCCTATAGAGTTTTCAATTTAAAGACTCTAAGTGTTATGGAATCATCCAATGTCGTATTTGATGATACTAGGCTCAAGTCTAATAATCATGAGGAGGAGATAATTTTTAGTGATGTTTCTCCTTTGGAGGAGGTTGTGGTGTCTCCTAATGTTGGGACATCTAATGTCAACAATGATGACACACAACCTATTGATAGAGTTCCTCTCTTGGACTCTAAAGAACCCGCTCCATGGGTTAGGAAACTCCATAATAAAGAAGATATCATTGGAGAGGTTAATGAGGGTGTTAGAACTAGACGTCAACTTGCTAATCTTATTAGCTATACATGCTACATCTCTCAAATTGAACCCAAAAAGGTTGAAGAAGCCTTAAATGATGAATTTTGGGTTCTTGCCATGCAAGAAGAGCTAAACCAATTCGAAAGGAATGAGGTTTGGACTCTAGTTCCTAGGCCTAAGACCACTAATGTCATAGGCACTAAATGGATATTTAGGAACAAATCCAATGAGGATGGCAACATAGTGCGGAATAAGGCTAGACTTGTAGCACAAGGGTACTCTCAAATTGAGGGTATCGACTTTGAGAAGACTTTTGCTCCCGTTGCCTGCTTAGAGTCCATTAGGCTTCTCTTGTCCATCTCTTGTGTGCACAAGTTCAAATTGCACCAAATGGACGTCAAGAGTGCCTTCCTCAATGGCTTCTTGCAAGAGGAAGTGTTTGTTGAACAACCTAAGGGGTTTGTGGATGCACACCACCCCAACCATGTATATCGCCTCAAGAATGCACTTTATAGGTTGAAACAAGCACCGAGGGCTTAGTATGAGCGCCTCACTCAATTTCTTGTTGACAATAACTACACAAGAGGTAGTGTTGACAAGATACTATTCATCAAGAGAGACAATGATGAGCTTTTCCTAGCTCAAATATATGTTGATGATATAGTGTTTGGCTCCACCAACAACACCAAGGTCCAACAATTTGTTGATGTTATGTCTCATGAATTTGAGATGAGTCTTGTTGGTGAGCTTAGTTACTTCCTAGGTTTGCAAATTAGGCAATTAGATGATGGGATTTTCATATCCCAAGCCAAATATGCCAAAAACCTAGTGAAGAAGTTTGGTCTTGAAAAAGCCAAACATTGTGATACTCCTATGAGCACCACTTTGAAGCTAAGCAAGGATGTTAGCGGTAAAAGTGTGGACCAAACCTTATATTGTGGCATGATAGGGAGCTTGCTCTATTTGACCGCAAGTAGGCCCGATATATCATTTAGTGTAGGAGTTTGTGCTAGGTACCAATCCGATCCCAAGGAGTCCCACCTCTCTTCCGTGAAGAGGATCATTCGCTATGTGAATGGGACATCCAACTATGGGATTTGGTACTCTTTTGACACTAATGCTAGTCTTGTAGGCTTTAGTGATGCGGATTGGGCAGGAAATTGTGATGATAGGAAGAGCACATCGGGCGGTTGCTTCTTTCTAGGCAACAACTTGGTGTCTTGGTTTTGCAAGAAGCAAAACTCGATTTCCTTGTCCACGGCCGAGGCCGAGTACATAGCCGCAGGGAGTGGATGCACTCAACTTATATGGATGAAGCAAATGCTAGTAGACTACGGATTCAACCAAGGTACTCTCACTCTCTTTTGTGATAACATGAGTGCTATTAATATTTCCAAGAATCCGGTTCAACATTCTAGAACTAAGCATATTGACATCCGCCATCACTTCATTAGAGAGCTTGTTGAAAATAAATGCATAGTATTTGAACATGTAGGTACAAATGATCAACTTGCGGACCTATTTACTAAACCCTTAGATGCTACTCGATTTAAAACTCTTAGTAGATCTATTGGGATATGTCTTGTGGAGTGATGTGTTCTATGATTGACCCCATATGGGGAACTCAAGCAAAGAGAGCTATTTTGTATTCTTGTATCTTGCAAAAAATCTGAAATATCTTATGCCTCTTCTTTTGATTGCTTGAGTAAGCTTGGTTGTACATATGTATATATGTTTTCAAATTCTATAAGTGTGAACCCTGCTTGTTTACAATCCATGTCATATTTATGTTCAAACATGCATTTTTGGACTAGGAGATTTACATAGGAAGTATGATGTGAATGACCTATAGTTATCTCCACGACATGATGATTCTTATTAATAACATGCTAATGCCAAATGAAAAAGCATGAAATTCATATAACATGCTCACATGAAAAGCATGAATTGATGATTGCATATTCTTAAAATGCAAAACTTGTGTGAAAGCTTATGAGACTCAAAATGAATAAAGGATCTTGTATCCGTTCAAAGGAATTCTTATTCCAAATGTCTCTCTTTCTTTATTGGTTGAACATGGCTACTATCATACGGATATCTTATCCGGAAAAATCAAATAGGGTGCAAAGTCGCTCATGCCATGTTTCGCTTATAAAGTTGGATATAGTTGCTCATATATTAAAATCAAAAACTCTATATCCTTGCTTTTCTCATGACATTGGTGAAATTGGTTTGAATTCTAATTAGAAACCTTTGTCATTTGCTTTGCCAAATACCATTGTATTTTGGACTTGAATGCTATATGTCTTGTATGCAAAGCATGTTGGATTCACACATTTTCTCAAATAAATCTCCTTGTTTCTCTTCAATTAATTGAAGTGCATAAAGTGACTTATATGTATATGCAAATAACTTGCATGCTTCTATCTCTCGTTGCTATGAGTGACCCGGTTGGGGACTACTCCTTTGCCTATATCATGACAAAAAGGGGGAGTAGGATATGGTAAGGGGAGATGCAAATTAGTGTTGCAATTGTGCACTTTGGGGAGATAACGCATTGAGGGGGAGTAACCCTTTGAGGGGGAGCATTGCATTTATCATACATTGCATATATTTTGTAATGTTGTGCCAAAATTCTAAAAATGCAAATGCTTGTTTTGATGTCACTTGATTAATCTCACATGTACTTTTTGGAAAAATATAGAAACTTTGTTTTGTAGGGTTGGTTGTTCTACAAAAGATTGGAGCATTGAAGATTTTATTTTGTTTATTATCTCTTTGTATTGTAGAAGATCTATGTTATCCCGTTGTTTCTATTTTTATGTGAGGAATCAATGTGAGTGGTGGTTTTGTCACGAAATAGCCAAAGGGGGAGATTGTAAGGATTCTCGTAGTTTTTAATTGGCTTATTTCGTGATCAAACCATATGTGGGGATCATGTAAGGGTAGCTTAGGAATGTGTTCAAGCTCAAGGCCCTTGCAAGTGTTAAGCACTCCAAAGGTATATGTTTAGTGCTTAATTTTCTATGAAGAGATTTAGTGCACACACTCACTTAGCATACTTGCATTTGTGTGCATTCTCTTCACATGTCACTTATCACACTTGCACTTCTTTGTTATATTTTTATGTGTGGATTTGTCCATAGATGAGTTCCGAGCGATTCGGAGACTTGTCTATATGTTTCGGATGATTTCCGAGACATTTGGGACATTCCGTGTTTTTATCGGAAACCGAAATTCAATTCCGAGTGTAAGTGCACACTTATTGATTGGCTTATTTCATGACAAACCACATTGGGATTGATATGTAACGGGTAGCTTAGGTTTTGTGGTTGACAAGCTTCCGGACTTCCCAAGGTGACTTCAAGATCAAAAGCAAAAGGTATATCACTTGACTTTGATTCTTGAAGAGATTAGGTGCACACACACACTTGCATGCATCTTTATATATTATGTATTAGTTACTATGCATGTGTGTTTCCTTGGTTTGTGCATCTAAGTCTTTTAGCACACACTCACATTGGTTGCATGCTTTGTTGATTGCATCCTTGTTTGATAATTGCCATGCCTTGCTAGACTCTAGGTTGCATTCACTTGTCACTTCCCACACTTGCACTTCATGTATGTTTGTCTTAAGTGTGGTGTAATTCGTTTCCGTTTGTGTGATCGGAAATGTCCACGCTTGCACGATGGTGTGCATGTCTTAGCGTGATGGTTGACCACTTGAGAAGGTCTCATTCTTCTCTTGGATAAGTGTTAGATTCGGTTTGGTTATTTGGAGTAAAGTGTCTAGTTTAAAAAGATTGGATTTCAATGTTTTAAACGTTTTTCAAAACCGACCTTTGTATGGTCTTGTGACCATAACTTTTTATCAAAAGATTTAAATTGAGTTTTGTAAAATTCTGGACAAACTAGACACCCATACCTTTCCAACAGTATATTATTCATAATATTTCATGACTGTTTGGATTGGTTTTGAAATTTCCAAAGTGACCACTAAAACAGGGCATCACAGCTGTTATCCGAATCTGACCTTTGGTCACTCAAATGACCATAACTTTTTGTACATTTATCCAAATCATGTTTTGTTAATTGGAGTAGAAAGTAGACTTCCATACCTTTCCAACGATATATTATTCGAAAGGTTTCGATGTCGTTTGGTCATATTTTGGAGCGCTCAAAACTTGAGCTGATGCACTATCTGTGCTTTACCGCGGCCTAGACCGCCCCCTAGGCATGTGCCTGGCCAGCGGTCCTCCGCAGCGAGCCAAATCAGTGTCTTCACACTTGATGTACCGCTGCCCAGGCATGTTGCCTCTTGAGCGGTACGCGCAGCGGTTGCCCGTGAGAAGCTGAATCGTTTTTTTTCAAAACGACATCACTTCATTTTGGCCTCATATATAAGTATCATCTTCTCCCTTGCTCGTTCTCAAGAGCTCAAAAACTGAATCAAGTGAGAGAAACTCACATTCTAGAGAGAGAAGCTCCCAAGAACTCATCTTCACTCAACCAAACACTTTCCCATGAGCATTTAGACTCTTGTAGCATCATTCAAGCATGGATGGTGTTGATTTCTTTGACTAGGTAATCTCTACATGTTCTACATCTCCTTGTTTTATATTTGTAACATGTTTGCCTAGGTTTAGCATTTATTTGTTGATTAAATGCATGTCTCCTTGCTTAATGTTGTTTCTAACATGTTTGAGACTTTGTTGATTGGTTGAGATGAGTTGTTTGTTGATAGCTAGCATTTAGGACTATTTTGCCCTCTAGCTAAGTCTATATGATTTTCATTTAGACATTGATGAGTAGGACTTATTAATTGCATTTATTCTCCTTGCCATGTTCATTGACAACTCTTGTTGATTGGCATTTTGATTGACTATTCATTGATTGCATTTGTTGATTGCATATTCAGAGTCATTGCCATGTTTATTGACAACTTGAGTTGATTTGGCTTTGCTTGTTGACAATTAGGTTGTTAGAAATCTCTACAACTAATTGAGACCTCATGTATGTACATGTAGGCTTTGTTGATAACTAGGATGTTGATTTGCATTATAACATCTAGTTAAGCATATAGTGTTTAGTCTAGCACTCATTGCATTTGTGCATCATTGTGATATACACTTAGACTTTTTTATCCTCTTCATAGAGTCAAAGTCTTGTGGCTTCTAGGTGAAGTTGCACAAGCATTGTACTAGCTCCTCTGTAAAAGGCCTACGGGTAGATTAGGAGGTGCTTACTTGAGAGTGTAACCTTCTCTTCATATAGAGGTTGTCTAGGGTTGGTCTAGGTTTGCTATAAAAGGCCTACGGGTAGTAGTGGTGGATTAGTAACAGAGAATGGTGTGACTAGAGGTCAACCTAGGGTTGTAATCATCATTACATATAGTGGATTCGAGGACCGTGTGTGGCGCACATAACAGCCCGTGGTTTTTCCCGTGTGGGTTTCCACGTAAAAATCAAGTGTTCTTTACTTTCCGCACTTTACACTTGATTTTCATTGTTTGTTGAATTGGGTTAATTGTGATTAATTTTGACTAATCGAAAAATTGGTAATAATTGATTAACAACCCATTCACCCCCTCTCTAGGTTGTTTAGACACACGCAAGTATGTATTTTCACCGAACTTAAATTGAAAGGTTATATAATTTTCCATATTTATAATTAAGTTCGGTTTAATTTTCCGAAGACGGAATTGAATTCTGAGGTTCGAGATTAACTGGACTGAAGAACGCTCGTGTCCAAAGTCAGCTTAGTGTGGCATGATTGCCACACATAGCATGGGGTGGCGTGTGAGCCACGGGCTCCCCACGCCCAAACCCCTCCTCTGCTCCCGTTTGCTTCACGGGGCAATCAACGCGCCCTCACCTGATTCATTTTATTCTTTGTTTTGATTGCTTTATATTTTGGTTGTTTGTGTGTTAAAATATATATATATATATATATATAATCACGTGTTCTGATATGTATATAATATATATATGTTTGCTTTTATTGTTTTTGTCTTCTGTTGTTTGTGAATTAAAAAAAAAATATATATTTATATATAATAATATCTAAACGTGTTAGTATATAGATATATGTGCCTTTGCTGTTTGTTAATGTATATATATATATTTGTATATTCTCTTTTTTGTCTTTTGTTTATATTATATATATATATATATATATATATATATATATATATTAAAGTGCTTCACGCCTTCACCTTATTTTGTGTCTTTTCCATCTTTTGCATATATTAAATATATATATATATATCCATAAAAACGATGGCGTTTTTTGTTGTCTTTGAAGACCTATACATTATTTGTATATATATATATTTTCTTCTTCATTTTTTTAAGAAGGCAAGCAACACACTTTTGAGAGAGCAAAAAATATCTTCAAGAGAGAAACTCCCAAGAACTTGTCTTTAACTCTCAAAACCCATTTTCATATGCATCAAAATATCATCTAAGCATTTTCTAGCATAGTTAGGATGTTTACTTGCATGGGTCTTGGTCAACACACTTCCCTTGGTATGTTCTTCACTATTATCATTTATAATTAGTGTTTTATTTATCAAGGCATCTCTTTTATTATTTGCTTGTTCTTAGATTAAAATCTAATATTCAAAATAGAGATTGTTGTGTTGACATGATTGAGTGTTGTATTGTGATAGCTAATTAGGTTTTGTGCTTAATCTTGATTAGCTAAACTATTTGATTGAACATGTCATTTAGTTTTTAATATCTAGGATTGTTCTAATTGCATATTAATCATCTTAGATAAGCATATAGGGTTTCCCTTGCTCTATGTTGCATTTTGGATATTCACATATATTCACTTAGGGTTGTATTCTCTTCATAGAGAAAGTAAGTCTTGTGTGTAGCTTCCGGGATTAGGTTGCTTAGATCGCCAGCAAATTGGACTAGGTTCACTCATACCGGGATTAGGTAGGTGTGTGATTACTTCTGGGATTAGGTTGTAATCGTTTACACATTTAGTGGATTCGAGGTTCGAGTGTGGCTTACTTACTAGCCCGTGGTTTTTCCCGTGAGGGTTTCCACGTAAAAATCAAGTGTTATTTAATTTCCGCATATTTTACTTGATTTATTGCTTTATCTATTTAGGGGTAATTTCGTAATTTTGACTAACACGAAAAATTGGGTAAAAAGTGTAAAATCTATTCACCCCCCCCCCCCCCCCCCCCCTCTGTAGATAGTTTTATACACACCGTGCTATAATTAGTTTCAGTAACATGTTGTATATATACGTCCCAATGCTTGCTAAGCACTTCTCTAAATTCAGTCCAGTGGCCTAGAGATTTTCGGGACGTTTCATGGCGATTGGCGAGAAAATCGTAGAATTGATTCTAGGAATTAAGCGATCCCTTATTTGGTGGAATTTGATAGAGTTGACTTTGCTTTCAAATATAACTCTTGAGTGGCAGGAATGAGTCAATTTCCTTGTTATTAAAACGTTGTCGTCTCATTGTCCTTCTTAGTAGCTTGATCTTGGCATACCTACTCTTACCTTAATACTTGGTGGTCTGCTAATCTACTACTTATTGCTTGGTTGGCCGGCTCTAGAAGGGTCGGGGTACACAGGTTTCCCACCTTATACTGGGTCATGGTACCAAAGTTTCGAAGTATCGGATGGTAGCGGGGTACTTGGATTCTGTATTAGTGGAGTCCTTAGGAACTTGGCTTCTGTGTTTCCTGGTACCTGGGAGTCTAGGAGCCCTTGATTTTGATTCGGATTGGTATAAGGCCTACCCGGTTACTTTAGCGGCAGGGTACCGGGATGCTCTTCTATGATGCCATTCTATCTTAATTATTTCTTCAATGTTGTTGCAAAAATTCTTCTTTGAACCCTTGCCATTTTTGGCGGTTAATAGAAGTCCCCCCTGACTTGAACACCAGTACCTTGCTGGGGTTGGAGTTAGGATACCAGGACACATGAAGGATTTTCCTCATCCTATCTAGCTGGTTTCCAATGTCTTGGAGGAAATCCTCCTTCAGCACGCTTATAATAAATGAGCAATCCACGTGTCAAGCCTTGAGTGGTCCGCTTATTTGAATGGGCCGTTTTTTGGCACTATTTTCTCGAAACTGTCTCCTGCACGTTTCCGGTCATCAATTTTGGTTTCCTTGCTTATTCAAGTAACCGCCTACCTTCCTCTATAAATAATCCAACCTTCTTCCTTCTTTCATATTGATTTCAAAATTCAAAAAGCAAAACCCTAGATTTCTCGCTCTTTCTTCTTACCAGCAACCTTCCAAACTTCCTTATTTTTCTTCTTCCTCTTTCTGCAATGGTGACTCCGTCAGACCTTCCTGCAACTTCACAAGATTCTTATCCGGCTTCGCCAAATCCTCACCCAACTTCTCCAAACCCTCATGACAGCCTCAATGACCTCCTAGATTTTGAAAAGGTCGACTCAAAGGAGAGCTCCCAATCACCGAGGGGGAAGAAGAGAGGTCGTGAGGAGGGCGACGTTGTTGGTATTAGCAATCCTTCTCAGCGCCGCCGTTCTACAAGGAATCCTGGAAACGGGTCGGGCTTCACCAACCAACCCAATGACCCAGTTCAAATCATCGATGAAGAGGATGATGAGGATGTAGAATATCAGGAGGATGGTACTCCAGCTGTTGATTCCGTGAGAGTACTCATTGATCATCTTTCCTCCTTTCATGATGGCCGGATTGTCCTGGATTCCGTTTGCATCGTCCACACCCTAGCTCGGTTGAGGAGGGATTATAGGATTCTTGATACCATCACCCTTTCTCTCCCTCATCGGGGTTATGATGTGTACACCCCTCCTCAAGGCCGCCTTCTCATTCATGTAGCTGCCTTCAAGTGCTGGGTCAAGCTTCCTCTTCATCCCACCTTTCACAGGGCACTTGTTGCTCTGGAGTTGGCCCCCCTTCAAATCTTGTCGGGGTTCTAAAAGCACTTGACGGGGTTCCTAGTGCTTTGGAAAGAGCAGTGTGAGAAGGACGACGTGGCAAGGGAACTTGACTTTAATGAGCTCTGGTACATCTTCCAGGTAGCAAATTTGGTGCCCATGGGCCAATTTTACCTGAGAGCATATAATAAGATAAAGTTCATTATACCCGGGGAAAACGTGAAGTATAACCAACCCTGGAAGGACGAATGGGTCATGGTAGAAGGAAATTGGGGCCACTCAGTATATATCGGGGGAACTGAGTATTCGGTCCCTACCCAATTTACCAAGAGGGATAAATGGGACAAGGGGACAATCTCTGCGGAGTCTATTGGTGTCCTTAAGAGGATCCAGTAGAGGAATTACATGAATATGAAATACCCTTCAAACGATGCCTATGAAAGAGATAGGTTGGACTGGTATCTCAGGATCTCCATAGCTCATCCAGGTATGTGATTCTGCATTTTTTTTTTTTTTTTTGGTGTTGACCCTTCTTTTGGCAGTTTCTGCTACTCATCTCCTGCCTCCTTCTCCTACTTCTTCAGGACCGGGATTCTCAGATCCCCTTTCAACCAACTCTCCTGTTCCTTCTCTTACTTCTGGTGCTGGGGCTGGTGTTGCCCCTAGGTCCAGATTGCCCGTACCGACCTCTCCTTTGGCTCCAGCGAGGTTGCTTCCATATCCTCCTGCCCCTCTTCCCACTAAGATTCTAGCACGCCCAACCCTGGGTGAGATGTTGGCACGGGCTGCCAAGGCTCGGGGTTCACCAGTCCAAACCTAGAGGCAGGCTCTTAGTGTCGCTGCTACCAAGCCTACTGTAGTGGCTTCTCCACCTCATCCTCCTCCAACAATATCTGCCAGGCGCCCCGCCAGGGTAGAGAAAGAAAAAAGTGCTGCTACTGAGGCCATTCCTCATGCTGATCTTTCTTCTGGATCGGGGTCATAGGATTTTAGCCAGGAGGAGATAGTGTCCAGGTTCATTGCTGCTTGTCTTGGGGGAGGCTTGCAGTCAATGTCTTCCTTACTTACAGATATCCTGGTCATCAAAGGGGCTTCTCTACTTGCTGAGGTAAAGTTCTCTAAGCAATCACATACCTACAAAAGTAACAAAAAACATTTTCATATTTCGATTTTTTTTTGGGAATAAAAGGGTACTTGTTTTTTGATTTTTTTTTTTTTAAATATTTACACATATACAGTTCCTAAAAATCAAGCTTATTCTTAAGTTTTTTTTTTTTTTTTTTTTTCCTTAACTCGTCTTGCTTAAGAAAGAATGGAGATAGAAAATTAGAAATGTGTATTGGAGGAAAGAGGGTTTAATATGGTAATTAAAAATTTAGGAGAGAGTGTTTAATATGTAATATTTAATCAAATAATTTAGGAGAGATATTTTTTTTTTTAATAATTTAATTAAAAAAAGATTACCCTTTGAATAGGAAGCACGGATACTCCATTTGGTGGAGGTAACTCGTATCGAACTCATATCCAATTCAAATACTCTAGGATACGTATCCGATACGCCAAATTGTGTATCCGTTGATTTTTTCACAAGTTTGACTAGAAGATACTTGTGGGATACTTAGGGGATACTTGGAGGATACTTGGAGGATACGTTTGGGGCAATATTATAATTATTTTAGTATAAAACGGGTTCAAATTATAATTTCAAAATTTTAGGAGTTAAAATGAAATTGTAAGAAAATTTTGGTTTTGATTCCATTGACATGGAGAATATCGGGGTACTTGAGATTGCTAACCTTTCTCTTGATGAATTAGAGTTAGAGGCGAATTATTTATATCCTTTAACAATATGAATGATGATAATGAAGTTAATTAGGAATTAAAAATATGTTTTATGAATTTTTTTTATGTATTATTTGGATTTTGTAATATGTTATGACTTATGTGACGTATGTTTTATTTGGATTTTGTAATATAATCGATTTATGTGACATGTTTTATTTGGATCCTGTAATATATTACATTATTATGACTTATGTAGTTATGTGACATGTTTTATTTGGATTCTGAATATGTTTTTATTTTGAATGAATTATCAAATATGTTTTCATATATTATTATTATTTTTTAAATATAAATATATATTATTTTAATTGACGTATCTTGCCGTATCTATATCCCAGTTTTTAAAGATTTACCGTATCCCGTACCCGTATCCGTATCCGTATCCGTATCCGTGCTACATAACCCGCTCGATGAATCCAAATGCGAGATAGTTCGTCTTAACTTTTATTAAAATAAAATGAAATGTCTTTAGAAACTTATTTTTAAAATGGATTCTTTTTAGAATATGAGTGCCAGAAGAAAAAAAAAAAAAGATAATCTCATAATAAAATGAAGTTTTTTTAGAATTTTTTTAAATTTAAATTTTGAAGATGGAGTGCACTCTAGAAAAGAAGCATAAAAAGAAAAAAATGGATTATAAATAAAATAAAATAAAATAAAATAAAAATTGCTCCCGTGATATTTTTGTGCAATGTTCCCAAAAAGTTTATATAAATTTTCAAATAGTTGGACACTTGGACTGACTTGGACCTGATTTGTTCCGATATCCTCTTTCGAGATCAACACGGTTAATTACAGAAACAATTCAAACAATTCTCTGTAAAGTGAAATCTCTTCTTCTTCATTGCAGGTACTTGTTTTTATCGCCTTTTACTCCTGTAATCTTTACTTTAATATAGGGTTTATTTTTATTGTCACAAACCTTGATGTTCGAAACTGTTAATTTCATCTTTCTGATCTGAATTTGTGCTCGTAATATCTTTTATTGTTTGATTTGATTGATAATTTGCATTGAACAGATGGAACGGTCTCTCTCCTCTCTCACATACAAAGGTTCGATTTCTGAAGCTATTCTTGAAGCTAAGAACCAAAAGAAACTTCTTGTCGTTTACATTTCAGGTAAATATATATATATAATTTTTTTGTCTGAATATGTTGCCGTGACTTTATTTGATTGTACTGTAGTGGATTGGATATCAATATACTCGATAGTGTTGAGCTAATATTGAGGAAAAAAAAAAGCACAATTACTTATTATATCTGGACTATGTTTCATCGTGCCAAAACAGATTACTGTTTTTTGAGGGTTTCGAGTATTACAATCCCCACGGTTGAATCACATGCTCCCCTATGAATGTGAAAATTCAAGTTTATTGGATAGCAGTAGCTATTTGGATCTAATTCATGCTTTCTCAAGTCATTATATGCAAAAATGATGAGGTGGAACTAACAACATGGTAAATGATTTAAAAAATCACTTATGGGCACCAAAAATTCAGAGAGAATTTCCAATAGACTTGCTGTTTCCTTAAAAAAAAAAAAAATTTAAAAAGGAAACCTTCATATTTAGGTTTAACTCGAAAACAGGCTTTGAGTATTTAGAAGGTTTTTGTACTACAGCCACATCTTTAGCTATTCATATGAGGTGGTGGTCGAGCATGGTAGAAATTTATGTTAGTGGGAGTAATCAATAGTAAAACAATTACTGAGAGAGTAAGGCATTAAGAAGCATGCGAATATCTGTTGCTTTTGAAAGGCATATACTTTGTTATTTCAGACTTGAGTCATATGGCCATCTAATTAGAAAAAGGGACATAGAACAAAAGAAACCATGGTGAATTGGTAATATCTGATTACTTTGGTCTGTTCCTCTAAAACTAAAACAAATAGAAAAAAAAAAAGAAGAAGAGAGTTGGATATTTTTCAAGCTAGACAGTATGCTACCTGATATATCTGGTCTAGCTTGTTTTCGTTGTGCTGTTTAGTCTGTGGAATATATAATGAGGTAAGTGTGAATTATGTTCTTGATTGACTACGTGTTAGAAAATATTAGGGTCTGCATAACACTCTTTTATGGACTTTTTAAGGAAATGTCTGTTCTAATTTATTTATTTTTCTTTTTTGAATCGTGTTTACAATTTCATATTTGTGGTGTAGGATTGCTTAAATTTCTTAAGTTTTAGTTCAGCCCTAAGGTTTCAACTGATCCTAAATGTGAAATCAAATAATCTTATTAGGTAAACTCATTACCGATAACAAATGAGGTATTAAATTTAATTTATAACTATAGTAAACTCTAAACTATCATCCAATTAAGTGTTTAACCAATTCTAATAGCTATCTGAGAACTAAATAAACTTCTGGAATTCACTTGTAGGAAGCATACCACTAAATTTCATGAAGTAGTTAATTTAGACAATAAAATTTATTTTGTAAACTCTAAATTAACCACCACTGAAGTGTTTAACTATTTCTAATAGCTAACTAAAATGAATAATCATCTGAAAACTTACTGCTGGAAATACATTTTAAAGATAAGCACATATAAATGGCTTAAATATAATCTGATTGGAAGAAATTCACCTCACACTTGACTAAATCTAGGTGCTATTAAGGTCAGGTTGGTGGAAAAATTAAAAAGATGTGGAACAATGAAGTACAGATGTTCGAAAGGTGAAATTTTTGGTGGAGACTAGTATAGTTCTGATAAAGAATATGCAACTAGACACTGTTGAAATTTGATCATCTTGTTTAATCACCAAACAGAAGATAAAAAAGATGTGAGCAGAAGAAGAAAAAGAAGAGAGAACATGAGTAGATAATTCTTAGAAAGCAACAAAATTGTGAAAAGAGAACTAAAGGAGGAATCAATAAGAAGTCAAATGGTCTAGAAAAGAGAAGGTTAATGTAGGAGTAAAGGCAATCTGTTGTTGAATTTGTTATCTCAAAGTTTGTCAAACCAAAAAGAAAAAGAAACATAGAAGAAAAAAAATCATTAAGAAGCCCCAAATCCTAGCAAATAAAGTTGTGGTTTATGGCCATTCCCTACCTAGTTAGCTAATTGATGTGGATATATAGACATCCTAGGTGGAATAGTATTGCTCAAATGTTTGATGAGCAGAATAAGCAAACTAAATTATGTATCAAAATAAAATAAAATAAAGAGATTCTAATAAGTAAGTTACTTTTGTTAGTTTGGTAATAAGTCATTCGTTTATTTATTTTTTTTGTTGACAGGATGTGATGTGAAGTTATTAATAATTTCTTTTACAGTTTCAAAAAAATAATCTGCTTTAATATTTCTTTGTTTCGATTTTTCAATATGGATTTCAGGTGAAGACGCGGAGTCAGTTAACTTGGAAAACACCACATGGACTGATTTAAATGTATGTTTTGCAATTTTAATCTTATTTGAATGTTAAAAATTCCCTAGGTTTGTTATCGATATTTGATTCATATGTTTTCATATTGTGTTCAGGTGGCGGAGTCTCTATTGAAGTATGCTATTTTATTGCATATTACAGAAGGAAGTGCTGACGCTGCTAACTTTTATGCAATATGTATCCTCATATCAAATGAAATGAAATTCTTTCAGGCTTTCAGTAGCTACACCTACAAATTTACGCTACTGTTCTGTTGACAGAGAGTATTTTATATGATCCATGTTGAGATATGTGAAATAACATACGTAACTTGCCTGGTTTTAGGAATTGTTATTGTGGTAGTTTATATAAAGTTGATCACTGTTGTTACTTGTTTACATGGTTTCACCCAGCAACTTTAAGAATAGAATGCTTCTGAGTTTTATGAACTTTTCAGGCATGCTTAATTAGTTAAAGCAACGTAATATATGTGAAATGTCTTTTGTGAAGCACCAGGCAGATTATCTGCTCCTAGTCACTGTTATTAATGAGAAATGCATTTGTCAGAATTTGTATCCAAAATGACCTGTGCTTATAATTCTCACATGAAACCTTTGAAAGTATTCATTTATAAAAAATAAGATACTTATGGTCTGTTGGCCTTTTTTTATATAGCTTTGAAGCTTGTTAGTACTACTAGTATGAGTGGTGACACTTGTTCTCAGTTGGGTGATGTAAATGAGAAAATAACATTGTTTGTCATGAGTGGTGACATTTGTTCTCAATTGTCTCATTAATAAGCATCTTCTATCTAATCTCAGCCCAAAGATAAGGAGTTGTCTCTTAGCAAATTTGATTATCTGGAAATGTGATTGCTAATTTTGTATTATGATATTCCTTTTTCTGAATTGGTAACTGTTGTAGTTTGTAGTTTGATAAATCTGGTAGTCAATCTTGTAGTCCCTTATAATTTCTTTCTAGTGGCTACTTTGATACTTTGACCGTTGGGGTTGTTTTTAAGCCATGTCAACTTGTTTAAACTTGGCATTGGTGCTGTCATTTTTATTTTTTTGGCATTTTTTAAATCTCTATCTTTGCATGTTTAAACCAAAAGCATATCCTTGCATCAACTTTTTCCAGATCCACAGAAGTCTGTCCCTTGTATAACAGCTATTGGGTACAATGGCTCACAAGTTTGGAAAAGTGGTAAGTGTTTATACTTGCAGTAAAACATATATCTATCTATAAACATTCTCTGAATGTTTGGTAATTTCTTTCTTTATAATTGTACAGAAGGGTTTGTTACTGCTGAAGTTGTGGCATCCAGTTTAGAGAAGGCATGGCTGAGTCTTCATATCCAGGTATGCTAGTTCTAGTTTCTCTTTGTGTGATGGAGACAAGTGGCTGTCTCCTATAAGAGTTTACAATTGTTAAAACAAAGATTTGAAGGCCCAAAATTTAATTTGTCATGCTTTGGATAATGATGGGCCTATTTGGGATTTCATGTGATTAGCACAATAGGAAATAGTTAATTGTTTGCAAGTCCAGAATTTTTTCTAGGAAGTGAAAAGTCGAAGAAGAAGTCTTAAATGATTAATAGTATTGTTTTCTAGTTTTTTTGACATAATGAGAAGAAGTCTTGTTTAGAGTCATTTATGCTTTCTTTTCTGTATTCTAGTAGTCTATTTTATTGTATATGTAAGGATGTATGCAGATCTGATGGAGCATGAATGAAGTTTTAAGAAAAGTTTCAGCTCTCACAATTGAGATTGTTTGATACAATCATTAGCCCAAGGTGTGATGTTAAGGGTCCTTAGGTGTGATGCCAAGGGACCTCTGGTGCCTAAGTTGTCTTATTTAATTTCTCTGCTTTTTTACTCCTAAGTTATTAATTTTCTGCCTCTCAAACCAACCTACTGCTCACAACAAATAGATCCCCAATATGTCCTGCATCATCATGTTTTTTGGCATTCAAGCTTCATTTTGTTCACACTGTTGAAATTGCAGGAAACAACTGCGTCTGTACTGACTGCTGCACTTGCTTCAAAAAAATCCGAACTACCTACTTCTGGCACTTCTGTTATTGGCTCATCTGAGCAGGGAAGTTCTTCGGGTACGACTGTTCCATCACCTGCATCTGAAAAACATGACCAATCTTCCGAGGCTAGAGCATTGGGTAAACTGGAGATAGTGAAGGTACATTTTAAATTCAATGGTTACCTTGTTAATTACTTTGATATTTTTGTATTGCATGTTGATAGTTTCTACCTTTGTTTTTTGTGCATGGACAGGAGAAGAACGCTGAAGTAGGTGTCAAGGCATCTTCAAAGCCTTTTAGTGACAGCCAGTCAGGAAGTGTTGAGGATAAGCACTCTACCTCTACCACTGAAGCAGCCAAGAATTTACATAGTCTTGTAATTGCAGATCCAGAACATTCTGGAGTTGAGCACACGACTTTTGGCACGGAAGAGGGTTCTCCTGCCCCAGAAATGAATATTCATCATCATTCAGGTGTTCATGGAAGAGGTTCACCAATAATTTCTGCTGAAGCAGTACAACATGAAGGGGTGGTTGGCCCAGATGGGAAGATTGATGCATCGGGTGATTGTGGTAAAGTTAGTGAGACGAGTGATGTTCATTTAAATATCCGATTGCCTAATGGAGTTAGCCTACAAGAGAAATTTTCTGTGGCAAGCACTTTGAGGATGGTGAAAGATCATGTGGACAGAAACCAGGCAAGTGGGATGGGCAGTTATGATCTTGCCATTCCATATCCTCGCAAGGTATTCAGTGATCAAGGTATGAATATTTGGAATTCCTAGTAATTCATATGTCCAATTATATATATTCTGTTTACTGAATTTTTCTTCAAATAGTGTGGAGGATATGTTTAAAGTGGAATGTTCTATTTTCTTATACACTGCTTTACATTTTTCTTAACATGGATTTCATTGCTCAAAATAGCATTGGACCTTCCTTCTATGTGCATTAAGAAACTACATATGCACCTGAATTGAGTTTTGTGCCTTCTTTGATATTCAAGAATGTGCCATTG
This sequence comes from Acer saccharum, assembly GCA_030490815.1. Lineage (NCBI taxonomy): Eukaryota > Viridiplantae > Streptophyta > Magnoliopsida > Sapindales > Sapindaceae > Acer > Acer saccharum. The sequence goes on along the minus strand of CM059869.1, from coordinate 21,875,413 downwards.
AGAGAGTGAGTGTCCTCTAAAGGTTTCACAGGACTTCACTAACATACTAGACTAACAAATACTTTTCTGAATGCTGATGCTTAAAAAAAAAGGACATCCAGGCTGATTAAAAAGGTCATACTTGTAGTAATGAACTTGATTATGAAAGATGGTGGATAGAACATATATTGCTTACTGAATATAATAATTTCTCGTATAAAAGATCCAGTGTTCTCAATGGTTGCAGCTGATGTGCTTTTCATAGTTCTTCCCTCAATTGCTTGTGTACAATAGAACTGGCTGCTGAAATTCTTGGCTGTTGTGTATCACTCAAGTGTCTTCTTGCTAAGTACTGGATGTTAATTGAATCAAGGAAGTTGCTGCTGTATATCGCTCAAGCCCCTTCTGGCATGCTAGTGGTCTATACCAGAAATATGTTTTCTTCTTTTACTTTTTAAGTCACAGCATAATCTCAAAGGATTTAAGTTTATACTTTCAATACCATAACATGTTATCCATTCTTCTTTTCTCTTTGTAGTCTATATATTAATCTTTTGCAATTCATTCTAATAAGAGATATTGAGGATTATTATTGTTTAAGGGAATCACTGACACTGTATTAATATACAAAAAATGTTCTCTTTATAGTATTCTATTCATTTATACATCAGTTGGAAAACACTACATTTGGAATGTGTACCTTACGTGATTGTCTTTCTTTAACCTACTGCAGATTTAAACAAATCCTTGTCAGAGTTGAGCTTGTTTAACAGACAAGCATTGATAGTAGTTCTGCGCCAGAGAGCTTCAGGTTACCATGAAGGGGGATCCTTGTCCTCTGGGCAAACCAATTCTACAAGTAAAGCTGATTCTTCAAATAATAGTGAAGCAGGTTATTTTGCATTCATCAAAGGACTTTTGTCATATGTGAATCCTCTCTCCTATTTTGGTGGTGACACCAGCTCTTCTAGCTCGGGACAAGATTCTCAAACCAGCACATGGGAATACAGTGAGTTCATATGCCATGCTTGATTTCAATTATCTTTTATAGCCATGAACAACCAACTAGGAAAAACCATGGGACCTTGTCTAGTCTCAAGCAATTCACTATGAAAAATTTTACCATGCTTGATTTCAATTATCTTTAGAGCCATGAACTTGAGATTAAATAATTCTTTCTTTTTAGATCCCTTTGTTTATTGTTAGAGAGCTTTCTTTTTAAACAATTATTGTTTGGGTCATTTCCTAATAGCTTAAGTTTTTGAGTTGAATATGGTTACTAACATTTACAAATTATAATATGACATGAACCGGTTAGAAAGTAATTTATTGGCAAAACTATGTAACATAATATAATTTTTGGAGGAGTAAAACGGAAAGAAGAGGTCATCTTTTTATAAAATTGTGGATAAGGTAGTGGCATATGCTACCTCGGTGGGAATAGTTTCTTCCTTTCTCTGTGTGTGTTTATTTGTCTGTCGCTCTTCTAAAAAATATCGGCTGATATTAGTTTAATTAAAACTATGAATTTTCACATGTTAGTCTCTTTGGCTTATGCAATGGATTTGTGTTGTTCAGTGTCTCGACTGTTATATGCTTTTTTCTTCTTATTTTCAATGGCTTTTTTTTTTTACTCTATGCTCATTGACCAAGGGCATGGCAGTTGGTGATGGGAGTTTCAGTTGTGGGAAATTGGTATTATGGAAATGATCTTGTTTTGAATCTGTTGCAAGTATAAATTACCTCACAGTGAATGTTCTTTCCCTGCCTAGGATGCATTTTGTGCCATCTTTTGCTCTTCTGCAATAAAATTTAATGAATTAAGGATGCAAGGATTAGGAAAAAGATGAAGACAAGATAAATCTTTTATAGAATGTATGGTGGTTGCATAATTCAGCTGTGCTCAGAAGTTGCTCTTCGCCTTTATCTCCTTCATGCACTGTAGTCTCTCTCCTTTGTTTTGGGGATAGCAGTTTTTGTTTTACAGACATGCTTCCTTTAACTTTCTATCGTATAGCATTTCTTATTTTCCAGAAGTAAGAGGGTTTAAAGAGATGTTTGCCGTAGTTAATGGTAGAGTTATTTTCCATAAGTTCCAAGTCCGTTCTTGGAAGATATAGCCAATGAATGTTTTCCTTCTGAAACTTGGTGAAAGTTTATAAATATGATATTTCAGTCAGCTTTATTGGAATCTAGGCACAATAATCTCATGTTAGTTCTAGTGATATCTTCTCACAGTACATACTCACCTATTCTGGTTTTGATATGTTAGGTCCAAATCCTGCACTTCGGGATAACCTTGCCAGAAATTATAGATCACCAAATCACGGCACTTCATCTGGCAGTAATGATAGGAACAGCAAGAAACCAACCACATCTCGTTTTGGAAGTAATATTCATACGTTGAGACACGATGAAGATGATGACCGGTTCAAGGATAGAAATGCATTCTGGAATGGAAATTCTACACAATATGGCGGCGGCGGCGGCGGCAGCGACAACAATGGCAGGTAAATACCATGGTTTACGCTCCCGCAAAGGTTCTAATTCCTGCAACAAAGCAGAAGTTTGGATTCGTCTGAATCTCAAAACTTTTCAATTTATTCTTAAATAAAATTTCTAGTAAATAAAAATACATAAAGTTTGTATATAGGTTTTCCAATATCTAGGTTTCTACTAGATATGTCAAGGTAGCCACAATGTTTCATTATAGAACGATATACAAGTCCTTAGTCATGGTTGTAAATTTTTATTTTTGAAAATGTTAGATGGTTTACTTGAAATAAATAATCATAAAACATTTAAACCGCCTCCTTTATCAAATGAACAATTACTAAAATGTTACTTGTATCGTTTTTTCTAGCATAACCTTGCATCACTATTGGCCTGCAAAAAACTTGTCATAAAGAAACGAAAGCTGAATATTTTTTCGTTGTTGCTCTATTTTCTTCTGCTTACTTTGTTGAATGTTTGAAGAACTAAGAATGAAAAAGAAGATTTAACAGATAGAATAGGATGTTTGAGTTGGGAGGATTTTGATTCAAAAATGAAGAAAACCTATTTTGCTTAACATAGCGATCATTTTATGCATTATGGATTATGGTAGATGTTTACAAAAATATATTGACGATGTTTATAAAAAAAAAAAAAACATTAGGCTCTCCAATAACAGGTCAGTAACTGTACTATCTAGTATAGTAGTAAAACCCATAAAAATGACCAAATATAACTCCCTTGTGATAAATGGTTATATTGACGATGATTTTACTTTAAAATACTGTTGGAAAAATCTTTTTACCTTTACTTGTCGTAGTTGAATTGAATTAGAGTAATATTAGATTGTCCCAATTATTTGTTCAAAGAGTTATGTCTAAATGATTTGATATATGAGTTGTAACTTGTAACTAATATGCTATCCACCGCATCATCTCAAAATTATATGTTACATTATTTAGACATGAATTTGATCCAAATAATTCGACTAGTCTAACGTTATTCTTTTAATTATATACATATTCTTTCTTCTATTTGTACGTTCAGGTGTTGAATTGATCTGATGGCTAACACCGGTATTTTAACCAAATTAAATAAATAAAATAGAAGGCAAAAGTTTGAAACGATGCAAAAATGTCTTGCATATCTAAGGAATTAAATATCGAAAGATATACGAAATACCTATCAACATTTCTATATTTTGAAGGAACCGATATCGAAGCTGACAGTATCCAATATCCTATTGAATATATCAACAAAATATCCTGATATTTTTGAAATATTGTGATTTCACCTTAAAAATCTATAGATATTTTGTAAATTATTAATATATATATATATATATATATATATATATATAGTTCAAATAATATAGATTGAAAATTATTTTAAAAGAAGCATTACCAAATAAATTTATAAAAATTTTCAAGATAATAGTTAATTAAAGGTCAAAGAGTGAATGTGTAAAATAAGGCTGGCTACATTTCGCTAAAGTAGAAAGCAATTTGAAAAAAAAAAAAAAAAAAAAAAAAAAAAAACCATAATTATTTGTTATTTATGCAGAGAGTAGACATCGAAGAAAATCATCTTAGTTATTTGTTCTTTATATAGAATGAGCACATTGAAGAAAATCTCAATGAAGAGAATCTTAATTATTTGTTCTCAGTTTTTCACTTCATCTATTAATTCATCTTCACTCTTTTATCTTTTCCGTTTTCATCATACACTACGCATTGTAAATTTACATCAATGTTTTCTCTCAATATGTTCATCAAATAATTAGGTATGTAAATGTTCATTTTAATAATTTTTTAATAAAATAATAAGATTATAAGGGGTCTTTTTCGTATTATAATCGTATGAAAATTTTAGATGTTGTGTGTATTGTTTTTAAAACTCATTTGAATTTGAATTTTTATAAATTGATTGGTACAAAATTTTAATTTTGTTTTCACAAGAATTATATTGCATAAATTTTGTACTAATCAATTTATAAAAATAAAAATTCAAATGAGTTTTTGAAACGGTACCACACAACATCTAAATTTTCATACAATTATAATATCATTTTTTTTAATATATATATATATATATATAGTGAGTCTCTCATAAAGGATCCTTTATTTTAATTTTAGTAAGGATTACCATGAAATCACATTGATTTGAATGAATTTTAATCTAAATTTTTTTGTGATAAGTTCGTTGAAATCTGTCTATGAATAAAATTTGAAATTTTATCAAACACTATAACTATTTATCCAATTTTTTTTAAATATGAAAGTATTGGAAAAATAGGCGAAATATAGGAAATTCAAGAAAAATAATTCGAGTGTTTGAAAAATTCTCAAATTTTATTTAAGGTTAGATTTCAATGAACTAATCATCTACAAAAAAATTTATTTCAAAATTCATTCAAATTAATGTGATTTCATAGTGGTCCTTATCAAAATTACAATAAGGGATCCCTTATTAAAGACTATATATATATCAAAGTCAACATTTACATACCTGACTATTTGATAAAGATATGGAGAGAAAATGTTGATATAAATTTACAAGTGAAGTGTATGATGAAAACTGAAAATATAAAAGAGTGAAAATGAATTAATAGATGAAGTGAAAAAAACTGAAAATATAAAAAGAGTGAAAATGAATTAATAGATAAAGTTAAAAACGGTAAACAAATAATTGAGATTCTCTTTGATGTCTTCATTGATATTCTCTATATAAAGAACAAATAAATAAGGAAAAATAAGCAAAACAAATTATAAATTTCATCCAAACATCATCTATAGTGTAAAACTTTCTGTGTATGGTAGATATGGTATGTTTTAACAACTGTTTGATGCAGGTTTTAATTTTTAACTTTTAACTAATAGATATGGTAGAAATACTTATAATTATCGATGACGCTTGTAAGCCACTTACGTGCAATTAACAACCACAATTAAGACACGTCAAGTGGATTAAGGGAATATGTGTTCCAATAGTACTCCCTTAATATATTTTTTTTATTATCTTCATGTTTTACTTTGTAATTATTATTGTAAAATAAATTACTCATTGAATAATAAAAGAGTTGTTAGGATTTAAAAATTAAATATCTTGTGCTTTTTAAAAAAAAAAAATCAAATATATAGAGCCCACCTAAGGGGGGGTTAAAGTTACCCCTTAATTAAGGAAAGGAGCTCTACCAAAACACAAACATATTTAAGGGAGTCTTTAAGGGATCTATTGGAGCTATAAAAATACAGTTTCTCCCTTAATTAAGCTAAGGGAGGTCTACGATGGAGACCGTTAGAGATGCTCTCACTAAGTTAATAATTCAAGTTTAAATGACACCAAACTATAATGATGGATAAAAATACACCCATTTTTACTTTTATACTTTTTTCTATCCTTTTTTTTTTTTTTTCAAAATCAATGGAAATTTTGACATACCTCCATTGGAGGTCAAACAGTTAAAAATAATAATAATAATAAAATTGGAGGCAATAAGACTCAGGAGATACCACAAAAAAATGTAAGGTTCCCTACCTAAGACTTATTGCCGAGACTATCTGCTGGATTTTTTTTTTGGTTTTTATCCTTCGTTGACCTCAATTGGAAGTTGAGTTCCTTTTGCCGTCCAATGGAGGTCGAAACAACCTCCAATAGAGGTCTGTTTGACTTCCATTTCAACCTCCATTGATAGATCAATAGAGGTTTTTGAAAAAGAAAAAAAAAAAAGAGAAAGAAAGAGAAAACTAAAAAGTAAAAGAACAAGTGGAGACATTTTGCTCTAACCACATACTTTGGTGCCAGAATTATTAACAGTGTTATCCCTATAAAGTCAATCTCATTTGGTGTTATTTTTCCCTATTCCTCAAATGCTATATCTATCCAACTTTTTTTTCGAGATTTATCACTTTTTTAAATGTGTTTGTCATATTAAGATCTTTAGTCCTTTTTTTTTTTTCCCAAAATCTATCACTTTGATCATTCCATAAGTCAAAAGTTGGTCAAAGATGATGGATTCAAGGTATTTTAGTCGTAATGTACATTAGATCCACAAGAAGCATTTCACTTCTGTACAATCATATGCAACAACACAATGAAACCATCCTATTTGACAACTCTTCAGGCCGATACTGTGGTACTTTCCTTGGAAGTCGTCTTCAACTGGTCTTTGAATCCTAACATTTTGTTTAGAGCTCCAATGTATGCCTTGACACTAGAAACCACGATATCCATTCCTGCTCCGGCTCCACTGGGCAAGAAAATGAAGGTTTAAGCAAATATGAATCAGGAGCAACATAACCAACGTATTCCAAAAAGCAACATTGTACGCACGCCATACCTAAATGTTCGTTGAACCGTCTCACCGGTTACAGCATGAGTTGACGTGGGATTATTATCCCCACGAATCAGAACACGGGTTGTGGCTATTGCATCGATGCCTTCTGTAACCGCATTCATGGAGTACTCAAGGAGAGTCACAGGTTCCTGCTCATAGAAATTCCTGAATCGATTAAATACAGATAATGAGACAACAAAATTGCTCATTGCTTATATCAAACCTTCACAATGAGATCAACGGCCTTGTAAGCTGAATCAACAGGTCCAGTTCCAACAGCACAAGCAACATGCTCCTCCCCATCAGCACCAATGAGTTTAACAGTTGCTGTAGAAAGACCAAGAGTTCCACAAGTAACCTGTTCATTGAGTGTAGAAAAAGAGAGTTCTTACTAACATTGCCTTTATTACAATCAACTCATAGATGGGTCAATCGAAAAAGCACAAATTAAAAAAATGTAGAAACAAAGAGAAACTGAGAATACTAGCAATCCAAAATCAGTTGATTAATCTAATTGAAGATCTTTGATCTTCTCTCTAGTTCTTTCATCTTCTTGATGTCATATCAATCTATAAAAAATTTACCTGCATATCAAGAAGCTTCCAAACAAGTTCTGGCTGAAACACTTCATCTGATACCAGTGCTATGAGGTCAGCATCAGTAATTCTCTGTGATGCCAGTAAAACAGATTAAGAGTAAGCATAAGCATCGGAAAAATAAAAATAAAAAGATAAACCAAAAATAAGCTTGCAATCATACACAGATTTGCAGCAATGGTTCCCTTCTTCACCAGCCAGAAATTATAAGGCTTCACTTTATTGGAGGCTTTAAATAATGACTCCACTGATCTAAATTTTGTCTGAGTGTCAACACCCGAGAAACTGAACATGACAAGGAAGCTCTATGCCTTGGAAAGCATTTTTTTTTTTTTTTTTTGGAAACAAAAAACAAAAGCATTTCATACATGTATATTTCTCATACTCTTTTTGACTGGCCAGCTTGCAACCGTCTTTTACAGTCTTTTGAACTTAAAACTCTGCTTTCTTATTCATGGTCTACGTTACACAGTAATGCTCGAATTTCTACAACCAAAACCATCACTGTAGCTGCTGTCCAGAAAACATGGCAATATAGTTCTCAATTTCAGCAAATTTTCCCATTTTTCAAACTTCAGTCCTAGTGAAAATACTTCACCTACAGAACTTGCTAGCCCTTTTCCTAACTATTTAAGCCTTAAAATTAAAATGATATCACTTGCTAGCCCTTTTCCTAACTATCTAAGCCTTAAAATTAAAATGATATCATCCTGGAGTTTTTTATAAAACCCCAAAATTAATACCCAGATGATATCTGCTTTGTGCTTTTCAACTCATTCCATCATAGAAGAAAACAAAAAAGTATCGATTCCTTGAACTAGCCATAATTTCCACCTTAACTCATTTTGGGTCCAGTATAGCTCTTTCCTATCCAATTTCTATGATTGGTTTTCTAAGATATGAAGCTTGATTTTAGAGTTAATAAATTCATAGTTCACATAGTACACATCCTCTGCAAATCGATCCAGGATGTTATAATAATCATAGTGTATAATTGTATATAAATTGATTTTATGTTTGATGAATATCGTAATCACAAAGATTATTGTAAGTCACCTTTTTCGTTTCTGCCACTGCTTTGAAACGCCAAAATATAATCCCAAGCTGCTCATCATCAAGCTCATAACCAAGCTAGCAGAATTAGGAAGAAAAATGACTTATTCATATGCACAGAAAGAAAGCAGATTCAACAAATCTTACACGTGAGTAAATCAGTTTGTACCTCTTTCAGTCGATCCTTCAAAGCATGGCGTCCACTTTACAAGAAAATTTAAAAAGAACAAAAATAAGTTGCATGATTTAAGGGAAGCCAATTTGTAGAGAACAATAGAAGAAGAGAATACCTATATTTAGGGGTGGCAAAATGGGCTATCGTGTTGTGTTTGTATAAACACAAGCACGGCCCGTTAATTTTTTGCTTAACCCGAACACGGCCCGTTAAGCTTATCATGTCATAGCCCATAGGTTGAAACCCAAACACGCCCCATTAATTAATGGGTTAACCAATAAAACCCATTTAACCCATTAATTTATGGGTTATGATTCTTGTGATAAATTACAATCCATTAATTCATTTCCGATTTAAAATTTTAAAGTAATTTAAATCTTTTAATTTTTTTTTTTACATAATTCAATCAAATAAAACTCATTTAATAAATGAAAATAATAAAAAATACCAAAAATTTTGATTCAAAATAGAATCCCATAAAAACATGCATGTAATAATATATCAAGACTTTGTATTTAAAGTCCTTAACTCTCTGCATTCTTAAAAAAATAAAAAAATAAAATAAAAACTTATTTTGCACATACAATCTTATACTGTATACAATATACATGAAGTAAACATATTAAATTTGTAAAAAAAAACCATGCAAGGATGCGACACAGCATAAAATATAAACACAAAAAAAAATGAATAAATAACAAAATTAAAATAATTGAGAATACCTTTCTCCTTTGGAGACTTATTAGATCTTGAAGACTTGCACTCTTTAATCAATAATTATGAGTAGGCCATAAAAGATAGAACGAGGACTTTAAAGTATTTATGGTTGATTTATTAAAGCAATATTTAGGTTTCTCTATATATTTGTAAATTACATATTTATCATTGATATTAATTAATCGTGTTAAATGGGTTAGCGGGTTGGGTGGGGTTCAACCCAAACACGACCCGTTTACTTAACGTGTTTAACGTGTTGACCCGTTTGTGGCCCGAACCCAATAAGACCTAACCCAAACCTACAAATATCATGTCGTGTTCGTGTCGTGTCAACAGGTCGTGGCCCATATTGCCACCCCTACCTATATTAACACCCCATTTCAATAGAACACAACTAAAATACAACAATACAGAATCAAGAATTAGTATCTATTTTCCTATGAAATTGGTTGGTATCTTACAGTAGATTGCACATAAATACAAGTCATAACCACCTAACCAAGAATAGATTCGCATGCTAAATATATGAACAGTTGATTCAGAAGAATTATTTTGCCTTCTGTAAAAGCATTAATGAGATACATAATGCAATCCATTTGTATACATGGGCACACATACATGTGAAGAATTAATTTGGCTTTCTGAAACTAGCTCACCATATATAAGAACAAGGGTTTTCACAGATAGGGGGGTTTACTTTAAGCTTGGTTTAGCCTTTAGGCATCTATTTGGTTCCCATGAGAGTAATGGATTATTGCCCCTTCATACATGATTTCACAATAGCCATGCGAAAATGCCATTTACAATTCAGTTAAAATCACATTTGACCAATAACATCCAACAATGGAGATATTATTTAAACTTATTGCATGTCAACGTGAATAGAAATTTATAAAAGCTTAAATATATTCTTATCAAAAAATAAAAGCATAATAATACACTTCTTTTTTATAGGAATAGGCTATGACATACTTCTCATGATTTGGAAAACAAACGAAGAAGGAACAAAAATATGAAGTTTGAAGAGTTAAAGACCATACCTAAGTTTTCCGAGGACAATACCGGCTTCATTAGATCGTTCAAGCCCTATGTCTTCAGGAGATATAATTTCATATGTACCTTTATGTTTTAGCATTCCGTCCTATAGACGAGGAAGAATTCATAAAAGATATAATGTAAGGCATGTAAAAAATCATTGACCAGGCTGCCAATCCAATATACTGCAGACAATTTTCATGATACCATCAAAAGATATGTTGGCAAGTTTGACCAAGTTTGACTAATGACAAGGGAGGTCAATGTCAATTTTTGATAAAGTTGTTTTTGCATATAAAAAAGCAAACCTCATGAAAGCTTGGAGTAATTTGCTCAGAAGAAAAATAGGCAGAACTTGAGTCATCAAATTATTGTAGCTAGGGGTGGAACTAGAAGTTTAGAGTTGGGGGGACAATCGACAGATCACAAAATTTAAAATTAGTAGAAACAATATATAAAATACATTTTTTTGGAGTAACTTTATATTTTTTTAAACTATTATTTTAATTTTTCTTTTGTGGGTCTTTCTACAAAGCATATCATTTCCTGATAAAAAATAAAATGCCATTTTCCCACCAAGAGCAAACTCTTAATAGATCAGTTGCTACACTCTCAACATAAGGCTTTAAAAAAAATAATAAATAAATAAATAAATAAATAAATAAATAAAAATATTATACAGAACCTTTCATGTTGAAAGCATAACAACACAAACCTGATGAATACCACTTTCATGAGCAAAAGCATTCGCTCCAACAATAGCCTTGTGAGGCTGCACATACAACCCAGTATACTCTTCTACCTATAAAAAAAAAAAAGAGCCATTTAAAACATTAACCAAAGCACATACAATTAACAAGAAAACTGGCTGTGAAGTCTGTTCTCAAGAGGATACCATCTTGCTAGCCATAACAATGTGTCTCGTATTAATTCCTGTATAGAGACCTCCTAATGCATGATCCCCACGGCATTTAACGGCCATTACAACCTAAATTATAAAAAAATCAAATAAGTAGATAACATACAACAAATGAAGATCTAATGAACAAAAGAGCAATAAACCAGACAGGATGATACAAAAGAGGAACAACTTAGAAGTAATGCTGCAGTCACTATTACAATAAGTCAATAAGCATTACATGAATCATTAACATTACCTAAGCCACAATATAATTAGCATGGGAGACAAAGCGGTGAGAACTTTTTTTTATCTACTCCAAGAATACATAAAATAGAAGTAGATCTAAAACTACAAAGAACACTACAACTAGTAGAAGATCTAGTACTTTTTACCTATTAGCTAATACTAATACATATGTTGGTAATGTGAATTATAAAAAATAAAAAAATAAAAATAGATAGTTTATTTTTTATTTTATTTTTTGACATTTGCATTAAATGTTATATAATTATTTTGTCTTTTTCTTTACAAATTAAAACATTTCAATTTACATACACTTCCTTTGAAAAAAATTCGTAACTCTATTAGTCATTATATAAAGGCACGGCAATTAACAATATAATTTACCATAGACATGTATACTGGATTTGAGGAGTTTAACCGCAGTGTTAGCAACAACATTAACCAAACAGTTGTTTGATTAACTTCACATCAGCACAGTTAACCGTGATTATTTTAAAAGCTATAGCAATACCAAATTCGCCCTAAATGGGATCGATTAAATCATGAGTAGCCCTTTACATATTCCTTGTCCAGAAGAAAAGATCATCCATTTCTACTTGGAAAAAAAATAACTAAAGAGATATTTACATGTTTATGCACAAATGATACTTACTTCCTCTAATGAAGCATTTCCAGCTCTCTCGCCAATGCCATTGATTGTTACTTCCAACTGTCTAGCACCTGCAACTGCCCCCTGGATTTATAAGAGCTCAGATGTGAGTGCAATTCAGCTATGGTGTCTCATGCATAAGGTAGAGTAACAAATGTAATGTGACATACAGCTATAGTGTTGGCGGTAGAAAGTCCAAGATCATTCTGACAGTGCGTTGAAATAATAACATTTTCAATTCCAGGAGTATTGGCTTTTATGTCTGCAATCAATTTTCCAAATTCACTAGGCATGGTTATACCAACAGTATCAGGTATGTTGAGTGTGGATGCTCCAGCCTTGATGACTTCACCCAAGATCTCGTACAGAAACTCCCTGTCCGATCTGGTAGAAGGGAAATAATATTAAATGAAAAGAAGAAGAAAAAACAACAACAACACGCATCATCATGTAGCACAAGAAGCTTTTAATTTTAGTTAACAACAAAAATAGCTATCATTTAGTCATCATTTAATTATGGTGAAACAATCTTCAATTCAACATTGCTCTGTTTTCTAACTCAGGTTTAGACTCAATGAACTACTTTTCTCTCTTTCGGGAAAAAATCACTTAACCCAGAACAAGGACTCTAAGAACAGGCTTGTGTTCTAGATAATCAACAGCAAAAATCTTCAATAGACCACTATGCAACAAATACAATAAATTTCAAATACAAAAACTGAAAAGAAACAAAGCAATCGAAAACTCTTATGACAAGTAAAGCATTAAAGAATAAAGAATGTAACCTGGCAGCATCCTCGGGACTGAACTCGACATCGTCGCAAAAGCTCCGGGCAAACTTGACCATACTCCGAGCAATTTCAATGACTTCCTGCTTGGTTTTCCTCAACTTGTACTCCAAATGAATATCACTGGTGGCGATAAAAGTATGAATACGGGGTCTTCTGGCGTACTTGACAGCCTCCCAAACAGTTTTAATATCCTTCTCATTGCATCGAGACAGCCCACAGATCACCGGCACATAGCCGTCTTCGTCGACGACATTTCCCACCTCTTTGGCGATCGTCTTCACGGCCTCAAAGTCGTCCTTGGAAGCGGCAGGGAAACCGGCTTCGATTATGTCGACTCTGAGCTTGGCAAGCTGGCGGGCGATGTTGAGCTTCTCCTTGGAGGTGAGCGTGGCGCCAGGGGACTGCTCGCCGTCGCGGAGGGTGGTGTCAAAGATGCGGACGTAGTTGGGGTCGGAAATGCGGCCGGGGACGTACTCTGGGCGGCTGCGTTGGTGGAGAGAGCATGAAATTGAGGTTTTGAAAAAGGGTTTGTTGGGGTTGTAACAGTAGAGAATTGGAGATGGGTTTTGGGAGAAGAAAGAGAGTTTGGTTGAAATGGAAGTGGACTTGTTTAAGGAGAGAGCAGCAGCCATGGAGAGAGGCGGAGATGAGGTGGCGGCTGCGGCTGCGGCTGCGTCTTCGGCTTGATGTTTTCAAAAATTAAAAATGGTTATAGGTTTAAAAAGGAGCAATAGCCAAGAGACCAAAGTGTGTAGACGTGTGTAGTCTTCTTTTTTGGGGTTCGACTTTTATACAGGGATTTTGAGTCCAACGGTTTATATAAAATATTTAATAAGATAAATCATTTCATAAAAAATAAAAAAATAAAAAAAAATGGAAACCTCTCTTTCTCTGTCTCTCTTTGTCTATCTTCTTCACAAATCACTGAAACATCCCAAGATTAGAATCCGATTTTCGTACGCACGGGCATGCATATACTCGGAGCATCTCCAACTAACACATTGTACACACTAAATACATTAAAAAAATCCTCTCCAACCATCACACTAAACACACCAATTAAATTTATTAGGGCTCCGTGCTCACCAAATTTGAATGGAACTGTAGCTACACCAAATGCCTCTCTATTTTCATTTTATTTTTTATTAAATATCACATCAGCAGTTATATTTGTTACAATTATTAATTTAATCCTTTCATGTTTAATTATAACAATATGTATTCCTAAAAAATATACTGTTGAAAAGGTTTTGTTGAAATCTTTAAAATGATACTTATTTTGATATATATTTTATATCAATATAAAATTATTGAATATTGTATAAATTAACTAATAGAAATTAATTAGTATTGTATAAATATTTATTAGGAGAATATTTTTAAAGAGACTCTTCTTTTTGTGTGAATACATTGGAGTCGGAAAAAATTGACGTAAGAAAGATACTCTTTCTATGATAAATTGGTGTAATATTTGGTATATTGAGTTGAAGATGCTCAATCTTTTCATCAACCGTACAAAAAACAAGAGATTTACCAAATACGAAGTTCTCTTCTCCTTTCCTTCTCTTCTTTCTTTTTGATTTTGAATTGGTTGGCAGGGTGATGCCCAGATTCAGAAGCAATTTGTCTTATATTGCTTGGGCAGCTAAAGGTGTGCAAAAATGATATGTTGTGGTTTCTATTTCTGGGTTTTTTGCTAGATGCATTTTCGTTGTTTGGTGTTGATTAATTGTTGGTTCATTGGATACTTTAGTGCTTCTTTGTTTTTTTATAAGTGGCTATTTGAATTCGGATGTTATGCTGCTTTATGATTATTTCAATATTGTGTTGTACTTTGTAAGAGTGGTTTAATTTAATGACTTTTGATTGTCTTTATCGAATTTTGATTTCGAATGTTAAGTATTTCTGGTATATTGGGTTGTATTTAAGTTTATATTTATGTTTCCGGTTAAAGAATTTGTTGTGTTAATTTTGATTTTGAAGGCACTAACACCATCTGTTTCAATTAACAAGGTCAGTCAGATTTATAACTTTTTTTTAATATTCGTATTTTTTATCGGTGTATATTTTTGGGTTTGCAAGTTGAAACATATACACACATTGGTTGCAGACTTGTAGTTCATACTTCCCCTATTTTCTATTTTATTGTGCAACTGTTGTGGGTTCTTACAATTTATTAGACTTGTGTGAATGTCCTTGTTGATCTTATTGATAAAACCTCTCTTTGTTTCTTATATAAAAAAAGCTTTCCTTTTGGTATAAAATTTTTTTTTTTTTTTTTTTTTTTTTTGTTTGCATTGGTGTATTTTGCTGGTGATGGGGTTCTGATAATGGTTTTATGAAACTATGTTATGATTGTTTTGATGGTTCATCTTGGTAATCAAAGAGGACTTCTTGGGGACATGTTTGTCACTCATTTGTGTCAAGGGGTGGGAGGGATTGGTTTCATCTTCTTGAATTTTGTAATATCTTCCAAGATGGTGGTCTTTTTCCTTACGTTTGTTTCATTTGATCTCTATTTATTTTTCAAGTTTACATACCTGAACTTAACTACTTGCTTATGATTGCTTGTGCAGCTGTGCTATAGGCATTGTGTCCTTCAGGACTACTGAAGATATCAGCAATGCCTACAGTAAGCTTGAGAGTACAAATTCGCTATATACAATTTGAAGCAGACTACTTTTGACTAGAAAATTTAAAATTTCTCTTTAATGAAGAATAAAAGACATTGAAAATCAAATTTTTTTTTTTTTTTAAAGGAACCATAGTGAAAATTCTGGAAGATACTGTTATTTCTATCATCATTTTAGTTCTGAAAATATTTTTGCTGATATCATTTACTTGTCTGGTTATTGGTTACTCTTAAATTCTGTTAGGCAATGTCTACGGAAGTAGCCAAGGTCTTCGGTTGAAGTTACATAGTCTAGACAACAGATTGATTCGGTGAAGCTTGGTAGGTATAATGATTTATCATCTTTTTAATTAATTAATTTTTTTGTGTGTATATGTTGAGCTGGTTCCTTCAAATCTCTTAATCTTTGGGGTCATTTGTTTTTTTGTCTGAAGACTGAATAGTCTTAAATTTTACTGAAGACTGAATAGTGACTGAAATCTGAATCTGAATGACATATTTGTATATATTTTTTTTTTTCTCATGTCTGAATGTACTGTCAACATGTTTGTTTTTTAAAAATAAAATTGTCTAAAAAGAAATAATTTTACATATATACCCATACTAATTAAAAGAAGTAATTTAACATGCAACACTTTTTTATAAGATTTTGCATGTTCTTCCGCAAACAAAGTTTAATTTAACAAAACAAAAAATTCATCCAGGAATATAATTTTGCATATTATTCTCCAAACAAAGTTCAAGTTCAATTTATTGTGTAAAAAAAAAAAGTTCAGGTTCAATTTGACGTATTGTCCAAATATCCAATATATAATTCTAGAAACCAAAGGAGAGACTAAAAACAAAAAACAAAAAACCCGGCGGCGGCTACAAGAGAAACCAAATAAACACCAAGAATTAACAATTGATATATAAATCATTGTGACAAAAATATTGATATATATATATATATATATATATATATATACAGTCCTTCTATTGTAAGTTCGAACTGATATAAAATATATCAATTCCTTGCATGTGGACCATTGGATTTAAAAGATGCTTTGACAAGTGCATGCAGCCAAGTCAAAGCATTTAAATCCAGTGGTCCACATGCAAGGAACTGATATATTTTATATCAGTTCAAACTGACAATAGAAAAACCGTATATATATATATATATATATATATATATACAGAAATTCTATTATCAGTTCGAACTGATAAAAGTTATATCAGTTCCTTGCATGTGGGTCACTGGATTTAAATACTTTGACTTGGCTGTATGCACTTGTCAGTCAAAGTATTTAAATTCAGTGGCCCACATACAAGGAACTGATATAACTTTTGTCAGTTCGAACTGATAATAGAAAGACTCTATATATATATATATCAAGATATGCAGGAAAAACAAATGGATTACTAAAGAAAACAATATATCATAACATCATGATCATAATATCATAATAAAATAACGATAACAAACACCATAATATAATAGACAAGTTTATTAACCACTGCACGTAAATAAAAAAAAATTAAAAAAAAAATAAAGTGTTCTTACCATGATTTGGTAGAAGAGAAATTCAATTGTTTAATCCTAGGAAGATTTCAATATGAGAAGTGATTAGGGTTTTTTTTTTTTTTTTTTTTTTTTTCTTTCTAAAAGCCTTTTAAAATAAGAAATACGTTAAAAGAAAGAATTCTACATCATATCAAATTAGGATAAATTTAGAATATATCTTCTTTTGGAGGATAGACTAGCTTGGAAGAAAATATTTTAATTATAATTCAGTGATTTGGAATTAAGTTAAAAGTCAGGATTTCTTAGGGGTCGTTTGTTTTTTTGTCTGAAGACTGAATAGTCCTAAATTTTACTGAAGACTGAATAGTGACTGAAACCTGAATCTGAATGACATGTTTGTTTTTTTTTTTCTCAGGTCTGAATGTACTGTCAACATGTTTGTTTTTTAAAAATAAAATTGTCTGAAAGTAAGTAATTTTACATCTATACCCATACTAATTAAAAGAAGTAATTTAACATGCAACACTCTTTATAAGATTTTGCATGTTCATCCGCAAACAAAGTTTAATTTAACAAAACAAAAAATTCATGCAGGAATATAATTTTGCATGTTATTTTGCAAACAAAGTTTAAGTTCAATTTATTGTAAAAAAAAAAAAAAAAAAAAGTTCAAATTCAATTTTACATATTGTCCAAATATTCAGTATATATATATATATATTTTTTTAAAGGTTCCTAGATACTTTTTAAAAAAAAAAAATAGGTCCCTAAATTATATACACTGGTATATATATATATATATAAACAATTATTCTATAACTTCTTCAAGCCACGAAATCTACTCAATATAGAATGCAACCACACAAAGAATATTTAATAAATTATATAACTACAACTATGACAATCATAATAAAATATCATTCTAAATTATGTTTAAAGAGTTCTATAACTACCACTATACGTAGATAAAAAAAAAATTAAAAATTAAAGAGTTCTTACCAAGATTTGGTAGGGGAGAAATTCAATTGTTTAATCCCATGAAGATTTCAATATGAGAAGTGATTAAGGTTTTTTTTTTTTTTTCTTTCTAAAAGCCTTTTAAAATAAAAAATACATTAAAAGAAAAAATTTTATACCATATCAAATTAGGATAAATTTAGAAATATATCTTTTTTTGGAGGATAGACTTGGAAGAAAATATTTTAATTATAATTCAGTGATTTGGAATTAAGTTAAAAGTCAGGATTTCTTACTTTTTTTTTAAAGTTGTTTTTTCATATTTTTAAGTTGTTTGACCACTTAAAAAAACAAACAAAACAACTTAATGAGTTCAATTCAGACCCATTAAGTCTTAAGTGGAAAAAATAAACGACCCCTTACTCTCTTTTTTTTAAGTTGTTTGACCACTTAAAAAAAACAAACAAAACAACTTAATGAGTTCAATTCATACCCATTAAGTCTTAAGTGGAAAAAACAAACAACCCTTTGCTCTCTTTTCTATTGTAGGTTGTTGTCATCTACAATCCTCTTGGATGGAAGAGAGAAGAAGTAATATGCATTCCTGTAAGTTCTTCCTTCTCTCTTTTTGGCATTAAGTAATTTAATATTAAGACTTCTCAAATGCATGACTGAAATTTTGCTAGTTATTCAAATATAATTGTAGTGACTTGTGCTGATGCGGTAGCATTCATTTCGGTAGAAATTAATGAAATGGGATTGGCAAACATGACATTATATTTCCTGGGAGTTGTTTTCTGGGTGGTTCAACTTGGCGACATATTTTCTTATATTGCTTTGCTGTTAGTTTTTGTCCTGTTAACCTAGTGCTTGTTACCTTGCAAGGAATAGAAATTTTGTTCCCTCTTTGTAGTTTGTTCTTTCAAATTTGGGTAAGTAATATTTTTTACTATTCCTTCTAAACAGGCAACTTTTGATGTGTTTATTATATCCAATTTATAAAATCCTCACCATTTTGTGTTGTTTGTTCATTTAGGCCCCGTTTGTTTCACAGTGTTTGTACCAAACACTGTATTGTATTATTTTAATACATTTTAATTGTCTAATACAACAAATACCGTATTATCTAATACATTATATTTGGCAGAAATTCTATTATCAGTTCGAACTGACAAAAGTTATATCAGTTTGAACTGACAAAAGTTATATCAGTTTGAACTGACAAAAGTTATATCAGTTTCTTGTATGTGGGCCACTGGATTTAAATACTTTGACTTGGCTGTATGCATTTGTCAGTCAAAGTATTTAAATCCAGTGGCCCACATATAAGGAACTGATGTAACTTTTGTCAGTTCGAACTGATAATAGAAAGACTGTTATATTTGGTGGCAAACATTGTATTATATTATTTTAGTACATTTAATTGCCTAATGCAGTATTAGTTAATACATTATATTTGGTGATATTAGACAAAGTTTTAAAACTTGGAAGGCGAGGCGGGTGCCTTAGCCGGAAAATGGAAAAATAAAATAAAATAAATTATAAAAAATTAATAAAAATGAAATTTCAAAACAATTTAGGCTTTAAAACGATTTAAAACCCAAATTGGGTAAAATTATAAGGGATGGGTCAATTTAAACCTCATATTGTCTCCTTTGTTAAATATTATTACTCTTTTTAAACTCCTTTTTTGTAGAAAGTTAAGATTTTAGAATAAAACATTTTTGGCATATTATTTTTTAAAATCTATACCTTATTTGCTTATTGGTGATTTATTTAGGAAGGTGTATTCAATTAGGATTTTAAAAGACTTTTAATGACTTTTATGGAATTAAAAAGTTTAGGTGTATTCAATGTAGACTTTTAACGACTCTATAAAAGTCATGTGGTATTCAATACAAACTTTTATAGACTTTTAAAAAGTCTTTAAAAGTCATGTGGTATTCAATCAAAACTTTTTAACAGTCTATGAAAGTTAAGATGTATTCAAAATCTCAATGACTTTTAATGACTTTAAAATATCAATGACTTTTAATGACTTTTAATGATTTTTAGTTATAATAAATCTCACAATTTGTCTTACATTTTCATCAAAGACTTTGAATGACTTTTTTTTTTAAAAAAAAAAAAAATAGAAAGAATTTCACTTTAAAAGAAAAATATAAAACTCTTTAAAAAACATGAACCACCAAATATATGTTCTATTTTTAAATAAAAGCACACTCATTCTTAACAAATTTCATAAATAAAATAAAACGAATAACTTTAAAATGAATAAACATTATATATATATATATAACATACAAACATTAACAATCGATAACAAAAAAAAAAAAAAAAAAAAACTAAAAAAAAAAAAATATAAAACAACTCTTCATCAACTATGCAATTAAGGACGAGAGATTTCATATTTTTTTACCTATATTTTTAAAGAAACTAAACAATACCGAAACAAATCAAATGAACTTCATTTATGTAAAACAAAAATAATAAAAGACAAAAACCACTACTTAACCATACCAATATGCCAATATGCCATAATCAATGTCGCGTATGAGCGTGACTTCATGTAATTATGATCAATATCAAACTACCCACTTTTAAGCATGGATCTTATTCAACAACTAGGTGCGGTTTTTATGTTTTATCTTTAGTAACTTGAATGAACTTTTGGTTGATTTTTATACTCATTGTCATACTTTCGTAGAGACATGTAAACGTTAATATTATTGTCGGTTTGCTACATTTATTTTTTTTAAAAAAAAATTATAATATTTTGACTAATTATAAAAAAACAAATAAAATTTTGACTAATTATTAAAAAAAAAAAAAAAAAGAAGAGCATAATGTCTTTATAATGCAAAATATAATTAAAAATAAATAAAAAATTAAATCACATATATAGACATGAATGTTTTTGTCAAGATTAATTAACGATAGTTTTTTTTATTCATTTGAAAAATTATTTTTATTAACATGATAAATATATATATAATTTTGCTAAAACAAATTATACATTATATTTAGAAGTCAATGAAAGTCTATAAATGTCTATAAAAGTCTTTTAAAATGAAAGTCTACGAAAGTCTTTTAAAATGAAAGTCTATGAAAGCCTTTTAAATAAAAGTCTATGAAAGCTTTTCATAATCTTGTAAAGTCTATAAAAGTCCATAAAATCTGCAAAAGTCATCCACTTAAAAAAAAAAGTCATTAAAAGTCTTTTGAAATCCTAATTGAATACACCCCCCTTAGACTCAAATTAACAAGCAAGAAAAATGAAAAAAAGAATCAGACGCCGCCGACCGTCCACACGCCACCGCTGGAAACTGCGTGTGGTCGCCACGTATGAAACCATCAGAATCAGACACCGCCGACCAACAACTTTCCCTTCATCGCCGACCTCCATATCTGCCTTTATCAACGTAGATCTATGTTCGAAAAATATAAAAGTAGTTCTCTGCTGTGTCACCATTGCCGCCGAACGACAGCACATGGATCGCCACCACCGGTACCAGACGAAGTGTCGGCCACCGATCCTTCCGATCGGCCTTCCATCTACTAACAGAGCAAAAAAAAAAAATGCGGCCGAGTGAAGGGAGAGGCGGATGAGTGAGTAGTGTTCGGTGCATATGCGGCTGCCTCTTGCAGTGGAGGTGGGCATTTGGACGAAACGATGCAGTGCAGCCGCATCAGTGCGGATTCAGCGAGAGGTGGGCAAGGCCACCCCGAGGTGGCCACCTCAAACCGATTTTTAAAACACTGGTATTAGTTTGTATTGTATTAGAAAACACTTCTTTTTTTCAACAAATATGGAATATTGTTGAAATATATGTTATGTTGTTAATATTTTTTTTATAATTTCAAAATTATATAGGAAATATTTATTTTATTTAGAAAAGTATATTTATTAAAAAAATTCAATTAAACTAAATCGTTATTGATTGTTTATATAAAAATATTTATTGATTTATTCATGGTAAGGATATTTAAAATTAATTATTAAACTATTTAAAAAATTACATTTTTTAATATAAAAAATTTCAATAAAGTCATAGGAATAATTTAATACGATATAATACAGTGCATCACCAAACACAGATTTGTATTAATGATAATACAGTGCAATACAATACAATTCAATACAGTCCAATACAATTCAATACGGTGTACCAAACGAGCCCTTAATGATTATTGATTACATACATTTTTCTAATTTTATGATTAAGAAAATTTTATTTAGCATTCAGTGTTCTCTAATACTGCTCACATCTCCGTGCCACTTAAATCACATAGTTGATTTGTTAATATTGGATGGCTTTGATGCGAGTCGTCATGCAGCTAATATTTCAGTAATTGCCAATTTATAGAATCCACTTCCAGTTACTGTCATATATTATTAGAGCATCAACCTAGTGTTCTGTATATCAAACTTAGGCAATTATGCATGTTTTAACAAATCAGAATTTACAGAGCACTGCTAAATGCTTCATGCTTGTTACAGGTTTCCACTGAAAGTGTTATTGTTAAGGATTCCAGTGGAAGAATAATTGATTTTCCTGTTAACTGAGCTGTTTAAATGAAACATTTCTCTTTGCCTTTGAACTGCACTCTTCCAGGTTAATCTTGGAATTTATGTGCAAGATGACAGCACGGAACTTTCAGTGTTGGTGGAACCAGCTTAGTGGATGATCAAATTGAACTGATGCTTCACAGGTTTGTTAAATCTTTTATTCCCTTTCACTACAAGAAATTTGACCTTTCACAACGCGTAAAATGCGTTGCGAAAGATTTTCGCAACGCACGCCCGTACGTTGTTGATACACCTGTTGTCAAAAGTTTGATGACTTTTCGCAACGCGCCATGCATATTGTCTTAGAACAACGACAACGTACTAATTGCGTTGCGAAAAAGACATATATTGTCATAAACATTTAACGCAACACGCTATAGACGTTGCGTTAAATGTTTAATGCAACGTGCATTGTACGTTGTCTTAGAACATCGACAACGTACTAAGTGCGTTTCGGAAGAGACGCACGTTGTTGTAGATATTTATTGCAACGCACATTGTACGTTGCCTTAGGCTATAAAAATAAATAAATAAATAAATAAAAATGATCCCCCATACCACCCATTGGGCTCCCTCTACTAGGTCTTAACACTATCGGGCTTCTAACCATATATGACCAATGTTTATTAAATCTCACAATTATTTGCTTGGGTTGGGAGTTGAACCCGAGACAGTTAACTTTGTTAAATAATGCATAACTATTTATATATATCATATATATGCTACCAATCTGTTTTTATTTTTTATTTTTTTTATAATTAATAATTTATTAAAAAAAATATTAATTTTTATTAATTGGTCATATAAACTCATTCTAGTAATCTTTGTAATTATTTTGTATGATGGAGACATAGATATTAAAAAAAAAACGTTTAGTGTAGCATTTAATTAAACTATCTTTTTTTTATTTAAAATCAAACAATTGGGTTAGAGTCTATCAAAACTTAATGATAACAAACGTTGTAAACTTAGAACTCGAAATGAAATTCCCACTACATGGAAGAGGTCTAGCTCCCCCACATTTTACTATATGATAGTCAAAAGTGAGGCTTGAATGCTTGAATCCTTATCACAAAATAACATGAGATGGGTCAAACCACTTTGCTTATGGTTGTTGTGTAGTTTTAATAATTATGAACATGTCCATGATGTTTGGGTTTCTAAATATTAAAAAAAAAAAAAAATCGAAATGCACAAGTCAACAATTGATAAAAATGTTTTTATGACAATGTGCATGTAATATGTGTATAACGAAATATTAGTATTTTTCGCAATGCACAATCCAATGATTGCTAAAAGAGTTTCTACGATAACGTGTATTATATTTGTGTTGCTAAATATTAACCTTTCACAACGTGTATGACATTTACAGTAACATGCATGACTTGTGTGTTAGTAAAATATTTGTCTTTCACAACACGCATAACAGGTGTGTTGTTAAATATTATCATTTCGAAACGCACACGACATCTACGGCAACGTGCATGACTTGTGTGTTTCTAAAACATTAGTCGATCTTTTGCAACGCGCATGATATGTGTTGCTAAATATTAGCTTTTCGCAACGCGCAAACCAGTAGTTGCTAAAAAGTCTCTTATAATAATGTGCATGGTATGTGTGTTGCGAAATATAAGACTTTTTGCAACGCGCATGATATGTGTTACTAAATATCAACCTTTCGCAACACGCAAACCAATAGTTGCTAAAGATTCACTTACAATAACATGCATGCTATGGGTGTTGTGAAATATTAAACGTTTTCGCAACGCGCATGACATACGTGTTGCGAAATATTTGACTTTTTTGCAACACGCAAATAATCAATTGTTAAAGAGTATCATATGGCAACGTTCATGATGTGTGTGTTGCCAAATATTAGATTTTTAACAACATGCGTGTTTGTACGTTGCTAAGAACACACTTATAGCAACGTACACAAACTTAATGAAATAACAATTACAACGTGCATTCGTTGTGTGTTGCCATATGTGCTCAATTATTGGTAACATTCGTATGTACGTTGTCGTAAGTGGTTTTGACAACACACATTTTTTATGCGTTGCGATAAATGACTTTTGGCAATGTGCTTTACCTGCGCGTTGTGATAGATGACTTTTAGCAACGTGCGCAGCCCGCACGTTGTCTTTTGAATGTTGCTAAAAGTGAAATTTCTTGTAGTGTTTTATTAGTATTGTTTACTTTCATTCTGTTATGCAACAATTAATATTTATAGGGGTGTGCAGGATCCAATCCAATCCAATACGATCCATTGGATCGGATCTAATCCATTGGATTGGATCGGATCCATAGAGGTGATTGGATTGGATCGGATCGGATCCTAAATTCTAAAATCCATTGGATTTGATCGGATCTTGGATTTCCGTTTGGAAATCCGCCGAATCCGCTAATCCGCCTAAAATATTAGACTTTATTTTTATATTGGGTAATTTATTTTATCCACTACTTTCTAATGTAAAGGCTCAACCAAAATACAATTTTTAATGTTACTATTTTGGGTTTTCTTTCTCAATTTCTCTACGGCTAACAATCCACCATCTTCTTTTCTTCTATTATTCTTCATCAATATCACGGCTTATTAAGTTTACATTTGGAGTTGATGTATAATGTTTATAAACTTTTTGAATTATATAAAGTTTACAAGTTATGTCATATATTTTTTAATGTTAATTTTATTTGAATTAATTAGTAATGTTTGAATACTTTATTTGATTTTATTTATTTCAGATTATAACTTTTATATATTACGAATGACTTTATATTAATTCTATCCATCGGATCGGATCCCGCTATAAAATTGGATCGGATCGGATTACAATTTCTTCGATCCAATCGGATCGGATCGGATCTTGGATAATGACAAATCCATTGGATCCGATCCGCCGCACACCCCTAATTTTAGTTTTGTTTGTTTCATAACTTTGATCAATAAATTTATTAAAATTGAAAATAATATATAAAACGGTATAATACTCCCGCAGCAAAGCGCGGGCCATTTTACTAGTTCATTTCTATATCAATAATTGCTTGTGTATATCGATTGCTAACATCCTTATTTGTTTCATAGGAGGTTGATTCATGATGATGTGAGAGGTGTTGGTGAGGTATTAAATGAAACAATCTGTGTCGATAATGGATGTGAAGGTTTAACCGTAAGTGTGCCTTTCTTTTTTTAATTTTTGTACGATTGTAAAGTTGTATTTATTAATAAATGCTAATTTAATTTCTTTTAAACATTGTTAAATACTTGAATTGAATATTAGATTTTTTAAGAATCTAAGTAAAATATATTACGAATGAAAATGTTTGTTCAATTTTTTTATTTAAAACTTTGTTCAATTTTAATTATTATTAGGCAGGATTTTTTTTTAAAAAAAATTTTTTTTTTCACACAATTTCACTTGTATTTTTTTTAATCCTAATAATAATTTAGAAAAAATAAAAAAAAATAGCCCAAAACCATAACCGAAACCGTAACCATAACCGCCTAACCGGCGGTTACAACCCGTACAACAAACTGGTTTAGTCGGTTATGGTTACGGTTTTGGTAGCCACAGAACCGAAACCGAACCATAACCGTGGTCACCACTAGTTGCCATTGATCGAAGCCTAATGCAATGACTCCACTCTTTCTAGAACCAAGAATAAAAAAAGAAGGGTTTAATAAGATCAAATTCTATGCTACCTAGAAGAACGACAATACTTTGAACATCTTTTAGACAAGTTTTTACATATTAGAAGACCATCTCCGATGCATATGTCAATGCCAATACCAAATTTGGCCCAAAAAATAGTAAAATATTATATTTGACACATTATTTTAGTATTATACTCAAATTCAAAATTCTATTTGATATGCTATTTTTTATTTTTTTATCATTTAAAATTATAAAAATCAACAAATACAACCAATACAACCAATACAACCAATGCATTCAATATTTTTTTAGAATTATTTTAATTTCAATTTTTCTTACCAAATTTGTTAAATTTATATTATTTAAAATTAAAAAGTCACCAACTATGATTACATTTATTGTTACGCCAAATTTGGCATATACTATACACTGCCAAATTTAGTACAAAGTATTAGTATATGCCAAATTTGACATAGCTTTCAAATTTGTTAAATTTATATTATTTAAAATTAAAAAAGTCAACAAATATGACTGCATTTATTGCTACGCCAAATTTGTCATATACTATACACTGCCAAATTTAGTACAAAGTATTAGCATATGCCAAATTTGACATAGCTTTTAGCACTATCATTAAAGTCTTATTTGATCCTGAAGTGATGGGAAAGATTTACAAGAAATAAACTTTTAAAAAATAAAGGGTGTTAAAATATAAAAATGCTAATTTTGGAATAAAATGGAGTGTCTTTAGAATTTTTTAAAATTTAAGTTTTCA
This sequence comes from Acer saccharum, assembly GCA_030490815.1. Classification (NCBI taxonomy): domain Eukaryota; kingdom Viridiplantae; phylum Streptophyta; class Magnoliopsida; order Sapindales; family Sapindaceae; genus Acer; species Acer saccharum. The sequence continues at coordinate 21,848,348 of CM059869.1, read as the reverse complement.
GGATGGAGTGTCTTTAGAAAAGGAATGTGTAATAAAATTGGATTGTAAGAAGAAAATATCTTTTACAATAAATACATCTATTACTAAAAAGTAAAAATCAATTTGCCCATGGATGATCTTGGGGCTTGGTCAAATGACTCCAAAGTCAGCGGCTCGAATCTTACCATTATCAAAAGCTTAAAAAAAATACATGGTCTTGATGGGTGGATAGATAGACGGTTAAAAAACCAATTCCAAATAAACAAAACAAAAATAGAATATAATAAAAACGCATTTATTAATCGGAAAAGAAATGAAAGGAAATCAAGTTCCATGAGAATGTGAATCAAGAATGGGAACTTGATTCCTTAGGTGAGAGGGTGGAATCAAGTACTCTTTCTTGCATGAACTAAATTATGATTTGTGTTTGGGATCCACTTAATCTGATTCCCAAATTTTAGTTTCAGAATTTCTAATTAGTAAATGTGTTTTAAAATTTAGAATAAAAAGGAAAATAGAAAAAAAAAGAAACGAAAAAAAAAAAGAAAAGAAAAGATAAAAAAAAACCAAATTAGTTGGCGAATAATGAAAAAAGGTGTGTTCACAGTTCACCGCCCCACTCCCATATTTTTAGAGGAAAGATATATATATATATTTTTTAATGAAAAACTAATCTATATTTTTATTGTAACAAGATATAACAGATAGAGAGAAAACAAACCCAAAATAATAACGAGAGAGAGAAGCCGCGTTTTGCCTCTCTGTCGTCTCTCCATTTCATCTCTCTCTCTCTCTCTCAGTTGCTCAAAAGCAAAGCAAACCCACCACCCTTTTGAAACTTCCACAAATCAACACAATCCCACCTGTCTTTTTTTTTTCTTTTTCTAACAAACCCTAGAGAGAGAGAAAAAAAAAAAAAAAAAAACTGAAACAACAACAACAACGAACAAAAAACAATGGTTACTATTTTCTTCTTATAGAGACAGAGACAGAGATAGAGAGAGAGAGAGAAAAAGAGTTGTGATCAGGTACTCTTTCGCTTTTTGATGGGTTCCCTTTGATTTCGCTTAAGATCTAGGGCTATTCTTCGTTTTGCCCATCTGTTTTTCTTATTATTGTTATTGTTTTCCTTCTCTGTTAAGTTATCACCAATCCCCCCTCCATTTTTGAATTCTTTCATCCATTTCTTTTTTGGATTTCCTATCTGGTTTCTCCGCTTTTTTTGGGGCTTCTTTGTTTTCTTATATTGTTTTTCTTTCATGTTTGTCTTGGGGATTCTTCATTGAATCGACCCAATTTCGGATTTTGGGTGCTAATCCTTTTCTGGGTTTGATCTGTGATTTTGCTTTTCTCTGTTCTTTTAAATGGACTATGATTATCAACCGCGTGTTCTTGGGGTGAGAATTGATTTTTTTTTTTTTAATTTCTCTTTTGGTGTTCAATTAGGTAACAAATTTTGGTTTTTCTTTTTTCTTTTATCTAATATTTGCAATGAATTGGGTAAAGATTTGTAAATGACTTGTGTTTCGCATAGCAATTATCGAACTCACCAAATTCACAAAATGATTAAACGAATTGTAGACCGATTGCATACAACATGTTTCATTGTAGATTGTAGATGACATTTATTTTTTCATGTTTGTTATGTTACATTATGTGGGATGTGTTGTAATGCCAAAATTTATCTCCACTATGTGTCCATATTGTTGATATGGTCTTCTGTGTTCTGTTCTTATTTGGTAACCGTGGCAGGTGCCAAAATCCATTGTTTGACAACTATTATGTCTAAATGATGGATTTTGGCCTCAAATAAGTGTTCATTATAATTTGACTTGAGTTGTTAGCTTTAAACGCTGTAAGATTGAAGAGAATTTTTAAAATTTTTCTTCTAGCTTTGAAGTCAAGCCTAATACTACTATGGCAAAATCGTGTTTGTTGAATTTATTCTTTTGAAGTTTGTTTCTGAGCTTGCTGGTAATGAAGTTTTCTCAATAGGTTTTTGCTTTTAAATTTTCACTAGGGAATTTGGTTGATCAATAAAACTTTTCTTGTTTTGCTTACTATTATTAATGTAGATTTTAGGCTCTGGTTTTGAGTTTGCAATCAATGTTATGTTGTACCTTGCAGGCACATGCACCTCCTCCTGGTTACTTTGTACGTTTGGAAAATAAAAGTCCTGAATACGATCTCTATTTAAGTAAGAAAGTGAAGATGCGTCGGTGGCTCTGTTGTACTTGTCAAGCGGAAGAGTCTTACCCGTCACATGAAAATGAGCGTGCAAAAAGCCCAAAGAATTATTCAGATGGTGTGTTTTTTTACTCTTAAAGTCTCACTTCATACTTACTATTCGCATCCCTGTTTATTTGGTAATATTGATTGACTGTTTGAGATAAATCAATAATGTTTAGGTGTGTGGATAAATTAATAGTAGGATATCTGTAGAATACCTAAAAGGTGTTTTAGTTTCCAAAGAATTGGTGTGGGGATGATGCAGTTGTAGGTTGTGGCCAAAATTCTGAGGATTTGTTATCATGCCGTCTGCGTAAATGCTTAAAGCGTAGTCTTCCCTTTTTTGTTCTTATGAATAATTATAGGAAGTTTTAATTTAATCAACTTGCTTGTCTATGACGTCTTCTGTATTTCTAGTCTCTATAACTAAAATCTTGATTCGTACAAGTTGTGGAGCTTTTCATTATTATTCACTTCGATTTTTTAATTGTTAGAAATCTGACAAAGCATACGTGGGTCTTTGGTAATTTTAAAATGTTTATTCTGTTGTACTATACTACTATTACTGGTGCTATATTAGCAAGTTTTATAAGCTTGTAAACCAATGAAGAATATGGCTTTATTAATATTTAGATTGGTATGCATGTAAAAGTTATGTTAATGCTTAATACTATTGTGACCTTTTCATGTTAAGGATCAATTCATCCTTTTGTGTTAGATTTGCTTCTTAGCTGCAACGTTGGACCAAATTCAATACCCATATGCTTTACCTGTCATTTACATGTTTGAAAGTTGCTTTTATGGATAAAATAGGAAATGGAGTTTTTAAGAGACTGACTTTAATCTCTTCTGCATATTTGGATTATTAATTTCTTCCATTGAAAGTTATTTGCTTTATATTGTAAACAAGATTTTAATTTTTTTGTGGTTAGAAAATGTGAATACATTTATACCACTTCATGTTCCATAATACCCTTTTCTTAATCATGTTCTGCATGTTAGGGCCCCAGAAAGGCTCCAAGGCATCTGCTCCTGTGAAACCTGAAGTGCAAAAGGCAGCACCACCTATTGAAGTGCCTGTAATGCCTTTGGAAGAACTGAAAGAAAAGACTGACAACTTTGGATCAAAGGCATTGATTGGTGAAGGATCGTATGGAAGGGTCTATTATGCAAACTTAAGCAGTGGAAAAGCTGTTGCTGTAAAAAAGCTTGATGTTTCATCCGAGCCCGAGTCAAATGTTGAGTTTTTGACTCAGGTATACCTGCAACTTAACCAAAAGGATATCTTTTTTGCTTACTTTGTTGTTAATGATGACCGAAATTATATTATTATAATTTTTGTCCAACTATTTGATTTCAGGTTTCTATGGTTTCAAGATTGAAGCATGAAAATCTGGTTGAGTTGCTTGGTTACTGTGTTGACGGAAATCTCCGTGTGCTTGCATACGAATTTGCAACGATGGGATCTCTTCATGACATATTGCATGGTAAATTTAATCAAGCCATCTTGTTTCATTCTTATTTCTACAATGTATATCTACCTGCCTAAATTTGACTGTGTAGCAAAAAGGGTCCATTGATTTTTAGTTGTATAAAATTATAGGTAGAAAGGGAGTTCAAGGAGCACAACCAGGTCCAGTGCTTGACTGGATGACACGTGTTAGAATTGCCGTAGATGCAGCGAGGGGTTTAGAGTACTTGCATGAGAAGGTTCAACCTTCTATAATACACAGAGATATCAGATCTAGCAATGTGCTTCTCTTTGAAGATTTCAAAGCCAAGATCGCAGATTTTAACCTCTCAAATCAGGCTCCTGACATGGCTGCTCGCCTTCATTCTACTCGAGTTTTGGGAACCTTTGGCTATCATGCCCCAGAGTAATTTTCTGAAACACCTTTCCATTATGTTTATTTGTTTAGTATTCTCATGATTTGATTATTTCCTTAGTTTGATCCTAGGATTTGTTTATCGCAACAAAACATAAAAGACAATGTTATTGCCAGTGATCATTTAAATGTGCCATTTACTTAATGCGAATTTTGACTTTCGACATTGCAAAAATGTTACTGGTCTGCAACTCCTAAGGTACACTGGACTTGAATAAATATCATCGTGATGATTTGTCAAACTAGAGTAGTGTTGCAGAAGTACTTTGGGGGAAACAAATATCATAGTGATGATTTTGTGGTAAATTTTATATTAATTCAATGAAGAGATGAGAAAAAGCAAGAGAAGACTTTGGAAGGAGAGTTGAAATGTTAGGGGGCATAGTTTTACTTGTATTTGTTGACCTCTGCCTTCTCCTTTATTACTAGTCTTTTATATGTATATATTTTGGCATAATGGGAATAAGGATAAGGTGTTGGAGAATGGGACAAAACTGTTTAAAATTTGAGTTGTCTTATACAGGATTATGTGAAATGGCTTTCTCTAGAGCTTTCTTTGGTATTTTTAACAGTTATTTCAATTATTGTAATTTATTTCTTTTATTTTTCTGATAGATTTGGTTGGTGTTTGGAGCCTAATCATTTTGGTTGGAGTTTCCGATATATTTCTTTTATTTTTAAGAAGCAGTTTGTATAGAATAAAAACTTCCTTGGGTTATGTTAAAAAAAAAAACTTGGGGTCTTTCAGCCAGAATAATAACCACATGGAGACTGTTCTAGAACTTCTTGCAACTAATTTTTTAAAATTATATCTTCATATACCCATTAGATTCCATGATGTATCCTGCTAGGTGGTGGACCTTTCTACCTGGCTTGTGCTATCATGATGAATATTATTAATGGTTGTTAATTTATGACAATGCTTATACCTTTTTGTAATTTAATACTGTTGTCCTATAATCTTTTTTATTCTTCTGTTTTCTGGGGACTGTATCTGAAATTCCTTTGATCCAGCTCTGGCGGCTCTATATTTTGTCGATGGTTCACTATCTTTGTGGACAGTCTTTCTCTTTGTAACCTTATAATATAATCCAGTTTTCGGATTACAAAAAATGGAGCAGTCATTTAATATTCTCGTTTTCTGTTTTAACGAAATATTGTTTGCGGATGGCACAAGTTATAACCATTATGTGGATTGCAAAACTGATATGCAGATATGCAATGACCGGACAATTGACCCAGAAAAGTGACGTATATAGCTTTGGAGTTGTCCTTCTAGAGCTTCTGACAGGAAGGAAACCAGTTGATCACACCATGCCTCGTGGACAACAGTCTCTTGTTACCTGGGTCAGTCTATATGCATGCTTTTCCACATTATTATCAATTTCCTATCCTCTCTTTAGGTTGCTTTCCTCTCTTAGTTTTCTTCACCTATGATTAAGGCTGACAAACTTATTTTTTGTTAGGCCACTCCAAGATTAAGTGAAGACAAAGTGAAACAATGTGTAGATCCAAAGCTGAAGGGAGAATATCCTCCCAAAGGAGTTGCTAAGGTATTTATTTCTCTTACATGCACAATTACGGATGCAGATTCACATGCCTTTCTTTTCTGGTTCACACAATTAGGATTGATGCTGTTTCCATTTTGTTGATGCATTAACTAAAAAGGTTGTTATGTTTCTTTTCTTGGTGATGCAGCTGGCAGCTGTAGCAGCATTGTGTGTACAGTATGAAGCTGAGTTCCGGCCAAATATGAGCATTGTTGTCAAGGCTCTTCAGCCACTTCTAAAGCCTCCAGCCCCAGCCCCTGCCCCAGCTCCAGAGATTTGAAGCAAATGAACATGTTTTTTTTTTTTTTTCCTGCTTGTTTGAAGTTCTGCAGCTTGTTTCAGTTTGTTTTCATCTTTCACCATATTTCTTCTGATTACTTCATATATATATATATATATATATATATTTAAAAATTTTCGTATATGGGATCCGATTTCGTATATGGGAGAAAATGTGTAGGATTGGATTGTACTGTTAATGTCACTGATACATTGTGTCTGCTGCTGCAATGACACCATGGTGCTGATGTTTTAACTCCTAAATTGTTGACAGTTGGATTGGGTTGTGTGGTGCATATATTTGTTACTGAATATTGTTTGCTTTTGTTTTCCCTCATTAATGGGTACTATTCTATGAACATTCTTTTAAGCCATTTCTCACGTTGGGGGTGTTTTAACACTGCCTAGTTTGTGGTTGTAGAAATCTTGGCCCTTGATCTGATCTCAATTTGTATGGATCCCAGAAAAAGTTTAGTACCTTATTTCTGCCTGTTATGTGCTCCGCTTGATCTAATAAGATAAAACTCGTTGTCATCATCCGATAAGTTTAGGTGGTGTAACTAACACTGTTTTGGGAGAGATTTTTGTAATGGCTCAATAATCCAGTAAGCAGGATCCAACTCCCTACTGTCTAAGGTTTAGCATTCTGGCCTAAATTTGCAGGGCATTGGCTCCAGAAGCTGAAGTGCCTTGCTGCATAGATCAAAATGACAAATAAGTTTGAAATGTCAACTACATGATTTCACATTCTCAAACAATTAATGAACAATTTGACAAATTGACTAGGCATCTTGTTGTGAGGGTGAAGTTTGTATAGTTTTATGTGAATTTTGTAAACCACAAAAGTATTGTAGTCCTAGAAATGTAGCAAAAAGCCATTTAAGTCACATTTTTCTTTTAAGCCTAATCGGCTATGTATGTTTGGGATTGCTTTTGCTTGAAAAATAAGTGATTATTTCTCAAGTTTTGAGCAAATAAGTGTTTGGTAAACTTTCCAAAAGTAGCTTATTTTATAACCTGCTCCTCCAATAATTAGCTTTTGAGAAGTTGGTTGGAGATTGCTTCTGAAAGCTGATTATTAGAGAAGCTAATCTCTTACCTTTGAAATGTCAACAATACTCTTACTATTTTAATAGAATGACAATAATGCCCTTATATTTATTAATAATATTTTAAAAACTAAAAATTAATACTTTCAAAAAAGCTGAAAAATCTTAAGAAAATTAAAAAAAGTTGAATAGTGGTGGTAGTCTTTGCTCACTGGTGGCAAGTTGTGGTTGAAAGTATACAAACGGAGTTAAATAGCTTAAAGCATACCTAGAGAGAGAAGGGGGGGGGGGGGGGGGGGGGGGTGAATAGGTTTTTACGTTTTTTTCAATCCCTTGAACAAAAGGTAGCCTTACATACAACACATAAACCACAACTTTAAACATAGACAAGATAAGCATATGATCATATAAGCATAGTCTATGAATATCAATTAGTTGTATGAGGTATAAGAACACATAAACTCAACATCAAAGAATACTTGTATTTCAATAATTGTTCAATGTATTACAAGTATAATCAAATAATACTATACACAAGAAATATAATATACAAAAGAATTATATTTACAAGTAAGATCAAATGACTAAGATCACAAATCACACTTTACAAAATCTTGTTACAAAATACATCACAAGTGAATATTATGCAACAAGATAACAACATACACATATACAAATATAAGAGATAAAGATAGGAAGAATTAACACAAGAAATTTTTTAACGTGGTAAAACCTCCAAGGAGGAAACATCCACGGGTTGAACTACAATCATTGGGTACTTATATATATTAGGAGGTAAATTAGAAATTCCACAAAGTGACCAATCTTTAGCTCACCCAAGTTAGTGGAGTCTATGTCTACCCAACCTTATTGGAAAGTACGAAATCCCTCAATGATGCGGAGTCACCATATATTGGACAACATACAAAACCAACATCGATGGAAGATTAGAAATTCCTCAAGAGTGCATACACATCCCATGTACCCCGCTCTTTTTGAGTTTATGTCTATCCATACGCCTAGGCCTGTGCCGCTAGGGAGTCTCCCATGCAAGACTATCCGAGTCTTCCCAACTATAACCATGATTTCTTGCTCAGTTATCCGGACCTCACATCCTAACCAAGACTTCCTTGCTTGACTATCCGGACTTCTTGTCCTAGTCAAGACTTCATGCCTTTTACAAGGACTTCTTAGTGTGATCATGTGAATGCAAATGATGCAATCAATCAATTCAACATAGAACATGTGATCAATACATTCCATGGAACAACTAGACCTAAACATGTGAGAACACAAGTAAAGTAATCTAGATGCCAAAAACATGAATTAAACCTAGAGCATGTGAAAAGCATCTAACACAAAAGCTCATAGTTCTATTCATACAAATAACACTTTGTAAGGTTTATGATTTGTATTAGCTTGATTCCATTGCAAAACACTTCATATTTGTATTAGTTGTTGCTTAGGATATTCTTTGAAGAAAGGAAGCGTAAAAAGTGAAAAGCAACGTCTAGTTCAAAAGTCGTCTTCAAGGTATATCTTGATTCCTATCCTCTTGCAAGGCGTTAGCGCACACACACACAATTCATACCTGCATCGTGGTTTAAACATTTGATATAACACATTCACACACTTCATAGTATGCTCATGCATTGATCTTGTATTGACAAACATTGTAGAATTGCATGCTTTGTGACTATCTCTTTGATATGGCATGCTTTGTGACCATCTCTTTGATATGGCATGCTTGTGTGAATATGTGTTTATTTGTTTGTGTATTTTGTGTTTTGGACTTGAACATATTCTTATTTGATGCCTTATTGAGTTTTGGTCGTTTCGGTTACTCATTCATAAGGTTTCGAGTCCAAACGATGTAGCTATGCTACTTTTCGTTCTCATTTGTTGAGTTGACTTCATTGTAGTTTTCCGAGATGATTTCTCAACAATTTTTCAAAGTTGTATAGTCTTCGTCGTGCGTGAGGGAGTCACGGTTCGTAATCTGAAAACAGATTCAAAATCGGAGTTCGGATGCCCAAGATATGGCTGAAGAACTGGAGAGTGCGCGAGAGAGGTCTTAATTTCCTATTAAAGCATTCCCTTAATTTCCTAATTCCTAAGGACCAATCATCCTTAACATTATCAAGAAAGAATTCTTTCTCCCCCTTAAGACAAGAATTCTCCCCCTTAAGACAAAGTCACAATTAAGCACAAAGAGGAATATGATCACACAATTGGAACATTTTTCCACATAAAGTGTGAAGTATACAAAATCTCCCCAATATCAAACATGGTGAGATATACATTTTCTCCCCCTTTTTGTCAAGGAATAGACAAGGGACACAAGAGATAAAGAACGAGATACAAAGCAAACAAATCGTATAGAGAGCGAAGTTGAATGAACTAAAGCTCCCCTTAACATATGCTCCATATATTATCACCAAGTAGATTTGTTCACAAGGGACATCACACAATCACACAATCAAGCAATAAGAGAAAATATTTCATAACTTGTCAAAGTCCAAGAGAGAATTATAGATTTTTATTAATCTCTCGAAAATATTATCACATTGCTAATGAATAAAGCACATAAGCAAAATGTGTGTGTGTGAATGCTTCTCAAATATATAGTAGGAGTAATTGTGATATCAACATGCAAACTCTATCCACACCTATCCATCTAAAGCCTTTCCAAAAATAGGTCAAATCGATATTCATCCGGATTTTTGCTTTTAAAATGAATAGATATCAACATATGAGCGTGTGTGTGCATGTGACTCGTTTTCCCGTTTCTATTTGTCAACCCGAGCTTTTTCACAATTCTCAACTATACACCATAAGCCTTTTTGTTTTGTTTTAGGCTTGAATCAAAGAATTTATTTATTTATTTATTTTTTTTATGATTCATTTCAACACTTCTTTGATTTTACTAACAAAAACATATACTCCTCATGGCGGCTTTCACTCATCACAATGGCGTAGCCCTTTCCTACATTGGGTGGCTTCACAACCAAGGTGTGTAGCCCTTTCCATGAGGGTGCTCGTTGATTACTATGTAGTGCTGAAGCAAAATGGATACATACCATAGGTCATCTATCATGTATTTAACAATAAACTTCTAGATGCATCCATTATTTACACATATTCAACCACATATACTCAAAACTAAAACATACAAGAGAAGCATTAGTGCACTTTTCAAAAAATAATTTTTCAAGCTCAAGTGCATGATCTAGAAACAATAAGAGTTATTTATTTAAGATCATTACTTCTCAAGTGAGTAGCTCTCAAAGATATTGATATTCAAATAAAGTTTTTGCTCATCAAGCCACTCACAATCACACATAGACAATAATCAACATAAATCATGCCAATGAATCTTTAAAGAGTTTTACCTCTTATGTCCAAGGGCTTAGAGAACAAATCCGCAAGTTGATTTTTTTTTTTTTTAGTAGGCATTGCTTTAACAATAGAATGTTCAACATGTTCTCTAATGAAATGATGCCTAATATCTATGTGCAATGATATCATGCATACAAAGAGTTGAAAAGATGAAATAGAAAGCAAGCTTTTAGAGTAGAGAAATACCTTAGCAAGCTTTTTCACCAATGAAAGGTCTCCACTCTTTTTATGAGCTTTCTTGGCTTGTTTGTCCCCATGACAACAAGTTGTTGGTGTGTCATCCCAAGAAAATAAAGACCAAACACTTTCAACTCAAATAAACATATAAAAATGACTTTCTCTAAAAGTCTTAACAAAATTAATCACCATATAGATTTCAAAATTCAACTTCTTTAAAGTTAATCAACAAATTTTGACTATCATAGTGATTATGAGAATATTAAGTTCATGTATTGACTAGAGACATGAAGTTTGAATACTAGACCTAACACATTAAAAATGACATAGTCAAGCATAAAATTTAGAACTATTATCAAACAAGAATGAAACTAAATATAGCACGGTGTGTATAAAACTATCTAGAGGGGGAGGGGGGGGGGGGGGGGGGGGGGGGGGGGGGGTGAATAGATTTTACGCTTTTTACCCAATTTTTCGTGTTAGTCAAAATTACGAAATTACCCCTAAATAGATAAAGCAATAAATCAAGTAAATATGCGGAAATTAAATAAGACTTGATTTTTACGTGGAAACCCTCACGGGAAAAACCACGGGCTAGTAAGTAAGCCACACTCGAACCTCGAATCTCGAATCCACTAAATGTGTAAAACGATTACAACCTAATCCCGGAAGTAATCACACACCTACCTAATCCCGGTATGAGTGAACCTAGTCCAATTTGCTTGCGATCTAAGCAACCTAATCCCGGATGCTACACACAAGACTTACTTTCTCCATGAAGAGAATACAACCCTAAGTGAATATATGTGAATATCCAAAATGCAACATAGAGCAAGGGAAACCCTATATGCTTATCTAAGATGATTAATATGCAATTAGAACAATCCTAGATATCACAAACTAAATGACATGTTCAATCAAATAGTTTAGCTAATCAAGATTAAGCACAAAACCTAATTAGCTATCACAATACAACTTCTCAAACATACATCATACTAATCTCAAACTTGTATTCAAAATATATAAAATAACATACAAGTAATTAATTGAGATTGCTTGTTAAGAGAAACACAAAATATGTAAGATATTAGTGAAAAGCTTACCAAGCAAAGTATGATGAAGAATCCATGCAAGAAGACATCTAGATGATCTAAGATGATGCTAGATGATGATTGATGATCATGAAAAAGTGTTTGAGTTAATAAAAATGAGTTCTTGGAATTTTTCTTCTCTTTGAAAAATATCCTAAGTATGAAATCTGAATATGAACTCTTGTAATTGACCTAAAGTCAAAGTGGCATATATATAGGGGGCCAAATCAAAGTGGGGTCGTTTTGATAAGTTGGCCTCAATATTGCCTTGGGCTTTGTACGTAGAGCGCCCCTTGTACAGCGCCTGTACAGCGCCCCTACTCTGTTCTCACGGGAAAACAGAGGGGCGCTGTACGAACGGCGCTTATGTACAGCGCCCATCTAAAATGCATCAGACCTGATGCATTTAAATGACATTTTTGCATCAGGTGTGATGGGCGCTGTTCACAACAGCGCTTTGTAGAGCGCTTTGAACAGCGCCCGTTGCAATGCTTGAATTCTAAGAATGTGCATGACAAGACAATGGGCAATGCAAGATGCAATCAACCTAACATGCAAGAAGAGATGTTAATGAGCATTAAAGCACACAAATAAGACACACAACATACAAGGATTAAACATATGCATGAGTTGTGAGTGTGTGCAACTATCTCTTCAAGACAAGTAAGCACATAGAAATTTACCTTCGGTGCTTATCAAGAATGAGGTCTTCAAAGGGCCTTAGCAATAACACCTACACTTAGGCTACCCTTACAAAGACTCCCAACATGTGGTTTGTCCACGAAATGAGCCAATCAACAAATGGGAACCTTACAAAGAACAAAAATATTCTCATATGTGCTACTCAATCAAGTATGAGAGCACTCACCTTTGACCATATTGGTCTTAGGTGAACCAACACAAACAACATCATGATCATTACGCATGGCAATATGAAATCTAGAAGATAAATCATCAACTATCTTCTTCATGAAAACATCACTCATATTAAAGTCAACATTTTTGCCACGCACAAATATTTCATCAAGACTCTTCAAATGATCATGGTTAACACTCTTCTTAACCAACTTCTTCTCAACATATTTCTTAACATGATTATCATTAACATGCATGTTATTCTTTTCGATCCAAATTTTCTTGATAGGTTTTTTCACATGAATATGATCAATATGCACATTTCTCAAAGCATCAAAGCTATTGTCATGTTTAGAAACTTTCAAAGAAGATTTATCCATTTCACAAGTATGCACATTATTTTTCTTAACCCAAACTTTCCTTGTTGATTTATTTTCATTAACATGTTCATCATGCATAGTTTCTAATGCCCTAACATGTTTAGAAACAACCAAAGGAAGTCTTTTCATCTCACTAGCATGCATCTCATTCCCTAGTTCGCATTGTCTAATATACTTGTAGCATTTAGGTTTGATATGCCCAACAACATTGCAAAAATGACAAACCGGGATAAACTTAGAGATGTTATGTCTAGCTCTAGACTTAAACTCATGCTTAGGAGAATGATTAGGTAACTTTTTCACATTTTTATCATGTTCCACATTTCCTAGTTTACATTGCCTAGCATATTCATAACACTTAGGCCTAATGTGACCAACCACATTACAATAATGACAAATCGGAATGAATTTAGAAAAGTTACCTTTTTGGTGTGCATGCTTTGGTTGAGAAGTCGGTTGAGAAGTTCTATAGCTCTTCTTGTCTTTGTCTTTGATGTTGGAAGGAATAGTAGTTGAGTCTTTCTTCTTCTTGGACTTTATTGACTTGTTCTTGGTTATAGGAGTCTTCTTAACTTCTTCTTAACTTCTTCTACAAAGCCCAAGCCACTCATATCTCCATGATGCTTTCCAAGCTTTATTACTTCATCAAGCTTAATGGCTCCAATCTTCATGCCATTAATAGACTCTTTAAGAGATTTGACTTCATCTATAAGGTCACACTCCTTTATCTTCATGATAGACAAAGAGTTCTCTTTTTGCTTAATCTCTCCTTCCATGGCAAACAACTTCATAGTAAAGTCTTCTTTTAGATCATCTAGCTCTTGAGCACTTTCTTCCACCTTTGAGACATACTTTTCAATGGTCTTTTCATGCTCCTTGATGACTTCACTTTGCTTGCTCATCTTCTCCAAAGACATCTTCTTTTCATTGACAAGAGCTTTAAAGATCACCACTAAATTGGCATTGATCAACTTCAACTTGTTGTTCTCTTCATTCTTTTGTTGAAGGATCTTGTCATTGAAGCTTATATAATCTTGATTTGAGGAGGCTTCGAACTCTTCTTGGTTGGAGGAGATTTCACTATCTTCACTACTCGAAGAGTATTCACTTTCCTCATTACTTGAGGAGTCTTCATCACTATCCTCAAATCTTCCTTCATATATAGCCGGGTGAGCAATATAATTGCTAGTATATTCTCATTCATTCGAGGACTCCTCTTCCTCTTCTTTATCACTCACACTCACATCACTCCAAGAAGCTGCCATTGCTAATCCTTTCTTAGACTCTCTCTTCTCATTAGCACGCTTGGTGGAGATAAATCCAATCCCTTTGTATTCATGGCATTGAATTAACTTCTTCTTAGATTTATCCTTGCAATCTACCACTTCTTTTGGAGTGATCTTCTTCTTGACTTCCTCTCTCTTAGAACATATGTTCTTTAGAAATTTCTTGAAAGTTCTCATCATACAAGCCACATCATCTTCACTCTCCTCATTGGTTACCTTGAGTGCTATTCCCTTACCTTCAATTTTCGGCTTGAACCCAAGCTCATAAGTTTGTAGAGACCCAAGAAGCTCATCAACCCTCATAAGATCAACATTCTTGCTTTCTTCAATTGCGGTCACCTTTGCATTAAATCTCTTAGGCAAGGATCTCAAGATCTTCCAATTAATTCTCTCTTGTGGATATAGCTCTCCCAAAGTTTGACTTTGGTTGGTGATATTCAAGAGTCTAGTTTGGAAGTCTACTAACTTCTCATCCTCATTCATAACAAGACTTTCAAATTGAGAAGTAAGCATTTGTACTCTAGACCTTCGAACCGCTAACGTACCCTCATTGGTAGTTTGCAAAGTATCCCATGCTTCCTTTGCCGATTCAAGGTTTTGGATGTAGATAAATTGAGCACAATCTACACCTCCAAAAATAGCATTCATCGCCCGATGATGCCATTTAGCATTATCAAAATCAATGGCCGTCCATTCGGCTCTAGGCTTCACAATCATAGTGCCATCTTCAATCCTTTTGGTAGGCAACTCATAACCTTCCTCAACACTTATCCATGCTTTTTCATTAATGGATCTAATGTAAGCTCTCATCCTAATTTTCCAAAAGGAGTAGTTACCACTATTCAATAGAGGAGGTCTACCATTAGAAGCACCTTCCGGCATTGAATCACCCATAGCTACAAAAATGAACAAACACAACAAAACACAACAAAACAAAACACAAACACTATAATATGGATCTATCTAATTACTTCTAGACACCCGCTCTGATACCAATTGACTTTAGAAGAAGTTGAATTACACAAACTGACCACGACTAGATATTGATCAACTGAGAACAATAACGAAATCAGCTGCCTCTGGAAATGCTTGGGGTTTGTAGCTCTCTTCAAGACCAACAATTTTGGATTTTGAATCGATTGATTTCGAGTTCTTATGAGAAAGTTATGATAAAAATAAGAAAACGAAAAATTGAAGAAATCTGTAGAATTTTCACCAAGTGTGGAGGGAAGGAGAGGAGTTTAAAAGGAGGAGAGAGAGAGATTTATTGGGCAAATCAGCACATGCCATGTCACCCTCCCGTGGGGGGCGAGTGGGCCTCACGGGGGTAGAGATCCCCTCTGGCCGTGGGGCCCATGGCCTCCCTCACGGCGTGGGCCAAGTGGCCTCACGGCCCCAGACCTCTCTCTCGCGCTCTCCAGTTCTTCAGCCATATCTTGGGCATCCGAACTCCGATTTCGAATCCGTTTTTGGATTATAAACCGTGACTCCCTCACGCACGACGATGACTACATAACTTTGAAAAATGGTTGAGAAATCATCTCGGAAAACTACAATGAAGTCAACTCAACAAATGAGAACGAAAAGTAGTGTAGCTACATCGTTTGGACTCGAAACCTTATGAATGAGTAACCGAAATGACTGGAACTCAATAAGGCATCAAATAAGAATATGTTCAAGTCTGAAACACAAAATACACAAATAAATAAACACATATTCACACAAGCATGCCATATCAAAGAGATAGTCACAAAGCATGCCATATCAAAGAGATAGTCACAAAGCATGCAATTCTACAATATTTGTCAATACAAGATCAATGCATGAGCATACTATGAAGTGTGTGAATGTGTTATATCAAATGTTTAAACCACGATGCAGGGACACACATGTATGAATTGTGTGTGTGTGCGCTAACGCCTTGCAAGAGGATAGGAATCAAGATATACCTTTGACGCTTTTCACCTCTTGAAGACGACTTTTGAACTAGACGTTGCTATTCACTTTTTACGCTTCCTTTCTTCAAAGAATATCCTAAGCAACAACTAATACAATTATGGAGTGTTTTGCAATGGAATCAAGCTAATACAAATCATAAACCTTACACACTTGAATTAACACATATACATGAAGCACATATTCAAGATATCATAAACATACACAAAAATGCTAGAATCATAAAATTCATTCAATGGATATTCTAGTCAAAGATTTAGAGCATGGATATATTGATAAATCAATTGAATCCTAGATGTCTCTAAAAACACATACAAGAGCTTTAATCCTAGATTTCATCAATCAAGAATCAAAACACATTTCAAGGATTATTAATTATAAAATGATTCAATCAAGTCACAAATAATCCTAGATATCAATCTAATCACAATATAACTCTCAAACATGTGAAAAACCTAGAATCTAAGAAACTAGTTCACATATGTCTCTAATTAGACTTTTGATTAGGATTGATTATGAAGCTATTTTTCTCTATAGCATTCATAATACATAGACATACATATATAATAAGAAACCCCAAGGTAATTGAAGGTTATAAAAGAAGAAATCCCAAAGATATGAACACTACCTTGGATTCTCGAGCTGGTTTGGTTTTCTATGTGCAACCACCAGAAAAGTTGATCAAACAGCTTCCAAACCACTTCGAAAAGGTAGAGGACTCGATTATGAACAATCTCCAACTTGAATCACTCAAATCCGAGTTCGTATGTTAAAGTTATGGTGTTTGGAAGATGAGAAAATTGGAGAGAAATTTCTAGACGGGATTTCACACTTTTTCTTCTTAAAATCAAATGGGAGGGAATTGGAATATTTAAATGGAGGAGAGAGAAAGGAGATATCGGCCAATCAAAATAGGCCACCTCAGCCCAGGACCATGTGGGGCGCGTGGGCCACACGGGACCAGAGGGCTGGTCTGGCCGTGGGCCCCACGGCCTCCACACGGGGTGGCCTAGCTTGGCCACTTGGCCACTTGGCCTCGCTAGCTTCTCCCGCGCACCACTAGCGTTCTTCAGCCGTATTCGGGCCTCCGAACTCTGATTTTGAATCCGTCTTCGGATTACGAATCGTGACTCCCTCACGCACAACGATGACTATGAAACTTTGACAAAAGGTTGAGAATTCATCTCGAAAAACGATGACGAACACAACTCAATGAATGAGAACGAAAGTAGCGTAGCTACATCGTTTGAACTCGAAATTAAATGAATGAGTAACCGAAATGACCAGAACTCAATAAGGAATCATAATAGAACATGTTAAAGTTCAAATACAAAAAATATGAAAACATACAAACATAAAATTGTAGGGAAAAATCGCAGTACACGCAGCGGAAGCGAGACTAAAAATAGATTTAGTAACTTTTAAAATTTTTCCTTTTTATGAACCTTAAACCCTTTAATTCGCAAGATCTTCAATCCTAGCACGAACGTGGATCACCTAGGAGCGTGGTCTCCCTTTTCTTTGAATTGCAAACCTGTGAATGGACAAACAAACTTTTCTTTTCTTTGTTAGTCACAAAAACGATCAAAAGAAGACTAAAATTATTCCGGTCACTTTTGAGTTCTCAATCTAATGATCGAAACTCGCGTGAACCTAAATCGATGTTGTACACACAAGCTTATTGATGAACAAACAAATAGTGTACCATCAAAGAATAATTTATTCACTCTTTTATGTTTTAGTAGAATAAAAATAATGCTCTCTATGAATTAAGAAGAAGAAGAAAATTGTCTCTCAAGCTCAATGCATAGAATGTGGCCGAATTCTATAAGTACATATATATAGGTGGCCAAATTTTCTTTCCTTCTTTTCCTATTAGGGTTTCCGAATTCTACACTAAAAGGGACTAGGGTTGCCGCAATACACAAGCCAAAAAGAGTTTGTGTTGCACCCTAATTTCCATCTAGTTTAAGACTTCAAACCCTAATACATTACATAGATATTTTATTCTTTTATTTGACTAAATAAAAAGACTTCTTATTTGATTAAATAAATAAAATTAATTATTTATTTTCTTATCAAATAAGTCTTTTACTTTTACTCTAGGAAATATATTTCCTGATCAGAAAAGATTTGTTTCTTAATTAAACAATTAATTAATTCTTATTTAATTAAAACAATGAAACAAAATAATATATTAGGTTAAGAAACCACCTTGCCGCCCCACTTAAAATAAATGGGCCAAATATTATTTTCTTATTTCATTTAATCCATTGGACTTTAAATAAAAAGCCCACATGTGAACCAGACCCATTCTTACTAAAAGAAACATGCCCACATGCCTTTCATTAATATATTAATATAATTGAGCAGCCCATTACATAAATAATGTGCAAATTATATTCTTAATATATTAAATGCAATTCTAGATGGACCCTTAAATTGGTCCGGTAGAATATATCAAGTGATCCATGCAAGTCCGTGTGGATTGGGGATCTTGGCGGGCCATCTAAATTTAAGCTTCAATAGACATAACCTAATCACAATCAACAAATGATTCACTTAGGTCCGATCCATTAATTTTAACTCATTCCACTAAAGAGCTAAAACTGAACTCTTAAATAAAGATAGAAAAGGAAGATGTTCCTCATTCATACCCTAGACAATCATATTGGAGATAGTGTATCCTCGTGATTAATATCAGTAATCGCCAAGAGTTCATAGACCGCCTATAACTCTCCAAGTTACCATATTTACTCATATGACCACGTTTTAAACTTGGATATTTTGACTTGTCCAGAAGCCATGTTTTCAATAGACACTATCGAAAACTAAACGTTGAGATTTAATATCCAATTACCTCAAAACATCCATATGATGATATTATACTCTCATTTAATAAATGGAGCCACGATGTCCATATCTATAAATGAAATCCTCTATCGATTAACAAATGAATATCACCAAACTATCGAGGATAGACTATGCGATATAATCGTACTCATTGATAACTCAAATGATATCACTTGCAACCATAAGTCCATCATTTATCTCAGGATTAAGATAGACTCTCCGATTGTCCTGATAATGAAAAGACTATTATCTATTGACGGTTCTAGATAAAGCTTTTCATTGTGATCCAGTTCAATGCACCTAGTGCACTAGATTCTTTTGCTCGAAGACACTCCGATGATTTTAGACTCATCATATCTCATTTGATCCCACTCAAATGCTAGCAAAAGAATTCTACAACTTTAACAAGATAAAGGTGCCCAACCTTTAACTTAAGTTGTGAACATTATTCAAGACTAACTAAAGAATTGTGTCTACCACATACATATCCAGATGTACGAACAATTCTTCTTTTCTCATAGTCTTTAGACCTTATGATTATTTACTTTGACAATTATAATATTAAACTATAAATGCTATACGATTTGTTAAACTAGAAATCACTTTATTAATATGAAAAAGATTGTTAATTACAATATTACACTCTTGCTATTGAGCATAATCCTAACAAAAATCACACATGTATGCCATTTCCTAGACATAGTCTTAAAACATGCAAATAACAAAGATTATCAAATTAGATCTAATGCATGAGCATACATTATCAAGTGTGTGAAAATGATATATAAATGATGTTCAACCATGAAGGCACACACAATAATGCTATGTGTGCGTGTGCCTAGCCTTGTAAGAGAAATGAGGTCTTATATACCTTTGTAGACCGATGAAGCACATTTCTCTTTAAAGCCGGCATCTTGAATGAATTGTGGCCACGTCTCTCTTTTACGACTTGAATCTTCAAAACTTAGACCACTAAACATTACAAAAGAAACACGTTTTGATATGGAATACATGCCAAGACAAACCAAAAACCTAACAGTGGTGGTCGCCATCGGAGTTAGAGGTCGGAGGAGATCTGGCTTCCTCTAGTGATGTCAACGTCGTTAGAGAAGGCCAATTTCCACTCCAGCAGTGGAGGAGGCTAAGCCTCCTCCATTCTTACGTAGGCTTTGCCTCATCCATTTATAGTGATAGAGGAGGACCGATCCTCCTTCGGCAACTCCAAATCCGGTGTCGGAAACGCCAGAGGAGGATCATTCCTCCTCCAAGGAAGAGGTGGTCGACGTTAGAATTGTTGGAAGATTCCAACGCTAGAAGAAGCTCACACCTCCTCCAACATCGGAGGTGGATCTCTCCACCTTTGGCAACAATGACACTAGCGTTGTCAACGTCGGACGACGCTGATGTCTCTATCGTTGGAGGTAGACAAATCCACATCCAGCAATTTGAACATTTTTTGTTTTTCAATTTTTATTTAATTATTTTAATATTTAGATTTACTATAATTATATTTAATATTTAATATATATAATTTTTAATATATAATTATTATATCATTTGATTTTTTTAATATTTTTTAATCATATCTATTTTAGTCATTTTATCAAATACATTTTCCATCCATTCAAAAGTTAAGTAATTTTGAAATTTAGTTTACCGAACATCTACAAACTTTTTTGTTAAGTTGATTGTTTAAGCAAAATAATCTCAAGGGTACGGATATTGACACCGATAAAAATGATAAGCGCACCCATATTTATAAATACACCCATGTCTAAAATTTAAAATTAAAACATTACTATAAACCCCCATTTTAATACCAATAGTACCCTTATTTAAATAAATGTTTTCATTTTAATACAATTTATTTATAAACCCTCATAAGTTATTAACACACCCATCCTTTAGAGAGAGATCATAGACAACTGATCTCATTGTGAAAATTTCTTTGCAGGCTTGGGAAGCTTTTCGTCTTAATGGGGTTATCATTTTTTCTGACATACTTAATAATGGAGCGAACGTGTTATTCATTGAAATTCAATATTGTATGAGACATATTGATAATGCCCTGGAAAATTGTATGTTAATGCCCTGGAAAATAATGCAGCCAACGTGTGCTGGAAAATGAGACATATAGATTGTTGACGGTGAAATTTGGATTGCCACGCACTCAACAATTATATCAATTTAATATAAAATAAGAAAATTAAGAACGCATGCAAAAGACAGATTTTACGTGGAAAACCCTTGAATGAGAAAAAACCACGGCGCCCCTTGGAGCAGAAAAATAATACTAGGTTTTCGTTGCTTTGTTACACGCTTAGATCTCTCTTACAATTGCTCTCTTCTCTCTCGATTTCTGAACCCCCTACTCATGGGATAGGTGGTTCTATTTATACATGTTTAATTAGGGTTTCCCCTCGTTTTTAGCCGTGTGGGAGGAAGGTTTTCCTCTTTGATTCGTACTAGGATCTTTTCTTGTCACGGATCAAGACTCCTTTTCTTTTCATGATTCCTCGCTGTTTTGGGTCTTCTAAAAGTTTAGGGTTTATTTCTGTGTTTCTGCCGAGTTGGTTCAGGCCCAGTGTACTGGTCCAGCGAGTACCTTTACTTTCTGGGTATTGCATATTTGGCGAGCACACTTCTACATTCGGCGAGTGGGTATTTAGCTTCGGCGTCCATATCTTTGACTTCCTTTTGGTTTGAGCTATTCTATCATTTTGTCTTGTCAAACTTCCCCCCTTAACCCGGTCAATGAGTGACATGGCAGTCTTTCGTTAGCTCTTTTGATGACGTGTCATGTTGGCGAATTTATACATACAACAATACCCCCATAAATACTTCGAGCTGGGCGAATGACTTGTTCTTCCCACTTCGTTTGCCTCTGCGAGTAGTATTTATATTTATGTTTATAAGATTTCAACACACTTTGCAATAACTCCTTCTTTCCTTTTAAACACGCGCTGTAATCATTAATTGATTCCTCCGGTGCACGCTTTCAATTTAAACCACACAACTTCTGGCACTTCCACTTGCTTGACAGGTGAAGGGACATTCTGACGGCTTGGTTATCCCCGAGATGCCACATGTCATTTACTTGGTGGTGACTGTTGCGGTTTGGTAACTGTGGCCGTCATTCTCATTAATTGCGTATCATTGTACTTGATTGTTTTTTTTTTGAATTTCGAAGTTCCCTCTTTTTAAGGCCCGATCGTTTCTTCTTTTTCACTTTGCTTTCTTCATTTATTCTTTCATCGTGTTTCATCAGAGCAGAAAAGAAAAGTTTGATCTTTGGTTCCTGTCTTCCTTATTTTTTCGAGAACTTGCTACAGTCCTTTCCCTGTGCCTCTTATTGCCGGACGGTTCACCGGATTCGACTTCTCTTTGCCTCTCTGCGTCTCCGACTCTTCTGCGCATTTTCGTAAATCTAGGGCTTTCTGGTGAGTTCCCATGGACCCTTCCTTACGTTCTTATCTTTTTATCTTTTTAATCGGATGATGCAAGCCATGGAGCTTGGTGATAAAAGTACTGCAGACAAGATTGAATCCTTGATTTGTAATTTTCGTCCGGATTCTCCGGTCCCTGTTTCTGTTTATGTTCCATCTTCTGAAGATAACCTTATTCCTAACATCTTTCCTCCATCTTCCAACAGTGGTTCTCCCAATATGCCGAGATCTTCCAATCCAGGTGGCAGTAAACGACGCGCCCCTAGGGCTTCTCGTGAATCCTTGCTTGATGCGCAGACGACGGTTGATTCTGACGTCGAAGATCATCAGAGGGATGTGCTGCATTTTTCACCGAGTCGTCCGTGTTCCTTTGACACGGAAGTTAATGTGGTCGGCGAGGATGAGCTTCGTAAATACAAGAGTCGTTTCGACCTTCCAGACTCGGTGACTCTTATGTTACCCGGCGACCGGGCTGTGTGGAATCCTCCCAAAAATGCAGTCGCCATTTACGGGGCTATGCTCAGTTGTGGGGTAACTCTCCCTCTTTAGCCTTTCATTGCCAGATTCTTGGCGGAGGCTCAAATTGCGCCGGCACAGCTCGCCCCAAATAGCTACAGAATACTGATGTGCCTGTGCCTCATGTGGAAGTTGAAGGGTTACGGGCCCCCTACTCCTCGCGAGATCCGCCACTTTTACACGCTAAGGCAGGCGGGAAATGGTGGCACGTATTTCCTTCTCTCTTCGCCTGTGGAGAACTGGATCCTTGAGGGCGTGGCGAACCCCGGCCAAGTAGAAATATCCGGCGATGAAAAGAAAAAGGGGTTCATCTGGGGCTTTCCCACTTCGAACAAAAGGTGGAAGAATAGCTGGTTTTTTGTTGGCGACGAGTGGGGCCGTGATGTACCTGCCAGCAGTCGTCGCAATCTCTCGGCGAAGAAGGTTCCCAGGCACTTTACATCACCTGAAGCCTGGTCGAAGGCGACCCCTGTTTTACTAGACAGAGAAGTCTCTCGCCTCGCCGCAGCAGTTGTCCTCCCTTTGAGCTTAAGGGATAGGTCCTTCCTCTTGGATGAGGAAAAAATGATTTCTGAGGGGATTTTCACACGCCTACATGCCAAGCTTCCTTGCTGTAAGTCCTTGTCCATTCCTTCTTTGTTTTACTGTTTCGTTTTGTTCTGTTGATTGACACTTTGTTTATTTTTCTTGCAGTGTGTGACTTTAACACCGTTTGCAACTTGCAAGCCCGGGCGGTGAAGAATTCCGAGGCTGCCAGCAAGATGCATGCTGCTGGTTTGGCCAAGGAGGGAATTGCTGGCCCGGACGATGATGACCCTTCCGATGGCGAGGATGCTGGTGACGTTACCGGGGGAGGGGTTGAATCGGGGTAACCCCCTATGCGTGCAGAGGCTGCTGCGTCTGTTCCTATTGCTGCTGCTGCGACTACCCCTGCTACTGCTACTGCTACTGCTACTGCTGCGACTACCCCGGCTGCGACCACCTCTAGTCGTAAGGGTAAGGAGAAGGTTGGGGTTTCAGGGGGGGTCAGTGACATCCCTATTTTTGATGCGGATGTTCCTGAGACTCCTCTCGATCCTGCGAGTGACCTGGCCCCCAGAGCTAGGAACAAACGTCCTGCTGAGAGCGCGTCTGATCACTCTGCTCGACCTCCCAAGCGGGCTTCGCGGGTGGTGCAGTTCGTTGTTTCTTCCGACGAGGAGGACGCTGAGGAGCCAGCTGTCGCTGAGACCCCTTCTACCCAACCGGCTGTTCATGAGGGGCCTGCTGAAGCAGAGAATGTAGCGGCGCCTCCCTCTGAGGGGGTTAATGAACAAACTCTCCCTGCTTCTACTTCTCCCCGACCAGCTTCTCCTGCAGTGGTTATGGGCGAGCCGAGTGTCTCAGATCAACCTAGGCCATCTGGCCAATCTGAGTCGACTGATCGGCCAGGCCCGTCAAAGCAGGTTGGGACCTCTGCTTCTGGTTCGGGCTTTTCCCACGAAGTCCCTCCTACCGGACCGGTTGAAGCCGATGAAGGGAACGTGTCTCTTTTTGATTTTTCGGCTACTGAGATATGCTCCCACTTGGCTAATAATGATATATACATCGGTGATGGCTGGGGGCATGTTAAAAACAAGTCTTGTAACAGGAAGATGGAATTTTTCTTCAACTGCCACTCCTTGGTAAGTTCTTCACCGCAAATTTCTATGTATTATTATTTTTCAATATTTTTTCTAACTTCGGCTGTCTTTTTCCTCAGATGATGTCTGAGATGGGTGAGACTTACAAGTTTGGGATCAGAGCTTCTCGTGAGATTAAACGCTTGCGCGAGCAAGCTTCTGTTTTGGCGGCTGAGAAGCTCTCAGCTGAAGAATCCCATGCTCAACAGCTCGCTCAGCTCAGAGAATCCTCAGATGGTCATCTGTCTGCTCGGCTGGCCGCTGAAGAAAAACTTTCTGCTATGAAGAGGAGATTCGCTCGTTGAAAGAGCTTCTATCTTCGAGTCAAGAGTCCTTCGCAGCACGTTTGGAGGCCGAGCGGGTAGCTGAGGAGGCTAAGGAGAAGGCTGAGCAAGAGGCGGCAGATTTACGCAACCAGCTATCTTCCCGCGACCTTATCTTCGAAAACTTGAAAGCTGTGCTGGAGGCTGAGTCAGTTGATCGCTTCAAGAGATCCCCTGCCTATGATGCACTTTTGTTGCGCGAATTTGAGAAAGGCATGAGGCAGGCGAAGAAATTCTTTGCCATGAAGGATCATTCTAAAGAGAAAGCTCTGAAGCGCTTCGACAGATCCCTCCAGCAGCATATGGCCAACGGCGTGGACTCGATTAAAGATCAAATGAGACGATGGAAAACCCACTGCCGTTACAACAGGACTGAACCTCATCCCATGCATCTAGAGATCCCCAGCAAGCGTGCCTTTAATACTTACTACTCAGGTCAGAAGGGCAGCTTTTCTGGCTCTGGTGCTGAGCCTGACTTGGGTCTCGTAACTGGGAGGGATTATGAGCCTTTCATGCCAACGGAGGATGAGGAGGTCATCTGGCCTTCGGATGAGGAGATTGAAGATGAGGAAGATAGCGAGGGCCCTCCTGCAGCTGGTTGATTTTTTGGATTCTCCTGTTGTTAAAGACTAATCTTTTTTTTTTGTTCATTCATTTGTAAATGATACAAAGTTATGAATATATATACTTTTCTTTGTTCAGCTGCCTTTGCTGAGTTTTTGGCTTTTGCTTAGTTTTTCACTAAGTTATATTTTAGCATTTTTTCTGCTTTTATTCAGCTGCCTTTGCTGAGTTTTCGGCTTACTCGGTATTTGTCAGGACGTATCCGGCCATATACCAAGTTTTTAGCGTATTTTATAGCTATATTCAGCTTCCATTGCTGTATTTTGGCGAACTTAGTATTTGTCAGGACGTATCCGACCATATACCAAGTTTTTAACATGTTTTGTCTTTGCTCGGCTGGCTTTCTTGCTTATGGGGATTATATTTTCCCGTAATGGCGATCGCCGCTTTTTGTAACTTGGGATTTTGTTTCTCGCCAGTTGTCATTGCTGCGAGTATGAAAACTCGTTTTTGTGTAATCGGTAGTGATATATGATGGTGAATGCCCTTTGTGACTGGCGAGTGTAATTGCGAATTCTTAGTAATAAATTACTCTTTTATTGAATACTTCCTGCAACTTTGTTAACATAGTCATAAAGAAAATACTGAAACGAAAAACTATTCTAAGACATAATAAAAAGATTGAAAAGGTTTTGGAAAAAGTTAAGGGTAATATATCTTTAAGTACTGCGCATTGCATGGGCGGGGTAATTCGCCAAAACCTTCTCGAGTAATGCGATATGCCCCGTGGCCAGCTATTCCTGTAACTTGATAAGGCCCTTCCCATTTGTCTGCGAGCGATCCTGCAGCTTTGTCTTTTGTTCCTGGATTCACCCTTTTTAGCACTAAGTCACCAAGCGAGAACCTCCTTTCACGCACATGTGAGTTGTAATATCTGGCTACTCTTTATTGGTACGCAGTATTCCTTATTTGTGCGCGCTCTCTTTTTTCTTCTAACTCATCTAGGTCGCACTTTAGCATATCAATGTTGATTTCTGGCTGAAAGAGTTGTACCCTTGGTGAAGAGAATGATGTTTCCACGGGAATGACAGCTTCAGCTCCATAAGCCATGGAATATGGGGTTTCGCCTGTTGAACCCCTCTCTGTGGTTCGATATGCCCAGAGCACTTGTGGTAATTTATCCGCCCAGCTGCCCTTTTTGGTTGTCAATTTAGCTTTCAGGTTGTGCTTTATGATCTTGTTTATTGCCTCAGTTTGGCCATTCGTCTGTGGATGTGCTGGGGAGGCGTAGTAGTTGTTGATGCCGTATTTGTCACACAGCTCCCTGAATTTCCTACCATCGAATTGGGTCCCATTGTCCGTGATGATGGTGTTTGGTATCCCGAATCTGTACAGGATATTTTTCTTTACAAAGCTTATAGTATTCGCCTCTGTTATATGCACCAATGGTTCGGCTTCTACCCACTTCGTAAAATAATCCACGGCCACTATGGCATGCTTGGCCCCTCCAGTTGCGGTTGGCATTGGGCCAATTAAATCAATTCCCCACATGGCGAACGGCCACGGCGAGGTGATACTTTGCAAAAGTTCAGGTGGTTGTCGGATGTTGTTGGCGATTTTTTGACACGCCTCACATCTTGCTGCTATTCTTTTGGCATCGGTGAATAGTGTTGGCCAGAAAAAACCCCGCCTTAATGTTTTATGGGCTAGGCTGGTACCCCCAGCGTGGTTCCCACAATTTCCACCGTGTATGCTTCTCAGGATACCTTCTGCTTCTTCAGGTCCGACACACCTCTGCAGTGCCCTTGAATACCCCCTTTTGTACAGCTCTCCATTGAGTACTGAGTATCTTGTGGCTTTATACTTCAACCGTTTTGCTTCTAATGGGTCACTTGGGAGTACATCATTGACGAGATACTCTTTGATTGGTGTGATCCAGTTGTTCCTTTCGCCAAAGACTGCCCCTACTTCTTTTGATCTGACTATGCTTGGCTGCAACAGGCGGATCATGGATATACTTTTGGGCCAGATGTTAATTGTGGCGGATGCCAATTTGGCCAGGGCGTCAGCTTGCTCGTTTTCTTCTCTGGGGACATGAATGATTCTGTATTCTTTAAATCTTCCTAATAGCTCCTTTGCTAATTCCAGGTATGTAATCATGCTTTCATCTCTCGCTTGGTATTCATCTAGTACCTGATTGACAACCACTTGGGAGTCGCTGAAGATTTCTACCTCATCTGCCCCTAGGACTGTGCAAACTTTTAAACCTGCTATGAGTGCCTCGTATTCAGCTTGATTGTTAGTAGCTTTGAAGTCAAAACGCAGGGCACATTCGACTGAATCTCCTTCCGAGGTTGACACTACTACCCCTGCCCCGCTGCCGTGTGTGTTTGACGAACCGTCGATGCGGAGTTGCCATTTGAACACTTTCTTATTTTGCTCCACCATCATTCTAGCTACCTCTATGCTTGGCTCGGTGAACTCTGCCACAAAGTCTGCTACTGCCTGTGCTTTGATTGCTGTCCGTGGGAGATACTCTACGTCAAATTCACTTAATTCGATCGCCCACTTTGTTAATCGACCAGATACTTTCGGTTTCTGCAGGATTAATTTCAGTGGGCAGTTGGTGTATACCCCGATTTTATGAGCCTGGAAATATGGTCTTAGCTTCCTAGCTGCCGTTATTAGGGCGAGTGCCATTTTTTCGACCGGCGAGTACCTTGTTTCGGCTGGTAATAGTGCTTTGCTGGTGTAGTATATTGGCTTCTGGATTCCCTCTTCCTGTCGCACTAGCACGGAGCTTGTGGCTGCTTCAGAGACGGACAAGTACATGTACAACGTTTCTCCTGTTTCTAGTTTTGATAGCAGCGGTGCCTGTCCAAGGTAATCTTTCAAGGCCTGGAAGGCCTTTTCGCAATCGTCATTCCATTCGATTCCCTTTCCCTTTTTTAGAGCTTTGAAAAATGGTAGGCATCGGTCTGTTGACTTGGCTATGAATCTGCTCAGCGAGGCTAGGCACCCCGTGAGTTTTTGGATGTCCTTCAAAGTTCTTGGCGAGACCATTTTTGCTAGTGCTTGGATCTTTTCAGGATTCACCTCTATTCCTCTTTGATGTACCTGATATCCGAGAAACCTCCCAGATGGTACGCCGAATACACATTTTGCTGGATTCAATTTTATTCCATACCTGACCAGAACATCGAATGTTTCCTTTAGGTCGTCTGTATGTCTATCTGCTGTGATGCTTTTTGTCAGCATATCATCGACGTAGACTTCCATGTTTCTCCCTATTTGCCTGGCGAACATTTTGTTGACCAAGCGCTGGTAAGTTGCCCCAGCGTTCTTCAGGCCAAATGGCATAACTATGTAACAATACAACCCCTGATCTGTGGTGAACGCTGTCTTCTCTTCGTCTGGTTTGTGCATCTTTATCTGGTTATATCCTGAATATGCATCCATGAAGCTTAACGTCTCATGTCCGGCTGTTGTATCGACTAATTGGTCAATCCTTGGTAGCGGGAAGCTGTCCTTGGGGCAGGCCTTGTTCAGATCGGTGAAGTCGACGCACATCCTCCATTGATTATTTTTCTTCTTCACTAGGACTACATTCGCCACCCACTCCGGGTACTTGACTTCTCTAATTGACCTTGCGGCGAGTAACATTGATACTTCCTCTTTTATTGCTACACTTCTTTCTGGGTTGAAGCTTCTTCGTTTCTGCACAACCAGTTTGCACTTTTCATTCACAGCCAGATTGTGCGAAATTACGCTCCTATCAATCCCTGGCATATCTTCGTGGCACCAAGCAAAAATCGACTTATATTCCTTCAACAAGCTTGTCACCTCTTTCTTAACTTGTTCAGTCAGCCTTGCTCCGATCTTCACTGTTTTATCTGGTTCTGCTTCATCTAGAACGACTGATTCAGTTGACTCTTCTTTTTCTCTGCTCGTTTTGTCCCTTGGGTCCAGTTCGAAGTTTTCCGGATTATCTTCCTGTACTTCCCTGTCTACCTCGAATATGCTTAAGGTTTCCATCCCCGCTTTATCTTTGAAGATTGATAGGTTGGCGCGGCGAGCCATCTCCTGTGACCCCCTCAATTCTCCGACACCAAATTCTGTAGGGAATTTTATTTTCTACGCATGGGTTGAAGTAACAGCTTGAGCTTTGTTAAGAAACGGTCGGCCGAGTAAAGCGTTATACGGCCAATTATGGATGTCAACTACGACAAAGTCTAACAGGATTGTTCGCCGACATGGTGCTGTACCAAATCTTACTGGCAGCTTCACAGTTCCTAACGACCTAACTTTTGCGCCACCGAATCCCTTTAATGGTACATGGAATGGTTCAAGATCTTTCCTATCCAGCCGCAACTCATCATATACTTTGGCACTTAAGATATCGGCTGAACTTCCATTGTCAATCATCACCCTAAGGACATCCCTATGGGCTATTCGAACCCCCACGACGATTGCATCGTTAGGCTTTGCATCAATTCCGTCTGAGTCTTCTGCTGTAAATGTTATGGGATCATGTCCTTCTCTTCCCTTCTTGGGGTTTCTCTGCACAGAATTGATCTCCATACTTCTGCTTTCATACATTACTTCTCGAACTTCTGACATCCTTTCTCGATTACTCCTCCCAGTATGAGGTCCGCCGAAAATGGTGTTTATAGTTGTTGTATATATAAATTCGCTAACTTGACACGTCATCAAGAGAGCTAACAAAAGACTGCCACGTCATTCATTGACCGGGTCAAGGGAAAGAGTCTAACAAGTCAGAATTATAAAACCAGAAGGAAGTCAAAGGCATGGCCGCCGATTCCAAAAACCTACTCGCCGAATATAAAAGTGTGCTCGCCAGATACGCAATACCTAGAAACTAAAGGTACTCGCTGGACCAGCACACTGGGCTTGAACCGACTCGGCAGAAACACAGAAGTAAACCCTAAACTTTTAGAAGACCCAAAGCAACAAGGAATCATAAAAAGGAAAGAAGACCCAATCCGTGACAAGAAAGGATCCTAGTACAAATCAACAAGGGGAAACCCTAAGTAAACATGTATAAATAGAACCACCTATCCCACGAGGAAGGGGTTCAGAATTCGATAGAGAGAAAAAGAGCAATTGTGAGAGATTTTAGTGTGTAACAAAGCAACGAAAACCTAGTATTATTCTTCTGCCCTCGGGGGCGCCGTGGTTTTTTCCCATTCAAGGGTTTTCCACGTAAAACTTGTCTTTTGCATGTGTTCTTAATTTTCTTGTTTTATATTAAATTGATTTAATTGTTGAGTGCGTGGCAATCCAAATTTCACCGTCAACAATTGGCGCTAGAAGGAGGGGGCTTTTGAACAGAAAACTTCGAGGGACCCTTGCGAATCAGACAGCATGAACAACGACAGCGACAGAGATGGTAACTCCAGCGGAGATTTAGTTGTTGAACCAACTGCGCCAACGGGAGACAGGGCAGTGACAGTTGGGGAACAATCAGCAGCAACGCCAGGAACCAGGGCGGCTGATCCCGGGATTTTGCAGCACTTCCAAGCTGCATTGGTAAACCTAATCAGCGAAGCCAGCAAAATAGGACTTTCGCTCCCCATAGGGTTAGGAGTTTCATCTCCTTACGAGTTAACCACCCCTGGAACCCATCCACCCGGAAGGCTACGGTCAGAGGTTCACATCGCAATTCCCGATACTCAAGCAAGACAATCCACTGAGGAGACCCCCCAGGATCACACTGAGGATTTCGAGGGGAGAAAACAAAGGAAGGGAAAAGGGGTGATGAATGAAGAATCCAGGGAGGAACGAGACCAGGTGCGAACACATGGGGTCAATTCTAGCGACACATATCAGCGAAACCGGCGGAGACACCGGTCCATCTCATCTGAGGACAAGAGTCCTCGCCCACGAAGGGAGTTGCGATCTAAAAGAGCGAAGCGGAGGAGATCCGAGGGCACTGAAGATCGAAGAAGCCCAGATGAGAGAGGCAATCATGGTAGAATGACAATCAAGAGTAGACTCGATCCAGCAGGAGAACCAACTGGTCAGCGAGATGTCACCTTACAAGAGCTATCAAGAAAAGTTTCAGCAATGGCGCGAAGGTATGGTCGTAATGTATCCTCGGATGATGAGTCAGATAGCCCATTCATCGAAACTATTGCTCGCACCCAATTTCCAGACAGATTTAGAATGCCAACTATTGAGCAGTATAAGGAGAACAGGGATCCAAAGGAACATGTTCGCCGATTCCGCAATATCATGGCCCAGTATTCATCCAATGATGGTTTGTTGTGTCTCACCTTCCCGCAAACATTCGGCGACCTCGCCTCTAGATGGTTCGGAAGACTCCCGCCCGGAACCATAAGCAGCTTCTCAAACCTCAGTAAGGCATTCATAAGGCAATTCATGGGAAGTGTCCAAAGAAGAAAGTCACTCGCCCATCTGTCAAACTTGAAACAGGAACGTAATGAGTCAATCAAGAAGTATTTGGCCAGGTTCGGGAAGGAAGTAGCTCAAATTGAGGATGCCAGTGATGTAGCTGTAATCGCCGCTTTCACCAATGGGCTACAGAGTGGACGATTATCCTTTGACCTGCGAAGAGATAGACCTAAAACTTACGAGGAGATGATGGAAATAGCTGGCGACTATGCACTGGCAGAGGAAGAAGAAGTAGCACAAAGGGGTAGCTACGTGCATGGGCACAAGCCTGACTTGAAAACAGACCATAAGGATGACAAAAAGATGCAATCACGTGATCGCCAGAAGGGCCAAAAGGGATATTCAAGAGAAAACAGAGGAAACACTCGAGCCAATAAGTTTCGAGGAAGGTACAACCATTACACCCCTTTAACTGGCGACCAGGAGGAGATGTTGTCTGTGGTAGAAGACAAAGGACTCGCCAAATACCCCCGACAGTAATCAGCAAATGCCAGGAGAGATACAACTAAGTACTGTCGATTCCACAAAGATCATGGACATGAAACTTCAAAGTGTTTTCAGTTGCGCGATCACATCGAAAGCCTAATCAGAGATGGGCACCTGAAGGACTTTGCCTTGAAAGGAGACAAGCACGGGGGTCGCCAAGATAGCCGCCAAGGAAACGGGCAGGACAGGAAGAGTCCAAGGGGGAACAGCCCTAACGCAGCCATAAACACTATTTTCGGCGGACCTCACACTGGGAGGAGCAATCGAGAAAGGATGTCGGAGGTTCGAGAAGTAATGTATGAAGGCAGGAGCATGGAAGTCAATTCTGTGCAGAGAAACCCCAAGAAAGGGAGAGAAGGACATGATCCCATAACATTTACAGCAGAAGACTCAGACGGGATTGATGCAAAGCCTAATGATGCAATCGTCGTGGGAGTTCGAATAGCCCATAGGGATGTCCTTCGAGTGATGATTGACAATGGGAGTTCGGCTGATATTTTAAGTGCCAGAGTGTATGATGAGTTGCGGCTGGACAGGAAAGATCTTGAACCATTCCATGTACCATTAAAAGGATTTGGTGGCGCAGAGGTTAGGTCGTTAGGAACAGTGAAACTGCCTGTAAGATTTGGTACAGCACCATGCCGGCGAACAATCCTGTTGGACTTTGTCGTGGTTGACATCCATAATTGGCCGTATAATGCTCTACTTGGCCGACCGTTTCTTAACAAAGCTCGAGCTGTTACTTCAACCCATGCGCTGAAAATAAAATTCCCTACAGAATTCGGCGTCGGAGAATTGAGAGGGTCGCAGGAGATGGCTCGCCGTGCCAACCTATCAATCTTCAAAGATAAAACAGGGATGGAAACCTTGAACATATTCGAAGTAGACATGGAAGTGCAGGAAGATAATCCAGAAAACTTCGAACTGGATCCAAGAGACAAAACGAGCAGAGAGAAGGAAGAACCGACTGAGTCAATTATTCTAGATGAAACGGAACCAGATAAAACAGTAAAGATCGGAGCAAGGCTGACAGAACAAGTTAAAAAAGATGTGACGAACTTGTTGAAAGAATATATGGGGATTTTCGCTTGGTGCCACGAAGACATGCCAGGGATTGATAGAAGCACAATTTCTCATAATCTGGCTGTGAATGAGAAATGCAAACCGGTGGTACAGAAAAGGAGAAGCTTCAACCCAGAAAGATGTGCAGCGATAAAAGAGGAAGTGTCAAAGTTGCTCGCCGCAGGGTCAATTAGAGAAGTTAAGTACCCGGAATGGGTGGCGAATGTGGTCTTAGTAAAAAAGAAAAACAATCAATGGAGGATGTGCGTCGACTTCACCGACCTGAACAAAGCCTGCCCCAAGGACAGCTTCCCGCTACCAAGGATTGACCAGTTAGTCGATGCAACAGCCGGACATGAGACGTTGAGTTTCATGGATGCATATTCAGGATATAACCAGATAAAGATGCACAAGCCTGACGAAGAGAAGACAGCATTCACCACAGATCAGGGGTTGTATTGTTACACGGTCATGCCATTCGGCCTGAAGAACGCTGGGGCAACTTATCAGCGCTTGGTCAACAAGATGTTCGCCAGGCAAATAGGGAGAAATATGGAGGTCTACGTTGATGATATGCTGACAAAAAGTGTCACCACAGATAGACATGCAGATGACCTGAGGGAAACGTTCGACGTACTGGTCAAGTATGGAATGAAGTTGAATCCGGCAAAATGTGTATTCGGCGTACCATCTGGGAGGTTTCTCGGATATCAAGTACACCAAAGAGGAATAGAGGTGAACCCTGAAAAAATCCAAGCACTAGCAAGAATGGTCTCGCCAAAGACTCTGAAAGATGTCCAAAAACTCACAGGGTGCCTAGCATCGCTGAGCAGATTCATAGCCAAGTCAACAGACCGATGCCTACCATTTTTCAAAGCTTTAAAAAAGGGAAAGGGAATCGAATGGAATGAGGATTGCGAAAAAGCCTTCCAGGCCTTGAAAGATTACCTTGGACGGGCACCATTGCTATCAAAGCCAGAAACAGCAGAGACATTGTACATGTACTTGTCCGTCTCTGAAGCAGCCACAAGTTCCGTGCTAGTACGACAGGAAGATGGAATCCAAAAGCCAGTATACTACACCAGCAAAGCACTATTACCAGCTGAAACAAGGTACTCGCCGGCAGAAAAAATGGCACTCGCCCTAATAACAGCAGCAAGGAAGCTAAGACCGTATTTCCAGGCTCATAGAATCAGGGTATATACCAACTGCCCACTGAAGTTAATCCTGTAGAAACCAGAGGTATCCGGTCGGTTAACAAAGTGGGCGATCGAATTAAGTGAATTCGATGTGGAATACCTCCCAAGGACAGCAATTAAAGCCCAGGCAGTGGCAGACTTCGTAGCGGAGTTCACTGAACCAAGCATAGAGGTGGCGAGAATGATGGTGGAGCAAAATAAGAAAATATTCAAATGGCAACTTCGCGTTGATGGCTCATCAAACACGCACGGCAGCGGGGCAGGTGTAGTGCTGACAACACCGGAAGGAGACTCAATCGAATGTGCCTTGCGTTTTGACTTCAAAGCCACCAACAATCAAGCTGAGTACGAGGCACTCATAGCAGGTTTAAAGATCAGCACAGTCTTAGGAGCAGACGAGGTGGAAATTTTCAGCGACTCTCAAGTTGTTGTCAATCAGGTGCTAGATGAATACTAGGCGAGAGAGGAAAGCATGATCACTTACCTGGAATTGGCAAGGAAACTGTTAGAAAGATTCAAAGAGTACAGAATTGTTCATGTCCCCAGAGAAGAAAATGAAAAGGCTGATGCCTTAGCCAAATTGGCATCTGCCACGATCAACATCTGGCCCAACAATATCTCTATGATCCGCCTATTGCAGCCGAGTATAGTTAAAACAAAGGAAGTCGGGGCAGTCTTTGGCGAAAGGAATAGCTGGATCACACCAATTAAAGAATATCTTGTCAACGATATACTTCCGAGTGACCCATTGGAAGCAAAGCGGCTGAAATACAGAGCAACAAGATACTCGGTACTCAATGGAGAACTATACAAGAGGGGATACTCGAGGGCACTGCAGAGATGTGTCGGGCCTGAAGAAGCAGAAGGTATCCTGAGAAGCATACACAGTGGAAATTGTGGGAACCACGCTGGGGGTGCCAGCCTAGCCCACAAAACATTGAGACAGGGTTTTTACTGGCCAACTCTGTTCGCCGACTCCAAAAGGGTGGCAGCGAGATGTGAAGCATGTCAGAAAATCGCCAATAACATCCGACAACCACCTGAGCTCCTGCAAAGTATTACCTCGCCTTGGCCATTCGCCATGTGGGGAATAGACTTGATCGGCCCAATGCCAACAGCAACTGGAGGAGCAAAGCATGCCATAGTAGCCGTGGATTATTTTACAAAATGGGTAGAAGCCGAGCCATTGGTACATATAACAGAAGCAAACACCATTAGCTTTGTGAAGAAAAATATCCTGTACAGATTCAGGATACCAAACACCATCATCACGGACAATGGGACCCAATTTGATGGCAGGAAATTCAGGGAACTGTGTGATAAGTATGGCATCAACAACTACTACGCTTCTCCAGCACATCCACAGACGAATGGCCAGACTGAAGCAGTGAACAAGATCATCAAGCACAACCTGAAGGCTATATTGGCAACCAAAAAGGGTAGCTGGGCGGATAAGTTATCACAAGTGCTCTGGGCATATCGAACAACAGAAAGGGGTTCAACAGGCGAAACCCCGTATTCCATGGCTTATGGAGCAGAAGCTGTTATTCCCGTGGAAACATCATTCTCTTCACCAAGGGTACAACTCTTCCAGCCAGAAATCAACATTGATATGCTAAAGTGCGGCCTAGATGAATTAGAAGAGAGAAGAGAGCGCGCACAAATAAGGAATGCGGCGTACCAACAGAGGGTAGCCAGATATTACAACTCGCATGTGCGTGAAAGGAGGTTCACACTTGGTGACTTAGTACTGAAGAGGGTGAATCCAGGAACAAGAGACAAGGCTGCAGGATCACTCGCAGACAAATGGGAAGGGCCTTATAAGATTACGGGGATAGCTGGCCATGGGGCATATCGCATTACTCGAGAAGGATTTGGCGAGCTACCCCGTCCATGCAATGCACAGTACTTGAAGATATATTATCCTTAAGGGACAAGTCAGATTCTTTTTAATTCCTTTTATTTTTTCTTTCTAGCTTAGAGCAGTTGTTCGTTTTAGCATTTTTTCTTTATGACTATGTTAACAAAGTTGTAGGAAGTATTCAATAAAGAGTAATTTATTACTAAGAGATTCTCGATTCTGACTCGCCAAACGCAAAAGGCATTCGCCATCACACATAGCTATCATCACATAAAAACGAGCTTTATGCTCGCTGCAGCGATGACTGGCGAGAAATAAAAGCCGAAAATCAGCAATGGCAGCTGAACAAACAAAAAGCATGTTAAAAACTCGGTGCATGGTCGAATACATTCTGCCAAAACACTGAGTACGCCAAAATACAGCAACGGCATCTGAATAAAAGATATAAGACATGCTAAAAAACTTGGTGCATGGTCGGATACGTCCTGACAAACACTAAGTATGCCGAAAACACAGCAAAGGCAGCTGGACAAAGCTATAAAATATGCTAAAAAGAACTTGGTGAAAAAAGTTAAATGAAGCCAACAAATCAGCAAAGGCAGCTGAACACAAAAGAGCGAAGGAGAGTTTATAACTTGAATAAAGGTTATTTACAAATAAAGAATTACAAATAATGAAGCAAAAATAAAATTCACAGTCCTCAACCAGCTGTAGGGGGGCCCTCGCTGTCCTCCTCATCTTCCATCTCTTCCTCTGAAGGCCAGGTGACTTCTTCATCCTCTTCTGGCATGAATGGCTCATAATCCCTTCCAGCAACAGGGCCCAAATCTGGCTCAGCACCCGAACCAGAAAAACTGCCTTTCTGACCCGAGTAGTATGTGTTGAAGGCGCGTTTGCTGGGGATCTCCAAATGCATGGGATGAGGGTCAGTCCTATTATAACGGCAGTGGGCTCGCCATCGTTTTATTTGCTCTTTTATCGAGCCCACACCACTGGCCATGTGCTGCTGAAGAGACCTGTCAAAACGCCGCAGAGCTTTATCGGTTGAATGATCCTTCATGGCAAAAAACTTTTTCGCCTGCCTCATGCCCTTTTCAAACTCACGCAGCAAAAGCGCGTCATAGGCAGGGGATCTTTTGAAGCGATCAACCGCTTCAACCTCCAAAACAGCCTTAAGATCAGTCAAAATGACTTCATGCGAGGCCAACTGGTTGTGCAAATCTGCAGCCTCACGCTCGGCTTTCTCCTTCGCATCCTCAGTTAATCGCTCAACCTCTAAGCGTGCAGCGAGCGATTCCTGACTGGCAGAGAGTTGCTCTCGCAGTAAGCGAATCTCTTCCTCAGCGACACCCAGTTTCTCCTCAGCAGCCAATTGGGCTGAAAGGTGCCCATCTGCCGATTCCCTCAGTTGTGCAAGCTGCTGAGCGTGGTTTTCCTCAGCCTCAAGCTTCTTAGCCTCTAAAAGAGAGGACTGCTCCCGCAGGCGCTTCAAATCCCTCGACAAAAAATTTCCTCGTCTGTAGTTATCAGTCAACTCAGACAGCATCTGAAAAGAAAAGAAGAAAAAAACAGAAGTCAGGAAACGCGCTAAACAGAGATACGTAAGCACAACGAGAGGCTCACCAGAGAATAGCAGTTGAAAAAGAATTCCATTTTCTTGTTGCAGGATCCCTTCTTTATCTGCTCCCAACTCTCACCGACATAGACATTGTTATTCATTATATAAGAACAAATCTCGGCAGCCGTAAAATCCGAGAGAGAGACAGACTCATCCCCCTCACCAGCCTCAGCTGGATCAACGGGAGGAGCTCCGTGAGCAACGCCAGAACCAGATGCAGCAGCCCCATCCTGTCTGGACGACCCAGGTTTATCAGTTGGCCCTTGTCGACCAGGTGACCCAGGCTGACCAGCAAAAGAAGTACTCGGTTTTTCCGCAGCTACTGGAGGAGGAGTTGCACTGGTTGGGGGAATGGCGGAAGCACCAAAACTATTTACCCCTTCCGGGAAGGAAGACTCCGCCAAATTTGGTCCCTCAACAGAAGCCCCAGGGACAGTCGTCTCAGCAGAAGGAACCTCGGCGAGCACAGGTTCCTCAGCGACCTTTTCATCTGAAGAAACCACGTATTGCACGACCCTTGACGCCCGCTTTGCGGGCCGGGCAGTGTGGTCAGGCGTGCCCTCCGCTGGACGCTTACCTCTACCAGTTCTGGGGTTTAGGTCGCTTGAAGGATCCATGGGAGTCTCAGGGACATTCGCGTCAAAAATAGGGATCTCACTAGCCACCCCCGAAACCCCCATTTTCTCTTTTCCCTTACGGCTTGGAGCTGTCGCAGCAGTACTCGCAGCAGTACTCGCAGCCACACTATCTGTAACAGCGGGGGTACTCGCAGCAGCACCCGAACAAACAGGAGATGGCCTCAACTCGACCCGCTCCCCATCGACATCGCTAGTATCCTCATCATCTGAAGGGTCGCCGCCATCCGGACTAGCGACACCTTCCTTGGCCAAACCAGCGGCGTGTCTCTTGCTGGCAGCCTCGGAATTTTTGACCGTCCGAGCTTGCAGATCACAAACTCTGTCAAAATCATACACTGTAAAAACCTACCAAATATTAGCGAATGGACACAAGAAAAACATAAAGAAAGCAAGTAAAACTTACGGCGAGGAAGTCTGGCTGGTAGACGAGGGAATAGCCCTTTTGCGATCATTTTGTCCTCGTCCAGAAGAAATGATCGGCCCCTTTCATCTAGAGGAAGGACGGCTGCAGCAGCGAGGTGAGATATCTCCGCATCCAACAAAACAGGGACAGTTTTTGACCAGGCATCAGGAGAAGTAAAATGCCTAGGAACTTTCCTCGCTGCAAGACTCAGGCGACTATTTGCGGACACATTTCTACCCCACTCGCCGCCGACAAAAAACCAGCTGTTTTTCCATCTTTTGTTTGAAGAAGGAAAACCCCAAATAAAGCCTTTCTTCTTCTCATCGCTGGAGACCTCCACTTGCCCAGGGTTCGACACACCCTCTGGAATCCAGTTTTCCACGGGCGAAGAAAGCAGAAAATATGTCCCACTGTTGCCAGCCTGCCTCAAGGTGTAGAAATGGCGAATCTCGCGGGGCGTAGGGGATCCGTAACCTTTCAATTTCCACATTAAACCCAGGCACATAAGGATCCTATAACTGTTCGAGGCAAGTTGAGCGGGTGCAATTTTTGCCTCCGCGAGGAACCGAGCAATAAAAGGTTGCAGAGGAAGGGTGATCCCGCAGCTAAGCATGGCGCCATAAATGGCGACTGCGTTCTCAGGAGGATTCCACGCTGCTCGGCCACCAGGCAGTATCAAAGTCACAGAATCTGGGATCCCGAAGCGACTCTTGAACTTGCTGAGCTCCGCCTCGCCAACCACGTTGATTTCAGTATCAAAGGAGCACGGGCGATCAAACGAAAAGTTTAGCCTGTCCCGTTGATGGTCATCGACATCTGAATCAACGGTTGTTTGGGCATCCAGAAGGGATCCACGAGGAGCCCTAGAGGCACGTCGTCTGCTCCCGCTTGGCTTAGAAGATCTCGGCATCGTGGGAAAATCACTGTCAGAAGACGGAGGAGAGATATTAGGGATAAAAGCATCCTCAGAGGACGGAACATAAACAGAAATTGGCACCGGAGAACCCGGACGAAAATTATGAATCAGAGATTCGATTTTGTCCGCAGTACTTTTGTCACCAAGCTCCATGGCTTGCATCATCCGATTAAAAAGAGAAGAACGTAAAGAAGGGTCCATGGGAACTCACCAGAAAACCCTAGATTCACGAAGGATACGCAGAGAAACGGGAATAGTCGATTCCGGTGAAACCGTCTGGCAATAAAAGGAATTAAACACAAGGAAAGGACTGTAGCAGGTACTCGAAGAAATATGGCAGACAAAAGCAAAGAAAATCAAACTGTTCTTTCTGTTATGAAAAAACGGTAGGGAAATAAATTAAATGGAAATATGAGGAGATAAAGGAGAAGAAGAAACGTTTAGGCGTCAAAAGGGGGAACTTCGAAATTCAAAAACAAGAAAGAAATCAAGTAAATGATATGCAATTAATGAGAATGACGGCTACAGTGACCAGCCACAACAGCCACCACCAAGTAAGGGACACGTGGCATCTCGGGGACAACCAAACAGTCAGAATGTCCCTTCGTCTGACAAAACAAATGAAAGCACTAAAATCGTGTGGCTCAAATTGA
The DNA here is from genome assembly GCA_030490815.1 of Acer saccharum. Taxonomy (NCBI): domain Eukaryota; kingdom Viridiplantae; phylum Streptophyta; class Magnoliopsida; order Sapindales; family Sapindaceae; genus Acer; species Acer saccharum. Next base: position 21,807,598 of record CM059869.1, on the reverse strand, counting down.
AAGCTTGCACCAGAAGAATCGATTAAATGAAACAAACGCGGGATAAAAAAAAAAAAAAAAAAAAAAAAAAAAAAAAAAAAAAGAGGAGTGAGTTGTTACACAAATGCGCTGAAGTCTTATAAATACTACTCGCAGAGGCAAACGAAGTGGGAAGAACAAGTCATTCGCCCAGCTCGAAGTATTTATGGGGGTATTGTTGTATATATAAATTCGCTAACTTGACACGTCATCAAGAGAGCTAACAAAAGACTGCCACGTCATTCATTGACCGGGTCAAGGGAAGGAGTCTGACAAGTCAGAATTATAAAACCAGAAGGAAGTCAAAGGCATGGCCGCCGATTCCAAAAACCTACTCGCCGAATATAGAAGTGTGCTCGCCAGATACGCAATACCCAGAAACTAAAGGTACTCGCTGGACCAGCACACTGGGCTTGAACCGACTCGGCAGAAACACAGAAGTAAACCCTAAACTTTTAGAAGACCCAAAGCAACAAGGAATCATAAAAAGGAAAGAAGACCCAATCCGTGACAAGAAAGGATCCTAGTACAAATCAACAAGGGGAAACCCTAAGTAAACATGTATAAATAGAACCACCTATCCCACGAGGAAGGGGTTCAGAATTCGATAGAGAGAAAAAGAGCAATTGTGAGAGATTTGAGTGTGTAACAAAGCAACGAAAACCTAGTATTATTCTTCTGCCCTCAGGGGCGCCGTGGTTTTTTCCCATTCAAGGGTTTTCCACGTAAAACTTGTCTTTTGCATGTGTTCTTAATTTTCTTGTTTTATATTAAATTGATTTAATTGTTGAGTGCGTGGCAATCCAAATTTCACCGTCAACAATAGTTGCGTTGGGGCTGTTCCTCCTTGGACTCTTCCTGTCCTACCCGTTTCCTTGGCGGCTATCCTGGCGACCATCGTGTTTGTCCCCTTTCAAAGCAAAGTCCTTCAGGTGCCCATCTCTAATCAAGCTTTCGATGTGATCGCGTAACTGAAAACATTTTAAAGTTTCATGCCCATGATCTTTGTGGAACCGGCAGTACTTAGTTGTATCTCTCCTGGCATTTGCTGATTGCTGCCGAGGATACTTGGCGAGCCCCTTGTCTTCTACCACAGACAATATCTCCTCCTGATCGCCAGTTAAAGGGGTGTAATGGTTGTACCTTCCTCGAAATTTATTGGCTCAAGCGTTTCCTTTGCCTTCTATTGGATACCCCTTTTGGCCCTTCTCTTCTCTCTGGCGATCACGTGACTGCGCCTTTTTGTCATCCCTATGGTCCGGTTTTGAGTCAGGCTTGTGTCCATGCACATAGCTACCCCCTTGCGCTACTTCTTCTTCTTCCGCCAGTGCATAGTCGCCAGCTATTTCCATCATCTCCTCATAAGTTTTTGGTCTCTCCCTCCGTAGGTCAAAAGATAATCGCCCACTTTGTAACCCATTGGTGAATGCGGCGATCACAGCTACATCACTAGCGTCTTCAATTTGAGCAACCTCCTTCCCAAATCTCGCTAGATACTTCTTGATCGACTCGTTACATTCCTATTTTAAATTGGATAGATGAGCGAGTGATTTTCTTCTCTGGACACTCCCCATGAATTGCCTTATGAACGCTTTACTGAGATTTGAGAAGCTGCTTATACTACCGGGAGGAAGTCTTCCAAACCACCTAGAGGCAAGGTCGCCGAATGTTTGCGGGAAGGTGAGGCATAACAACCCATCGTTGGATGAGTACTAGGCCATGATGTTACGGAATCGGTGAACGTGCTCCTTCGGATCCCTATTCTCCTTGTACTGCTCAATGGTTGGCATTCTAAATCTGTCTGGAAATTGGGTACGAGCAATAGTTTCGATGAATGGGCTATCTGACTCATCATCCGAAGATACATTACGACCATACCTTCGCGCCATTGCTGAAACTTTTCTTGATAGCTCTTGCAGGGTGACATCTCGCTGACTAGTTGGTTCTCCTGCTGGATCGAGTCTACTCTTGATTGTCATTCTACCATGATTGCCTCTCTCATCCGGGCTTCTTCGATCTTCAGTGCTCTCGGATCTCCTTCGCTTCGCTCTTTTGGATCGTAACTCCCTTCGTGGACGAGGACTCTTATCTTCAGATGAGATGGAACGGTGTCTCCGTCGGTTCCGTTGATATGTGTCGCTGGAGTTGACCCCATATGTTCGCACCTGGTCTCGTTCCTTCCTGGATTCTTCATTCATCACACCTTTTCCCTTCCTTTGTTTTCTCCCCTCGAAATCCTCAGTGTGGTCCTGGGGAGTCTCCTCAGTGGATTGTCTTGCTTGAGTATCAGGAATTGCAATGTGAACTTCTGATCGTAACCTTCCGGGTGGATGGATTCCAGGGGTGGTCAACTCGTAAGGAGATGAAACTCCCAACCCTATGGGGAGCGAAAGTCCTATTTTGCTGGCTTCGCTGATTAAGTTTACCAATGCAGCTTGGAAGTGCTGTAGAATCCCGGGATCAGCTGCCCTAGTTCCTGGTGTTGCTGCTGATTGTTCCCCGATTGTCACATCCCTGTCTCCCGTCGGTGCGGTTGGTTCAACAACTAAATCTCCGCTGGAGTTACCATCTCTGTCGCTGTCGTTGTTCATGTTGTTTGATTCGCAAGGGTCCCTCGAAGTTTCTGTTCAAAGATCCCCCTCCTTCTAGCGCCAATTGTTGACGGTGAAATTTGGATTGCCACGCACTCAACAATTATATCAATTTAATATAAAACAAGAAAATTAAGAACGCATGCAAAAGACAGATTTTACGTGGAAAACCCTTGAATGGGAAAAAACCACGGCGCCCCTTGGGGCAGAAAAATAATACTAGGTTTTCGTTGCTTTGTTACACGCTTAGATCTCTCTTACAATTGCTCTCTTCTCTCTCGATTTCTGAACCCCATACTCATGGGATAGGTGGTTCTATTTATACATGTTTAATTAGGGTTTCCCCTCGTTTTTAGCCGTGTGGGAGGAAGGTTTTCCTCTTTGATTCGTACTAGGATCTTTTCTTGTCACGGATCAGGACTCCTTTTCTTTTCATGATTCCTCGCTGTTCTGGGTCTTCTAAGAGTTTAGGGTTTATTTCTATGTTTCTACCGAGTTGGTTCAGGCCCAGTGTGCTGGTCCAGCGAGTACCTTTACTTTCTGGGTATTGCATATTTGGCGAGCACACTTCTACATTCGGCGAGTGGGTATTTAGCTTCGGCGTCCATATCTTTGACTTCCTTTTGGTTTGAGCTATTCTATCATTCTGTCTTGTCAAACTTCCCCCCTTAACCCGGTCAATGAGTGACGTGGCAGTCTTTCGTTAGCTCTTTTGATGACGTGTCATGTTGGCGAATTTATACATACAACATAGATATTGTATGATTTTATGCTCATTTATTTCTTGAAGTTATTCTCTTAATTTAGGTCAGGGATCAAGCTACGGTTCTGGGTTTTGTTGGAGTACCTTGGACTATAGCTACATACATAGTTGAAGGGGATACAACTCGCACATATACAACAATTAAGAGTATGTGCCATACTAGGTTACCATGCGCTCATGAGATTGCAGAATATAAGAGAGAAAGTCGTTCTATACACACAATAAAAAAAATATAATTAAGGTTGAATTAGGGTTTGGTTTTTTATTTTTATTTTTTTATTTAAATTTTGATAAAGTGATATAGTTAAAGATATGAGTGTAATTAATGAGTGTAAATAGTATTTTGTTTATTTTTAATTAAACTAATTTGTCCTTATTGGTAAATTCCAATTGGGATATTTTTGTAATTAAATTTTTTATTAAAATATGTGTGTGCTTATCATATTTATGGGTGTCAATATCGGCTCCCTAATCTCAAATATAGTCTTACACTCGTCATGTTATTGTGATAAAGTTCTCAAACTGCCAAATGTTGTCGTGACAATGTGCAGGTTTTGAGTGTACCTGTACGTGGTATATAATAATAATAATAATAATCTATATCAATATAATATAGTAAAATGGAAACTTATATTGACACGTATCCTTGTGTAGAGGCTTTATCATTAAATTTTTAAGGGGTATTATCACTAAAGTCCCTACTTTTTCATGAATTATCATCCATTTAAGCGTCTTTGCCATATTAATCACTTTAGTGCCTCTTTTTTTTCAAAATGCATCACTTTAGTCCATTTGATCAAAAAACTAACGGTCAACTATAACAGAATGTGTAAAAATACAATTTTACTCTTTATTGTTATTTTTTAATTTTTTCTTTTAGTCCCTCTAGTTTTAATAATTGCTGGTCACCCCTAAAAAAAATTAAAATGCTTTCATCAGGGATCGAACCTTCAATCTTAAGGTTAAAAATCACAAGCTTTAACCAGTTGAGCTACTCTAGCTCATTATTGAAGGTTTGTTGATTTAAATATATATATAGGTATATAATTAGTTTAAACTAATTTAAATCTGTTTATATAATTTAAAATAAACTCATATATAATAATAATATATAAAAACATATTTATGAAAATGAAAAAGAAAATAACAAAACAAAAGGAAACCAGAAAATCAAAGCCTATATATTTTTTTTCCTTTCTTTATTTGGATTTTTTTTTTCTTTTCAAAAAATATATTATTTCAATTTGATAAAAAAAAAAAAAAAAAAAAAAAAAAAACCAGAAAATCAAACCCCATAAATTGAAAATTTCCTTTTTTTTAATTTTTTTTTCCTTTTGTTTTGTTATTTTCTTTTTCATTCTCATAAATATGTTTTTATATATTATTATTATATATGAGTTTATTTTAAATTATATAAATATGAGTTTATTATTATTATATATGAGTTTATTTTAAATTATATTTTTATATATTATTATTTGATTTTTTTCCCCTTTTCAATTTATGGGCTTTGATTTTCTAGGTTTATTATTATTATTATTATTATTTTTATTCAAATTGAAATAATATATTTTTTGAAAAGAAAAAAAATCCAAAAAAAGGAAGAAAGAAAAAAAATTATGGGCTTTGATTTTAAATTATATAAACAGATTTAAATTAGTTTAAACAAATTATATAACTATATATATATATATATATATATATATATATATATACACACACACACATTTAAATCAACAAACCTTCAACAATGAGCTAGAGTAGCTCAGTTGGTTAAAGCTTGTGGCTTTTAACCTTAAGGTCGAAGGTTTGATACTTGATGGAAGTTTTTTTTTTTTTTTTTTTTTTTTTCAGGGGTTGGTGAGCTATTATTGAAACTAGAGGGACTAAAAGAAAAAAAATTAAAAAATAAAATAAAAGGTAAAATTGTATTTTTACACATTCTGTTATAGTTGACCGTTAGTTTTTTTTGGTCGAATAGACTAAAGTGATGTATTTTGAAAAAACAAGGGACGAAAGTGACTAATATGGCAAAGACGTTTAAATAGGTGACAATTCATGAAAAGTAGCGCTTTAGTGATAATACCCCAATTTTTAATAATTAGTAAGTGTGAATATGAGGAGCTTTGGTCATATTAATTATTGATAAGAATTATTGTTCTAATTATCAATCCTTCAAATTGCTTATTAAAGTTATTATAAATTGTCAGTCTTGCCATGCATGCATAGTCCATTAGTCCATAGAGAAGAGAGAAAGACAAGCTCATTTAAAGCCATAAATCACCTCTATTTTGGATGTTTTATTGTAACATTATTCATTACAACCTTAATTAATTACTAATAAGAATTATGACTGTATGTATATTTGTGAGCAATCGTTACAATTTACAAATTTAATATATCTATATAATTTAAATCACAAATGAAGAGACACTTAAGAGTCAATGTGATCGGTGGACCAAATTCAATGGTTTTTAAGATTCAATAAGTATCTATGTATCACATAATAATCTCAATAATTGAGATGTTTCATATTCCACTCATAACTCTTCATATTCCACCATTTTCTATAAATTTGAATTGTCCTTCCCATTTCACAGCATACTCTCGACTCAAAGCTTTGCCTCCCTCACCAGAAGACCCTTAGTTCGACCGATCCGTTTCTATAAACATTTATTTGAGTTCCAATTCCAATATCCATTTTTTCACAACCAGGTATTGCCCTTTTATTGTCTTACTACAACATCCAGTTCAATTACATTAATCTGTTTTATTGTTGAGTTTCTTTTCATGGCTCTATTTTTTTTTACTTAATGATCTAACAGCCTTAGCATTAAATCCCACAGCCCAACGAAACCTCTTCCTAGACTAAGGAACAGTTGAAGTTACAAGGACGAGTTGTACAGTTTTCCAATTAAGGTAACAAAAAATTTCCATTTTTCTCGAGTAATTACTTTTATTAATTTATCGATTAAAAATCTTGATTGTCTCATTAAGTGAAATGTCGAATCCTAATTTGTTGGTTGATTTTTTTTGTTTTTTGTTTTTTGTTTTGTTTTTTTTTTTTTGTTTTTTTTTTGTTTTTTTGTTTTGAACTGTGATAGATTTAAATGGGAAAACATAGCATGTAAGCATGGGATTGCCAAATCGGAAAATTAGAATTTGTAGTTTTGTGTTTTCTTTTATTTTTATTTTTATTTATATTTATATTTATTACTTTCTGAAGTTTGATATTCAGATATTGTGTTATAATTGATAATTTAAGTGTTTTGATTGTTATGCAAAATGTGCCGCTTTGGTGTGTCAGTAACAATCCTCAATCTCTTCAAATGGGGAACTATCTACCAATTTATGTTTATATTTATATAATATTTAATAATGGGGTACCAAAATTGAGAAATGTCTGTTTATTGGTGATCATCTCCCCATTAAAGGAAATAGAAAAATCAAAGAAAATGAGAAAGGGGGCGATTTAATTTTAGATTTTTCTAGAACATGATAAATCACACAAAGAAAATAAAAGAAAGAAACAAATTTATATATGTATATATAAAGAGGGAGAGAGAGAGAGAAAAAAAAAGGTGGGGGGGGGGGGGGGGGGTGGGGAAGAGGAGGAATAGATTAAATATATCATTACAATTAATTAGTAATTAATAAGAATATTATTACAATTAATAACTATAGAAAAATAGAAACAGAAAAAAAAAAAAAGAAAAAAAAGAAAAGAAAAGAAAAGGGAGGTGAATAGATTAAACATATTATTACAATTAATTAGTAATTTAAAAAGTATATTATTTGCTGTATTTATAAATTTAATTCTGAAAGTAATAATAAAATGATATAAATGAATGTTAAGAAAAAAAAAAGCTACAAATGAAAGGTTAGAGATAGTTTTTATACATCTTCAATATATATATAATGAATGTTAAGAAAAAAAAGCTACAAATGAAAGGTTAGAGATAGTTTTTATACATCCTCTATCTATCTATCTATCTATCTATCTATATATATATATACAGAAATTCTATTATCAGTTCGAACTGACAAAAGTTATATCAGTTCCTTGTATGTGGGCCACAAGATTTAAATACTTTGACTTGGCTGTATGCACTTGTCAATCAAAGTATTTAAATCCAGTGGCCCACATACAAGGAACTGATATAACTTTTGTCAGTTCGAACTGATAATAGAAAGACTGTATATATATATATATATATACACTAAAATTCATGGATTTCATCAAGGTAATATATATAAAAATAGAAATTGAAAATATTATTATAATTAATGCTTCTCATTATCTTTTTAAAAATATATATTTATTAATAATATTAAAACAATTATAGAAAACAAATGGAACAATAAATGAGAATTTGATGAGTCAAGTTGAGGTTCTCCTTATTGGACCAATAAGTATCTATAAATATTTAATTTTTAAATATTAATATTATTTGGTTATAAATTTATCTAAACAATAAATTATTTATAAATTATTTAATTTATTGTTGTCATGTAGAGGTTTTATCATTAAATTTTTATTAATTATTAAGTGTCAATAGGAGGAACTTTGGTCATATTAAATATTAATAAGAATTATTGTTCCAATTATCGTTCATTGAAATTGCTTATTAAAATTATTATAAATAGCCATACATGCATAGTCCACAAAGAACGGAGAAAGATATGCTCATTTAAAGTCATAAATCACCCCAATTATATTTGTGAGCAATCGTCATAATTTACAAATTTAATATATCTATATAATTTAAATCACAAATGAAGAGACACTTAAGAGTTAATCTCATAAATCATTAATGAGAAGGAAATCAAGAGGCAATCCCATAATCAATGGATATTGAATAAATTCTCTTAACCAATCATATAATCAATTAAAATTAATAATTAAATTTTCAAACCCTTCATTTTCCCATCCATTTTCTATAAAACAAAAATAAATTTCACCTAATTTTTCAATAATAGTGTAGTTCATACCTCTCACACTCAATATAGACTATATATAAAGATCAATCAAGCGACTGTATTTTTGTCGTATGTCAGCATTAGTCACCATGATTGGAGTTCTATGCCACACAAAATTCGGTATCAATGCTCAATAAGTTGGATCACTTCATTCAATCTCTCAAGGTATCACGTTTTTTTATTATTTTTTTAGGGGTTTTTACGATTTGGTCCCAATTTAATTTGAAACCATCACTTTTTTATTTGTTAATTGATTTTTCATCAAATTGGTCCTTATATAATTAAAAATAACTCATTTCAGTCCTATTGTTAGTCAAACTAACGGTCAACTGTTACAAAATTGGTTAAAAGTCTTGTTTACCCATGTGAGATCTTACCCTCTAATTAAATAATTTTTTACATAATTAATAAAAAAATTTAAAATATATATTAAAAAGAATAAAAAAAAATTAGATACATAGATCTCCACCTTCCATCTCAGATATGGACGGGGGAGATCGAATGAAGAAAAAACCTTAAAACATATTTTTTGTAAAGCTATACTTTCTTACAATTTGTTTCTATTTTAATGCTCATCAGTTTCAAAAATAAAAATAAATAAAAGGCAATTTAAAAATAAAAAATAAAAGAAAAAGAAAAAGAGAGAGATTGGAAAAATCCAGATCTCTCTTCTCCTTGAAGCTCGAAGAGCATCATCTCAAATGGAAGCCAAGCTGCTGGAGGACGACAACACGAGAGACTCAGTTGCAGGAGGAGCTAGCGGCTGACACGGATCGCTCCGAGCGGAGGATCGATCTTCCCCGGCAAGAAGTATGTCCTCCGTGCGATCTCGTTACAGTTGCTAGATGAGCAGATCTACTCCTCCTCGGAGCAAACCGCTCTGATGGCTCCTTCGTGGCGGCGAAGCAGAACCTCCACCGTCGGAGTGAAGTTGTTTGTTGTTGCAATTGTTTTTTTCTTTTTGTGTTGGTGATGGTGTTTGATGTTGATTTGTTAATGGTTTGATGATATGATTCCATCTGAGTGTGTTCGGTTGTGTGATAAAGCTAGTTTTTCTTTTTGGTTCTTACCTTGGTTTGTTGAATTTGAGATGGGTCAAGGGGCACATATGGTGTTTGATGAATGTCGTGTGAGAGTTTTGCTTCTGTACTCTGTAACTTGACTTGAGTTTGGGTCTCCATCGTCAACCTCTCATCAATGGATCTCCATCTGGATCTTATGGAAACCCAGGACATCGGCATTTCGGCGACGGGTCCCATTTGATATTTTTCTTCTTGGTTTTCATACTCTGTCTCGTCATTCCAAGTTTCTAATTTTTATTATTTTTGTTGAATTTTGTGTGTTTTGATTTTAAGAACTTTGAAGATCTAATGTTTGTGAACGAAAATTGTAAAGATCCAGCCGCCCGTGTTCATGTTTTGGATGTGTGTGCTCCATAAAAATCTATTTGGTCCTTTATTTGTTTTTTAATTCAAAGGTTTTTAGATATCGATACAAAACCTGACGTTTTTAAAGGGTAACTACAAATTTAGAGGGTAACTTACTAATTACAAATTAATAAGTAATATATAAATAATTATTAATAATTTTATTTCTATTTTTAATTGGAAACTGATGTAATGACTTTTCTATTTAACAACTTTTAACTAACAGTAGGACTAATTTGAGCTATTTTTAATTATATAAGGACCATTTTGATGAAAAATCAATTAACAAGTAAAAAATTGATGTTTCCCAATTAGATTGGGACCAAATTGTAAAAACCTCATTTTTTTTTATTTTTTTATAATGGGATATTACTGGAATTTTGTTTCTGGGCTTTTTGATATTCAAGTTACATACACGGATTTGTGTTGATTTTAGAAATGATATTTAAACACATTTCAGATGGTGATCATTTAGTAACTATGGTTTCAATGAAACACGACAATCAAAGTATCAAACCTTATGTACATGATTACCGTAAATGATTTATATACATATATGTGGATTATTGAGTTTAAATAAGATGCCGCTTTCATTTTTTTAGAGATAGGTAGTTGTGATTCATGAATATACAAATGAACAATCACTGTATTTTTGTCATATGTTCAGCATTAGTCACCATGATTGGAGTTATATGCTGACCAAAATTCGGTACCAAAGCTCAATAAGTTGGCTCACTTCATTCAATCTCTCAAGGTATCTTTTTTATTTTTATTTTTTAATGAGATATTGCCAGAATATTGTTTCCGGGGTTTTTGATATTCGTGTTATATACATGGGTTTTGTGTTGATTTTTTTGAGAAAAAATTTCATTACCAGTGTAAAAACTTACAAATGAGTTCAGAGTCCAATAAAAACACCTCCAGATCAGAGGAAAAGACTGACCGGCCTAAATTGCGAGCTAACGAATTCTCCAAGTGGGAGGAAGCTTTACATAAATTGACACCAATATCAGACATAAGAGCCTGGATATCATTTACCACGAAAAAACCGTCACCCAAAAAGGAGTCAGAAGAATTGAGAGTTAAGACAGCAGGTAAAAAATCCACCTCTGCGATCAAAACCTCTAACTCCAGGAATTTGGCCAACAAAAGGCCCTCTCTAAGCGCCAAAAGGGTCCCAATTTCCTTACTAAAAACTCCCATAATATGTCTAGCACGCGCAGCAATAATCTTCCCTTTGTCATCTCGAATCACAGACCCCAACGCAGAACTTCGATGGGAATTATTAGTGATGACAGCAGAATTCAGTTTCAGACGTCCCGGCGGGGGAGCCATCCAATCACCACAGGGGGAAGGTCTCGGAGAAGGCCTTACCACTGGAGTGACCGCAGAAATAGAGGTCTGAAACTCCTCTAACAAAATCTCAGCTTTGGACACCACCTGGGTCGGCAACATACCTATCCCATTAACGGAAACCCGGTTCCTATGCTCCCAAATTGCCCATATTGTCATGCAGAAAAGATTCAAGTCATCAAGGGAGTGCTTAGAAGAAAAAAAGCAAAAGAGTATCCAATACAGACATGTAAGTCAGGTTATCAAAAAAACTGCCAAAGCGAGTTCTACTCCAAACTTTCCTAGAATCAGGGCACCAAAAAATAGCATGATCCGACGATTCCGCACCCAATTTACATCGCAGACAAAGGTCGTTATCCACAACTTTACATTTAAAAAGATTAATACGGGAAGGGATTGCGTTAAGGCATACCCTCAAGATAAGAATACGAACCTTAGGGGGGACGTGGAGGTTCCAAAGAGCAGTCCACCATTTCCGGGAAGAAGCAGAGTTGGAAGAAGATTCCTGAATTTTCTCTTGAATGGCCAGCCGGTATCCACTTCTGACTGTGTACCTACCCTTGTTATCGTAATGCCAGGCTAAGAAATCTTTCCCTCCCAGTCTACTAACAGGGATAGAAGCAATAACGGATCTATCAATGGGAAGCAAATACTGATTAAGCATATTGAAGTTCCACCCCATATGGACCCTATCGATAAGGTCTGCCACGCGTAGATCCACCCTGGGATTAGGGGAAATTGGCCGAAACGTAGATGGGCGAGGAATCCATTGATCCTTAAAAACCCTTATAGAGGAACCATCTCCTATTCTCCATCGTAAGCCTTTGGCCAGGAGTGTTTGTCCCCAAATAAGACTTCGCCAAATGTAGGAGCATCCTGATTTCAGCAAAACTTCCAAAAAATCTGCATTTTTAAAATATTTGGCCTTCAAAACCTGCGCAGCTAGGGTCGTCGGGTTCCTCAGAATTCTCCATGCCTGATTAGCTAGGAGAGCCTGGTTGAAGACAGCTAGATCTCTGAATCCCATACCCCTCACCTGTTTCGGAAGGCAAAGAACATCCCATTTCACCCAACTGATTTTACGTCTCCCATCGTGAGATCCCCACCAGAATTTCGACATCATCGCTGCATGGATGCCTTAAAGATGATATTTAAAGAAATTTTAGATGGTGATCATTTAGTGACTGTGTAGTTTAAATGAAGCACGACAATCAAAGTATCAAACTTTATGTACATGATTACCGTAAATGGCTTATATACATATATATATATATATATATATATGGATTATTGAGTTTAAATAAAATACCACTTTCATTCTTTTAGAGACAGGTAGTTATGATCTATGAACATACAAATGAAAAGTCTACAATCAAATCCATTTGGCTGCATGGATGCCTTAAAAGTCGTGTTCACCAACAAACAGTTCACAATCGAAACGGAAATGTGTGATTTTGCATATTTGTATTGTTGTGTTTTGAATTTGTAGAAAGGAGAGATTTTTAAAGTTTGCTTTTGTAATTCTTTTGTAACTATTACGTTTATAGTTTGAGTAATTAAGTGTTCTAAATTTTTTAAAGTTTCATGGGGTTGGAATTGACACTTTTGTTTTGAATTCTTTCGGCTGGTCTCTAAAAATGTATTTGTTGTTATTAGAGTTGTTGCCGGTTGAATTTTTTATTTGAAGTTGTTTTTTTGGTGGGTAGTGTAGTGAAAAATTGAAGTTAACAAATGAGAATGGTTCAGAATATTTAAATTGTAAAAAAAATTGCAGGCTTTTTGCAATATAGTTGATGAGTTTTATCATTTGATATTCAATATATATTATCCCAAGAAGGGTTTCAGTTGTAGAAATTTATAGTCAATTTTCTCTTTTGAGTGCCTCTTTACTAAGATGGGTTGAAATTAGAAGAATATAAAAAAAAGTTTAAAACATAAATCGATTGTTTTGTATTTTACATTGCCCGCACATCGTTCGAGCTGTGAATTTGTATCATCTAATTAATTAGTTAGCCTTGAAACCATTCATTCATGCAATCATGGATGCATAGGAATATGTAAATCTTTTGGCATTCTTATCATTTCACATATTAATATATTATAAATATTAAAAAAAATTATTTTCTTATATTTTTTGAAATCCTTTTGACATTCCTCTTCTCAGCTGTAAATGCCTCACTTTTGATTGACTTATTTCGTTGACAAAATCACAATGGAGTTCAATTATGTAAGGGTAGCTTAGGATTGACGAATCCTCCTAAAATGCAAATGGACCTCATTGTGGACTTCAAGTGCTTCAAGGAAGGTAGCTTACTTGTCTAGACTCTTAATTGAAGAGATTTAGAATGCACACACATATATCTCATACATTCACATGTTTTGAATATCCTTGTGTGTCTCTTGTTTGACTCTTATACATGTCATTCATTCACCTCACACTTGCACAACTTGCATATAGTCGAGGTGTGACTTGGTGCCTTAAAAAGAGAAGTTTTTTCTCTTATCGCGGTCGGTACCGCTGTGTGTATCGTCGCTAGTGCACATGCATGCACCACGGTCAAGTCAGGCGCAACCGCTGCTATTTTACGCCATGCATACCGTGGTGGGTGCACTATGCCCCTCGAGTGGTCCCCACCGCTTTAATTCTTAGTGCTTGTATGCTTGGCGTACCACGGCTTGGACACCTTGTCCGTACCATGGTATGCGTAGCGGTCATAGCGACCTTTGGTTTTCCAAATGCCAAAACAACACCACTTCACTTTGGAGCCTCTATAAATATGTTGCTTTCTCTTCTTAGATAACCTAGAGCTTATATTTTGTATTTCTTGAAAGATAGAAAGTGACTTGCAAGAGAAGAAAGCAAGACTTGATTTTTTACCATCCAAAACATAATCACCCATTCATCCTTTCATGATTCATACATCATCTAGCATGTTCTAGGTATGATTTCTCAAGAGTTTTTTTTATTGCTCACATGACTTGTCGTTAGAACATCATCTTCATCTTTTTACATGTTCTTGCTTTACAAGATAGATTCTTTATGACTTGACTAGTTTCAAGAATGCTTTTTTATTGTGTTTTGTGGTTTGTTTGTGATAGCTATTGCATATAGGGTTTTATTTGCACATATAGCTAAGTTGTATGCATGTCATATAGCCACATGATATCAAAGAATGATTTTGACATGTTCATCGATGACTAGATAAGCTTAAATGTTTGACCTTGCATTTATGCACTTTGAATATTGCTCATATTCACATTAGGTTGTTTATCTCTTCTCTTTGAGAGTTAAGTCTTGTATTTACCTTTGGTAGTTTGCAAGCAAGAGCCTAGAATCACTATTAAAGGCCCGCGGGTAGTAAAGACGGATTAGTAATCATATAGGTGTGATGCGGTCAACCTAGATTGTAATCGTATTTGTAAATAGTGGATTTGAGGGTTTGATTGGCAATTATGCCCGTGAGTTTTTTTTTTTTTACCCTTTTGGGGTTTTCTCACATAAAACAAATCATTGTGTCATTTAGATTATTTCCGCACTTATTTTACATAATGATTTGTTTTAGAGATTAGGGGTGTTTGCAATTAATATTGACTAACCGAAATAGTTGGCGATTAATTTGGTTAAAACCTATTCACCCACCTCTAGGTTTATTTAGACACATAGTTTATATATTTTCAGTTGGTATCAGAGCGGGTTCCTTAACATAATTAGGAGATCCCTTACTCATGTTAGAGTGTCTTGCATTTGTTTGCATTTTTGTGTGTGTCTTATGTGTCTTGCTTGTTTGTTTGTATTCATTCCATTCTCACCTAAACACAATGAGTGGAAACGGAATTGGAGGCGAGGGTGCTTCTAGCATAAGACCCTCCTTGCTCACCGGGGTGAACTATGTCTCATGGAAAGGCAAAGTGGAAGCTTATGTGTGCCAAATTCATGACCGTGCATGGATGGTGATTGAAGACGGTTACACCCCACCTATGATGACTCCTACGGGAGGTGGAGAGGAAGTCCCCAAGCCGAAGGCACAATGGACTCCCTAAGAGTTCGAGGTCTCCAAATGGAACAACAAAGCCATGCACGCAATCCTTTGTGCCATGGTTGATAACTAATACAAATTGATTCAAACCACAAGGATTGCAAAGGAAGCTTGGGACATCCTAGAAACGGCTTATGAAGGAACCAAGGTGGTCAAGGACTCCAAGCTCCAAGTCCTCCAAACGCAATTTGAGACCATTAGGATAGAAGAGGATGAGTGCTTCAATGACTTCCAAGTGAAGCTTATGGATATAGTGAATCAAAGTCACCAACTTGGTGACCCTTACTCGGATAGGAGGATCAAGCAAAAGATCATGAGGTCACTTCCCGAGAGATTCGAATCCAAAGTGATGGCCTTGGAAGAAAATAGTGACTACTCAAAAATGAAGCCAAGTGAAGTGATTGGAAGGCTCTTGGCCTATGAATCTAGGAAGGCTCCTACAACTACACCTCAAAAGAAGCAAAATAGCTTGGCCTTGAAGACCATCAAGGTGGAAAAGGAGGAAGAAGACTTGGATGAAGAAATTGCTTTAATGGCAAAGAAGTTCAAACAATTTATGAGATTTGAGAAGAAAGGTTTTGGCTTCAAGGGAAAGTTTGTGAAGAAGAAGACTCATTTCAAGAAAGTGGAGCAAACTCAAGAGAAGGACCACAAGAAGGGTGTCCAATGCTATGAGTGTAGTGTGACTTTGGACATATTGCTCCCGAGTGTGCAAATTTGAAGCAAAAAAAAAAGAAAAGGAAAAGCCATGGCGGTTACTTGGAGTGATGATAGTGATGACCTAGAAGAGGAAAATAAGTCTTCGGATGATGATGAAGACCAAGTTGCCTACTTCATTGCTTTCTCATCCTTTCATAATAGCAATGAAGTTTTGAGTGACAAAGAAGAGGAAGAGGACAAGCAAGAAGAAGTAGAAGAAAGTGACTCAAATGGTGAAAGCAACTCTTCCAAGTCCAATTTTGACTTTGGGGAAGAAATGGATTATGATGATTTCATGAGGTTCTTTGAGAACTCTAGATTGAAGAAGAAGAAGGAGGTACAAAAGTTAAAAGGGGAGAACCTTGAATTAACTTCCAAGGTGACTCATTTGAGTGAGGAAATGGGTAGAGCAAGAGAGATGGAAGAAGGATTAAAGATAGAGCTAGTCTTGGCCAAAAAGAATGAAGAAAGCTTGAGGAAAGAGCTTATGGAAGCAAAAGGGTTGATTGCTAAGCTGACTTCCTGAATCAAAAAGCTTGACAAGATGCTATATTATGAGAAGAGTCCTAGTGATAAGAAAGGGGTTAGAATATGTGGAAGAAATGGAGACCACATCCTTGAAGAAGACAACATTTGTCAAGAGCAAAGAGATTGAAAATGCTCAAACCCCTCAACAATAAACCAAACGGGTTGAAGTTGGTGAATCTTCAAAGCAAGCTCAAGTAAGGGTTCCAACAAGAGCTCCACCACAACAAGCTAGAGCACCACAACCAGGACCTCCATAACCAAGGATCCCACAAGTTCAACATAGGGTCCTTCATGCTCAACCAAGAAGACATGCTAACTTGGTTCAACCACAAAGGAGAGAGTTGCCTCAACATCAAAGAGCAACTCAAAATAGAAGAAGGCCACAAATGCTTGCACAAGGCTATGGTATGAACTTCTATTTTACTCTTACTTGTCGTTTTTGTGGAATTGAAGGCCACATTAGGCCTAATTGCTTTAAGTATATTAAATTGTGTAGAAGAGAAAGCATGATTGAGAAAAATATGCTTAGAAGAGCCAAAATGCATGCACCTAGGAAATTTATAGCTAATGGACCCACAACTCCTAGGAATGACCATGCTACACCTAGGTTGAATATAAATGATGAATATTTTTGCTATATGGCTTAAGTTGCTTTGAAAGCCAATGCCTCTAACACTTGATACCTTGATATTGGATGTTCTAGGCACATGACCAGAAACAAGAGTTTCTTTAAAACTCTTATGATGGAGGATGGTGGATTTGTCACCTTTGGTGATGGATCAAAGAAAAGGTTATAGGGAAAGGTAATATATCTGTTCCCAGTTTTCCCTTCTTGCCCAATGCTCTTTATGTAGATGGCTTGCAAGCCAATCTTATTAGCATATCACATTTAAGTGATGAAGGGCTTTCAGTTATGTTTGGCAAAGTTGATTGCTCTAGTCTTAAGGAAAATGGGCAAGTTTTGTTGAAAGGCAAGAGATCAAGTGACAATTGCTATTGTCTTGAGTCTAATCTCATCTCTTAGGTTGAATGACCATGCTACACCTAGGTTGAATATAAATGATGAATATTTTTGCTATATGGCTTAAGTTGCTTTGAAAACCAATGCCTCTAACACTTGATACCTTGATAGTGGATGTTCTAGGCACATGACCAGAAACAAGAGTTTCTTTAAAACTCTTATGATGGAGGATGGTGGATTTGTCACCTTTGGTGATGGATCAAAGAAAAAGGTCATAGGGAAAGGTAATATATCTGTTCCCAGTTTTCCCTTCTTGCCCAATGCTCTTTATGTAGATGGCTTGCAAGCCAATCTTATTAGCATATCACATTTAAGTGATGAAGGGCTTTCAGTTATGTTTGGCAAAGTTGATTGCTCTAGTCTTAAGGAAAATGGGCAAGTTTTGTTGAAAGGCAAGAGATCAAGTGACAATTGCTATTGTCTTGAGTCTAATCTCATCTCTTGTCTACTTGTGAGCAAGTTGAATTGTGGCACCAAAGATTTGGCCACATGAACTATAGGGACTTGGAAGTCCTTGATAGATTGAATGTTGTGAAAGGCCTTCCCAAACTTGGGAAAAAGGTTAAGGGAGTTTGTAGACCTTGTCAACAAGGGAAGCAAACCAAGAGTGTGTATAAGAAAGACAAATACATTTCCACTAAAGAGCCATTGGAGCTTCTCCACATGGACCTAATGGGTCCCATTCAAACCGAAAGCTTAAGTGGTAGAAGGTACATTCTTATGGTTGTTGATGACTTCTCTAGGTTCACATGGACTTACTTTCTTAGAAAGAAGTCTGAAGCCTTTGAGAAATTCAAAATGCTTTGTGTCAAAATTCAAAATGAGAAAACTTCTCACATTAAAAGCGTTAAGAAAATTAGGAGTGATCATGGGAAAGAATTTAAAAATACTAGCTTTGAAAGCTTTTGTAATAACTTAGGCATTTCCCATGAATTTTCGGCTCCTAGGACTCCTCAACAAAATGGTGTTGTTGATAGGAAGAATATGGTCCTCCAAGAGATGGCCTGAGTGATGTTGCTTAGCAACAAAATCCCTAGGAACCTTTGGGCTGAAGCCATCAATACGGCTTGTTACATAGGGAATAGAGTTTTCCTTAGGTCTGGGACCAAACAAACATCCTATGAGTTATGGAAGGGTAGAAAACCTAATGTGAGTTACTTCCACATCTTTGGAAGCAAGTGCTATATACTAAATGACCGAGATCAACTTGGCAAGTTTGATGCTAAGAGTGATGTGGGTATTTTCATTGGGTATGCATTTAATAGCAAGGCCTATAGAGTTTTTAATTTAAAGACTTGAAGTGTTATGGAATCATCAAATGTTGTCTTTGATGACTGTAGGCCCAAACATGATGAGCATGAGGATGTTTGTGAGATAGATGACCTTCCTTTGAAGGAATATGGTGAGACTTCAAGTGGTGTGAAGTCAAACCAGAAGAGGTTGATTTACCTCTTAATATAGTTCCTCATTTGGACTCTAGTGAACCCTCTCATTGGGTAAGGAAACTCCATGATAAAGATGATATCATTGGAGATGTTAATGAGTGTGTTAGAACTAGGCGTCAAATAGTTAATCAAATTGCCTATACTTGTTACACCTCTCAAATATAACCCAAGAAAGTTGATGAAGCCTTAGATGATGAGTTTTGGGTACTTGCCATTCAAAAAGAGCTAAACTAATTCAAAAGAAATGAGGTTTGGATTCTTGTTCCTAGACCTAGAAACACCAATGTCATAGGCACCAAATGGGTGTTTAGGAACAAATCCGATGAGGATGGCAACATTGTGCGAAACAAAACTAGACTTTTTGCACAAGGATACTCTCAAATTGAGTGTATTGACTTTGAGGAAACTTTTACTCCCGTTGCCTCCACCTTGAGTCCATAAGGATTCTCTTGTCCATTTCTTATGTGTACAAGTTCAAATTACACCAAATGGATGTCAAGAGTGCCTTCCTCAATGGCTTCTTGCATGGGGAAGTGTTTGTTGAGCAACCTAAGGGGTTTGTGGATCCACACCACCCCTCTCATGTCTATCACCTTAAGAAGGCTTTATATGGGTTGAAACAAGCACTGAGGGCTTGGTATGAGCACCTCACTCTTTATCTTGTTGACAATGGCTACTCTAGAGGTAGTGTTGACAAGACATTGTTCATCAAGTGCAATAAAGATGAGCTATTCATAGCTCAAATTTATGTTGATGACATTGTTTTTGGTTCCATCAATAAATCTAAAGTGCAACAATTTGTTGATGTCATGTCTCATGAATTTGAGATGAGCATGGTTAGTGAACTAAATTACTTCATAGGCTTTCAAATTAAGCAAATGCATGATGAGATCTTCATATCCCAAGCTAAATATGCTAAGAGCCTAGTGAATAAGTTTGGCCCTGAGAATGCCAAACATTGTGACACACGTATGAGCACCACCTTGAAGCTAAGCAAAGATGCTAGTGGAAAAGATGTTGAGCAAAGCTTATATTAGGGGATGATAGGTAGCTTGCTTTACTTAACCGCAAGTAGACCAAATATATCTTTTAGTGTGGGTGTTTGTGCTTGGTACCAAGCTAATCCCAAGAAATCTCACCTTGTTGTAGTAAAGAGGATCATTCGGTTTGTTAATGGTACCGCAAACCATGGGATTTGGTACTCTTTTGACACTAATCAAAGTCTTGTTGGATTTAGTGACACCGATTGGGTGGGAAATTGTGATGATAGGAGATTCGAGTAGTTGCTTCTTCCATGGGAATAATCTAGTATCTTGGTTTTACAAGAAACAAAACTCAATTTCCCTATCCATGGCCGAGGCAGAATACATTGCCGCCAGTAGTGCTTGCACTCAATTGATGTGGATGAAACAAATGCTTGCCGATTATGACTTAGAGCAAGGTACTCTTACATTGTTTGTGATAACATGAGTGTCATAAACATTTCCAAAAATCTTGTCCAACATTCTAGGACAAAGCACATTGACATTAGACACCATTTCATAATGGAGTTAGTTGAGAACAAAACCATTGCATTGGAACATGTGGGAACAAATGAACAACTAGCGGATTTGTTTACAAAACCCTTAGACACTCTTAGATTTGGGAACCTTAGCAAGTCTATTGGGATTTGTCACTTGGGTTGAAAATGGTGTGTCTTGACCTCATATAGGGAGCTTAAGCAAAGAGAGCAAAGTTGCATGATCATGCATTGTGCTACATTAATATATTTTATACCTCTTATTTAATTGCTTGAGATGATTGGTTGTATATGCTTATATGTATTTTTCTTAATAAGTGTGCTACATTGCCTTGCTTGCAATCCATGTCATATTTATGCTCAAACATGAATTTTTAGAGTAGGAGATTTACTTTGGGAGTACTTTTTGAATGACCTATAATTGATCTCTATGACATGATGATTCTTTCCAATGACATGCTTAAAATGAAAAGTGTGAAATGAAAAGCGATATGTTTGATTGCAATATCTTGAATGCAAATTTGTGTGCAAAAGCAATATTGAGACTTAAATAAATAAGGATCTTAAAATCCAAAGTCTCTCTTTCTTTATTAGTATAACAAGGCTACTATCATACGGGTATCTCACCTAGAAAAATCAAATAGGGTGCAAAGTGGTTCATGTCTTGTTTTACTTATAAAGTTGGATAAAGTTGCTCTTTAAATTGAAATGCTTATAATCTATATATTTGCTTTATTCCATGACAAAAGGTGAAATTGGTTTGAATTCTATTGGAAACCTTTGTTGTTTACTTTGCCAAATACCATTTTTTTTGAACTTAAATGCAACATGTCTTGCATGCAAAGCATTTTTGTCACACATTTTTTTTTAAAATAAAACTCTTTGAATCTCTCTTACTTAATTGAGTTGCATAAAGTTGCTTGTATGACTATGCATATGTGCTTATGCTACAAGCTCTTCTTGCTAATGCTTACCTTTTAGGGGAGACCGCCTTTGCCTATCTTATGACAAAAAGGGGGAGTAAGGTTAGGGAGAATTTGTGCCATTCTTAGAGAGTAACCCATTTTGGGATGTTGCATTTAGGGGGAGTTGCATTGCATTGCATAATTACATTTTTTTTTTTTTATAGTATTGATTTATTTTTGGTAAGGCAATTGCAAATGCTCTTGTTATAAGCACCTCTCACACGCTTGTTCTTGGAAGGTATCTTTCTTGTTGATTGTGTGTAGGTTGGATTTTTCTACAAGCTTGGGATTGACTTGAAGATGTTCAAGACTTAGACTATGAGCTTTATTGTAATGTAGAAAAATTTGTTTACCAACATTTTTTTGTATTTGTGAGGTTGCTTTGTGAGTAGTGGTTTTGTCACGAAATAGCCAAAGGGGGATACTGTAAATGCCTCACTTTTTGATTGGCTTATTTCGTTGACAAAATCACAATAGGGTTCAATTATGTAAGGGTGGCTTAGGATTGAAGAATCCTCTTAAAATGCAAATGGACCTCATTGTGGACTTCAAGTGCTTCAAGAAAGGTAGCTTACTTGTTTTGACTCTTAATTGAAGAGATTTAGAATGCACACACACACATCTCATATATTCACATGTTTTGAATATCCTTGTGTGTCTCTTGTTTGAATCTTATGCATGTCATTCATTCACCTCACACTTGCACAACTAGCATATAGTCGAGGTGTGACTTGGTGCCTTAAAAAGAGAAGTTTTTCTCTTATCGCGGCTAGTACCGCTGCTGGTGCACATGCATGCACTGCGGTCAAGTCAGGTGCAAGTGTGCAACCGCTGCTTTTTTACGCCAGGCATACCGCGGTGGGTGCACCATGCCCCCAGAGCGGTCCTCACCACGTTAATTCTCAGCGCCTGTACGCTTGGCGTACCGCGGCTTGGACACCTTGTTCGTACTGCGATATGCGTAGCGGTCATAGAGACCTTTGGTTTTCCAATTGCCAAAACGACACCACTTCACTTTGGAGCCTCTATAAATATGTTACTTTCTCTTCTTAGATAACCTAGAGCTCATATTTTGTATTTCTTGAAAGCTAGAGAGTGACTTGCAAGAGAAGAAAGCAAGACTTGATTTTTTACCGTTCCAAACACGATCACCCATTATCCTTTCATGATTCATACACCATTTAGCATGTTCTAGGTATGATTTCTCATGGGTTTTCTTTATTGCTCACATGACTTGTAGTTAAAACATCATCTTCATCTTTTTACATGTTCTTGCTTTACAAGATAGCTTCTTTATGACTTGACTAGTTTCAAGAATGCTTTTTTTATTGTGTTTTGTGGTTTGTTTGTGATAGCTATTGCCTATAGGGTTTTATTTGCACATATAATTAAGTTGTATGCATGTCATATAGCCACATGATATCAATGAATGATTTTGACATGTTCATCCATGACTAGATAAGCTTAAATGTTTGACCTTGCATTTATGCACTTTGAATATTGTTCATATTCACATTAGGTTGTTTATCTCTTCTCTTTGAGAGTTAAGTCTTGTATTTACCTTTGGTAGTTTGCAAGCAAGAGCCTAGAATCACTATTAAAGGCTCGCGGGTAGCAAAGACGGATTAGTAATCATATAGGTGTGATGCGGTCAACCTAGATTGTAATCGTATTTACAAATAGTGGATTTGAGGGTTCGATTGGCAATTATGCCCGTGAGTTTTTTTTACCCTTTTAGGGTTTTCTTACGTAAAACAAATCATTGTATCATTTAAATTATTTCCGCACTTATTTTATATAATGATTTGTGTTAGAGATTAGGGGTGTTTGCAATTAATATTGACTAACCGAAATAGTTGGCGATTAATTTGGTTAAAACCTATACCTATTAGTTTATATATTTTCATTAGCTTATATATATATATAATCTATTCTAACATGTTATGTTGTTCCTGTAACTCCACCGTTCATTTAAAGGTACATCCTCTCTTTGTTTTATTTTTTAGTCATTTTTTATTATGTTCTTATCTATATAATTGTGTTTAAATTTTTGAATAATGTTAAATTGTTTTATTGAATACAAATAATACTATTTTGTTTACATTCCCTACTCTAATACCTCTCCTATACTTCTACAATTATAGAACTATAGGTACCATATTTTATAATATTGTTTGTAGATTCTCCTACTACGGTAGATAGGTACAGTATTTTATAGGGATAATTACCCCGGTTGCCATCGAATTGATGATACACTATCAAAATGGCCACTGGATTGGAAAGTTGTTCCAAAATGGCCATTTTTGACGAACTTTGTGACACTAACGGCCATTTCATCTAATTCCATCAAATTCCATTTAATTTCATCAAATGAGTGGCATTTTGGTAAATAGGGGGATGACATTGATTTATTTTAGATTTTTTTTTTTGAAAATCAATTTTTTCTTTTGTTTTTTTAAACGAATAATTATATTTAGTGTGTGTGTATATATATATATATATATATATATATATATGTAGCATATCTCAAATCTTTTTTAAGAAGATTAAAGCTACAAAATCTAAAAATTAAAAAACAAAGAAGAGACACGTGTATTGATCTAAACCATTTCTTTTGTGTTTTTGAAAAGAATAATTATATTTAGTGTGTGTATATATATATATATATATATATATACACACACACACTAAATATAATTATTCTTTAAAAAAAAAAATTGATTTCCAAAAAACATCTAAAATAAATTAATATCATCCACTTATTTACCAAAATATCACTCATTGAAAAATTGGTTTCCAAAAAACATCTAAAATAAATTAATGGCATCCCCTTATTTACCAAAATGACACTCATTGGATGGAATGGCCATTAGTGTCACAAAGTTTGCCAAAAATGGCCATTTTGGAACAACTTTTCAATCCAGTGATTATTTTGATAGTGTGTCATCAATTCGATGGCCACCGGGGTAATTATCCCTATTTTATACTGCTCCTGATAATCCCTTAATTTTGGGAGAAACATCTGATCAACCCATTAGTATAAAATAGATTTCTCAAATAATAAATTATTTAAATACTAATTTTTTTAAATAAAATATATATAGCTAGAAATAGATTTGAAAGATACTTAAAATTGTGGGTTACAAACATGTGTGCATAACAGCATGAGAAGTAGATGCATAAGAAAGTTTGGTATAAGAAAAAATAAAATAAAATAATATATATATATGTATGTATATATATATATATAGATTTTCTATTATCAATTCGTCCTGACAATAAATATATCAGGACAAAGAATGTGGACCACTAGATTTACATACTTCTCCATAATTTGTGGTTTACATTCTTCGTCTTGATTCGTCTTGATATAATTATTGTCAGGACGAACTGATAATAGAAAGACTGTATATATATATATATATATATATATATATATGGCTGCCCTTGAGTGCAACATGACACCATACAATTTTAAAAAACACATGCTTGACACATGACCCGTTAACCTGCTGTCCACCTTTAAACCCATATAGCCGGTCACCATTTGATCTCCCCAATTCAAATTAATGACACATCTTTCTGTTTCCCAAGGCATTAAATCTCTTCTTTTTAAAATTGAAACGCATTAATTAGATTTCAAATTTAAAAAGCAATGAATGCTTTTTTGAATATCAAAATTAAAACGCAGCCTTATTGGCCAAACCTGTCATGCATGCATGATAAATTTATGAAAACCTCACATGCATGCCTAATATATTTATGAATCCTGTGTTTATTCTATCGAACCTGTAAACCATATTTGGATTGGCTAATAAACTTTAATATGCTTAATGAATAGAGTGATCACATTATCTTAATATTTTCATATGTACACACCTTTTACTGTTTACAAGTCAAAAGTTGTGTTTGGTCTGTGTAAAATAACAATAAGGTTACAAATCCATGTGAACAAAATTATTTATACTTGATCACTATTTGTTATATGCGAGCACAATAGGGTTACAAATCCAAGTGAACACATTTATTTATAATTGATCACTATTATGTATATGCGATCACATTACGGTTACAAAAAAAAGTGATCACAATACTGTATATTCGATCAAACATACATCAATTTCATTTTATTTTTTTGAAATTTTGACGATGAACATAGCTGATATAATCATAGAGTGATCATGTTATGGTTATAGTGATCACATATATATTTACGGTCGTACGTACACACAACAGTCGTCTGTGATACATAAATACTGTAAAAATCCACGGTTTTCAATAATATTCAAAATTAGAAGTCAGATCACCACTAAATATTCTTCATTATATCTTATATTTGTCTACAAATTTTGCATAGAGTAACGTGTATGTTATGATTAATAGCCTCCAAGGAATGCATGGAATAACGTAAGAGATATCAATAGGTTTGTCACCCAATTGGCTAATCTTAATAAAATAAACAGCCGCCCACCCATGCATGACTGCTAATTAATGACATACTTTTTGTCTTCATCTCTTCATATGTTCATTTACTAATTTGTTCGTATCTTCATCTCTTCATATGTTCATTTACTTTTTTTTTTTTCAACTGTTCATCTTTTCATCTGTTCATCTCACCCCCACTCTCAAAACCGAAAAAGCTTCATATGTTCATTTGCTGATTTGTTCGTATCTTCATCTCTTCATATGTTCATTTACTCATTTCTTCATCTGTTCATCTCTTCACCCCCACTATCAAAACCGAAAAAGCTTCACATTTTCGAACCCCTATAACAATGTCCTCCATTTTAGTAACGAAACTGAGTTGCATACTATGTGCAGCCTGGAAAATTTCACTGAAATTGTAAAAGGCTTGACCACAAAACAGCGAGAATGCATTGAAGATATGGGATTTGGGGTGTTGTTGAACATTAACTGCCTTGTATTCCACCTCCTTTTATGCGAGATGTTACTAAAATCCATTGCACCGGAGACAAAGGAAATTGTGCTACATGGAAAGTCGATTCCAATGAGGGAGTCTGACTTTGAAAAAGTGATGGGGTTGCCTAACGGCAATCAGGAGGTCGAGTGTGACATGGGTGAATTTGACGAAACATGCATTAGGATGAAGAACCTTCTGATTAAAAGAAGTAAGAACGCGATTACTTTGTCAAGCTTGATGAAGAAACTAAAGACTATGAAAGATGCGGATGGTGTTTTCATGATTTCCTTCGTTTTGTTTATGATCTCCACCTTGTTATGCCCTCCGGAATCATCAAAAATCGACGAAGCATTGCTCACACAACTAAAGGATCCTAGACTAATAAGGCATAAGAAGTGGGCAACATATTGTTTTCTATATCTAATGGATGGTGTTAGAAAGTTCAAGGATGGAGTTTCAAGAAATTTTCAAGGTTGCATTCCGTTTCTTCAGATCTTCTATTGGGGATGTATTTCACAGAAAGAAGTGTATGTAAATAGAGTCCAAGTACCTGTGGTTGCTTGGAGCAAAAACAAGGCTGCAGCACTTCATAAGTTGGTGGCGAAAGATAACTTTTTTTACAGCTCTACAGTAGAGGTGGACGAGCCATACTGGGCTGTAAAGCACCTTAGTGTTGAACACGAAGTGGAAAATTTGAAAGTAAAAGTTGCTGCTATTGAACAGTCAGTCGAACATCTTTCATCCGTGCAAAAACTTGTCGAAATACCATATTTGGTGGAAAATGCATTCACACCCATGTTCGAGAGGTTTAAGGTTGAGATGTTGAAATTGATTACAAAACAATGCAATCAAGCTGGCCACGTCGCTTCCCATGAGAGAGTATGGTTTTGTCGTTTTCAATTTAATTCTCCATGTTTTTTATTCCACCAACCCCACACACACACACTCACACTCACACTCACACACACATATGTATAGTGTACTGTTTTGATTTGGGAACATCCTTTTGGAATATATTAATGAAGAAATCTTTGATTCTTTGTATACCCCTTTAAGAGACGGTTGTCGTCTGCTCAAATACAGAGTCTTTTTCACGTAGCTCGTACTTAACTAGACAAAAGACATGGCTGCAACACAGTACTAAAAAGAAAAAAGTTCCAGCCGGTAAATCTAAGGTTGAAATCCATTTGAAACTAGATTCTGGAAGGACGAGGAGACGATTATTATTTTCTTCAAACAGCCCTCTCTCATCATTTTCAGATGATGACATTCATTTGTTGAACGTTTTGTTCGGTCACCTAACAAAAGAAAATTTAAGGTAAAACCGATTTCACTTCACTATTTTTGAATGTTCATCACGTTTCTGTTTGATAAATTACTGTGGTCAGTGTTTGATATTGTTCCTTTTTTCAGTAATGTGTAGTCATCATATGTTGTTGACAATCGTATACAATATTGTCTGATTTCAATTAACTGGTTTCATTCAGTGAACCAATCATTGAGAATGAGTATTTTTGCCTACGTTGGAAAGATGTTCTGGAAAATCTTTTGCCCAGAAAGTGGTTCAATGATACAATGAGTCACGATCCATAAATGTTTTCTTACATAATAAATCCAATGTAATCAACTCTTGATAATTTATCAATTGTGCAGCTCATTAACATGGCCATGTACAATATATCCTGTGATTCCTCAAAACATGTGTGCTATCTATCGACATACTTTTCGGTTAGCCCATTAAACCTTACTTAATTTTTAAATTATTCTTTTGAACAAATACATGGACTTGATTGCCGAATTGAATTGCATTGGAACATATATATGTTAAGGTTCTTACATCCCATTCATGAGCAGGTTTATGCAACAACTACTTGGTTGAAAGAATTGACGGCGGTGGAACGTGTTAGCAATCTTAAATTTTATGAGGGATTTGAGCAACTTTGTAAAAAGATTTTTATTCCCATGAACGACAACAAAAAGCACTGGTTCTTATTGGTGATAAATGTATCAGGCAAAAAAGCTGAAGTATGGGATAGCTTACCCGTGGATAAGGAAAACAAAAAGAGAATGGAGTCGGCAAAAGAAGTTGTTAGTAATCCTTAATTACCTATTCATTTACGCAAGAATGATTTTGTTTTTAATGTAAAAATGATATGATATGCAGCTTGCGTTTCTGGACCGGTACTTTTCGGAATGTCTCAAGTTAAAGATGAACTTCAAATCCTTTACAGTCAATGCCTTCGCCCAATGTCCTGTACAGCCTAATGATTTTGATTGTGGTTTATTTATGAAGTCCAATTGTATGCAGGCTTCAAAGAGCTGGTTCAATGAGACTAATGTATGTGAATTTCCTACCTTTTTTTTTATTATTTTTTTCTTTCTGGTTAAGTCCTCTAAATGTTTGTAAGGATTCCCATATCTTGATTGGCTTATTTCATGGACAAACCATGTGTTGGGGATTGTATGTAAGGGTAGCTTAAGTGGTTCATAATCAAGCTCAAGACCCTCTCATGTCCTCAAGGTTGATAGCACCAAAGGTAAACTTCTATGTGCTTAATTTGCTTTGAAGAGATTAGTTGCACACACACACTCACATCTCATGCTTAATTTGTTTTCTTGTACGTTGTGTATGTGTTGTTATTATGTGCTCATTAATGTTCATTTACATCTTTTCTTGCATGCCTTACATGATTGCATTTTGTTGACCAAAGTCATGTTCATTCTAGACTTAGGATTGCATTCATTGTGATGGGCGCTGTACAAAGCGCTGTACGAACAGCGCCCATATAAGCGCTATACAGACCTGATCGATTTAAATCGGTCGCTGTACAGGCGCTGTATAAAGCGTTGTACGTACAGCGCCACTCTGTTTTCTCGAGAGATCAAAGTATGGGCGCTGTACAAGAGGCGCTCTACGTACAGTGCCCAAGGCAAATATAGTGTAACTTATCAAAACGCACCACTTTGGTTTTGACACCCTATATATATGCCTCTATGACTTTAGGTCATTCAAGTGAGTTGATTTTCAGATTTCATACTTAGAATATTTTTCAAGCAAAGAAAAATACAAAAGAACTCACCTTTAACCACTCAAATCAAATCCTTTGTGCATCAAATTTCATATTGCATCTTCTATGTCTATATAGAAAGCATCCATGTATGGGTTTGCATCATCACAACTTGCTTGGTAAGATTTTGATTAACTTCATCTTATTTTAGTATTTTTACTACCAAGCCATCTCTTTTAAATTACTTGTATGTTTTAGATCATATGCTAAATACAAGAAAAGAGAATTAATTGTGATGAATTGATTGAGTGTTGTTTTGTGATAGCTAATTAGGTTTTTGCTTAATCTTGATTAGCTAAGCTATTTGACATGTCATTTAGTTCTTGATATTTAGGATTGATTTAATTGATTATATCATCATCCTAGATAAGCATCTAAGGTTCCCTAGCCTTGTTTGTTATTTGAATATTCATACATATTCACATAGGTTGCATAATCTCTTCATTGAGAATTAAGACTTGGGGCTAAGGTTGCTTAGGCCTCAAGCAATTAGAACTAGAGCCACTTTTAAAGGCCCGCGTGGTAGAAGTGGGGGTTTATTGACCGGAGTGTTAGACGAGGTCTACATAGGTTGTAAACTCCATTTCAATTAGTGGATTTTGAGGTTCGAGTGTGGCGCACTAAACAGCCTGTGGTTTTTTCCCAGTGGTTGGGTTTCCATGTATACATCAAGTGTTATTTAAATTCCGCACTATATTACACTTGCTTGTATTTTTAACTAGTAGGGGCATTTTCGTAAAATTGACTTGCATGCGAAAATTAGGTAATAATAGTTAAAATCTATTCACCTCCCCTCTAGATATATTTATCATACACACCGAGCGTTTATTTGTGAACTTTCAATGTTCAACTCTAACTCTTTGAATGATAATGTCAAATATAATGCAGTACAACTCTGAGTATTATAGGTTGAAACTTGCTTTGGATCTTGCAAAGCACCACACAAACCGACTGCTCAAAAATCTGAAAGCAACTTCATTACTAGAAAAAGCAAGCTGCTTGGCGGTCCCACCAAAAACCCTAGCTTTTCCTGTGTTCAAGCCAAAAGGCTCGAGACGTGATCATAAGGCAAAGGGTAGAACAGAAAATATGGCTGCAATTTATGCAAAAGGTTTTCAATGTGGTTGGACATCTCAACGTCGCAGCGGATGATACAGATCTTGATTGTATGATTGTGAATTGTGATTGTTCAATGTGATTGAGATCGTGAATGTATGGTTGTGCATTTAGATTGTTCAAGCATGTTTTCAATGTGATTGTTCAATCAAAGGGTGTCGCTCTCACATAACTTACCTTGGACATTATAAGCAAGATGACCATGCATTGTGCCTTAACGTTTTTTTTTTTTTTAGATAATATGGAGTTTGGACAGAAAATGAATACAAATTTTACTTTAATAGTTACACTGGAGTTGTGCATATTTCTCATTTTTTATATTTTTGCCAAATTGAACAATCAAATTTAAATTAAAAAGGACAACAATGGATAATATAGATCAACATCACTATTATTAGAGTTTGTGAACAAGCGAATTTAAACTTAAACTGAAATATATTATCACACCATTAAAGAACTGATTACATAGAAGTGGGTACATACAACGGCAGTTAAAGCGCATAATAACAAACAAAGGAAAGAGGAAATATTGCAACTACGTGAACAGTCAGTCCATTGCACCTTTGGCTTTAATGGGATCAAAGCAACGTGAACAGTTAGTCCAAGAGAGTTGTTTGTTGTTTGTTTTGAACTGCAAATTTATTTCAAGAGGCTAAACAGAGCCTAGCAAAACAAACAACATAGAGGCACATCCCACTCAGGAGACCAAAACAAACAACAAACAAACCCAAAAACTACAAGACCACCAGTTGCCAAAAACCAAAGCAACCACAACAAAAGCCACATTATTTTCAACTCAACTGTATTTCAGTTTGCATTCATCTAACCTGAGGTCACCGCAAGTCTCAAGCATTGATGCAAAGGAGGAAAAAAAATTCAAAGTGAAATAAACAAATTATTTTATACTAAGTTTATATTATGTAAGATTTTTAGGAAAATGTAGCATCAAATTCCAACTTCCATTATTATTCCCTACTACAAATATTTATGGACATATATCAAGACTACAAAATTGGACAAAAAAGTACTTTATTTTGATAACAAATCATAGGATGTCCCATAACTTTGCCTACTAAAAAAGAACTAGGTATTTTTGTTTGTTTATTTAGAATAATTAACGAGTTTAATTCGGGACTGATTGATTATGTCCTATTCTAATAAATGGCATTTAATAACCAATTACTAGAAAAGAAAAAAGAAAAAAGAAAAACATGTGCATCATTTTTGTTAGGTAGGTAATGGTTCTTAAGCTTGTTCGATATGTATTTTTTATGTACAAATGTAACATCCCAAAAAGAAACGTAGATATAGATAGAGAGGTATCACAAATAACTCTGTGAATAGAAAATACACAACGTGCAAAAGATGTATTGAAACACAAAACTGCTCTAAACGAAAGATAAGTTAAAAAAACAACATTAAAATAAATAATAATATGATTACAGAAAGAAATCCTAGATTACACTACTAAACCGAAACGTCTTTCAATAAGTAGTAGCAGACGATCGCATTCATCCATTAACCTGTTGACTTCATTGATTTTAGCTTCCACCTCCATCTCCAGCTGCATGATGCGGATATCGGCATCTACGACCTTCTTGTTCTCATCCCTCCAATCATCTTCCATTTTCATGCAACGTATGCATTCTTTGGCTAGTGCATCCTCAACAATTCCTTTCCTCTCCGACAACAAATCATCAATCTCATGGATGATGGAACCATTGTAAGTCATTTTCCTATTACAGAGAGAACTTAGTTTCGTACAAACCCTAGGTTGCTTTAACAGGTTAACACTCCTTATATATAGCATCAGTTAATCTATTAATTAATTAATTAATTTAATATTTATTTTCATAGTAATCGAAGAAGTAATTAACATCACCCCTAGCAACGCCGATTTAACAGTCTAATGACCTATGTTGACGGTGAAATTTGGATTGCCACGCACTCAACAATTATATCAACTCAAAATAAAGCAAGAAAGTAATCAATGCATGCAAGAGACAGATTTTACGTGGAAAACCCTTGAATGGGAAAAAACCACGGCGCCCCAAAGGGCAGGAAAAATAATACTAGGCTTATTGCTTCGTTACACACTCAGATCTCTCATACAATTGCTCTCTTCTCTCTCTACGTTTTCAAACCCCTTCCTCGTGGGATAGATGGTTCTATTTATACATGATAATTAGGGTTTCCCCATGATTTTAGCCGTGTTAGTGGTAGGATTTCCTCTTTGATTTGTACTAGGAATCCCACGTTGCAACGGATTAGGATAAGTTTCCTATCTTTTCCTTTTTATGATTCCTCGTTGTCACGGGTCTTCCGAAAGTTAGGGTTTATTTCTGTGTTTCTGCCGAGTCAGTTTGCACTTAGTAAGCTAATGTAGCGAGTACTTTCATCTCTGGGTATCACCCTTTCGGTGACCACGTTTTTGTTCCTGGCGAGTACATATCCTGATCTGGTGACCACACCTTTGACCTATTGACTTGGGACTTGTTGACATGCTGTCTGGTCCACATTTCTCCTTTGACTTGGTCAACGAGTGACGTGGCAACGTCTTCCCTATCATTTGTTGATTCCTTTGATGACGTGTCTGCCTGGCGAAATCACACATACAACAATACCCCCATAAATACTTTGAGCTGAGTGAATATCTTGGTCTTCCAATTCGTTTATCTCTGCGAACAGTATTTATATCCATACTTAGGCTTTTCGGCATGCTTTGTAAATATTTTCCCTCCTTTTTATTTTCACCACGTGTTGAATTTTGTTAGCTGTCTCTTCCGGTGCAAGCCTTCATTTATGGCCACAAGATTTCTGCTTACTCTAACGCTATGGGATGACGTGATGACCGTTGGGTGTTTCCTGAGGTACCACGTGTCCACTATTTGATGGGTGTCACTTCGGTTGTCTTTTACGACTATCGTTCACCTTACCAATACTTATTTTTCTTGATTTTTGAATTTTAAAAATTCCCTCTTGTAAGGTTCCCAATTGTTGATTGGCTAATTTCGTGGACAAACCACATGTTGGGGTACTTTGTAAGGGTAGCTTAGGTATTGGTTTTATTGTTCGAAGCCCTTTGAAGACCTTGTGTTGATAAGCACCGAAGGTAATTTTCTTTGTGCTTACTTGACTTGAAGAGATAGTTGCACACACTCACAACTCATGCATATGTCTTATCTTTGTATGTTGTGTTCATTTGTGTTGTGCATTAATGCCTATTTTCATCTCTTCTTGCATGTTAAATGATTGCATCTAGCTTATTAATTGCCATAACTTGTTAAGCATTAGGTTGCATTGTTTTCACACTCACACGTGCACTTATTGCATGTTTCTTTTGTGTGAAGTGGCTTAGAAGGCTTGCCCTTCTTGTGCCGCGGTTGTGCTGCCGCGGTTGCCTAATTTTGGCATACCGCGGCATGCAAGCGACAGAGACTTCCATGTCTCTGCCGCGGTTCATCTGCCGCGATGCCACAACCGCGGCAGTCGAGCGACATCAATGTCTTTGCTGTGCCGCGGTTATAGTGCCGCGGTTGAGCAACCGCGGCAGGCGACCCACAGAGATATTTTTGGTGCGTTTTTTCAAAACGACCACACTTCACTTATGGCCCCTATATATATAACACTTTGACTTTAGGTCAGCCAACTGAGTTCATATTCAGATTTCATACTTAGGATATTTTTCAAAGAGAAGAAAAATTCCAAGAACTCGTTTTTAATCACTCAAACACTTTTTCATGATCATCAATCATCATCTAGTATCATCTTTGATCTTCTAGATGACATCTTGCATGGATTCTTCATCATACTTTGCTTGGTAAGCTTTTCACTAATATCTTACATATTTTGTGATTATTCTTAACTAGCAATCTCAATTAATTACTTGTATGTCATTTTATATTCTTTGAATACAAGTTTGAGATTAGTATGATGTATGTTTGAGAAGTTGTATTGTGATAGCTAATTAGGTTTTGTGCTTAATCTTGATTAGCTAAATTATTTGATTGAACATGTCATTTAGTTTTGATATCTAGGATTGTTCTTAATTGCATATTAATCATCTTAGATAAGCATATAGGGTTTCCCTTGCTCTATGTTGCATTTTGGATATTCACATATATTCACTTAGGGTTGTATTCTCTTCATAGAGAAAGTAAGTCTTGTGTGTAGCATCCGGGATTAGGTTGCTTTGATCGCAAGCAAAATTGGACTAGGTTCACTCATACCGGGATTAGGTAGGTGTGTGATTACTTCCGGGATTAGGTTGTAATCGTTTGCACATTTAGTGGATTCGAGGTTCGAGTGTGGCTTACTTACATAGCCCGTGGTTTTTCCCGTGAGGGTTTCCACGTAAAAATCAAGTGTTGTTTTAATTTCCGCACCATATTACACTTGCTTGTTTATATTATCTTGAGGGCAATTTCGTAATTTTGACTAACACGAAAAATTGGGTAAAAAGCGTAAAATCTATTCACCCCCCCTCTAAATAGTTTTATACACACCGTGCTATATTTAGTTTCACCCCTTTTAATGCAAAACGCCTTTCTACCCTATTAATTCTGGCGGCTCCATTAATTTCTCCTTTATCGAAACGAAATCGTTCTATTTCTCCGCTTAATTCCCTTTCTCTCTTTTCTCATCGGAAATTCATAGAAGCACTCTTCTTCCTCTCTCCGATTGAGAAGCGTTTTCATCGAGCTTGGTCGTAGCAGTTCGTTAGCTTCCCTAGATCTTCTGTGCATTTTCGCTCTCCAAGGTTTTTCTGGTGAGTTTTCATGGACCCTTCTCTGCGTTCTTCCTTTTTTATTGAATGATGCAAGCTTTGGAGCTTGGTGATAAGGTTACTGCAGATAAAATTGAATCGTTGATTCATAATTTTCACCCGGATTCTCCTACCCAAATTTCTGTTTATGTTCCTTCTGCCCAGGAAAACTATATCCCTGATGCTTCTTCTCCCTCATCTTTTGGTAGTGATTCTCTGATGACGACGAGGACTTCCAAACCAGGTGGCAGTAGACGACGGGCTTCAAGGGCTCCTCGCGGGTCTCTGCTGGATGCTCAGACCACCGTTGATTCAGATGTTAATGATCATCAGAAGAATATACTACATTTCTTAGCTGACCACCCGTGTTCTTTTGACTGCGAAATCAATGTGGTTGGCGAGGAGAAACTTCGCAAGTACAGAAGTCGCTTCGAAATCCCGGACTCAGTGATTCTGACGCTTTCGGGTAATCAAGCGGTGTGGAATCCTCCCGAAAATACGGTCGCCATCTATGGTGCCATGCTCAACTGTGGGGTAACCCTTCCCCTTCAGCCTTTCATCGCTCGGTTTCTTGCGGAGGCTCAGATTGCACCTGCCCAACTCGCCCCAAATAGCTATAGGATCCTGATGTGTCTGTGTTTGATGTGGAAGCTGAAGGGTTTTGGACCCCCTACGCCCCGTGAGATTCACCATTTCTATCCCTTAAGGCAAATGGGTAATAGCGGGACGTATTTCTTCTTTTCTTCGGCTATGGAGAACTGGATTCCTGAGGGTGTGGCGAACCCTGGACAGGTAGAAGTCTCTAGTGATGAAAAGAAGAAAGGTTTCATTTGGGGTTTCCCTACCTCAAATAAGAGGTGGAAGAACAGTTGGTTCTTTGTTGGTGGCAAATGGGGCAGAAATGTGCCAGCCAGTGGTCGCCGTAACCTTTCGACGAAGAAAGTTCCCAGGCACTTCACTTCTTTTGAAGCCTGGTCGAAGGCAATCCCCGTTTTGCTGGATGGAGAGATCTCTCATCTTGTTGTGGCAGCCGTCCTTCCTTTAGATGAGAGAGGCCGACCATTCCTCTTGGATGAGGAGAAGATGATTACCCAGCGGATTTTTTCGCGTTTGCCTGCCAGACTTCTTAGCCGTAAGTTTTACCTGCCTTCCTTTAATGTTATCACTCTGTTTGTTCAATTGGTAACGCTTTGGTTGCTCTTTGCAGTGTGTGACTTTGACACAGTTTGCGATATGCAAGCCCGGGCAGTGAAGAACTCTGAGGCTGCCAGCAGAAGGCATGCTGCTGGCTTGGCCAAAGAAGGAATCGCCGATCCTGATGGTGGTGATCCTTCAGATGGTGAAGACACTGGCGATGTTTTAGGGGGCAGTGCTGAAACGGGTCAGCCTCCCGCCTGTCAGGAAGTTGCTGAAGTTGCTGCCAATGCCTCCAGTCGTAAGGGTAAAGAAAAGGTTGGGGTTTCAAGGGCAGGTGATGACATTCCTACTTTCGACTCCAATGTCCCTGAAACTCGTCTTGATCCGGCCAGCGATTTGAATCCTAGGGTTGGCAGGGGAAAGCACCCCGCCAAGAGTACCCCCGATCATACTGTTCGACCCCCAAAACGGGCGTCAAGGGTTGTGCAATATGTAGTTTCTTCAGATGAGGAGGGTGCCGGTGAACCTGTGCTCGCCGAGGCTCTCTCTACTCAGACAGCTACTCACGAGGATCCTACCGAAGGGACAAATGCAGCGGTGCCTCCTCCTGAAGAGGTTAACGAATTGAATGTCCCTGCTCCTACTCTGCCCAGAGTAGCCTTTCCTCCGGCGGCTGTGGGTGAGCCGAATGTTTCTTCTATAGGTCAGCCTAGGCCGTCTGGTCAGCCAGAGTCGTCTGGTCTGCCAGAGTCGGCTGGTCGGCTGGTCGGCCAGAGTCGGCTGGTCAGCCAGGTCCATCGAAGCAACCTGGGGCTTCTACTTCTCCATCTGGTTCTAGTTCAGGTGTTGCCCGTGAAGCTCCTCCCGTGGGATCAATTGAAGCCGATGAAGGGACCGTGTCTCTTTCTGATTTCTCGACTACCGAAATTTGCTCGCATTTGATCAACCACAACATGTACATTGGTGAGGGTTGGGAGCATGTGAAAGGCAAACCCTGTAACAGAAAGATGGAGTTTTTCTTTAATTGCCACTCTCTGGTAAGCTTCTCACCACAATCCTGTTATATCTCTGTTTATATATACTTCCTATTTCATATGTTTCTCTTTTCAGATGATGTTTGAGTTGGCTGAAAGCTATAGGCATGGGAACAAAGTTTCCAGGGAGAGTAAACGTCTGCGAGAGCAGGCTTCTATTTTGGCTGCTGAGAAGCTCTCTGCTGAAGAATCCCATGCTCAACAGCTCGCTTAACTAAGAGAGTCCGCAGATGGTTATTTGTCTGCTCAGCTAGCTGCCGAAGAAAAATTGTCTGCTACTGAGGATGAGATTCGCTTGCTGAAAGAGCAGTTGTTTGCTAGTCAAGAATCCCTCGCAGCGCATTTAGAGGCTGAGCGACTAGCTGATGAGGCTAAAGAGAAAGCTGAATGTGAGGCGTTCGACTTACATAACCAGTTATCTTCGCATGATGTCATCTTCAATGACCTAAAAGCTGTTTTGGAGGTGAAGCGGTTGATTGTTTTAAGAGATCCCCTGCCTATGATGCGCTTTTATTACGCGAATTTGAACGAGGCATGAGGCAGTCGAAGAAGTTCTTCGCCATGAAAGATCATTCGAATGAAAAAGCTCTAAGGCGCTTCGACAAGTCTCTTCAACGGCATATGGCCAGCGCAGTGGGTTCAATTAAAGAACAGAGACAACGATGGAAAGCCCACTGTTGTTATACCAGGACTGAGCCCTATCCCATGCACTTAGAAATTCCCAGTAAGCGTGCCTTCAACACCTACTACTCTGGTCAGAAGGGCAGCTTTTCTGGTTCTGGTGCTGAACCCGATTTAGGTCCTGTTGCCGGTAGGGATTATGGGCCTTTCATGCCGGATGGGGATGAAGAGGTAGTCTGGCCTTCTAAAGATGAGATTGAGGATGATAAAGACAGTGAGGATCCTCCGACAGCTAGTTGAGATTATGCCATACCTTTTTGTACTGAGTTTTCGGCTTTGTTATTTTTATTATTCAGCTGCCATTGCTGAGTTTTTGGCGTACTTAGTGTTTGTTAGGACATATCCGACCATACACCAAATTTTATTTAAGCATACTATTGTTTTTTATTCAGCTGCCATTGCTGAGTTTTTGGCGTACTCAGTGTTTGTCAAGACGTATCCGACCATACACCAAATTTTATTTAAGCATACTATCGGGACGTCTCCCACTTTTGCTTTTGACTTTAGTCATTTTATTTTCAGCTAGCTTTTTTCGACCCCCAGCGTTTTTCCTTGAGATGTCTCATGTACGCTTTTTGATCGGACGCTTCTCGCGTCTTTCTGGGGGTTTTGTTCTACCATCGGTGGCGGTCACCGATCGGTTTTATGATAGGTTTAGGCTGTGGTGTCGTGTTCGCCTTTAGCCTGCTATAATTTTTAGTTATCTCACTCGCTTCTGCTGCTGCGAGTATTCAACTCGTCTTTACGCAACGACGAGTCACTTATGATGCATGATGGCGAGTAATCTTTGGACACTGGTTACTTTCAGTGGCGAGCCAAATCTTGAGTTCTCAGTAATAAATTACTCTTTATTGAATATCTCCTGCAACTTTTTAACAAAGTAAAAAGGAAAAGAAAAAAATGCTAAAAAAGGAAAAAATGCTTAAACAGAAAACATCAAAGTAAATTCTGAAAGGCGGTGAAGCAGTCAAGGGTAGTATATTTACAGGTATTACGTATTGCATGGTCGAGGTAGTTCGCCGAAGCCCTCTCGAGTAATGCGATATGCCCCATGACCAGTTATGCCCGTAATTTGATAGGGCCTTTCCCATTTATATGCGAGTGATCTTACAGCTTTGTCTCTGGTTCTTGGACTTACTCTTTTCAGCACCAAGTCGCCGAGTGCAAATTTTCTTTCACGTACATGTGAGTTGTAATACTTGGCCGCCCTTTGCTGATAGGCAGCGTTTCTTATTTGTGCACGTTCTCTCCGTTCTTCTAGCTCGTCCAGGCCACATTTTAGCATATCAATGTTTAGTTCTGGCTAGAATAGTTGTACCCTTGGTGAAGAAAAGGATGTTTCCACGGGGATGACAGTTTCAGCTCCGAAAGCCATAGAGTATGGGGTCTCACCTGTTGAGCTTCTTTCTGTAGTTCGATACGCCCATAGTACCTGTGGTAACTTCTCTGCCCAGCTACTCTTCTTTGCAGCTAGTTTGGCCTTTAGGTTCTGCTTTATGATTTTGTTTACTGCTTCAGTTTGACCATTTGTCTGTGGATGTGCTGGAGTTGCGTAGTAGTTGTTGATTCCATACTTGTCACACAACTCCCTGAATATCTTGCCATCAAATTGGGTTCCATTGTCAGTGATGATGGTGTTTGGTATCCCGAATCTATATAGGATATTTTTCTTCACAAAGCTTGTAGTGTTTTCTTCTGTTATGTGCACCAATGACTCGGCTTATACCCATTTTGTAAAATAATCCATAGCCACAATGGCATGTTTTGCTCCTCCGAGTGCTGTTGGCATTGAACCGATCAAGTCAATTCCCCACATGGCGAATGGCCAAGGCGAGGTAATACTCTGCAAGAGTTCCGGTGGTTGGCGAATGTTGTTTGCAATTTTCTGACATGCCTCACACCTTGCTGCTACCCTTTTAGCATCGGCGAACAATGTTGGCCAGTAAAAACCCTGTCTTAATGTTTTGTGGGCTAGGCTGACACCTCCAGCATGATTAACACAATTTCCACTATGTATGCTTCTCAGGATCCCTTCTGCTTCTTTAGGCCCGACACATCTCTGCAGTGCCCTTGAGTACCCTCTCTTGTACAGTTCTCCATTGAGTACTGAATATCTTGTAGCTCTGTACTTCAGTCGTTTTACCTCCAATGGATCGCTTAGGAGTACATCATTGACGAGGTATTCTTTGATTGGTGTTATCCAGCTATCTGTTTCGCCGAAGACTGCCCCAACTTCCATTTGTTTAACTATACTTAGCTGCAGTAGGTGAATCATGGGAATAGTTCTGGGCCAGATGTTGATTGTGGCGGATGCCAATTTAGCCAAGGCGTCAGCCTGTTCGTTTTCTTCTCTGGGAATCTGGATAATCCTGTACTCTTTAAACCTCCCCAGCAGCTCCTTTGCTAATTTTAGGTAAGTGATCATGTTTTCGTCTCTCGCTTGGTATTCATCTAACACTTGATTAACAATGACTTGGGAGTCGCTGAAAATTTCCACCTCATCGGCTCCTAGAACTGTGCAAACTATTAGTCCTGCTATGAGCGCTTCATACTCGGCCTGGTTGTTAGTCGCTGAAGTCAAAACACAAGGCACAATCTACTGAATCTCCTTCCGGGGTTGATACCACTACCACTACCCCTGCCCCGCTGCCATGCGTGTTTGACGACCCGTCAACGCGGAGTTGCCACCTGAATGTTTTCTTATTTTGTTCCACCATCATCCTTGCTACTTCCATGCTTGGTTCGGTGAACTCTGCCACAAAATCTGCCACTGCTTGGCCCTTGATTGCTGTCCTTGGTAGATACTCTACATCAAACTCACTCAATTCGATTGCCCACTTGGTTAGTCTACCGGATACCTCTGGCTTCTGCAAAATCAGTTTCAGCGGGCAATTGGTGTATATTCCGATTTTATGAGCCTATAAATACGACCTTAACTTCCTCGCCGCTGTTATTAGAGCGAGTGCCATCTTCTCGGCTGGCGAGTATCTTGTCTCGGCTGGTAACAAAGCTTTGCTTGTGTAATATATAGGTTTTTGAACCCCCTCTTTCTGTCTCACCAGTACAGAACTTGTGGTTGCTTCAGAGACAGATAGATACATGTAAAGTATTTCTCCGGCTACTGGTTTTGACAGCAGTGGTGCTCGCCCGAGGTACTCTTTCAAGGCTTGAAAAGCCTTCTCACAATCTTCGTTCCACTCGACCCTTTTGCCTTTCTTGAGAGCTTTAAAGAATGGTAGGCACCGGTCCGTTGATTTTGCTATGAACCTGTTTAATGATGCTAAGCACCCTGTGAGTTTTTGGACATCCTTCAGGGTCTTTGGGGAAACCATTTTGGCTAATGCCTGGATCTTGTCAGGGTTCACCTCTATGCCTCTCTGATGCACTTGATATCCCAGGAACCTTTCAGACGGTACGCCGAATACACACTTTGCAGGGTTCAGCTTCATTCCGTATCTAGTTAACACATCGAATGTCTCTCTCAGGTCATCTACATGCTTGTCAGCCGTGACGCCCTTTGTTAGCATGTCGTCAACATATACCTCCATATTCATCCCTATTTGTCTGGCGAACATCTTGTTAACTAGGCGCTGGTAAGTTGCTCCAGCGTTCTTCAGGCCGAATGGCATGACTGTATAGCAGTATAACCCTTGATCCGTGGTGAATGCTGTTTTCTCTTCGTCTGGCTTGTGCATCTTGATTGGGTTATATCCTGAGTATGCATACATGAAGCTCAACGTCTCGTGTCCGGCCGTTGCATCGACCAACTGGTCGATTCTTGGTAGTGGGAAGCTATCCTTGGGGCAAGCCTTGTTTAGATCGGTGAAGTCTACACACATCCTCCATTGATTGTTCTTCTTTTTTACAAGGACTACGTTCGCCACCCATTCCAGATATTTAACCTCTCCGATTGATCCTGTTATTCCTACGGTGAGTAATTTAGAGATTTCCTCTTTTATTGCTGCGCTCCTCTCCGGGTTAAAGCTTCTCCTTTTCTGCACCACCGGTTTGCTTTTTTCGTCTACGGCTAGGTTGTGCGAGATCACGCTTCTACTAATCCCTGGCATGTCTTCATGGCTCCATGCAAAGATTTCCTTGTACTCTATCAGCAAGTTTGATACATCTCTCTTGACTTGTTCGGCCAGCCTTGCACCAATCTTGACTGTTTTATCAGGTTCCGTCTCGTCTAGAACAATAAACTCAGTGGGCTCTTCTTTTTCCCTGCTCGCTTTATCCCTTGGATCCAATTCAAAAGCTCCTGGATTTTCTTCTTGTATTTCCTTGTTTACCTCAAATATGCTCAAGGTTTCTACTCTTGTCTTGTCTTTGAAAATTGAGAGGTTAGCACGGCAGGCCATCTCCTATGATCCTTTTAATTCCCCAACCCCAAACTCTGTAGGAAATTTTACTTTCAATGCGTGGGTTGAGGTGACTGCTCGGGCTTTGTTCAGGAATGATCAGCCAAGTAAAGCATTATACGGCCAGTTGTGAATGTCGACCACGACGAAATCTAGTAGGATCGTTCGTCAACACGATGCTGTCCCAAACCTCACCGGTAGCTTCACGGTCCCCAACGATCTTACTTCTGTGCCCCCAAAACCTTTCAATGGTACATGGAAGGGCTCCAGATCTTTCCTGTCCAGTCGCAGCTCATCGTATACTCTGGCACTTAAAATGTCGGCTGAACTCCCGTTGTCTATCATTACTCGGAGTACATCCCTGTGTAGTATTTGAACCCCCACTACAATTGCATCGTTGGGCTTGGCTGTAGGGAAAAATAACAAAAGTAGTACACGCAGCGGAAGCGATACTAAAATTAGGTTTAGTGACTTTTAAAAATTTTTTCCTTTATGAACCTTAAACCCTTTTAATCAATAAACATGCATATACATTAACAAAAAGTAGATTACCTTTTGTCGCGTGATCCGATTGACTTACGTCGATGGTAATCCGCAAGACCTTCAATCCGAGCACGAACGTGGATCACCTAGGAGCGTGGTCTCCCTTTTCTTTGAATTGCAAACCTGTGAATGGACAAAACAAAACTTTTCTTTTCATTGTTAGTCACAAAACAATCAAAAGAATGTCTAAGATTATTCCGGTCACTTTTGAGTTCTCAATCTAATGATCGAAACTCGCGTGAACCTAGATCGATATCGTATACACAAGCTTATTGATGATTAAGCAATAGTATACTATCAAAGAATAATCTAACACTCCTTTTTGTCTTAGTAGAATAAAAATTCTCTATGAATGAAGAAGAAGAAGAAAAATAAAATCTCAAGCACACTTGTGTGTGGTGGCCGAACCCTATAAGAACACTTATATAGGTTGGCCGAATTTTTCTTCTTTTTCCTTTAGGGTTGCCGAATTCTATGTAGTTTTAGATTAGGGTTGGCCGAATTTCATCATGTCACTTATATAGGGTGACCGAAATTCAACCCTAATTCTTTTCAACTTTATAGACTTCAAACCCTAATCCAACTCATTGATTTTTATTCTTTTATTTTGACTAAATAAAAAGACTCCTTATTTGATTAAATAAATAAAATTAATTTATTTATTTCCTTATCAAACAAGTCTTTTACTTTTAGGAAAGATTTGTTTCTTTAATTAAACAATTAATCAATAAATTAATTAATTCTTATTTAATTAAAACAAATGAAACAAAATAATATATTAGGTTAAAACATTAACCTTGCCGCCCCACTTGTATAAGATTGGGCCTAATATTATTTTCTTATTTCATTTAATCCATTGGACTTTAAATAAAAAGCCCACATGTGAACCAGACCCATTCTTACTAAAAGAAACAAGCCCACATGTCTTTCATTAATATATTAATATAATTGAGCAGCCCATTATTTAAATAATGTGCAAATTATATTCTTAATATATTAAATGCAATTCTAGATGGACCCTTAAATTGGTCCGGTAGAATATATCAAGTGATCCATGCAAGTCCGTGT
Organism: Acer saccharum; assembly: GCA_030490815.1. Classification (NCBI taxonomy): domain Eukaryota; kingdom Viridiplantae; phylum Streptophyta; class Magnoliopsida; order Sapindales; family Sapindaceae; genus Acer; species Acer saccharum. The sequence continues at coordinate 21,763,561 of CM059869.1, read as the reverse complement.
GGATTGGGGATCTTGGCGGGCCATCTAAATTTAAGCTTCAATAGACATAACCTAATCACAATCAACAAATGATTCACTTAGGTCCGATCCATTAATTTTAACTCATTCCACTAAAGAGCTAAAACTGAACTCTTAAATAAAGATAGAAAAGGAAGATGCTCCTCATTCATACCCTAGACAATCATATTGTAGATAGTGTATCCTCGTGATTAATATCAGTAATCGCCAAGAGTTCATAGACCGCCTATAACTCTCCAAGTTACCATATTTACTCATATGACCACGTTTTGAACTTGGATATTTTGACTTGTCCAGAAGCCATGTTTTCAATAGACACTATCGAAAACTCAACGTTGAGGTTTAATATCCAATTACCTCAAAACATCCATATGATGATATTATACTCTCATTTAATTAAATGGAGCCACGATGTCCATATCTATAAATGAAGTCCTCTATCGATTAACAAATGAATATCACCAAACTATCGAGGATAGACTATGCGATATAATCGTACTCATTGATAACTCAAATGATATCACTTGCAACCATAAGTCCATCATTTATCTCAGGATTAAGATAGACTCTCCGATTGTCCTGATAATGAAAAGACTATTATCTACTGACGGTTCTAGATAAAGCTTTTCATTGTGATCCAGTTCAATGCACCCAGTGCACTAGATCCTTTTGCTCGAAGACACTCCGATGATTTTAGACTCATCATATCTCATTTGATCCCACTCAAATGCTAGCAAAAGAATTCTACAACTTTAACAAGATAAAGGTGCCCAACCTTTAACTTAAGTTGTGAACATTATTCAAGACTAACTAAAGAATTGTGTCTACCACATACATATCCAGATGTACGAACAATTCTTCTTTTCCCATAGTCTTTAGACCTTATGATTATTTACTTTGACAATTATAATATAAACTATAAATGCTATACGATTTGTTAAACCAGAAATCTCTTTATTAATATGAAAAAGATTGTTAATTACAACATTACACTCTTGCTATTGAGCATAATCCTAACATTGGCATCAGTCCCATCTGAGTCTTCAGCCGTAAATGTTATGGGGTCATGTCCTTCTCTTCCCTTCTTTGGGTTTCTCTGCACAGAGTTTATCTCCATATTTCTGCCCTCAGACATTACTTCTCTGACTTTTGACATCCTCTCTTGATTGCTTCTGCCTGTATGGGGTCCACCGAAAATGGTGTTTATTATAGCACCGGGGCTATTTCTCCTTGGGCTTTTTCTTTCCTGCCCACTTCCTTGGCGGCTATCTTAGCGACCGCCATGCTTGTCTCCTTTCAGTATAAAATCTTTCAGGTGCCCCTCTCTGATTAGACTCTCAATATGGTCACGCAGCTGAAAACATTTTGAAGTGTCATGCCCATGATCTTTGTGAAATCGGCAGTATTTGGTTGTATCCCTTCGTGCATTATTTGACTGTTGCCGAGGATACTTGGCGAGTCCCTTGTCTTCTACTACAGAAAGTATCTCCTCTTGATCACCTGTTAGAGGGGTGTAATGGCTATACCTTCCCTGGAACCTACTAGTTCGGTTGTTTACTCTGCTTTCCCTAGGTTGCCCCTTTTGGTTCTTTTCATCTTTCTGATGATCACGCGACTGTGTTTTCTTGTCATCCTTGTGCTATGGTTTTGAATCGGGCTTGTGGCCATGCACGTAGCTACCTTCTTGTGATACTTCTTCTTCCTCCACCAGTGTGAAGTCGCCAGCTATTTCCATCATCTCTTCGTAAGTTTTTGGCCGATCCCTGCGCAGGTCAAAAGACAGTCGACAGCTTTGCAACCCATTGGTGAAGGCGGAGATGACTGCTACATCACTGGCGTCTTCGATTTGAGCGACCTCCTTTCCAAATCTTGCTAGATATTTCTTGATTGACTCACTATGTTCTTGCTTCAGGTTTGATAGATGGGCGAGCAATTTTCTTCTCTGCACACTTCCCATGAACTATCTTATAAATGCTTTACTGAGGCTTGAAAAACTGTTAATGCTCCCCGGCGGGAGTCGCCCAAACCACCTGGAGGCGAGGTCACCGAATGTTTGGGGGAATGTTAGGTACAGCAATCCGTCATTGGATGAATATTGGGCCATGCTATTGCGGAATCGACAGACATGCTCTTTTGGATATTTGTTTTCCTTATACTGCTTGATGGTTGGCATTATGAATCTATCTGGAAATTGGGTGCGAGCAATACTTTCAACGAATGGGCTATCTGACTCATCATCCGAAGATACGTTGCGGCCATATCTTCGTGCCATTGCTAAAACCTTCCTTGATAGCTCTTGTAGGGTGACATCTCACTGACCAGTTGGCTCTCCTGTTGGATCGAGTCTGCTCTTGATTGTCATTCTTCCATAATCGCCTCTATCATCTGGGCTCCTTCGATCTTCTGTGCTCTCGGATCTTCTCCGCCGTGCTCTTTTTGATCGTAATTCCCTTCGTGGACGAGGACTCTTGTCTTTAGACGAGATAGAATGGTGTCTCTACCGGTTCCTTTGGTATGTGTCACTGGAATTAATCCCATGTGTTTGTACCTGGTCTCGCCCCTCCATAGATTCTTCATTCAACACACCTTTTCCCTTCCTTTGTTTTCTTCCTTCGAAATTATCTGGGTGGTCCTGGGGAGTCTCTTCAGTGGATTGTCTTGCTTGAGCATCGGGGGTTGCAATGTGAACTTCCGACCGTAGTCTTCCAAGCTATTGGATTCCGGGAGTGGTTAACTCATAGGGAGAAGAGACTCCCATGCCTATAGGAAGCGAAAGCCCTATTTTGCTAGCCTCGCTGATTAAGTTTACCAATGCAGTTTGGAAGTGCTGCAGAACCCCGAGGTCGGCTGCCTTAGTTCCTAGCGTTGCTGCCGATTGTTCCCCGATCGTCACCGCCCTATCTCCTGTCGGCGCGGCTGGTTCAACAATTAGATCTCCGCTGGAGTTACCATCCTTGTCGTTGTCATTGTTCATATTTTTCAATTCGCAAGGGTTCCTCGAAGTTTCTATTCAAAAGTACCCCCTCCTTCTAGCACCAATTGTTGACAGTGAAATTTGGATTGCCACGCACTTAACAATTGTATCAACTCAAAATAAAGCAAGAAAGTAATCAATGCATGCAAGAGACAGATTTTACATGGAAAACCCTTGAATAGGAAAAAACCACGGCGCCCTAAAGGGCAGGAAAAATAATACTAGGCTTATTGCTTCGTTACACACTCAAATCTCTCATACAATTGCTCTTTTCTCTCTCTAAGTTTTCGAAACCCTTCCTCGTGGGATAGATGGTTCTATTTATACATGATAATTAGGGTTTCCCCTTGATTTTAGCCGTGTTGGTGGTAGGATTTCCTCTTTGATTTGTACTAGGAATCCCACGTTGCAACGGATTAGGATAAGTTTCCTATCTTTTCCTTTTTATGATTCCTCGTTGTCACGGGTCTTCCGGAAGTTAGGGTTTATTTCTGTGTTTCTGCCGAGTCGGTTTGCACTTAGTAAGCTGATGTAGTGAGTACCTTCATCTCGGGTATCACCCTTTCGGCGACCACGTTTTTGTTCCTGGCAAGTACATATCCTGATCTGGCGACCACACCTTTGACCTATTAACTTGGGACTTGTTGACATGCTGTCTGGTCCACGTTTCTCCTTTGACTTGGTCAACGAGTGACGTGGCAACGTCTTCCCTATCATTTGTTGATTCCTTTGATGACGTGTCTGCCTAGTGAAATCACACATACAACGCCGATTTAACATCACCCCCTATCATTTGTTAATATTTATTTTCATAGTAATCGAAAAAGTAATTAACATCACCCCTAGCAACGCCGATTTAACAGTCTAATGACCTACATTTACCTATTTGATTTAAAAGCATAATGACACTCATTATTGCATTGAACAGTCCAATGTGAAGCATCAATATTTGACGGTTGATATTCTCGACGTGATTAATTAAATCTTTTTTGAACTTCACAATATCGACTAGGTTAGCTGTATGCAACTTAATGACGGTCATTGAAAAACGACAGAAGTTAATTCGTTTTTTCATGTCAATAATATACCCGTGATCAAATATTAATTTACAGAATTACCAACTAAAAAAGAGGATCACATATATATTTTTGCCAATAATCAATTATGAAGTACTTAACGTCACCCCTATCAACGGGCATTGAACAGCCCAATGACAAGCATCAGTAGTTGACGGTTGATATTCTCGACATGATTAATTATCGATTTTTGAACTTTGAAATATCGGCTAGGGTAGCTGCATACAAGAAAATGACGCTCATTTTCTAAAATGACAAAAGTTAACTCGTTTTTTCATGTCAATAATCAACGCGTGATCAAACATTAATTTACAAAATTACCAAATAACAAATACAATCACATATATAATTTTGTGTTCAATAATCATTCATGAAGTACTCAATGTCACCCCTAGTAACGTGCCTTGAACAACCCAATGAGAAGCATCAATATTTGACGGTTGATATTCTCGACGTGATTAATTATCGATTTTTAAACTTCACAATATCCGCATGGGAAGCTGCATACATCTTAAGGACGGTCATTTTCAATAATGACAAAAGTTAACTCGTTTTTTCACATATATAAAAGAGGATCACATATTTGGGCTCATTATAATAATAAATCAACCATATCTTTTTAAGAGTGTGATCCCTGCCATTTTCATTGTTTTTTAACTACTGAATTGGACCTAATTTCCCAAACGTGATGATCACTCATAAGGTTACCATAATCATAGATTATATTAAAATTAAAATACAAATGGAGTATGCACAGAAGTTATTATATGACATTACCAAGAGACTGAACAGCCGAATAACATGCATGAAGTTATTATTATACTATTGACAAGACCAATGACATACATTAGTCAACTGAACAGCTAACCAGTTGCATCTACGTATGACTTGTATTATAGCATTTAACAGCCCAATTGCCTGCATTACTTTAACTTTTTCAAGGTTCATATTGTTGTATGAAATTTAATCATCTTTTTTAACCTGTCTTCAATGGAACTCTGTAATTTCATGAAAAAAAAAGAAAAGTGGGTTTGTGACCTTATTAAAGATGTTCATGAAAACAAAATTTTCCCCAGAAATCGAGTATCTAAAATTGAGATGGGTTATCGATCACAGTAAGCATAAAATAAAATAAATAAATAAAACATTCCATTAATTAACGATTTCAACAAACATGAGAACACTACATCATTAATTAGGACACATACAACATAATGATAATGAAAAAAAAAAAAAAATCTCATTCTCTTTTCTAGCTCTGATCAAGGCCTTCGAGACGTCTCTGTAAACGGTTTAAGTGAGCTATCAAAGAGTAGATCTGATCCACAAGACCTGTGACTTCCATTTCGAGTTGCAAGACGTGCGTCTCTCGATCATGTAATCTGGCGTTTTCAACAATCCATTGACGATGTAGATTCCTGCAACGACGACGCTCGTCCTCCAACGACTTCTCCACAATAACGATCTGATCCTTCTTCAACAACATGGGGTCTATGTCGCCAGAATCCATCCTTTTTAGGTTTTTAGTAACTGAAATGTATAGTATAGTAGACTGTAGATCATATTTATATAAGAGAGGATTATTTCATGGAGTTAATGATTTGTGAGTATTTCAAGATAGTGATTGTTGAGTAATTTAGGGTTTAACTACTTTTCATTACATACATTGAATGTTAATTTATACATTGAATAAAGTCGTGACCACAAACCATAATTACTTGATTGAAGCATATAACCTGTTCCACCAATGTGTTGGTCGTAACCCACCAATGGTTTGTAATTACACCAAAAAAAAATTGGTTTGTGATATTATTAAAGACTTTCATGAAAACAAATTTAAAACGATCGAATATTTGACAAAGAATCAATAATTCTTATTGACATTTTTAGTTTTTTACAGAAAAGATTGCTATGCATTTATGAATACAAATCTTTATATTTTCAATACTCTATATAATATGATTATAACATTTTTATAGTGATTATAGGAAAATATATGAAATCACAGAACCTATGTATTTTTTCTAAACGTCTTATTACAGCCGACAAGAAGGCCAGAATAGGAGAACATAACAAAATGGCCAACCACCAAGAGGAAAGTAGCGAGACACAACATGAACCAAGAAAAAAAAAAACGCCACCCAATATTATATCAAAACAACACAGATAAAACGAGCCACCTCAAAAAACAATCCACTCCAATCTATCCCCAACAGAACCTATGAATTATGGATTCTAATTGAATATGTTACATAAATTATTGTCATGCATTTAGCTATGCAATTCTGCAGGCTCCTCACTCTTTGCAGGCTCACCATCCTCGCTTACAAGCCCACCATCCTGACTATCATGAGACCTACTTCCCTTTGTAACTGTATCATTTGTTTCGACTTCGATGACGAATCATCCAAAATACATAACAGGCAAACAAGATCAATTCATGTCGTAAACAATATTGGCAATTAAAATAACTTACAAATACAAATCACCCTACCAGATCAACAGTGGTTTCGAGATTATCAACCTGGCTATCCCTGATAACTTAGGTCAACCCAGAAATCATCTCCAGGAGCTCTTTCGCTTGGTCAACGAGAACCTGTACGACAAAAAGCTATGTTATATAGTAAACTACCTAAAACAAATGTCCAAATATAATTTCATAAGAAAAAGAGCAACTCAATAACTCACGAATTTTATGTGTTCAGGCAACAGTGGGTAGGGATTGTCCTTGGGTATCTGCAGTAGTTGCCATGTGCATCTGAACCCCTTGCGACGCATGACGGGGACTTCCCAAGGTGGTACCTCGACATGGCCGATGGAATTACGGTTTAATTCACCCTACTCATATTTAGATACGACAAAATAAGAACAATTTTAGTGTTTGTGAAAACCAAGTCCATTACTAGTATTTATCCCATGGTACTTCCAGTAAGAAAAAGGATTATTCAACAAATTCGGATAAACTCACCCCCTCAGCCGTCTCCAAGAAATTGTTCGTATCCACATGGAGATGATTCTTTCTAACATCCCAAGTTCCTAGCGGTTTCCATGCCTTGATTCCGCATTTTTCCGGCTGCAACCCACACAGAACTTCCGCCTCAGGCAGCTCGACATCCTGGTGTTCTGTGATCCGTTGAACTTTTTTCTTTCCATGCTTTCTCATTATATTTGGTGATATGAACAACTATGACTTGATGAAAAGAGTTGTATTTAGGGCTTCAATTTGTGAATGGAATACAGAGAGAGGCTATATGTCTTTTGAAGTTAAAAAAATGGGTAAAAAAAATAATATTTTAGCTTTGCATTGAAAATTGTTTTAATAATAAATTTTAGGGTTGAGCAAGTGACACATGGCTATGTTTTAAATTCTAACCAACCCATGTCAACTGAAACGACCAATAGAAAGGAAACATTTTCAAAGGTTGAATATGAAGAGTTTGAAGTTAAGATATCCTTAATCAGTATCAATTAGTAATATCTACACAGGTTGAGCATACTTTACACATGGCTATGTTTTAAATTCCGACCAACCCATGTCAACTAGAACGACCAGTAGAAAGGAAATATTTTAAAAAGTTGAATATGAAGAGTTTGAAGTTAAGAGATCCCTAATCAGTATCAATTAGTACAGAATATTATTGTCTTATTCAGAATAAGATTCTGATCACATCAAGTCTACAATTACAGGTTGATATAGTTACACTTAAATAATATTGACCATCATTACAAGATATGTGATTATCAAAATAACAATACGAGCAAAGATACTAACTTTGTGATCCCGTGATTGCAAAATATGTGACTATCAAATTAACAATGCGTGCAAAGATACTAACGTTGTGATCCCATGATTGCAAAATCTGTGACTATCAAATTAACAATGCGTGCAAAGATACTAACTTTGTGATCCCATGATTGCAAAAACCAACACTATGATAATAATAATGCAAAAACGATACTAACTTTGTGATCACAGAAAGTTTTCATACTAAGATTCTGATCACATAAAGTTTATAATTTTAGGATAGTTATACTTAAATAATATATTGATCATCATTACACAATACGTGACTATCAAAATAATAATGCGCGCATAGATACTAAGTTTCTTATCAAATAAAGTATTCCTAACTATAATGTTAGGTACATAAGTATGTGATCAGACGGTCTATAAGAAAAAATAGTTGTAGCAACTCTTACACAACACTGATTACTTTGTTGATAGTCTAGATGACTTCCTTGGGGTGACTACCGTTGTGGTGTTTCCATTATCTGGTTTCCTAACCTTCTCGTTTGGATCAGCACCTTGCACAATGTCCTTGATCTTCTTCGGTTTAGGAGACTGCTTTAGGTTGTCGTTGGGTTCAGCTTGCACAATTTTCTTGCTCTTCTTCAGTTTGGGAGACTGCTTTAGGTTTTCGTTGGGTGCATCACAGTCTAGAGTGCCTTTTCTCTTCGTTGGTTTCGGAACTTGCGTTAGGTTCTCCTTGGCTGCATCATTGTCTAGATTTCCTTTTGTCTTCTTTGGTTTCGGAACTTGCCTTATGTTCTCATTGCTTGCATCCTTGTGTAGAATTTCTTTTTTCTTCTTTGGATTGGGAGCTTCAAGTTGGTTCTCGTCGGATGCAGCAGTCGGTATTTTTTCTTTCCTTTTTTTTGGTTTTTGGGCTTGCTTTACCTTCTTGTTGGAAGGACCACTTGGTAGAGGTTCTAAATCAATCATGTGGGTATCACTCACTTGTTCAAGGTTCCTTTCCAACTCACCGGCAATGTCTTCGTCCTCCATCCCCACATTGTCATCTCCTTTATCCTGACTCAGCTGATCCTCCTCAACAGATTTTGTGCTTACACAATTATTTTGAAGATATGTGGCCATGTTATTAAAACAACCGAGCAACTTGTAATGACCTACTATCATAAAACAACCCAACATTACACGGTGCCCAATTATTTGGATAATCAAACGCACCTGTGTTTGTTTTGTTGCCGGGTTCATTAAAAATCATTTATGGGGGGGGAACCTGAGTCACCTGACTGCTGACGTGCCTCCTCACTCTCTGCAGGCTCACCTTCTTCACTTACAAGCCAACCATCCAGACTATCATTGGGACTACTGCCCTCACTAACTCCATATGGTTCCGGTTTCCATGACGAATCAGACGATTTGTAGATGATTGTCTTAGAAGTCACCACATCAGGTTTCTGCAAACATTGACCAAAATACATAACAGGCAAACAAAATCAATTCATGTTGTAAACAATACTGATAATTATAAATAATAACTTACAAATACAAATCACCCTACCAGAGCAGCAGTGGTTTGGAGCTTATCAACTTGGCCCTCCATGATAACCAGGGTCATTCCAGAAATCAAAGACAGGAGCTCTTTCACTTGGTCAATGGGAACCTATGCAAAAAAAAAGCTATGTTATCTACTAAACTATCTAAAACAAATGTCCATATATAATTTCAAAAGAAACAGCTCAACTAAACAACTCACAAATTTTATGTGTTCATGCATCGTTATGTAGGGACAGTCCTTGAGTATCTGCAGTAGTTGGCATGTGAATCTGTTATCCTTGCGTTTCATGAGGGGGAGTTGCCAAGGTGGAAACTCGACACGACTGATGGAATTAGGGTGAAGTTCATCCTACTCGGATTTAAATACAACAAAATAAGAACAGTTTCAATGTTTGTAACAACCAAGTCCATTAAAGAACTGATCCTATGGTACTTCAGGTCCGAAAAAGGATTATTCAACAAATTCTGATAAACTCACCTGATCAGCAGGGTAACTTGTGAATTTTACGTGTCGCCTTACGAACTCCTTGTACCTTTCTGGACCACCATCAGTCTCTAGGAAATTGTTTGCATCAAAGCCCCTCAACCCCAACTTTGCCTCATCCTTTTTAATCGGATAGTCCCCAAGCATGGATGCTGGTAGGACTTTGGGAACACGTGGTGAACTTAATCCCAAGCTCTGAACAGTCACACGCTCTCCCAGGTACCATGAGTACTCGCTTGGCCCATCTAAAAGAATCCTACTCTTTGTGGACCAATAAGATTGCTGTACATAAGTCGGTAGTAGGTCCTTGAACTTCCCCCACGGGTGCATGTTTACTTGAAAGGAATCAAAATTATGGAGATATATGTGGCAGCAAACTAGGAGCTCTTTGATAAATATGAAACTAAAAGGTAGGGAGAATCCCATTAGTGTTTAAAGCATTGCTTACATCCTACCTTCTTAGCTTCCTTAATGTACCCTTTAGCTGAATGTGATTAACTTTCTTACTGAATGTACCCCATGCCATTGCTGCAGGATAAATCCTTCCATTTCCCAAGCGATTCACACATTTTGCAATAGGTTTTATGTACTCGCAAGCCCACACCTATGTAACAGCCACCACAAAACAATATGTTTACCGTTAAAATACCATAAACAAACATTGTTTTATATACCTGTTAATCTTAAATCATAATTACTAATCATCACCTCCCAAGCCCTCCAATAACCACCAGTCTGATTCCCTCGAACCAAAGCATCCATGTTTTTGTACAAACAAGAAAGGCCAGCCTCACCCTAATTGTACAAAGCAATGGAGGATAAGTCCTTTAGGTTTGGCATGTAATACAGGTATGCTACCCCAGCTTTTTCGCATAATAATGTGCTGTAAAGCAATGCAAGTATGAATACCCTAGTTAATCTTTCAACATTTTCGGCCCGCATTTTGTTACCCCCGAATCCTTTATATGCTCCATAAAGCTCTGGAAAAGTAACCCTCTTCTTGGCGATATCGACCATAGGCTCTCCAAACCACCGGATCAGCTCATCTCTCTTATTGTGAGCATCCATGTCGTACTCCAGTGGCTTTCCAGAAACTGGTAAGCCTGTAATTGCGCTGAAATATGATGGTGTCATCGTCAACTCTCCAATTTCATCAAAGTGAAATGTGTGGGTCGTATCCTACCAACGGTCTACCAGTGCCCTCAATACTGTTCTCTTTCTGCTATAGAATTCATCCCCCAAAACGTTGACAAATTCGCCAAAACCAGCGTTTGAAACCTTCACCTTCATGGCATCGGGCAATTCATCATACCATGATTTGCAATAAGACCGGCTTCCGCATCCTCTGATTTTCTCATGAAGAGGCTGCATTTACAAAATCATGATTACAACTATAAACATAAAATTACTTGAACACCTATTCTTACGGTATAAGGCATATATTAATCCTGATATGTAAGAACTGTAAGTAAAGAATAGGCTTGTGTACATTGATCAAAATGTGTTCCTTCTTATCCACATGGAGATAATTCTTCGTAACATCCTGAGTTCCACGTGGTTTCCAAGCCTTTATTCTATATTTTACCGGCCGCAACCCACCTACAACTTCCACCTCAGGCAGCCCGCCTTCATGCTGTTCTGTGATCCCTTGATGCTTTTTCTTTCCATCCTTTTTCATTATATTAAATATGAAATCTCTACAAAACACTAATATAAGCTATAATGATATTCATTTGGTTAATAGGTAACAGTTAAAGAATAAGAGATGTCAACAAACAGTTAAGAACATGAGAGGAAAAGTTATAAGGATCAATTTTTGGTTAATTGCAACTTCAACAAACATAATCCAAAACCATTACGCTTAAACATCAATTATCACTGCAAACCTATCAAGATACAAACAGAGTGCAAAGCCTGTAACCAAACATGGCATGCAATCGGGTTAATAGTAATGGTTAAAGAAGAAGAGACTTCAGCATACAGTTAAGACCGATCAAGGAAAAGAAACAATAGATCGATTTGGTGTTAATTGCAACTTCAACAAACAAAGTGAAAAACCAATACAAAAACAGAATTTATCATTGCAAACCTTTATACTGCAAAATCAATGAACAAACATATAGTGTAAAACTTTTTACCAAAATCACCATAAAGCTGACAAAAAAAACATATAATGCAAAACCACTCAAGACTAACAGTGCAAAGAAGAAAGACAGTTAGAGAAAAATTGGGCATGGAAGTCTTTCGAAAGAAATCAGAGGAACTAATACAAGCTACACTTGCTTGTCAAGATCCTTTGATTCCTTTTGAAAACTTCCATGCCCATTGAACTGATTTCACAAAATGAGATAAACACATATAGTACAGAAGATAGTTGTCAAGAGAATGTGAGATGACCGTAGCTACGTGGGTTGTGGAGTGCAGACGACGCTGTGACAGCAATGAGATAGATGAAGACACAAACGAGCGATAAAGAAACAACATTTAGGGTTTGTAAATTTTGCGAGTATATGGAAGGACTTTGTCTTCAAATTCTTCTATAGGGTTTTTTTTTCCTAAAAGAAAACATGGGTTTGGCTTAGTTGCCGTTAACGGTAAGGATACTGGGCCAATTTCAGTCTTTAGATTTCAATTCAATGATGTATAAAAATTAAGAATTTGAAAATGAAAAAAAAAAAAAAAAAAAGTAACCAAATCTCTCTCCTCTCTATCACATAAATATCCGGTAATGTTGCTGGTAACAGCTACATAGCAGTACCCAAGAAAACATATAATTAATCTTGTTTTAATTATGGCGCGTTTTCCTACGTAAAGGTTTTTGAATTATTGTTTTTAAAAAAATTGTATGCAAACAAGGGTTTGTCACTTATTACCCCTGTTAACAGAAACTAGCCTAATGCATGGCCATCATATGCCATAGTTACACGAAAATTAATTAAGTGATAGCTGTCTTTCCACAAAAGCTCCACCTATTTGAAATTATATAAAAAAAAAAAATTCAAGGCTTATATTACTGATCGATTAAACGATATTGTGTTTCTCTGTTATTGATATTAATCACATGAAAATTTAGATGTCATAGTGAACATCACACAATGTTGATGTTCATTATGACATAAACAAAAGTAGAATCACTAAAAAAATTTAAAACCTTCTAATATTACGCAACATCAGTTCTTACTAAAATAAATCTCGATCAGATAAAAAGAATAAATAAATAAATAAATAAGTTTGTTCACATCACTTTGCTTGAAGTCTAATTGACTTCCTTGGTGGTTGACCTAGATTCGTAGCATTTGTTTGAGCTCTCTTTTTACCCCTGGTATTCTTTATGTGGCGGGCTTTCTTCAGCTTGTCGTCCGATGCACCAACCGGAAGAGGAGCTACATGCAAATTGGGGGCATCAACATCTTTCTGAAGGGCTTTTTCTAAGTCTCCGGCCACGTCTTCTACCTGTGTCCCCAAATTGACATCTATTGTACCCTCAGTCTGCTGTTCCTCCACAGCAGCATCTTTGCCTACAGAATTATATTGTAATATAACAACATTACATATCGTGTCAGGGGAATTACTCAGATTGGAAACAATATATCGGTCCAATTTCTAAGTTCAACAATTCCTCATGACTTCATAAGAAAAACAATATACCACCAAATACACACAACATTGTAAGGTGCCAAATTATTATGAAAAATGAAATCTAAGTAGACTCTTTTAGTGTACAAAGGAAATATATGGGTAGGAAAACGAGAGCAAGATTTTTCAAGCAATATAAAACAGTCTCACTAGTTTTCCTTTCCTGTGTCTTTTTTTTTTTTTTTTTTTTGGTCCTCTTGGTGGTGTAAAACAAAACTCAACTTCAACTATTTCGCTCTGGCGGTCGTTTCCAGTCAAATTTCCATTCCTCGGTAGACTTGAATCTTCCTCTCGCATTGTGTCCACAAAACCCTGTAACATAAAACTTGTATCGTCAGACATCATTCCTGACGTTTGTATACCTTCATTAGCGGGAGAGGAATTATCATTCCGTTCATTAAGAATCCCTTCAGCAAGGGATCCTTGTTGTTGTCGTTCTCCAATATCAGTGTCATCATCACTTTTCGAATAACCGTAACTACTGCCCTCACTAACCCTATCTGAAGGATCTGACTTTGATGAGGACTCAAACGTTCCACCTGTTTCATCTACTGGTTTGTTCGAATTCTCCCCACCTTTGTTCTGTAAACAATACCAACATATATATTTCGATAACAAGATGAATCCAAGTCATAACTTAACATAACTGAAAAAACTAACAACTGAACGTACCACAGCACCAGTTCTTTCGATCTTCACGACTTGATCATACTGTCCCTTAATGAGCAATTTGGTCATCCCAGATATCATAGACAGTAGCTCATTAACTTGGTCAACGTGCACCTATAAGGCCAACAGTAATGTTATATAACAAACTACCTAGACAAATGTTGGTTCATACTTCACAAGTCACACAAAAACTAAACTACTCACATAACGATAGGGTGTAGGCACTTTTGTGTAGGGGTTGTCCCTTGGTATTTGCATTAGCACGCATGTGAAGTTTGAGTCTTTGCATTCCACAAGGGGGAGTTGCCAAGGTGGTAACTCAAAACGGCCGATCAATTTTGGATCCAACACATCCTACTCAGATAAAAATACAACAATATCAAAAACTTATAAGCATGGACAATTAGAGGGTATACACTACATGTTAAACTAACCTCATCAATAGGGTAATGCTTGAACTTTATGTCTTTACGAAGTCCTTGTAGTTTCCTGCACCATCAACGTTTGGCTCCAAGAAATCAGAAGCATCCAAACCCCCTATCCACACCTTGGCCTCATCAGCAGTAATCAGGTAGTCCCCCAGCATAGATACTGGTGGGACTTTGGGTACACGGGGTGAAGTCAATCCAAGCTTTGAACACTCACTCACTCTCCCAAGTACCACGCGTACCTGCATGGCCCATCTAACAATATTCTACACTTGGTGGCATGGAATGATTGCCGTACATAAGGGGTAATTATTTGTCAGCCTTACCCCATGGGTGCATATTTACCTGAAACAAAACAAAATTTAAACAATATTAATCGGAGCACAACAGGTAAACAGTTATGACTAATAAATTAAGATTTAGAGATAATTCCAACGGTGTTCAATGCTTTGCTTACATCCTTCACTTTCAGGTTCCTCAAACTATCCCTTATATCAATGTACTTTATTTTCTTCCCTCTACCCCATCTCAAGGCCCGAGGGTAAGTTTTATCATCTCTCAAGCATTTCACTGAGTCTGCAATTGGTTTGATATACTCACAAGCCCACACCTGCATATATAGCAGCCAACACAACCATAAAGAATATAAAAAGGATAAAGATACATGATGTTATCACTAAAATTTAAAATACAATATGTAGAAATCATTACCTCCCAAGCCCGGTAAAAACCACCCGTACTGTGATTCCCTCTAACAACAGCATCCATGTTTCTGTACAAAGTTGAAAGGCCAGCCCCGCCCTAATTGTACAAACTTATTGAGGACAAGTCCTTCAGGTTGGGCATGTAGTACAGATAGGCTGCCCCAGCTTTGTCGCACAATAAAGTGCTGCAAAGCAATGCTATTATGAACACCCTTGTTAATCTTGCAACATCTTCCTCGCCAATTTCATTCCCACCAAATCCTCTATAAGCATTATACAGCTCTGAAAAAGTAACCCTCTTCTTTGCAATATTCGCCATCGGCTCTCCAAACCACTTGATGAGCTCATCTCTCTTCTTGTAAGCGTCCATGTCATACTCAAAAGGCTTTCCACAAACTGGTATGCCCGTAATTGCACTGAAATCTGTCGGGGTCAATGTCATCTCCCCGATTTCATCAAAGTGGAAGGTATGTGTGGTATCCCACCATCGGTCGGCTAGGCCCATGATAATTGTTCGCTTTCTGCTTGATAAATCCTTTCCCAAAACCTTCATAAACTTGCCAAAACTATCTTCAGAAACCTTCTTCTTTACAAGGTCAGGCAATTCTTTGTACCAGGCTTCGCAAAATGAACGATTTCCACAGCCTCTTATTTCCTTGTCATGAGGCTGTGTGTCAATGAAAAAATTAATTGAAAAACTACCAACAAAGTATTATACTTGTTATCGTACAATGGTTTTTTCAAGCACAAGAAAAAAAGATACAGTAATTTAGTTATCGTACAGTAACAGAAAAATGACTGTATGATTGTCAATTGATCGTCATTCACAGCAGACAGATCCAAAAATTACATACGGCATTCAAATATAATACAATATAATTAATGATGGTATGATCGTCATTCAAACAGTATAAACATCAAAATACAACATTAGCTGAACATGGAAAATCTTGTTAATTCCCAATAGTAATAGTTGCTTTTGAAATAAAAACTGAAATGTACTGATCACGAGAAATTTTCTCAGAACACATATTTCCCTATATAAAAAACAATTATCCAATCAAAGGAACTTACCCTTAGCATTATGTGCAATTCATGATCCACATGGAGGTGATACGAGAAATTTTCTCAGAACACATATTTCCCTATATAAAAAACAATTATCCAATCAAAGGAACTTACCCTTAGCATTATGTGCAATTCATGATCCACATGGAGGTGATTTTTTGTAACATCACGAGTTCGCAAAGGCTTCCACGACTTGATTCCGTAACACGCGGGACGATACCCACCCGAACTATCTTCATTACACAATCCTTGACCATGCTCTTCATCATGATCTTCTCCGTGTGAAGGTTCAAAGTTGGTTTCAAGTACTCTCTTACGTCGTGGCATTATAATGATTAAGAAACCCCTATAAAACACAAAATTAAACTCCTGTCACAATGGCTGAATGTTGATTGCTGACTTAAACAAGCATCATATAGTATAACAAAATAAGAAGAAAGAAACAAACAAAACACAAATATAACACAGCATAAATAAAATTCGGGCAATAAATCGACAATTAACGACAACGATTTGGTTTTTTTTTTTTTACTAGGACTAATAAACCCTAAATGTAATCTTTAGTATGAATAAGTTAATATTTACTCACTTCTTTAGACTGAAAATCTAAGCAGGATCAATTTTCTTAAGCCCTGAGACCTTTCACAAGATTTGCGAAGATAAAGATTATGTTGACTGACATGAACACGATGAAGGTTTTATTTTATTATTATTATTATTTTTAGGGTTCCAACTAACCGTGATAAACTTATAACCCAAAAAGATCATTCGCGCTACTTCATAACTCAAAAAGTTATACTTACAAGATTGCCCTTAATATAATAATTTATTGCTTGCTTGCTAGATCCCGGCGTTACTTTAAAATCGAATTATGACATATTTATATAGGGAATTGGTATGCTATTTAATTTTTTTGATACAATCCCGCCAATGTAATTGCCCAATGAAATTGCTTGGGTATTGACTGGTCAGTACCCAATGTGCTGATCCCACCAATAGAGTGTTGCCACGTGGCTCTTTCCTCTTATTTTTTTACATTTATCTTCTTTCATTCTTCATTACTGGACTACATGGTAAAACCCCATTGGTTGGACAATACCTTGGGTACTGACCGGTCAGTACCCAAGCATTGTCCATTGCGCAATGCATGTTCAGAGTATTGCCCAACTAAAATATATAATTATGATTTTTTTTTCAAAATTGAAAGATATTTAAATTTTTTCCACCAAATCCTGTCTTTCACGCTAACCGATAATCATCAAATTTCGTTTGCCGATAACCATTCTTTGCATAGTCTTCGAAAGCTTCGAATCCATCTACATGACCTACAGTACAAAAATAAAGGAGTTTGTAAATCGCCTATGTTGTATACTGATTTTGGGAAGATTTTTTTCATAACATGGTCTTGATTTTGAACCAACTTTTTCATCGTTTGCTCGAAAGCTGTTCCCGTTCCTATAGAAAGGACATATGCCAACAATTTGTCCTTTCTACGAACACCTTGTATCCGCCATACACTTTTTAAATGGTTGTACACTTCTCTTGATGTTGTTTTTTTTTTTTAGAAACTATCTATCTATAATATCCACCATTCGAACTCGTGACCTTCAATTTCTCAAGGACTCAACTGACCATCAAGTCAAAGGATCGGTTCTCTCTTGATGTTGTTTAGTTGTGTAAGATCTTAGATTTGTGTTGGCTTAATTCCATTGCAAAACACTTTTTGTTTGTATTGCTTAGTTGCTTAGGTGTTTCGTGATTAGATCAAGCTTCAAAGAAGGAAAGCAACGTTGCATGCAATGTTCGTCTTCAAGAGGAAATATGCTTATTTGGATGCTAAGGTATCGAGATACTTCTTCATCTTGCAAGGCATAAACGCACACACACACACACAATTCATACATGTGTGTCCTTGCATCGTAGTTCAAACATTTGGTATAACACATTCACACATCTCATAGTATGCTCATGCATTGATCTTGTATAGACAAACATTGTAGAATTGCATGCTTTGTGACTATCTCTTTGATATGGCATGCTTGTGTGAATATGTGTTTATTTATTTGTGTATTTTGTGTTTTGGACTTGAACATGTTCTTATTTGATGCCTTATTGAGTTTCGGTCATTTTGGTTATTCATTCATAAGGTTTCGAGTCCAAACGATGTAGCTACGCTACTTTTCGTTCTCATTCGTTGAGTTGACTTCATCGTCATTTTCCGAGATGATTTCTCAACCATTTTTCAAAGTTGTGTAGTCTTCATCGTGTGTGAGGGAGTCACGGTTCATAATCCAAAAACGGATTCAAAATCAGAGTTCAGATGCCCAAGTTACGGCTGAAGAACGTGAGAGTGTGCGAGAGAGGTGAGAGTGGCCAAGAGGCCACGTGGGCCACGCCGTGAAGGAGGCCGTGGGCCCCACGGCCAGAGAACCTCTCTGGCCCCGTGAGGCCCACGCGCCCCTATGGGGTGGGTGATGTGGCCCTTGCTAATTGGCCCGAAAATCTCTTCTCTCTCTTCTTTTTAAGCACTTCTCCTTCCCTCCACATGTGTTGAAGATTTTTTCAAGAACACTTTCAAAATTCTGCAGAAATTCTTCAAGTTTTAGTTTTAGTATTTTGATCATAACTTTCTCATACGAACTCGAAATCGATTGATTCAAAGGCCAAAATTGTTGGTCTTGATGAGAGCTATAAACCCCAAGCATTTCTAGAGGTAACTGACTTCGTCACTCTTCCCAGTAGACTGATCTTCAGTATGTGGTCAAGGTTGTTTTGTTCAACTTCTTCTTTTTCATTTCATCTTTGATCATCTCTTTGATTCTTACTATTTGATTGATGAAATATGTTGAGAAGGATGTTAGATCACATGCTAGGGGTGTTTGATCATTTGTCAATTGAGTTTTTAGCTTTGTGATTTCTATTGAACATATATGTGCTAAACTTGATTTTGTTTGAAATTGATTCTAGAAAAAGAATATATGATGTGCCTCATATTATTTTCTAGGTTTAATTTCATGATCTAAGAACTAGGTTTTTAGTGTGATATATTGAATAATCATACCTTGTTCTTATTGATTTGCATGTCTTGATTTCTAGATACTTTTGTGATTGTTTGTTGAAAGCATATTCTAGATTATCATTGAACATGTACATTTAGCTTGATTGATCATCTAGCTTAATTTGATTGTGTTTGCATCATTTGCATCACTTAGATCATAGCCTTCCATAAGGTTGAAGTCTCTAGCAAAGTGAGTGAAGCTTTGTGGATAGAGCAAGGATGTCTTGATTAGAGTCGGGAGGACTCGGATAATCAAGCAAGGAGACTTGTCTAGGGTCGGGAGGATCCGGATAGGCAAGCAAGAAATCTTCCTAGAGACGTGAGCGTCTTGGATAGGAAGTTACTTTCTAAAGGTGTAGGACACATCTCGGATAGGAAGTAGGCTTGGTGATTCATTAGCCCGAGGGTAGATTAGGAGTTGATAGCTTGAGCGGATATCATGTGTTGATAGCTTGAGTGTGTAAGTCCTTTTCATATAGTGGATTGCTTTGCCGGTGGTTGTGGTATCAACCCGTGGATGTTTCCTGTTTGAGGTTTTACCACGTAAAAATACTTGTGTATCTTTTCGCTTTACTTTTCATTATCTTCCATATATTTGTTTTAATTGCATCTCTTGTATATTGATTTTCACATGTGTTGATTAAATCAATTCTATTGTTAAGAATTAACAAGTGTGCTTTTAATTCTTGTATTCTGTATATTTTTGAATATTGGAAGAAATTAGGCCTATACCTATTCACCCCCCTCTAGGTATATTATCCACTATATTGCTTAAGGGAATTTCAATTGGTATCAGAGCGGGTGTCTAGAAGTAATTAGATAGATCCATATTATAGTGTTTGTGTTTTGTTTTGTTGTGTTTTGTTGTGTTTGTTCATTTTTGTAGCTATGGGTGATTCAATGCCGGAAGGTGCTTCTAGTGGTAGACCTCCTCTATTGAATAGTGGTAACTACTCCTTTTGGAAAATTAGGATGAGAGCTTACATTAGATCCATTAATGAAAAAGCATGGATAAGTGTTGAGGAAGGTTATGAGTTGCCTACCAAAAGGATTGAAGATGGCACTATGATTGCGAAGCCTAGAGTCGAATGGAAGGCCATTGATTTTGATAATGCTAAATGGCATCATCGAGCGGTGAATGCTATTTTTGGAGGTGTAGATAGTACTCAATTTATCTACATCCAAAACCTTGAATCGGCAAAGGAAGCATGGGATACTTTGCAAACTACCAATGAGGGTACGTTAGCGGTTCGAAGGTCTAGAGTACAAATGCTTACTTCTTAATTTGAAAGTCTTGTTATGAATGAAGATGAGAAGTTAGTGGACTTCCAAACTAGACTCTTGAATATCACCAACCAAAGTCAAACTTTGGGAGAGCTATATCCACAAGAGAGAATTAATTGGAAGATCTTGAGATCTTTGCCGAAGAGATTTAATGCAAAGGTGACCGCAATTGAAGAAAGCAAGAATGTCGATCTTATGAGGGTTGATGAGCTTCTTGGGTCTCTACAAACTTATGAGCTTAGGTTCAAGCCGAAGATTGAAGGTAAGGGAATATCACTCAAGGTAACCAATGAGGAGAGTGAAGATGATGTGGCTTGTATGGTGAGAACTTTCAAGAAATTTCTAAAGAACATATGTTCTAAGAGAGAGGAAGTCAAGAAGAAGATCACTCCAAACGAAGTGGTAGATTGCAAGGATAAATCTATGAAGAAGTTAATTCAATGCCATGAATGCAAAGGGATTGGATTTATCTCCACCAAGCATGCTAATGAGAAGAGAGAGTCTAAGAAAGGATTAGCAATGGCTGCTTCTTGGAGTGATGTGAGTGTGAGTGATAAAGAAGAGGAAGAGGAGTCCTCGAATGAACGAGAATATACTAGCAATTATATTGCTCACCCGGCTATATATGAAGGAAGATTTGACGATAGTGGTGAAGACTCCTCAAGTAATGAGGAAAGTGAATACTCTTCGAGTAGTGAAGATAGTGAAATCTCCTCCAATCAAGAAAAGTTTAAAGCCTCCTCAAATCAAGATTATATAAGCTTCAATGACAAGATCCTTCAACAAAAGAATGAAGAGAACAACAAGTTGAAGTTGATCAATGCCAATTTAGTGGTGATCTTTAAAGCTCTTGTCAATGAAAAGAAGATGTCTTTGGAGAAAATGAGCAAGCAAAGTGAAGTCATCAAGGAGCATGAAAAGACCATTGTGTTAGGATTATGCTCAATAGCAAGAGTGTAATGTTGTAATTGACAATCTTTTTCATATTAATAAAGTGATTTCTGGTTTAGCAAATCTTTTAGCATTTATAGTTTAATATTATAATTGTCAAAGTAAATAATCATAAGGTCTAAAGACTATGAGAAAAGAAGAATTGTTCGTACATCTGGATATGTATGAGGTAGACACAATTCTTTAGTTAGTCTTGAATAATGTTCACAACTTAAGTTAAAGGTTGGGCACCTTTATCTTGTTAAAGTTGTAGAATTCTTTTGCTAGCATTTGAGTGGGATCAAATGAGATATGATGAGTCTAAAATCATCGGAGTGTCTTCGAGTAAAAGAATCTAGTGCACTGGGTGCATTGAACTGGATCACAATGAAAAGCTTTATCTAGAACCATCAATAGATAATAGTCTTTTCATTATCAGGACAATCAGAGAGTCTATCTTAATCCTGAGATAAATGATGGACTTATGGTTGCAAGTGATATCATTTGAGTTATCAATGAGTACGATTATATAGCATAGTCTATCCTCGATAGTTTGGTGATATTCATTTGTTAATCGATAGAGGACTTCATTTATAGATATGGACATCGTGGCTCCATTTATTAAATGAGAGTATAATATCATCATATGGATGTTTTAAGGTAATTGGATATTAAATCTCAACGTTGAGTTTTCGATAGTGACTATTGAAAACATGGCTTCTGGACAAGTCAAAATATCCAAGTTCAGAATGTGGTCATATGAGTAAATATGGTAACTTGGAGAGTTATAAGCGGTCTATGAACTCTTGGCGATTACTGATATTAATCACGAGGATACACTATCTCCAACATGATTGTCTAGGGTATGAATGAGGAACATCTTCTTATTCTATCTTTATTTAAGAGTTCAATTTTAGCTCTTTAGTGGAATGAGTTAAAATTAATGGATCAGACCTAAGTGAATCATTTGTTGATTGTGATTAGGTTATGTCTATTGAAGCTTAAATTAAGATAGCCAGCCAAGATCCCCAATCCACACGGACTCGCATGGATCACTTGATATATTCTACCGGACCAATTTATGGGTCCATCTAGAATTGCATTTAATATATTAAGAATATAATTTGCACATTATTTATTTAATGGGCTGCTTAATTATATTAATATATTAATGAAAGGCATGTGGGCTTGTTTCTTTTAGTAAGAATGGGTCTGGTTCACATGTGGGCTTTTTATTTAAAGTCCAATGGATTAAATGAAATAAGAAAATAATATATGGTCCATTTTATACATGTGGGGCGGCAAGGTTAAAATATTAGCCAAATATATTATTTTGTTTCATTGTTTAATTAAATAAGAATTAATTAATTTATTAATTAATTGTTTAATTAAGAAACAAATCTTTTTCTGATCAGGAAATATATTTCCTAGAGTTATACTATTGGTAGTAGTATACTAATAGTAAAAGACTTATTTGGTAAGAAAATAAATAATAAGTTTTATTTATTTAATCAAATAGGAAAGTCTTTTATTAAGTCAATAAAAGAATAAAAATACTTATGAGTTGAATTAGGGTTAGGAGTCTAATTACATGTGAATTAGGGTACAACACAAATCCTTTTTTGTAGATGAATTTCGGCAACCCTAATTGGACTACATGTAGATTTCGGCCAACCTTAAAGGAAGAGGAGAAGAAATTTCGGCCACCCTATATAACACATGTTATAGGGTTCGGCCACTCTAGTGGTTCACTGAATCAATTTTTCTTCTTCTTCTAAACTCATAGACAAGTGTTTGATTATTCTACCAAGACATAAAAGAGAGAAGAGATTATTCTTTTGATGGTACACTAATTGCTTGTTCATCAATAAGCTTGTGTGTACAACATCGAATTAGGTTCACGCGAGTTTCGATCATTAGATTGAGAACTCAAAAGTGACCGGAATAATCTTTGTATTATTTTGATTGTTTTGTGACTAACAAAAGAAAAAGAAAAGTTTGTTTGTCCATTCTCAGGTTTGCAATTCAAAGAAAAGGGAGACCACGCTCCTAGGTGATTCACGTTCGTGCTAGGATTGAAGATCTTGCGGATTACCATCGACGTAAGTCAATCGGATCACGCGACAAAAGGTATTGTACTTTTGTTACTTGATATGTCTAGTTAATTAATTAAAGGGTTTAAGGTTCATAAAAATGAAAAATTTTAAAATATACTAAATCTATTTTTAGTCTCGCTTCCGCTGCGTTGACCGGTATTTTTCCCTACACATTGAAAAGTATGTCTCAAAGGTGGAAGAAAGTGCTCAAGAGTTAGATGATTTAAAAGAAAACTTTACTATGAAGTTGTTTGCCATGGAAGGAGAAATTAAGCAAAAAGAGAACACTTTGACAATCTTGAAGATAAAGGAGTGTGAGCTTGAAGATGAAGTCAAAGTGGTCAAAGAGTCTATTAATGGCATGAAAATTGGAGCCATTAAGCTTGATGAAGTAATAAAGCTTGGAAAGCATCATAGAGATATGAGTGGCTTGGGTTTTGTAGAAGAAGTGAAGAAGACTCCTACAACCAAGAACAAGTCAAGAGAGTCCAAGAAGAAGAAAGACTCAATTACTATTCCTTCTAACATCAAAGACAAAGACAAGAAGAGCTATGGAACTTCTCAACCGACTTCTCAACCAAAGCATGCACACCCAAAAGGTAACTTTTCTAAATTCATTCCGGTTTGTCATTATTGTAATGTGGTTGGTCACATTAGGCCTAAATGTTATGAATATGTTAGGCAATGCAAACTAGGAAATGTGAAACATGATAAAAATGTGAAAATGTTACCTAATCATTCTCTTAAGCATGAGTTTAAGTCTAGAGCTAGACATAACATCTCTAAGTTTATCCCGGTTTGTCATTTTTGCAATGTTGTAGGGCATATCAAACCTAAATGCTACAAGTATATTAGACAATGCGAACTAGGGAATGAGATGCATGCTAGTGAGATGAAAAGACTTCCTTTGGTTGTTTCTAAACATGTTAGGGCATTAGAGACTATGCATGATGAACATGTTAATGAAAAGAAATCAACAAGGAAAGTTTGGGTTAAGAAAAATAATGTGCATACTTGTGAAATGGATAAATCTTCTTTGAAAGTTTCTAAACATGACAATAGCTTTGATGCTTTGAGAAATGTGCATATTGATCATATTCACATGAAGAAACCTATCAAGAAAATTTGGATTGAAAAGAGTAACATGCATGTTAATGATAATCATGTTAAGAAAAATGTTGAGAAGAAATTGGTTAAAAAGAGTGTTAACCATGATCATTTGAAGAGTCTCGATGAAATATTTGTTCGTGGCAAAAATGATGACTTTAATATGAGTGATGTTTTTATGAAGAAGATAGTTGATGATTTATCTTCTAGATTTCATATTGCCATGCGTAATGATCATGATGTTGTTTGTGTTGGTTCACCTAAGACCAATATGGTCAAAGGTGAGTGCTCTCATACTTGATTGAGTAGCACATATGAAAATATTTTTGTTCTTGATAAGAGTTCTAAGTTTGATGCTTGACTAAGCTATTTGTAATGTGCTAGGTCTAGTATTCAAACTTGGTGTCTCTAATCAATTTATGAACTCAATATTCTCATAATCACTATGATAGTCAAAATTTGTTGATTAACTTTAAAGAAGTTAGATTTTGAAATCTATTTGGTGGAAATTTTTGTTAAGACTTTTATAGAAAGTTATTTTCATGTGTTTGTTTGAGTTGAAAGTGTTTGGTCTTTATTTTCTTGGGATGACACACCAACAACTTGTTGTCATAAGAATAAACAAGCCAAGAAAGCTCATAAAAAGAGCGGAGACCTTTCATTGGTGAAAAAGCTTGCTAAGGTATTTCTTTACTCTAAAAGCTTGCTTTCTATTTCATCTTTTCAACTCTTTATATGCATGATATCATTGCACATAGATATTAGGCATCATTTCATTAGAGAACATGTTGAACATTCTATTGTTTCTCTAAAGCAATGCCTACTAAAAAATCAACTTGCGGATTTGTTCACTAAGCCCTTGGACATAAGAGGTAAAACTCTTTGAAGATTCATTGGCATGATTTGTGTTGATTATTGTCTATGTGTGATTGTGAGTGACTTGATGAGCAAAAACTTTATTTGAATATCAATATCTTTGAGAGCTACTCACTTGAGAAGTAATGATCTTAAATAAATAACTCTTATTGTTTCTAGATCATGCACTTGAGCTTGAAAAAATATTTTTGAAAAGTGCACTATTGCTTCTCTTATATGTTTTAGTTTTGAGTTTTTGTGGTTGAATATGTGTAGATAATGGATGCATCTAGAAGTTTATTGCTAAGTAAATGATAGATGACCTATGGCATGTATCCATTTTGCTTCGGCACTACATAGTAATCAACGAGAACCCTCATGAAAAGGGCTACACACCTTGGTTGTGCAGTCGCCCAATGTAGGAAAGGGCTATGCCATTGTGATGAGTGAAAGCCGCCATGAGGTGTATATGTTTTTGTTAGAAAAATCAAAGAAGTGTTGAAAAGAATCATTAAAATATATATATATATATATATATATGATTCTAAGCCTAAAAGAAATGAAAAATAAAAGGCTTAATGGTGTATAGTTGAAAATTGTGAAAAGCTCGGGTTGACAAATAGAAACGGGTAAACGAGCCACATGCACACACACGCTCATATGTTGATATCTATTCATTTTAAAAGCAAAAATCCGGATGAATATCGGTTTGACCTATTTTTGGAAAGGCTTTAGATGGATAGGTGTGGATAGAGTTTGCATGTTGATATCACAATTACTCCTACTATATATGTGAGAAGCATTCACACACACACATTTTGCTTATGTGCTTGATTCATTAGCAATGTGAGAATATTTTTGAGAGATTAATGAAAATCTATGATTCTCTCTTGGACTTTGACAAGTTATGAAATATTTTCTCTTATTGCTTGATTGTGTGATTGTGTGATGTCCCTTGTGAACAAATCTACTTGATGATAATATGTGGAGCATATGTTAAGGGGGAGCTTTAGTTTATTCAACTTTACTCTCTATACGATTTGTTTGCTTTGTATCTCGTTCTATATCTCTTGTGTCCCTTGTCTATTCCTTGACAAAAAAAGGGGAGAAAATGTGTACCTCACCATGTTTGATATTGGGGAGATTTTGTATACTTCACACCTTGTGTGGAAAAAATGTTCCAATGTTGTGAATCATATTCCTCTTTGTGCTTAAATGTGACTTTGCCTTAAGGGGGAGAAAGAATTCTTTCTTGCTAATGTTAAGGATGGTTGGTCCTTGGGAATTAGGAAATTAAGGGAATGCTTTAATATGAAAACATTTTATTAACTTGAGATAATACATTTTTGTATGAGATAAGGGATGTCTTCTATATTTGTTTTTGGTTAATATCTCACCATTCTTCTTTAGAGAAGATCTCTTGTTTGGTTTGCTATTTTCTCTCATAGGTACTTTGAAGACCAAAAGAGGAACTCTTGAAGACTTTGTAAGGATTCCCATATCTTGATTGGCTTATTTCGTGGACAAACCACGTATTGGGGATTGCATGTAAGGGTAGCTTAAGTGATTGATATTCAAGCTCAAGACCCTCTCATGTCCTCAAGGTTGATAAGCACCAAAGGTAAACTTTTATGTGCTTAATTTGCTTTGAAGAGATTAGTTGCACACACACACTCACATCTCATTCTCAATTCATTTTCTTGTATGTTGTGTATGTGTTGCCATTATGTGCTCATTAATGTTCATTAACATCTCTTCTTGCATGTTAGTTTGATTGCTTATTGCATTATCCATTGCCTTGTCTTGCATAGCCTTGGAATTCTTGCATTGCAAAGGGCGCTGTTCAAAGCGCTGTTCTGAACAGCGCCCACAAGACCTGATGCAAAAATGGTCTTTTAAATGCATCAGGTCTGATGCATTTTGATGTGGCGCTGTACAAAGCGCTGTTCGTACAGTGCCCCTCTGTTTTCCCGAGAGAACAGAGTTGGGGCGCTGTACAGGCACTGTACAAGGGGCGCTCTACGTACAGCGCCCAAGGCAAAAATAGGTGTCACTTTTCAAAACGACCACACTTTGGTTTGACACCCTATATATATGCCACTTTGACTTTAGGTCATTCAAGTGAGTTGATTTTCTAATTTCATACTTAGAACATTTTTCAAGCAAAGAAAAATACAAAAGAACTCACCTTTAACCACTCAAATCAAATCCTTTTTGAATCATATTTCATATTGCATCTTCTATGACTATATAGAATGCATCCATGATTGGGTTTGCATCATCACAACTTGCTTGGTAAGATTTTGATTAAGTTTGTAAGGATTCCCGTAGTTTTTAATTGGCTTATTTCGTGATCAAACCATATGTGGGGATCATGTAAGGGTAGCTTAGGAATGTGTTCAAGCTCAAGGCCCTTGCAAGTGTTAAGCACTCCAAAGGTATATGTTTAGTGCTTAATTTTCTATGAAGAGATTTAGTGCACACACTCACTTAGCATACTTGCATTTGTGTGCATTCTCTTCACATGTCACTTATCACACTTGCACTTCTTTGTTTTATTTTTATGTGTGGATTTGTCCATAGATAAGTTCCGAGCGATTCGGAGACTTGTCTATATGTTTCGGATGATTTTCGAGACATTTGGGACATTCCGTACTTTTATCGGAAACTGGAATTCAATTTCGAGCTTAAAGTGGAAAGTTATATAATTTTCCATATTTATGATTGAGTCCGGGTTTCTATTCCGAAGATGGAATTGAATTCCGAATTCCGAGTTCAGAACTGGACTAAAGGCTTTGTGTGTCATGATTGCAACACAAAGAGAGGTGGCATGTGATGGCATGTGTGTGGCAATTTTAGCTTTTTGCCCCGTTGGCCATGCCACACCCACGCCCAATATTACTCTCTGCCCGCGTTGCTTGCACGGGGTCACACACGGCTCTGTTTGCTTTTTTTCTTCTTTATTTTGATTGCTTTATATATTGTTTGTTTGTATGTTAAAAAATATATATATATATATAATATCACGTCTGATAAAGAATATAATATAGATATGTGTGCTCTTTGTTGTTTTGTTAAAAAATATATATATACATAAGATCACGTGTGCCTTCTTTTTTGTTTTGTTAATATATATATATATATCATGTATATTCGTGTCCTCTACTTTTCCAACACCTAATATATATATATATATATTTATATAATTTGTGCAGTTTTTAATGTTTGATATTATCTAATATATTTCAAAGTCTAAAACCGTATAGCTTGGTTTTTCAACCTAATATATATATATATATTTTCTCCTTCATTTTTCAATGAGGCAAGCAACACACTTTTGAGAGAGCAAAAAATATCTTCAAGAGAGAAACTCCCAAGAACTTGTCTTTAACTCTCAAAACCCATTTTCATATGCATCAAAATATCATCTAAGCATTTTCTAGCATAGTTAGGATGTTTACTTGCATGGGTCTTGGTCAACACACTTCCCTTGGTATGTTCTTCACTATTATCATTTATAATTAGTGTTTTATTTATCAAGGCATCTCTTTTATTATTTGCTTGTTCTTAGATTAAAATCTAATATTCAAAATAGAGATTGTTATGTTGACATGATTGAGTGTTGTATTGTGATAGCTAATTAGGTTTTGTGCTTAATCTTGATTAGCTAAACTATTTGATTGAACATGTCATTTAGTTTTTAATATCTAGGATTGTTCTAATTGCATATTAATCATCTTAGATAAGCATATAGGGTTTCCCTTGCTCTATGTTGCATTTTGGATATTCTCATATATTCACTTAGGGTTGTATTCTCTTCATAGAGAAAGTAAGTCTTGTGTGTAGCTTCCGGGATTAGGTTGCTTAGATTGCAAGCAAATTGGACTAGGTTCACTCATACCGGGATTAGGTAGGTGTGTGATTACTTCCGGGATTAGGTTGCAATCGTTTTACACATTTAGTAGATTCAAGGTTCGAGTGTGGCTTACTTACTAGCCCGTGGTTTTTCCCGTGAGGGTTTCCATGTAAAAATCAAGTCTTATTTAATTTCCGCATATTTTACTTGATTTATTGCTTTATCTATTTAGGGGTAATTTCGTAATTTTGACTAACACGAAAAATTGGGTAAAAAGCGTAAAATCTATTCACCCCCCCTCTAGATAGTTTTATACACACCGTGCTATAATTAATTTCAATTGGTATCAGAGCGGGTTCCTAGATATACATAGGTGATCCTTGATTATTTTGGTGTGTTTTGCATTTTGTGTGATTTTTGATCATTCATACATTTGCATTAGTTTCATTCATTCATAAACACTATGAGTGGAAACGGTGGAAATGGTGGTGGCAACGAAGGTGCTTCTAGCATAAGGCCTCCACTTCTTACCGGTTTGAACTATTCCCAATGGAAAGGGAAGATGGAATCCTACATATGCCAAATTCATGACCGTGCATGGATGGCGGTGGAAGACGGATATGATCTCCCTATGATGACTCCCGCGGGTGGAGGAGAAGATGTTTTGAAGCCTAAGGCGCAATGGAACGCACAAGAGTTTGAGGCTTCAAAGTGGAATAGGAAGGCTATGCATGCCATCATGTGTGCAATGGATGAGAATCAGTACAAGCTTATTCAGAACACTCAGATTGCAAAAGTGGCATGGGACATCCTTCAAGTTGCACATGAGGGAACCGAGGTGGTAAAGGAGTCCAAGCTTCAAGTCCTCCAAACTCAATTTGAGCTACTTAGGATGGGAGAGGATGAATGCTTCAATGACTTCGAAATCAAATTGATGGACATAGTAAATCAAAGCCATCAACTCGGAGACCCGTATTCGGATAGGAGAGTCAAGCAAAAAATTATGAGATCTCTCCCCGATAGGTTTGAATCAAAGGTGACGGCCATAGAAGAAAATAGTGGCTACATGGATATGAAGCCAAGTGAGGTGATTGGACGTCTCCTTGCATATGAGTCTAGGAAGGCTCCTAACACCACTACTCCTCCTAAGAAGTCTAAAGGAATAGCTTTGAAAGCATCTAAGGATGCAAAGGAGCCAAAGCATGAATCGGATGAAGACCTTACCTTATTCGTGAAAAGGTTTAATAAGGTTATGGGGTTCAAGAAGAAGAAGGGATTTGGGTCAAGAGGACAAGACTTGAAGAAAAAAGGTTCCTTCAAGAAGTTTGAGCCTAGACAAGAGAGGACCGAAAGGAAAGGGGTCCGATGCTTTGAATGTGGTGGGATTGGTCACTTTGCCCCCGAATGTGCTAATCACAATGAAAAGAAGAAGGGCAAAGTGATGGCCGCCACTTGGAGTGGGAGTAGTGATGACTCCAATGAGGAAGATGAGTCTTCAAGTGAAGAAGAGCTCATGGCTAACTTCCTAGCTTTTGCCTCATCTCACAAGAGCAAAAGTGCTAGTGAAAAAGAGGATTTGAGTCAAGAGGAAATTGACTCTAGTGAAGAAGAAAGTGACTCCTCTTCTATTTCCATAAAGAAATTTGTGGAGCAAAAGGTGCTTGCTAAATATCATGCCGAGTTCAATGATTTAGAAATTAAAAGCACTAGAAAGATTGAGAGGTTGAGACTAGAGAACCTTGAACTTTCGGCTCACAATGACCACTTGAGTGAACAAGTGGAAAGATTGAAAAGGAGAGAGGATAAGTTAATTGAGGAGTTAGACTTATCCAAGAGAAGTGAAGAAGGCTTGAAGAGGGAACTTGTAGAAGTTAAAGGGTCCTTGGCTAGGATAGATTCTAGCACCAAGAAGCTTGATCATTTACTTGGTGTTGGAAAGAGTCCAAGTGACAAGAGAGGTCTTGGGTATGAAGATGGCACGAAAATCTCAACCTCTAACAAGACCGTGTTTTTCAAGAGTTTGAAGAACGAAGAAACTTCATTTGTACAAATTCCTAGGAAGAAGTTAGAAGTAGGACAATGTTCTAATGCACAAGTGAAGATGGGACCAAGAAGGCAATCTCAAGCTCAACCCCCTAGGGTCCCTCAAGCCAACATTCCTCCAAAATTGGCTCACAAAGGAAAGAGACCAATCATGCAACCTTAAGCTTGGAAGCAACCTAGACCGGTTCAACAACGAAGATGGATTGAACCCACTTATCCACAAAGACATGGACGAGCTCCCATACGTGCACAAAGACAAGGTATGATTCCTTTTTTCATCCCTATTTGTCACTTTTGTGGTTGTGATGGTCACATTAGACCAAATTGCTTTCAATATATTAAATTGTGTAGAAAACAAAGCATGATTGAAAAGAGAAAGAATAGAGCCAAGATGCATGTTTCTAGGAATGATAATATTGATTTGCATGATCCTAGGAATAGTAGAGCACATGTACCAAAGACCACTAAGAAAGCTAAAATTGTTGCTAAGTGGATTAGAAAGAATGAAAATGTTTGCCATGTTGCACAAATAGCCTTGAAGGCAAATTCTTCTAATTTTTGGTATTTGGATAGTGGGTGCTCTAGGCACATGACGGGAAACAAGAGTTTCTTCGAGACTCTTGTTATGGAGGAAGGTGGAAATGTCACTTTTGGTGATGGATCCAAAAGAAATGTTGTAGGGAAAGGAACCATTTCCGTTCCCGGATTACCCTCCTTATCCAATGCTTTATTTGTTGATGGCTGGAAAGCCAATTTAATAAGCATTTCACATCTTAGTGATGAAGGATATTCCGTCTTGTTTTCTAAAGATCATTGCTCTATCCTAAAACCCGATGGACAAACCTTGTTGAAGGGCATGAGATCTAGTGACAATTGTTATTGTCTTGAAGCTAGTATTGTATCTAATCATGTGTCCATGGATGAGCAAATTGAGTTGTGGCATGAAAGACTTGGCCACATGAACTTTAGGGATCTACGGACCCTTGGAAAGTTTAATTGTGTGCGTGGCCTCCCTAAGTTTGGGAAGAAAGCCAATGGTATTTATGGACCTTGCCAACAAGGAAAGCAAACTAAAAGCATGCACAAAAAGGGTAAGTATCTCACCACCAAGGAGCCACTTGAGCTTCTCCACATGGACCTCATGGGTCCCATGCAAACCGAAAGTTTGGGTGGAAAGAGATACATTTTTGTTTGTGTTGATGATTTCTCTAGGTTCACATGGACATATTTTCTTAGAGAAAAATCCGAAACTTTTGATAAGTTTAAAATGCTTTGTAATAAAATACAAAATGAAATGAACTCAAATATTAAAAGCATAAAACGGATTAGAAGTGACCATGGGAGGGAATTTGAGAATGCTACCTTTGAAACCTTTTGTAATGGTTTAGGCATCTCCTATGAGTTTTCGGCTCCTAGGACACCTCAACAAAATGGAGTTGTTGAGAGGAAAAATAGGGTCCTTCAAGAGATGGCCCGTGTGATGTTGTTTAGCAACAATGTCCCTAGGAACCTATGGGCCGAAGCCATCAATACGGCTTGCTATATAGGAAATAGAGTGTTCCTAAGGCCCGGTACTAGAAACACCTCCTATGAGTTATGGAAAGGCAAGAGGCCAAATGTTAGCTACTTCCACACTTTTGAAAGCAAATGCTACATTTTGAATGACCGTGATCAACTTGGCAAATTCGATGCTAAGAGTGATGAGGGTATTTTTATTGGCTATGCCTTAAATAGTAGAGCCTATAGAGTTTTCAATTTAAAGACTCTAAGTGTTATGGAATCATCCAATGTCGTATTTGATGATACTAGGCTCAAGTTTAATAATCATGAGGAGGAGGTTATTTTTAGTGATGTTTCTCCTTTGGAGGAGGTTATGGTGTCTCCTAATGTTGGGACATCTAATGTCAACAATGATGACACACAACCTATTGATAGAGTTCCTCTCTTGGACTCTAAAGAACCCACTCCATGGGTTAGGAAACTCCATAATAAAGAAGATATCATTGGAGAGGTTAATGAGGGTGTTAGGACTAGACGTCAACTTGCTAATCTTATTAGCTATACATGCTACACCTCTCAAATTGAACCCAAAAAGGTTGAAGAAGCCTTAAATGATGAATTTTGGGTTCTTGCCATGCAAGAAGAGCTAAACCAATTCGAAAGGAATGAGGTTTGGACTCTAGTTCTTAGGCCTAAGACCACTAATGTCATAGGCACTAAATGGATATTTAGGAACAAATCCGATGAGGATGGCAACATAGTGCGGAACAAGGCTAGACTTGTAGCACAAGGGTACTCTCAAATTGAGGGTATCGACTTTGAGGAGACTTTTGCTCCCGTTGCCCGCTTAGAGTTTATTAGGCTTCTCTTGTCCATCTCTTGTGTGCACAAGTTCAAATTGCACCAAATGGACGTCAAGAGTGCCTTCCTCAATGGCTTCTTGCAAGAGGAAGTGTTTGTTGAACAACCTAAGGGGTTTGTGGATGCACACCACCCCAATCATGTTTATCGCCTCAAGAAGGCACTTTATGGGTTGAAACAAGCACCGAGGGCTTGGTATGAGCGCCTCACTCAATTTCTTGTTGACAATAACTACACAAGAGGTAGTGTTGACAAGACATTATTCATCAAGAGAGACAATGATGAGCTTTTCATAGCTCAAATATATGTTGATGATATAGTGTTTGGCTCCACCAACAACACCAAGGTCCAACAATTTGTTGATGTTATGTCTCATGAATTTGAGATGAGTCTTGTTGGTGAGCTTAGTTACTTCCTAGGTTTGCAAATTAGGCAACTAGATGATGAGATTTTCATATCCCAAGCCAAATATGCCAAAAACCTAGTGAAGAAGTTTGGTCTTGAAAAAGCCAAACATTGTGATACTCCTATGAGCACCACTTTGAAGCTAAGCAAGGATGCTAGCGGTAAAAGTGTGGACCAAACCTTATATCGTGGCATGATAGGGAACTTGCTCTATTTGACCGCAAGTAGGCCCAATATATCATTTAGTGTAGGAGTTTGTGCTAGGTACCAATCCGATCCCAAGGAGTCCCATCTCTCTTCGGTTAAGAGTGAATGTACACAAATGAAGTTAAATTGCTTAAAGCATACCTAGAGGGGGGGGGGGGGGGGTGTGAATAGGTTTTTACACCTTTTTTCAAACCCTTGAACAAACATTTGTTTGTCCCTCAAGGTAGCCTTACACACAACACAATAAGCCAAGGAAGACATACATAGACAATACGATGTTACAATCATAAAAGAAATGTCTAAGTATATCAATAAGTCATGTGAGGTAAAATAGCAAATAAACATAACAACAAAATAAGCTTGTATTTCATAAGATGTTCAAAGTGTTACAAGAGTGATCAAAATGTCACTATACAAAAATACAATATATAAAAGAATCAAAGATACAAATTGATCTATAGAATGAATATACTAATCACACTATACAAAGACTTGCTTCATAATATATCACATGTGGATATTATGAATCAAGACAATAAGATACAATTAAAATATAAGAGAAAGAGATAGAAAGAATTAACACAAGGGATTTTTTTAATGTGGTAAAACCTCCAAGGAGGAAACATCCACGGGTTGAACTATAACCATTTGGTACTATATTATTGGAAAGCAAACATAGAACATTCACAAAATGACCAATCTTTAGCTCACCCAACCTAGTGAAGTCTAAGCCTACCCAACCCTATTGGAAAGTATGAAATCCCTCAATGATGCGGAACCACCATATATTGGACAACACACTCAACCAACATCGATGGTAGATTAGAAATTCCTCAAGAGTGCATACACCTCCCGTGTACCCCGCTCTATCGGACTCTATGTCTAACCATACG
Source organism: Acer saccharum (assembly GCA_030490815.1). Classification (NCBI taxonomy): domain Eukaryota; kingdom Viridiplantae; phylum Streptophyta; class Magnoliopsida; order Sapindales; family Sapindaceae; genus Acer; species Acer saccharum. The sequence continues at coordinate 21,728,107 of CM059869.1, read as the reverse complement.
CCTAGGCCTACCAATACAATAGCCAACTCCCTATCCAAGGCACTCTTGCCTCTAGGGAGCCTCCCATGCATGACTATCCGAGTCCTCCTGACTCTAGCCATGACTCCTTGCTTACCTATTCGAGTCATCCCGACTATAGGCAAGACTTCTTGCTCGGCTATCCGAGTCATCCCGACTCTAACCAAGACTTCATGCCTTTTACAAGGACTTCCTAGTGTGATCATGTGAATGCAAATGATGCAAACATTCAACACAACATAGAACATGTGATCAATACATTCTATGGCACAAATAGACCTAAACATGTGATATCACAATTAATCAAGTCTAGATGCAAAAATACATGAATAGAAACCTAAGCATGTGAAACACCTAACACATATACTCAAAGTCTCATTCACACACATAACACTTGAATCACAAAATGTTCATGAAGTACAAATTCAAGATGTTATCAATATACAATTAAAAGCCAGATATATGAGATTAAAATCAATCAATATACTAGACAAAAATATAGAGCAAGGTTTTGAGATTTACATCAATCAAAACCTATATTCTCTAAATCACATACAAATACACAAATCCTAGATTTTAATAATCAAAGGACCAAATCAAATCTCAAAGTCATTTTAACACAAAATTAATTCAATTAAGTATCAAACAACCTAAGATGCCATTCTAATCACAATACAACTCACAAACAAATGTAAAACCTAGAATCATAAAATCTAGTCAACATAAGTCCACAAATTGAGTTTCAATTAGAATGATAATCAAGCTACCTTTCCAAATAGCTTTTACAAAACAATAACATAGATATAGAAGAAGAAACCCCAAGCAAATGGAAGGTCAAATAACAAGAAATCCCAAAGTTGAGACTCAAACCTCGGATTCTGCAGCTGGTGCGAAATTCAGTGTCCAACCACATGAAATCACGATCCAACAGCCACCAAACCACTTGGAGATATTAGAGGACTCAAATATGAACACTCTCCAACTTGAATCACTCAAATCCGACTCCGGATGAAGAAGATATGGTGTTTTGAAGTTTGGAAAAATTGGAGAGAACTCAATGCGGGAAATCAGAAATTTTTCTTCTTAGAAATTCAAATGGAGAGAGAGAGGGAAGAAATAGGAGGAGAGAGAAGGAGGAAACCGGCCAACCACGTGGTGCCACGTCACCCCCTGGCCGTGGGGGGCACGTGGCCCACACGGGAGCAGAGGCTGCTCCAGGCCGTGGGGCCCACGGCCTCAACCACGGCCAGCCCTTGTGGCCCACGGCCTGGGCTGTCCTCTCGTGCGCTCCCTCGGTTCGTCGGCCCGTATCTCGGGCATCCGAACTCCGAATTCGAATCCGTTTTCGGATTACAAACCGTGACTCTCTCACACACGATAACGACTATACAACTTTGAAAAACGGTTGAGAAATCATCTCAGAAATCATCGATGAAGTCAACACAACGTAAGAGAACGTAAAGTGGCATAGTCAACACGTTTGGACTCGAAACCTTATGAATGAGTAACCGAAATGACCAGAACTCAATAAGGCATTGAATAAGAATATGTTCAAGTCCTAAACACAAAATACGGAAACATACAAATACAAATACACACACATATGCTAGTTTCCGGACATAGTCCTAGAAAATGCAAAACACAAAGTTTATTAACTAAATGTGAATGCATGAGCATATTTTGCCAAGTGTGTGAAAGTGAAATGTAAATGAAATAAAATCATGAAGGGACACACAAGAATGATATGTGTGAGTGTGTGCCTAGCCTTGTAAGAGATAAGAGGTCTTTGAATACCTTTGTAGACCGATAATGTCCGAAACTCTTAAAAGCCGGCAACTTGAACGAATAATGGTTGAGACATCCTTCGTCTTCGAAGTCCTTCAATTACTAACCACTAAATATTACAAGTAAAACACGTTTTGATATGGAATTAATGCCAACACTAATTATCAACCTAACAAAGAGAGTCATTCGCTTTGTGAATGGGACTTCCAACTATGGGATTTGGTACTCATTTGACACTAATCCTAGTCTTGTAGGATATAGTGATGCGGATTGGACAGGAAATTGTGATGATAGGAAGAGCACATCGGGCGGTTGCTTCTTTCTAGGCAACAACTTGGTGTCTTGGTTTTGCAAGAAGCAAAACTCGATTTCCTTGTCCACGGCGGAAGCCGAATACATAGCCGCGGGGAGTGGATGCACTCAACTTATATGGATGAAGCAAATGCTAGTAGACTACGGATTCAACCAAGGTACTCTCACTCTCTTTTGTGATAATATGAGTGCAATTAATATTTCCAAGAATCCGGTGCAACATTCTAGAACTAAGAATATTGACATCCACCATCACTTCATTAGAAAGCTTGTTGAAAATAAATGCATAGTACTTGAACATGTAGGTACTAATGATCAACTTGCGGACCTATTTACTAAACCCTTAGATGCTACTCGGTTTAAAACTCTTAGTAGATCTGTTGGGATATGTCTTGTGGAGTGATGTGATTTATTCTTGACCCCATATGGGGAACTCAAGCAAAGAGAGCTATTTTGCATATTTGTTGTTTGCAAAAATTTGAAAAATCTTATGCCTCTTTCCTAATTGCTTGAGTAAGCTTGGTTGCACATATGTATATGTTTTCTATCTAATAAGTGTGATCAATGATTGTCTACAATCCATGTCATATTTATGTTCAAACATGCATTTTTGGACTAGGAGATTTTCTTAGGAAGTATGATGTGAATGACCTATAGTTATCTCCATGACATGATGATTCTTTTAAATAACATGCCAATGTCAAATGAAAAAGCATGAAATTCATATAACATGCTCACATGAAAAGCATGAATTGATGATTGCATATTCTTAAAATGCAAAACTTGTGTGAAAGCTTATGAGACTCAAAATGAATAAAGGATCTTGTATCCGTTCAAAGGAATTTATTTTCCAAATGTCTCTCTTTCTTTATTGGTTGAACATGGCTACTGTCATACGGATATCTTATCCGGAAAAATCAAATAGGGTGCAAAGTCGCTCATGCCATGTTTCGCTTATAAAGTTGGATATAGTTCTCTTAAATTGAAATCAATAATCTCTATATCCTTGCTTTTCTCATGACAAATGGTGAAATTGGTTTGAATCCATTTAGAAACCTTTGTCATCTGCTTTGCCAAATACCATTGTATTTTGGACTTGAATGCTACATGTCTTGTATGCAAAGCATGATTATTCACACATTTTCAATAAAAATAAATCTCCTTGTTTCTCTCCAATTTATTGAGATGCATAAAGTGGCTTATATGACTATGCAAATATTTAGTATGCTACTATCTCTCTTTGCCTTGAGTGACCTGGTTGGGGACTACTCCTTTGCCTATATCATGACAAAAAGGGGGAGTAGGATATGGTAAGGGGAGATGCAAATTGGTGTTGCAATTGTGCACATTGGGGAGATAACACATTGAGGGGGAGTAACCCTTTGAGGGGGAGCATTGCATTTATCATACATTGCATATATTTTGTAATGTTGTGCCTAAATTCTAAAAATGCAAATGCTTGTTTTGATGTCACTTGATGAATCTCACATGTACTTTTTGGAAAAATATAGAAACTTTGTTTTGTAGGGTTGGTTGTTCTACAAGAGATTGGAGCATTGAAGATTTTATTTTGTTTATTATCTCTTTGTATTGTAGAAGATCTATGTTATCCCGTTGTTTCTATTTTTATGTGAGGAATCAATGTGAGTGGTGGTTTTGTCACGAAATAGCCAAAGGGGGAGATTGTAAGGATTCCCGTAGTTTTTAATTGGCTTATTTCGTGATCAAACCATATGTGGGGATCATGTAAGGGTAGCTTAGGAATGTGTTCAAGCTCAAGGCCATTGCAAGTGTTAAGCACTCCAAAGGTATATGTTTAGTGCTTAATTTTCTATGAAGAGATTTAGTGCACACACTCACTTAGCATACTTGCATTTGTGTGCATTCTCTTCACATGTCACTTATCACACTTGCACTTCTTTGTTTTATTTTTATGTGTGGATTTGTCCATAGATAAGTTCCGAGCGATTCGGAGACTTGTCTATATGTTTCGGATGATTTCCGAGACATTTGGGACATTCCGTACTTTTATCGGAAACTGGAATTCAATTTCGAGCTTAAAGTGGAAAGTTATATAATTTTCCATATTTATGATTGAGTCCGGGTTTCTATTCCGAAGATGGAATTGAATTCCGAATTTCGAGTTCAGAACTGGACTAAAGGCTTTGTGTGTCATGATTGCAACACAAAGAGAGGTGGCATGTGATGGCATGTGTGTGGCAATTTTAGCTTTTTGCCCCGTTGGCCATGCCACACCCACGCCCAATATTACTCTCTGCCCGCGTTGCTTGCACGGGGTCACACACGGCTCTGTTTGCTTTTTTTCTTCTTTATTTTGATTGCTTTATATATTGTTTGTTTGTATGTTAAAATATATATATATATATAATATCACGTCTGATAAAGAATATAATATAGATATGTGTGCTCTTTGTTGTTTTGTTAAAAAATATATATATACATAAGATCACGTGTGCCTTCTTTTTTGTTTTGTTAATATATATATATATATCATGTATATTCGTGTCCTCTACTTTTCCAACACCTAATATATATATATATATTTATATAATTTGTGCAGTTTTTAATGTTTGATATTATCTAATATATTTCAAAGTCTAAAACCGTATAGCTTGGTTTTTCAACCTAATATATATATATATTTTCTCCTTCATTTTTCAATGAGGCAAGCAACACACTTTTGAGAGAGCAAAAAATATCTTCAAGAGAGAAACTCCCAAGAACTTGTCTTTAACTCTCAAAACCCATTTTCATATGCATCAAAATATCATCTAAGCATTTTCTAGCATAGTTAGGATGTTTACTTGCATGGGTCTTGGTCAACACACTTCCCTTGGTATGTTCTTCACTATTATCATTTATAATTAGTGTTTTATTTATCAAGGCATCTCTTTTATTATTTGCTTGTTCTTAGATTAAAATCTAATATTCAAAATAGAGATTGTTGTGTTGACATGATTGAGTGTTGTATTGTGATAGCTAATTAGGTTTTGTGCTTAATCTTGATTAGCTAAACTATTTGATTGAACATGTCATTTAGTTTTTAATATCTAGGATTGTTCTAATTGCATATTAATCATCTTAGATAAGCATATAGGGTTTCCCTTGCTCTATGTTGCATTTTGGATATTCTCATATATTCACTTAGGGTTGTATTCTCTTCATAGAGAAAGTAAGTCTTGTGTGTAGCTTCCGGGATTAGGTTGCTTAGATCGCAAGCAAATTGGACTAGGTTCACTCATACCGGGATTAGGTAGGTGTGTGATTACTTTCGGGATTAGGTTGTAATCGTTTTACACATTTAGTGGATTCGAGGTTCGAGTGTGGCTTACTTACTAGCCCGTGGTTTTTCCCGTGAGGGTTTCCACGTAAAAATCAAGTCTTATTTAATTTCCGCATATTTTACTTGATTTATTGCTTTATCTATTTAGGGGTAATTTCGTAATTTTGACTAACACGAAAAATTGGGTAAAAAGCGTAAAATCTATTCACCCCCCCTCTAGATAGTTTTATACACACCGTGCTATAATTAGTTTCAAAGTTCATCTTATTTTAGTATTTTTACTATCAAGCTATTCTCTTTTAATTTACTTGTATGTTTTTGATCATATGATAAATACAAGAATAGAGAATTAATTGTGATGAATTGATTGAGTGTTGTATTGTGATAGCTAATTAGGTTTTTGATTAATCTTGATTAGCTAAGCTATTTGACATGTCATCTAGCTCTTGATATCTAGGGTTGATTTAATTGAATATATCATCATCCTAGATAAGCATCTAAGGTTCCCTAGCCTTGTTTGTTATTTGAATATTCATACATATTCACATAGGTTGCATAATCTCTTCTTAGAGAATTAAGTCTTGAGGCTAAGATTGCTTAAGCCTCAAGCAATTGGACTAGAGCCACTTTTAAAGGCCCGCGTGGTAGAAGTGGGGGGTTATTGACCGGAGTGTTAGACGAGGTCTACATAGGTTGTAAACTCCATTTCAATTAGTGGATTTCGAGGTCTAAGTGTGGCGCACTAAACAGTCCGTGGTTTTTCCCAGTGGTTGGGTTTCCACGTATACATCAAGTGTTATTTAAATTCCGCACTATATTACACTTGCTTGTATTTTTGACTATTAGGGACATTTTCGTAAAATTAACTTGCATGCGAAAATTGGGTAATAATTGTTAAAATCTATTCACCCCCCCTCTAGATTAATATATTAAACACACCTTGAGAACTTTCAATTGGTATCAGAGCGGGTTCCTAGATTTACTTAGGTGATCCTAGCTCATTTTAAGTGTGTTGTGCATTTATGTGATTTTTGCTCATTCATACATTTTGCATACATTTCATTCATTCATTTGATACAATGAGTGGATTCGGTGGCAACCATGATGGTGCTTCAAGCACACGACCTCCCCTCCTCACCGGTGTGAATTATGCCTCATGGAAAGGCAAGATGGAGGCGTATGTGTGCCAAATCCATGATAGGGCATGGATGGCAATTGAAGATGGGTATGCACCTCCTATGATGACTCCCACGAGTGGTGGAGAAGAAGTACTCAAGCCTAAGGCTCAGTGGTCACCTGAGGAGTTTGAGACTTCAAAATGGAATAGGAAGGCATGGCATGCTCTTCTATGTGCAGTGGATGAAAATCAGTACAAACTGATTCAGAACACTAGGATAGCCAAGGAGGTATGGGATATCCTAGAGGTTGCACACGAAGGAACCGACGTCGTCAAGGATTCGAAGCTATAAGTCCTTCAAACGCAATTTGAGTTGCTTAAGATGGAGGAGGATGAGTGCTTCAATGACTTTGAAGTCAAGCTGATGGATATTGTCAATCAAAGCCATCAACTCGGTGATCCTTATTCGGATAGGAGAGTTAACCAGAAAATTATGAGGTCTCTCCCTGCTAGGTTCGAATCAAAAGTGACGGCTTTAGAGGAGAATAGCACATACAAGGATATGAAGCCGAGCGAGGTGATTGGAAGACTTCTCGCCTATGAATCTAGGAAGGCTCCTAGTATTTCCCCTCCTAAAAAGCAAAAAGGGATTGCTTTGAAAGCTTCCGAGGTTGAGAAGGAGGAAAAAGGTGACTCGGACCAAGACATGGCGTTGCTACTTAGAAGATTCAAGAAGTTTGTCAAATTCGAGAATAAGGGCTTTGGATCCAAAGGCCAAGACTTGAAGAAAAAGGCTCCCTTCAAGAGTTTTGAGCCTAGGCAAGAGAAGAGTGAAAAGAAAGGGGTCCAATGCTATGACTGTGGTGGTATAGGTCACATCTCACCTGATTGTGGGAACTTGAAGAACAAGATGGCAAAAGTGATGACTCCGGAAAGGGAGACAAGTCATCAAGTGATGATGAGCTTACCATCAACTACACGGCTTTTGGGGCCACTTGTGTAGAAGACAAAGTTGTTGGTAAGAATGACTTGACTATAGATCCCATAGTAGAAAGAGATGAAGAAGTAGCTCTAGAGGAGATAGGTGTAGCTACTCATTGGGATATGGCTCTCATTAACTCAAGAGACCAAGGTGAAGGTCTTAATGAAGGAAATGACTCCATAGGTGAGATGGAGAGTGGAGGAGATAGCTCTAGTGTAGATGACTCCTCATCTAACTCTACAAATAGAAGTGTAGAGAAAATGGATGTAAATGACTTTATAGTCAAGTGTGAAAGTTCATTGAAGAAGAACAATAGAAAATTGAAGATTTTAGAGGATGAAAATCTAGAACTTTCAACACACAATGACCACTTAAGTAATCAAGTGGAGGCATCCAAGAAGATTGAAGACAAGCTAAGGGAAGAGCTAGCTTTGTCTAAGAGGAATGAAGAAGGGTTAAAAAGAGAGCTTGATGAAGCTATAGAGTCATTTTCTAGGATGACTACAAGCACTAAGAAACTTGACCACATTCTTGGTAGTGGAAAGAACCCTTGTGACAAGAGAGGTATTGGCTATGAAGAAAGCAAGGAGATCACTACTCCAACCAAGACCGTCTTTGTCAAGAGTTTGGGCAAGATGGAGGCCCCGCCGGTGCACACTCCTAGGAAGAAAATTGATCTAGGACAATGTTCAAGAAGTGCACAAGTGAAGGAAGCTCCAAAGAGACAACCTCAAGCTCAAAAAGTTCCTCAACCTAACTTCCCTAAAGCTCATATTCATCAAGGGAAGAGGCCAATCATGCAAAATGGATCAAGGAAGCAAGCAAGACCGGTTCAACAACAAAGAAAGTTTGAACCCGCTCAACCACAAAGTCATGGGAAGGCTCCTATGCATGCACAAGGACATGGTATGAATTCTAAATTTATCCCTATATGTCACTTTTGTGGTATTAATGGTCACATAAGACCAAATTGCTTTCATTTCATTAAATTATGTAGAATCAAAAGCATGATTGAAAAGAGAATGACAAGAGCTAGAATGCATGATAATAGGAAGGAAAACATTCATACTCATGATCCTATTATTTCTAGAACTCTTGAACCCTTATCCACTAAGAAGAAGAAAGTCATATCTATATGGATAAAAAAAGATGAACTCGCTTACTACGAGACTAACAAGTCTCATATAGGTTCAACTAAGTCCAATGGACTTGGTAGGTCCATAGGACCTCATGACCTTCATTGATGAAGGATGATGATGACCCCATATGGGGAACTCAAGCAAAGAGAGCTAATTGCATTCTTGTTGCATGCAATTTTTTGAAAAATCTTATGCTTCTTTGTTAATTGCTTGAGTAAGCTTGGTTGCACATATGTATATATGTTTTCAATTCAATAAGTGTGAACCTTGCTTGTTTACAATCCATGTCATATTTATGTTCAAACATGCATTTTTGGACTAGGAGATTTACTTAGGAAATATGATTTGAATGACCTATAGTTATCTCCATGACATGATGATTCTTAATGACATGCTTAAAAATTGAAAAGCATAAGTTGTTTTTATAACATGCTAATGACATATGAAAAGCATGAAATTCAAATGAAAAAAGCATGAATTGATGATTGCAATTTTTAAATGCAAAACTTGTGTGAAATAGCTTATGAGACTCAAAATGAATAAAGGATCTTGTATCCGTTCAAAGGATTTTAAAATCCAAATGTCTCTCTTTCTTTATTGGTTAAACATGGCTACTATCATACGGATACCATCCGGAAAAATCGAATAGGGTACAAAGTCGCTCATGCCATGTTTCGCTTATAAAGTTGGATATAGTTGCTCATAAATTAAAATCAATGAAAACTCTATATCCTTGCTTCACTTATGACATTGGTGAAATTAGTTTGAATTCCTTTTAGAAACCTTGGTCATTTGCTTTGCCAAATACCATTGTATTTTGGACTTGAATGCTACATGTCTTGTATGCAAAGCATTTTTTATTCACACATTTTATCAAAATAAATCTCCTTGTTTCTCTCCATTTGATAGAGATGTATAAAGTGCATTTAATGATTATGCAAATGACTTGAATGCTATCATCTCTCTTTGCTAAGTGACCCGGTTAGGGACTACTCCTTTGCCTATATCATGACAAAAAGGGGGAGTAGAATGGTGGTAAGGGGAGTTGCAAATTGTGGTAGCAATTATGCAAGTTGGGGAGACAATACATTGAGGGGGAGTAACCCTTTGAGGGGGAGCATTGCATTCATCAAACATTGCATGATGTTGTTTGTTGTACTTAAATTTTTAGAATGCAAATGCTTGTTTTTATTCTCACTTGATTCATCTCACTTTTTACTTGACTTGGAAAGTATAGAAACTTTGCATACAGGGATTGATTGTTCTACTTGAGATTGAAGACTTCAAGATTATTTTTATATATCTCTTTGTAATGTAGATAATCATTTGTGACCTATAGTTTCTATTATATTGTGAGGAATCAATGTGAGTGGTGGTTTTGTCACGAAATAGCCAAAGGGGGAGATTGTAAGGATTCCCATATCTTGATTGGCTTATTTCGTGGACAAACCATGTATTGGGGATTGCATGTAAGGGTAGCTTAAGTGATTGATATTCAAGCTCAAGACCCTCTCATGTTCTCAAGGTTGATAAGCACCAAAGGTAAACTTCTATGTGCTTAATTTGCTTTGAAGAGATTAGTTGCACACACACACTCACATCTCATGCTTAATTCATTTTCTTGTATGTTGTGTATGTGTTGCCATTATGTGCTCATTAATGTTCATTAACATCTCTTCTTGCATGTTAGTTTGATTGCTTATTGCATTGTCCATTGCCTTGTCTTGCATAGCCTTGGAATTCTTGCATTGCAAAGGGCGCTGTTCAAAGCGCTCTACAAAGCGCTATTCTGAACAGCGCCCACAAGACCTGATGCAAAAATGGTCTTTTAAATGCATCAGGTCTGATGCATTTTGATGTGGTGCTGTACAAAGCGCTGTTCGTACAGCGCCCCTCTGTTTTCCCGAGAGAACAGAGTTGGGGCACTATACAGGCGATGTACAAGGGGCGCTCTACGTACAGCGCCCAAGGCAAAAATAGGTGTCACTTTTCAAAACGACCACACTTTGGTTTGACACCCTATATATATGCCACTTTGACTTTAGGTCATTCAAGTGAGTTGATTTTCTAATTTCATACTTAGAACATTTTTCAAGCAAAGAAAAATACAAAAAGAACTCACCTTTAACCACTCAAATCAAATCCTTTTTGCATCATATTTCATATTGCATCTTCTATGACTATATAGAATGCATCCATGATTGGGTTTGCATCCTCACAACTTGCTTGGTAAGATTTTGATTAAGTTCATCTTATTTTAGTATTTTTACTATCAAGCTATTCTCTTTTAATTTACTTGTATGTTTTTGATCATATGATAAATACAAGAATAGAGAATTAATTGTGATGAATTGATTGAGTGTTGTATTATGATAGCTAATTAGGTTTTTGATTAATCTTGATTAGCTAAGCTATTTGACATGTCATCTAGCTCTTGATATCTAGGGTTGATTTAATTGAATATATCATCATCCTAGATAAGCATCTAAGGTTCCCTAGCCTTGTTTGTTATTTGAATATTCATACATATTCACATAGGTTGCATAATTTCTTCTTAGAGAATTAAGTCTTGAGGCTAAGATTGCTTAGGCCTCAAGCAATTGGACTAGAGCCACTTTTAAAGGCCCGCGTGGTAGAAGTGGGAGGTTATTGACCGAAGTGTTAGACGAGGTCTACATAGGTTGTAAACTCCATTTCAATTAGTGGATTTCGAGGTCTGAGTGTGGTGCACTAAACAACCCGTGGTTTTTCCCAGTGGTTGGGTTTCCACGTATACATCAAGTGTTATTTAAATTCCGCACTATATTACACTTGCTTGTATTTTTGACTAATAGGGGCATTTTCGTAAAATTGACTTGCATGTGAAAATTGGGTAATAATTGTTAAAATCTATTCACCCCCCCCCCCCCCCCCCCTCTAGATTAATATATTAAACACACCTTGAGAACTTTCAGACTTTCCGACTTTTTAGTTTAGGAATCTCTTTGTAATGTGAGGATGAGAGTATGCTATCAACTTGAGTTTATTAGAGTGAAACATTGTATGGTGAGGTTGAGGTTTTGCCAATGAAATAGCCAAAGGGGGAGATTGTAAGATCTTAGATTTGTGTTGGCTTGATTCCATTGCAAAACACTTTTTGTTTGTATTGCTTAGTTGCTTAGGTGTTTCGTGATTAGATCAAGCTTCAAAGAAGGAAAGCAACGTCGCATGCAATGTTCGTCTTCAAGAGGAAATGTGCTTATTTGGATGCTAAGGTATCGAGATAATTCTTCCTCTTGCAAGGCATAAACGCACACACACACACACAATTCATACATGTGTGTCCCTGCATCGTAGTTCAAACATTTGGTATAACATGATCGCGCTCCAAATGTTTACATTTAGCGCTCCCTAACTTAGCTTTTGTAACCGTTTTCTGAGCTCTTTTTGGTATTTAATATTGTAAATAAGTGTTTTTCAGATATTTCAGCTCATTAGGGGTATTTTGGACCAAACTGGAGAAAAGTGGCGAAATTGGGGCAAAAGAGGGAAAATATGTCATTTGGGAAAATCAGGGGTCAAAGTGCAATTCATGAGACATTAATGCAGAATCGGTGATTAGTGAAGAGCTGAGGGGTGCATTGTGTAATTCGCCAGAAATTAAGGCGGGTTCTAAAGGCGGGCACATGCCAGCCTTCCCGAAGGTTTGAAGTCGCCAGAAAGAAGGCGGGTTCGCGCGGCGAGCTCGACGGCGGGAAAGAAGACTCCGAGGGCAAGGCGGGTTCGCGCGGCGGGTTCGTGCGGCGGGAACAAGCTAGCCTTCCAGAAAGCATGAACCCGCCGGAATGCCTGGAAGAATTTCAACTCATCCCACTTGCTCTCCAATCACATGAGCTTGCCCAAAAACTCTTCCCACTTAGATATTTTGAGATATTTTTCCATACAATTATCTTAGATAAAATATCTATTCTATCTATCTTAGTTTGTAAGTAATACTACACACATATACTACACACTACACTTAGTCATTAGTTACCAATTAGTTAGTAGACACACATTAGTTTTGTAACTTAATTTAGTTTAGTTTTAAGAGAGAGAATAACTCTCTCAACTTTAGTGTAGTTTTTCTCATCATTTTCCATCACTTTCTAGGTAGCCAAACACCACCTTGAGTTACCTAGACTTGATCTCTTGAAGTTGCTCTAGAAGGATATTTTGCTTGGATTGCTAGGAGGAGCCTTCTTGCGCAAGAAACGAATCCGGATGGGTTTGTTTAGCTCTTCTCTTGTATTTTCATGCTTATATAATTCTATGTGTAACTAAACTCTTTTGTTAAGGGATTGATGTAATTCTTGTAATTATACCATAGATGTAATCAATCAATTTGATATTTCACTCCTTAAGGCTTGTATGTGTGTATTATGAACTCTAATAATTATGATATGTGGATGATATGTTTGCATGTACATCTATGTATACATACTTGGTAGTTAATTTCATGTATATAGTGTCCTACAATATGTATGAATGTTTTACTATCAATTTCATAGAGATGTGTCTAAGTAATTCATGAATTGAGTTAATTAGAAAATCTCTACATCACTATTCCTAAATCCTCTCTTAATCACTTATCTATGATATTAGGTTATGTGTTAGATGATGGATTTTGTGCTTAACATAAATGATAAATGAAATACATGCCTTAGAATGTTGTGAATGTGCTTAATGAATGATTGATTAATGATATGGTAATTACTTGAATGAATTAATCCCCTAACATCTTTAGTCTAGCTTAATCATCTTAATCTAGCTTTAATCATTAGTTAATTGCAAGCTTAGAATTATTGATTTAGATAGCATTAACTAGTTAACTTGTTAGACTTTAGAAGTAGATAATTAATGATAACCTAGACTCACGTAGCTAATTATTCCTCGTGGGAACGATCACCCTTACTCGTTACCCTTTTACTACTCATACGACTCGTACACTTGCGAAGGGTGAACCACCCACGCGCCCCTTAGAATAACCGTGGTAGAATAGTGTAATTTAGTGTAGTTAATTTAGACCCGGTTTGGCGCGGTCAAGACTTTTGGCGCCGCTGCCGGGGAGTAGCAACGTAGTCTAGATAGTTTTAGAAAAATTACTTTTAAATTGTTGCGTTTTTAATTTCTTGTTCATTTGACCGTTGGTAGTTGTCTTGTGAGTGTATTTTCAGGAATATAGATTGACATGGAGAGGAGCAAATTGAACTTAGCTGCTCAATTGGATGAGTTGACAAGAGAAGTGAGGAATTTTGCGTCACAGCGTGAGCAGCCTCCGTCTATGGTTTATTCACCTTGTGGGTGGAATAGGCCTATGATGACCTTTTGTCCTCAAATAGAGCAATGGCCGAGAATGCAAGAAGAAGTACCCTCCATGTATCTATATCCAAACTACACCCACCAAGCAAAAAGTGATCAAGAGTGGCAAGACACCCAACGGGACAACCTTGACGATGAATCCTACCACCATGCCATTGGCCCATAAATGTGTGACATAGAAGAAAGTGTGGATAGGATTGGAGTTCAATTGGCACAATATGTGGAAGACCAACACCTGCTTGACGTGGAAGCAACAATAGAGAAACTAGCAACCCAAGTAGGGGAGTTGGCAGAGATCGTCATAGAAGAAAAGGGAGAGGAGTGCTCGGACCATAGTGACCAAGAAGAGACGGAGGAGCCTCCCAAACTTCACAAATCGACCAACCCTTTTTTCTGTCTAACTGTTGATGGACTCAAACCGGTGAAATCCATAGAAAGCTCGGAATGTGACTTAGATGAAGTTTTACTAGAGTTCGAAGAAGAGCTCAGGGTCAAAAAGGAATGGATAAGTCAAATTCTAGAGGTCGACTCACTTGAATTGGAGGAGGGCTTGACAACGAAGAAAATGGAAGAACTCTCCAAGGAAGTCGATGAACCGGTGGATTCCTCAAATGGCTCAGAGTATGATCTTGGTGAAGTCTTACTCAAATTTGAAGAAGAGCTAAGACTTGAAAAAGAGGGGAAGGAAGTAGACTTGGTCAAGGAGAATGCGGAATTGTTGAGTCTAAATGTAGACTACATCCTTAAGATAGACTTGACTGAGAAGGAAAGGGACTCATCCTTGAAAGAGCTTGAAGACATCAAGGAAGACTTTGCTAGGAGAATGCGGCTCATGGAAGCCGAAATAGAAGCAAGGGACAAAGCTCTTGAGATCATGAGAACCAAGGAAAATGAGCGCCTAGCCAAGCTTGCCATGCCAAAGGTTGAAACCAAGGGCAAGTCCAAGGAAGTCATCCAACAACCTCAAGTGTTGGAAATGCAAGCTAAGCATAAGGAGCTCAAACCTCTTGCCTCAATGCCTATCCCAAGCCAAGTCAAGAAGAAGAGGCCAAGAAGAAGGAACAAGAAGAGATTCAACCCTTCACCAACAACAATAGGTACATTTCAATCTTTAACCCCTACTTGTTACCATTGCCATAATTTAGGTCAAAATCGGACTTATTTTCCAAAGCAAAAATGGCAACGTGTGAACAAATTGGTAGTCAAATCCATATGGATTGACAAAACCAAATTGGAAGGACTTGATAGGGATGGACCCCTTTGGGTTAAAAAGAAAGATGATGGGTACATTGTTGTTAAACCACCTATCAGGGGTGGTGGTTGATTCTTGTGAGCTTTTTGATATGTTTGTTAAGTGTGCAGGGAATTGAAGATCAAAATGCACTTGATGGACATTTGTGGTGCACTCATTTGAGTTGCACTTGTTTTGTAAATATATGAACTTTTTAATGTTTTATTAATTATTTAGTATAGATGTGTGTATTTGGTTTTAAACACCTTATCTATCTCTATTTGTTGCCTTGGTACTCAAGATACTCATGTATGATAATAGGAGTGAAAGAGATAGGTTTGGGGGTTTGGACTCCAAACACATTGCAATTGTTGGTATTTTGTGTTTGTTTTTGTGCCATGTGCAGGTGTTTAGGTTTGCAACATGTTGCATGAAGTTTGGGAAGATTTTGGACTGATTTTGAGCAGCACCGAGAGTCGGCGACTTCATGCCGCGGGCTCATGCCCGCCTTCCAGAAGGCATGAACTCGCCAGAATTCGCGGCGACTTCGTGAGGCGTGTTTATTCCAGCCTTTCTGAATTAGCTGAACTCGCCAACATCACGGCGACCTTGTGCGGCGGGACTTGTCCAGCCTTCCAGAAACAACAAACCAGCCAGGTATCCCCGCGACTTTGGTCTGCGGAAACAAACTCGCCAACCCTAAGCAACCATTTTTACATTAGTTTTAGCGGATATTTTTACTTAATTTACATTTTGCAAATTTAATAGCATTATTAGTTTTCTTAGAATAAGTGTGGTTATATGGTGTGATTGATTAGTGCCTAGGATGATACTAAGGGAATTGCCATGTTCCTCATTTGAGGAAAACTTGTATGTTAGTGGATTAGGCCATTTTGAGTGGATAGGAATTTTGGATGAATTGAAATACCATGTATAGTTGTTTTAGGTTATTTTTGTGCTTGTTTGCAAAGTTGCTTGGTGCCCAAGCAACCAAACCACGGAACTCGCATTCTTGTTCGTAAATGTTCAAACATTGAGGACAATGTTGAGTTTAGGTTTGGGGGTGTGGACACGTTAACACTTTGTCATGTTTTGTTGTATATATTTGTGTTTAAAATTGTGTTTTTGTGTTGTGTAAAATTTTTTTCGTTTTTATTGCAATTGAGCCAAACTTGACAAATTGTCTATTTTGATTCTAGAGTGTATGTGCTATGAAGGAATGCATTACATGTGTTATTTGCTAAGTTTTAGCTAACGGATTTCTTTCCGAGATTGCATGTAAGCATTGTGTATTAGTTCCTTTCTCTTTTGCTTAGTGAATAGGACTTATTGCAAGATTGCTGGAACCAATAGTGGAGACTACCCATGTAAGATTTAGAGCTTTAGCGTTCATATTTTGAGGGTTTTTGTTTCTACTCGCATACACACTCTTCGAAACAGTTTTTCAAGTATGATCTCATTTTGCATAATGCTCATTGATTGCCATAGAACATGAAAATTATATGGACTGCTTGTGTGAATTGTATTCCCTTGTTAAATAGACTTTTTGATATGATTCTAGGCAATGTGTGTGCTTAACTACTACTTATTGCCCAAACACATTCCATGTCCCTTATGTGTGCTCCTATCGCCAACTTTGAGGCCAAACACAAACCATTCATTTCATCACTCACATCTCCTTAAACAACCATATACACTAAACACAAGCCATACCATAGTTGCTGATCATATAATTAGTGCATAAATTATAAATGCAAATGTTTAGCTCAATTGTAAATAGCGTGTACTTAGGCGTTATGAGAAACTATGCAAGTTATCGAGGCAAAAATTGTACAAGTGTGAAAATTAAACACTTGAAGCCTTTGATGTTATCAAATTTAAAAGCTACTTAAAAATAAAAGTTCAAAAATTTGCATTGTTGGAATTCAAGGTCTTAGCCTAGACGCTTTAAATTCAAATTGTATAATGAGCTTGAAGTCAATTGTTTAGTATGATCAATAACTCTAGAATTCATTCCATTTCTTTCATTCACCACAATTCTACCCATGGCCCCATTGCAAACCATAAGGAAAGCCCTAGTTGATCTTTTAGAAAGTCTAACTTGGGAATACGGTTTTTACATGTTCTTTCCACGTTCGTGACACATCAATTCTTTCATGAGATTAATTCCATAAACTGTGCTTTATTTGATATTATTCATATGCGTTATAATTGTTTTCTTTACATAACTTCTAAACTCGCATATGCTTGATTGAGAGTGAACTTAGGATTCCGAGAGAAAATTCGACTGAAATCCGGTGAGGATTAGAGTCAAGGCGAATTGTGTTCTTGCATTCGAGTGCTTCGTTTTGAAACTTGGTATTTAGAGTGTGGGATTCACGATGTTGTGTGCTTTTAAGGAAGTAATCATGTTAGCTTTTAATTAGCGGTTTTCACATGTGTCATTCCTATATTGCACATCTCTTTTTGCATCACTTTAATGTTTGGCTCTCGCAAAATATTTTTGTGTGCGTTGTGTTTTGTTTGTTTTATTTTAGGACTGTATAGTTTTTGTGTTTATATTATTTGTAATTTGCTCGAGGACGAGCAAAAGTCAGGTTTGGGGGTCTGATCGCGCTCCAAATGTTTACATTTAGCGCTCCCTAACTTAGCTTTTGTAACCGTTTTCTGAGCTCTTTTTGGTATTTAATATTGTAAATAAGTGTTTTTCAGGTATTTCAGCTCATTAGGGGTATTTTGGACCAAACTGGAGAAAAATGGCGAAATTGGGGCAAAAGAGGGCAAATATGTCATTTGGGAAAATCAGGGGTCAAAGTGCAATTCATGAGACATTAATGCAGAATCGGTGATTAGTGAAGAGCTGAGGGGTGCATTGTGTAATTCGCCAGAAATTAAGGCGGGTTCTAAAGGCGGGCACATGCCAGCCTTCCCAAAGGTTTGAAGTCGCCAGATAGAAGGCGGGTTCGCGCGGCGAGCTCGACGGCGGGAAAGAAGACTCCGAGGGCAAGGCGGGTTCGCGCGGCGGGTTCGTGCGGCGGGAACAAGCTAGCCTTCCAGAAAGCATGAACCCGCCGGAATGCCTGGAAGAATTTCAACTCATCCCACTTGCTCTCCAATCACATGAGCTTGCCCAAAAACTCTTCCCACTTAGATATTTTGAGATATTTTTCCATACAATTATCTTAGATAAAATATCTATTCTATCTATCTTAGTTTGTAAGTAATACTACACACATATACTACACACTACACTTAGTCATTAGTTACCAATTAGTTAGTAGACACACATTAGTTTTGTAACTTAATTTAGTTTAGTTTTAAGAGAGAGAATAACTCTCTCAACTTTAGTGTAGTTTTTCTCATCATTTTCCATCACTTTCTAGGTAGCCAAACACCACCTTGAGTTACCTAGACTTGATCTCTTGAAGTTGCTCTAGAAGGATATTTTGCTTGGATTGCTAGGAGGAGCCTTCTTGCACAAGAAACGAATCCGGATGGGTTTGTTTAGCTCTTCTCTTGTATTTTCATGCTTATATAATTCTATGTGTAACTAAACTCTTTTGTTAAGGGATTGATGTAATTCTTGTAATTATACCATAGATGTAATCAATCATTTGATATTTCACTCCTTAAGGCTTGTATGTGTGTATTATGAACTCTAATAATTATGATATGTGGATGATATGTTTGCATGTACATCTATGTATACACACTTGGTAGTTAATTTCATGCATATAGTGTCCTACAATATGTATGAATGTTTTACTATCAATTTCATAGAGATGTGTCTAAGTAATTCATGAATTGAGTTAATTAGAAAATCTCTACATCACTATTCCTAAATCCTCTCTTAATCACTTATCTATGATATTAGGTTATGTGTTAGATGATGGATTTTGTGCTTAACATAAATGATAAATGAAATACATGCCTTAGAATGTTGTGAATGTGCTTAATGAATGATTGATTAATGATATGGTAATTACTTGAATGAATTAATCCCCTAACATCCTTAGTCTAGCTTAATCATCTTAATCTAGCTTTAATCATTAGTTAATTGCAAGCTTAGAATTATTGATTTAGATAACATTAACTAGTTAACTTGTTAGACTTTAGAAGTAGATAATTAATGATAACCTAGACTCACGTAGCTAATTATTCCTCGTGGGAACGATCACCCTTACTCGTTACCCTTTTACTACTCATACGACTCGTACACTTGCGAAGGGTGAAACACCCACGCGCCCCTTAGAATAACCGTGGTAGAATAGTGTAATTTAGTGTAGTTAATTTAGACCCGGTTTGGCGCGGTCATAACATATTCACACATCTCATAGTATGCTCATGCATTGATCTTGTATAGACAAACATTGTAGAATTGCATGCTTTGTGACTATCTCTTTGATATGGCATGCTTGTGTGAATTTGTGTTTATTTGTTTGTGTATTTTGTGTTTTGGACTTGAACATGTTCTTATTTGATGCCTTATTGAGTTCCGGTCATTTCGGTTACTCATTCATAAGGTTTCGAGTCCGAACGATGTAGCTACGCTACTTTTCGTTCTCATTCGTTGAGTTGACTTCATCGTCGTTTTCCGAGATGATTTCTCAACCATTTTTCAAATTTGTTAGTCTACATTGTGCGTGAGGGAGTTACGGTTCATAATCCAAAAACGGATTCGAAATCGGAGTTCGGATGCCCAAGTTACGGCTGAAGAACTTGAGAGTGTGCGAGAGAGATGAGAGTGGCCAAGAGGCCACGTGGGCCACGCCATGAAGGAGGCCATGGGCCCCACGGCCAGAGACCCTCTCTGGCCCCATGAGGCCCACGCGCCCCCCACGGGGTGGGTGACGTGGCCCTTGTTGATTGGCCCGAAAATCTCTTCTCTCTCTTCTTTTTAAACACTTCTTCTTCCCTCCACATGTATTGAAGAGTTTTTCAAGAACACTTTCAAAATTCTGCAGAAATTCTTCAAGTTTTAGTTTTAGTATTTTGATCATAACTTTCTCATACGAACTCGAAATTGATTGATTCAAAAGCCAAAATTGTTGGTCTCGATGAGAGCTACAAACCCCAAGCATTTCTAGAGGCAGATGACATCGCCACCCTTCCCAGTAGATTGATCTTCAGTACGTGGTCAAGGTTGTTTTGTTCAACTTCTTCTTTTTCATTTCATCTTTGATCATCTCTTTGATTCTTACTATTTGATTGATGAAATATGTTGAGAAGGATGTTAGATCATATGCTAGGGGTGTTTAATCATTTGTCAATTGAGTTTTTAGCTTTGTTATTTCTCTTGAACATGTATGTGCTAAACTTGATTTTGTTTGAAATTGATTCTAGAAAAAGAATATATGATGTGCCTCATGTTATTTTCTAGGTTTAATTTCATGATCTAAGAACTAGGTTTTTAGTGTGATATATTGAATAATCATACCTTGTTCTTATTGATTTGCATGTCTTGATTTCTAGATACTTTTGTGATTGTTTGTTGAAAGCATATTCTAGATTATCATTGAACATGTACATTTAGCTTGATTGATCATCTAGCTTAATTTGATTGTGTTTGCATCATTTGTATCACTTAGATCATAGCCTTGCATAAGGTTGAAGTCTCTAGCAAAGTGAGTGAAGCTTTGTGGATAGAGCAAGGAATTCTTGATTAGAGTCGGGAGGACTCGGATAATCAAGCAAGGAGACTTGTCTAGGGTCGGGAGAATCCGGATAGGCAAGCAAGAAATCTTCCTAGAGACGTGAGCTTCTTGGATAGGAAGTTGCTTTCTAGAGGTGTAGGACACATCTCGGATAGGAAGTAGGCTTAGTGATTCACTAGCCCGAGGGTAGATTAGGAGTTGATAGCTTGAGCAGATATCATGTGTTGATAGCTTGAGTGTGTAAGTCCTTTTCATATAGTGGATTGCTTTGCCGGTGGTTGTGGTATCAACCCGTGGATGTTTCCTGTTTGAGGTTTTACCACGTAAAAATACTTGTGTATCTTTTCGCTTTACTTTTCATTATCTTCCATATCTTTGTTTTAATTGCATCTATTGTATATTGATTTTCACATGTGTTGATTAAATCAATTCTATTGTTAAGAATTAACAAGTGTGCTTTTAATTCTTGTATTCCACATATTTTTGAATATTGGAAGAAATTAGGCCTATACCTATTCACCAACCCCCCCCCCCCCCCCCCCCCCCCCCCCCCCCCCCCCCCCCCCCCCTCCTAGGTATATTATACACTATATTGCTTAAGGGAATTTCAAGTTGTTATGCTCAATTGAAATAATTTTGAAATAATTTAACGAATTTATAGGTTTCCAAAAGAGTAATGCTAGATGTCCCTATCTTTGCATAGTCCAAAACTGAACAATGGTCACAAACATAAGTCAATTGTTTGTAGCATATGTAACATATAATTACACGGTAAAATACGTGATCATATAAAAATGGTTCTAATCGTTGATAAATGACGTGGCATATTAACGTCAAATAGTCCATAGTATTTGATCCATTGGGATGAATATTGTCCCATTTTAGTTTGGAAAAAAAAAAACTTTGCATAGTCCATAACCGCACAACAAACACAAACACAAACACAAACACAAGTAAATAGTTTGTAGCATATGTAATAAATAATCACACCGTAAAATGCGTGACCATAACAAAATAGTTTTATGTAACGTCTGATAACAAAATTTAAAAATGAGTCATTGGTTACCAGTCACGCATTACAATAGATTTCATGACACTGGAAATAAGAAACACAGTTCATATTCATAGGTAAGTTTAAAAACAATAACACTTTAAAAAGTGATGAATAATACAAATCAAACGCCATTGTCCAAAATAGATTGAGTTTGCAGTGGACTAAGCTTTTCCCATTCTCCATTTGGTTGAACCATCATCATATAATCTTGGAAGAGCTTGAACCTAGCCCTATGACCTTATAAGTGCCTCACTTTTGATTGGCTTATTTCATGACACACCACATTGGGATTGGTATGTAACGGGCAGCTTAGGACTTCGTGGTTGGCAAGCTTTCGGACTTCCCAAGGTGACTTCAAGAGCTTCTAAAGGTATATCACTTGACCTTGATTCTTGAAGAGAATAGGTGCACACACACACTTGCATGCATTGTTATATATCTTGTATGTGTTACCTTGCATTTGTGTTTCATTGATTTGTGCTTCTATGTCATCTTGCACACATTTTTATTGCATTTATATGATTGCTTTTATATGTTTGCACACACACACTCTCATTGCATTTATATGATTGCACTTGTGTTTTTTTTTTATTGTGTGCTTACATGCTTTATCACACTTATGCATTTTCATAATTGCATATCTTTTGTGTGTCACAAGCTTGGTGAGTTTTTCATGATGATTATACATTCCCATGCATGCTAAATTGATTGCACCTTTTTTTTATTTTTGAATGCCATGTCATGTTTTAGGCATTAGGTGCATTGGCCTTTCCAAGGGGCATTTGGCGCCCTTGATTCGGCGCCCTAGGGCGCAGAATAGGCCGCCGTTTTTCGGCGCCCTTGGTTCGGCGTTAAGGGGCCGTAAAACAAGGCCGCCGAAAGGGACCAGAAAGTCAGGTCTCATTTCGGTGCCCTTGTTCGGCGGCCAAGGGCACAGATTTAGGCCGCAGAATCCAAAGTCGTCACGCGACTGTTGGTATTCGGCGCCCTCATTCTGCGGACACCGACCGCAGAATCAAGGGCGCAGATTTGCCTTTTTCTGATTCGTTTCCAAAACGATGTCATTTCATCTAGGGCTCATATATAAGTATCATCTTCTCCCTAGCTCGTTCTGGAGAGCTCAAAAACTGAACCAAGTGAGAGAAACTCACATTCTAGAGAGAGAAGCTCCCAAGAACCCATTTTTAATCAACCAAACCACCTCCCATATGCATCTAACTTCTTCTTAGCATCATTCAAGCATGGAGTGTGTTGATTTCATTGACTAGGTGTTTTCTACATGTCCTAAAACTTCTAGTTTCATATTTATGACATGTATGCCTAGATTTAGCATTTATTTGTTAATTAAATGCTTGTCTCTTTGCTCATTGTTGTTTATAACATGTTTGAGACATTATTGATTGGTTGAGATAGGTTGTATGTTGATAGCTAGGATCTAGAGCCATTTTTTGCCATCTAGCTAATTTAATCTCATTGTGTGATTGAGATGTTTTATTTATGATAGCTATGATTGTTTTGTGATTGACAACATCTAGCTAAGTCTATATGATTTTCATTTAGACATTGATGTGTAGGACTTCTTGATTGCATTTGTTAATTGCATTTAGAGTCTATGCCATGTTCATTGACAACTTAAGTCGATTGGCATTTTGTTTGGTTAATTGCATTTAGGATCATTGCCATGATTTTGACAACTTAAGTTGATTGGCATTTTGTTTGGTTATTTGCATTAGTTGATTGCATGCTATTAGGCCTTGCCATTATTCATTGACAACTTAAGTTGATTGGCATTTTGTTTGGTTAATTGCATTTAGGATCATTGCCATGATTTTGACAACTTAAGTTGATTGGCATTTTGTTTGGTTATTTGCATTAGTTGATTGCATGCTATTAGGCCTTGCCATTATTCATTGACAACTTAAGTTGATTGGCATTTTGTTTGGTTAATTGCATTTAGGATCATTGCCATGATTTTGACAACTTAAGTTGATTGGCATTTTGTTTGGTTATTTGCATTAGTTGATTGCATGTTATTAGGCCTTGCCATTATTAATTGACAACTTGTGTTGATTGGCCTTGATTGATTGACAATTTATTGATTGCATTTGATTATTGCATATCTATTGTCATTGCCATGCTTTTTGACAACTTAGGTTGAGTTGGCTTTATTTGTTGACAATTAGGTAGCTAGTGTCTCTCAGCACCTAATTGAGTCTTCATGCACATTCATGTAGACTTCGTTGATAACTAGGATGTTCACTTGCATTATAACATCTAGTTAAGCATATAGTGTTTAGTCTAGTACTCATTGCTTTTGTGCATCATTGTGATACACTTAGACTTTTTGATTCTCTTCTTGAGTCAAAGTCTTGTGACTTCTTGGTGAAGTTTCACAAGCAAGGAAAGTCTTGTGGCTACCCGTGTGTAGTGCTCAAGTAATTGGTCGATTGCCACTGTAAAAGGCCCGTTGGGTAGATTAGGGGTTGCTCACGCCAAGAGTAGTGTATCAAGGGATATCACTAGGGATTGAACCAAGAGTGGCGAGTGGTAGTGTCCATAGCCTGAGGTTATCTAGGGTGAGAGTCCGAGAATCACTTGAGGGTGTAGATTCCTTTTTATATAGTGGATTTCGTTGACCGTGTGTGGCGCACATATCAGCCCGTGGTTTTTCCCCGTGTGGGTTTCCACGTAAAAATCAAGTGTTCTTTAATTTCCGCATTTTATACTTGATTTTATTATATGTGTGTTTTGGGTTAATTGTGATTAATTTTGACTAATCGAAAAATTGGTAATAATCGATTAACAACCCATTCACCCCCCCTCTAGGTTGTTTAGACACGCACGCGAGCTTATATTTGTATTTTCAGACCTGCGCTATAATGATGTTGGATATCTCGAATATGTAATTCTGAAGTCTGGAAAATCTTCCAAGGGGTTTCTATGGACATCCTTTCATTCATGACCTTGTATTTTTCTTCCAGTACTCCAACACGGCAATTAATTCGAATGAGTTCAGCAGGAACATCTTCGGCAACTAGATCATACATATTGGTTCTTTCCTTGGTAGTGGATGGTGATGGCTTTTTTGTTTCTTGATTGAAAGAACAGTAGTTTTTGGTTTTTTCAGCAGAGGTAGGTGATGAGTATTGGCATTCCATTCTCTTTATTAGAGAGAAATCTCAAATAATAAAAAATAATTTAGGTGGAGTCATTAACCTAGTGAATTGGCAACCCACATTTATAGAGAAAACCAACTTACACCCATGACCTAGTTCCAATGTAAATCGATTTAATGTTTACTTGGAAGCGAGAAGTAGGCAAAGAAGGGATAACGAATTGACCAATTACGCGCATAACAGCGTATTAATTATCGATACACTGTTATCAAGTAGATGATCATGCATTTGTATATACAAAATGGACTCTATTTGTTTATGTTTACTGAAAAATTAATTTATTGGTTACTGACTTGCTGGATCCCGGCGTTAATTTAAAATCGAATTATGACAGATTTGGATAGGGGATTGGTCTGTTATTTAATTATTTTGAATACAATCACGCCAAAGTAATTGCCCAATGCATGTTCAGTTGATTACCCAACTAAAACAGATAATTATGATTAATTTCAAATTGATTATTTTCCACCAACTCCTGTCTTTCACGCTGACAGAAAATCATGCATTGGGCAATTAGTGACAGGTTTTAAAAAAACAAATGAAATTACTTTTGTGTCCCTAAATGAAACCGTTGGAAAACCAACGGAATCATTTTACTTTATATAAAAAGCTCTCTCCAACACAGATGCACATATTCAAATCCTTCTTTCGTTTTGCTTAACAGAAACACACCTTTAAACAACCGTTCATATATTTTATAACATACATTGAAAAATTTCTTTCTTCAACAAATACATAATCCCACTATGGAAGGAAGTTCAAGCACATCAAGAAACACCAATGGTGGAATGATTACATTCAGAAACAAATACTGCGAATGTGGGAAAAGGGCTGCATTGAAAATCTCTGAAATCGAAATCAATCCAGGTAAGTTGTTTTATACTTGTGAAAGTAAATGATGCAAGTTTTTTAACTGGTGGAAGCCAGATCCAACAGTTTTTCAAACTTGGCAAAGGACTGAAGAAATCAATAGGGATTCGGAAGAAATCAAAGTGTTAAATGCAAAGATGCAGAAGTTGGAAACATGTTTCCATGGAATAAAGCCCAATTTGGAGTCCATTCAAATTGGCTTAAGAATGATGACACTGTATAATTTAATTTTCTTTGGTGTTTCATTAGCTGTGTTGTTTCTAATTGTACTAATGTTAGTGACAGTAACAGAACGTGTAATGCATGCATGATTTTAATGAAAGTACCATCGTTTTGAAATTGTATTCAGACTTTACTTTTAATATGATTATATTCCAAGAAAAATGATAATCGTATGCTCACTAATTGAAATGATTGTTATACATACAACAACAAAAATAAGTATATGATAAACAAAGTCACAGATAAATATAGTAAAGGCACAAGAAAAATAGATTGCTAATTAATTGTAATTCTTGTTTTAAACAAGAAATAACAGGTCTACTTTTATAAAATAGTAACAAATAGAAAGCTTACTGTTCACATACATCTGTCTGTGATTCCAAAAATAACAATAACAAAAGTTAAAAGATTATAAAAAAAAATAATAAGGAAAAACATTGAAAGATATAAATCAAGAAAAAACAAAACAAACAAAAAATATCAGTCACTATGGTCCGGGCCATCCATTGCTTGTGTCATTTCAATCTCATCCCAATGCCCATGTGATTGAATAGTCTTCATGTATTCTCTGAAGAGATTGAATCCATCACAACAACCATTCTCAAAGTGTTTTAGCACGTCTTGAATGTGTCTGCCACTGGTTCGAAACCTCCGCCAAGAATTGTCAATAGAAATACTTCTACGAAGGCAGGAGCTAGTGGCCTCTAATAATTCCACACGGGTACTCAGTTGAATGAGTAGATCCAACTCTCCATCCTCAAGTAGAGGAGACTCTGCTGTTGTTTTCTCATAGGAGGAAACCAAAGGGTATGCTTTTTGTGAAGAAGACGAAATTGATGGGTTTGTTGTTGCTTTATAAGAAGTTGATTTATTTCTTGATTTTTCTGAAGATTTCAGTGACAGTTTAGAGAGATCCATAGTGATTAACAAGATGAAGAATTTTTTTTTTTTTTTTTTTTGAAAAGACGATGAAGAAAGTTCTGGATCCCACTCCTTTATAAAGATAATAAATTCAATATATTTATTAATCAAATAAAAATGTGATGACAAGTACACGTAATTGATTATACTTGTTTAGAGTTCAACCGGTTCACTAATAACAATTAATAATAATTATTATTTAAATATGGGAAACTGTGCTAGGGTCAACTACTGATGCTTGTCATTGGGTTGTTCACTGCCCGTTGATAGGGGTGACGTTAAGTACTTCATAATTGATTATTGAACGCAAAAATATATATGTGATCATCTGTTTTAGTTGGTAATTCTGTAAATAAATATTTGATCACGCGTATATTATTCACATGAAAAACGAGTTAACTTCTATGGGTTTTTCAATGACCGTCATTAAGTTGCATGTAGCTAACCTAGTCGATGTTGCGAAGTTGAAAAAAGGATTTAAATTAATCACGTCGAGAATATCAACCGTAAAATATTGATGCTTCACATTGGGCTGTTCAATGCAATAATGAGTGTCATTGTGCTTTTAAATCAAATAGGTAAATGTAGTTCATTAGACTGTTAAACCGGCGTTGCTAGGGGTGACGTTAATTACTTATTCAATTACTATGAAAAAAAATATTAAATTAATTAATTAATGAATAGATTAACTGATGCTATATATAAGGAGTGTTAACCTGTTAAAGCAACCTAGGGTTTATATGAAACTAAGTTCTCTCCGAAGCCAAGTTATCTTTATGTTTAATCACTAAACTAGTACCAAGATGAATAAATCTTTATGTTTATATTATTGGGAATGGGAAGGCTGTTAATGGGTGTCTAGATAACATTTATTATGACCTTTCAATTACTAAACTCATTTCATAAGTAATAAATCTTTATGATTAATTATTTTTGGAAGTTAAATAAATAAATACCGTGGACAATATAAACACTATATAAAACCATACAATAACAAATATTTTATCGTGAATGTACGGTTGGAAGTTAAATAAATAAATACCATGGACAATATAAACACTATATAAAACCATACAATAACAAATATTTTATCGTGAATGTATGGTTTCTGGGTAAAATTCTAACTTTTTAATTTCAATCAAAGGGTGTATATAAATTACATATTTACAAATTTAAAAAACTATTAAAAGAAAGAGTAACTATCTCTCTCACATTACTTACCATGAACATTATATGCAAGATGACCATGCATTGTGCATTAATTTTTTGTTTTTTTTTTAATAATATAAGTTTGGACAGAAAATCAATACAAATATGACTTTAAATAGTTTCATTGTAGATGTGCATACCAGGAGATTCTTTTCTTCACATTCTTTTCTTCTCTTCTGTTTCACTGTTTACTAAAATTTCAGTTTTCTGACATCTCGATATCCATCTGTTCTAGACTATGGATCGAAAAAAATCCATATCGGGTGAAAAAAATAAAAGGAATGAGGTCCTACAATGTGTTTTGACACATCTCGAAAAAAGACTCATAGCCTTGGAGGAGGAACTCGTTGACCTCGAATTTCAAGCGTCATTAGACTTCCAGTTGAAGCAATACAAGGCATCCAAAAACGGTATAAATGATTACCAACAGATTTATTCAAATGCTCACCAGAAGGGCTTCAACATATTTAAAGTCTACATGAAAAGAATACAACCTGATGAAAACTGGGATGAGGTTAGCCCAACTGTTGTAAATGTTACACTCGGCCTATGATGTTATTATGTGAACCGTTTTAAATTATGCTTTTGTGATGGCAATATTGTTTGTGTGACTGGAAGATGGTAAATGATGTTTAAATCTTTGGTATTTTTAGAATATTGGGTTTTTATGCTTTTTAAAAAGTGATGTTTTGTAACCTCTTTTGTGTTTGTTTATGGTAAACTTTATTTATTAACGAAGTTTATATTCATAAACCCTAGATTTCTTCTTCCTACTTTCGCTTATTTTATCGTTTTTTATTTATCAAAAAAGATTAATTATATTTAATTGTTTTTTAGGGTTTGCACTAGTTTCACGTTGTTAACAAGTTCCACTTTTAGATCTTTAATTACAACAAATACATGAAGTTTTATTGTTTTTTTTTTTTTGGTCGACAAATATTATTTATTTTCATTATAAATGTCGACTGATTTAACTAGTGCAATTTTTCATTTGAATTGTGATAATGGCCAAATGGAAATATAACTGTGCATTTGGGCTCCTAGGCTTCATAGAAATCAAAAAACGGATAATTAAAATTGCAAAATAAAATAATTAATGGTTTTGAAAGTTGTGTACATATGGATGGTAATAATTGTTCGCCGGCATTTAGAAGAAGTAACCATCCATTGTTGAACTTTGCATCAGTTTATTTCAAAGTCGATGTCATTAAAAATAGGTAATCATCATCTCAACAAACTTAATTAATTAATACATTTGTTTAATCAATGTTTTCCTTATTTATATTTTGAAGATCAAGGTTTTCTTTGTTAAATTTTTTATTTTATTCAACTAGATCACTATGCAAGATATGTGTTTTTCTGTTATGAATAATAAACAAAAGCAAAACATGCTAGCTTATTAATTTCTGAGGATGTCATTGCTAATGGTATAAACTATATACTATGATTATTTTTGTTGTTCGGTTACATTAATACTAAAATTGATTGCTAATTGTAATTCTTGTTTTAAACAAGAAATAACAGGTCTACTTTTATAAAATAGTAACAAATAGAAAGCATACCATTCACATAAATATATTTGGGATTACAAATATAACGATATATAAAGTTGTGATTACAACAAAATAACGGAAAAACATTAACATATATAAATCAAGAAAAAACGAACAAACAGCAAATAGCAGTCACTGGCCTATGGCATCCCTTGCTTGTGGCCATTCAATTTCATCCCAATGCCCATGTGGTTGAATAGTCTTCATGTATTCTCTGAAGAGATTGAATCCATCAATACGACCATCTTCAAACTGCTTGTTCATGTCTTGCACATGAAATTGACTTCTCCGTAAACTCTTCCACGAACGGTCAGTAGAAATTCTTGTACGAAGGTAGGAGTTAGTGGCCTCCAATTATTCCACACGGGTACTCAGTTCAATGAGTGGATCCAATTCTCCATCATCAAGTAGAGGAGACTCAGCAGTTGTTCTCTCATAGGAGGAAGCCGAAGGGTATGCTTTCTATGAAGAAGAGGAAATTGATGGGTTTGTTGTTGCTTTATAAGAAGTTGCTTTATTTCCTGATTTTTCTGAAGATTTCGGTGATAGTTTAGAGAGATCCATAGTATTTAAAGAGATGAAGAAAGGTTTTTTTTTTTTTTTTTTCTTTTTGAAAGCACAATGATGAAGAAAGTTTTGGATCCCACTCCTTTATAAAGATAATTAATTCAAAATATTTATTACTCAAATAAAAATGTGATGACAAGTAAGTACACGTAATTGTTTACACTTGTTTAGAGTTCAACCGGTTCACTAATAATGATTAATAATAATAATTTTTTAATATGGGAAACCGTGCTATTTCTTATTAATGAGAATGGGAAGACTCTAGAAAAAAAGTTATAACGTTTCAATCACTAAACTAAACTTGTTTCACGAGTAATAATGTTTATCTTTATGGGAATGGGAAGGCTGTTAATGGGTATCTAAAAAACATTTATTGTGACCTTTCAATTACTAAACTCATTTAACAAGCAATAAATCATTATGTTTAATTATGGTTGGAAGTTCAAACCCCTTATGTCTAGAAAAACGTTATAACGTTTCAATCACTAAACTTGTATCAAGATTAATAAATCATGATGTTTATCTTAATGGGAATGGTTGTCTGGAAAACATTTATTGTGACCTTTCAATTACTAAACTCATATCACAAGTAATAAATCTTTATAACTTATAAACACTGTATAAAAACATACAATAACAAATATTTTATTGTGAATGTATCGTTACTGGGTAAAATTATAGCTTTTAAATTTAAGGGTGTATATAAATTAAAGATTTAAAATTTTCAAAAAATATTAAAACAAAGAGTAACTAACACTCTCACATTACTTACCATGGACATTATAAGCAAGATGACCATGCATTGTGCATTAACGTATTTTTTTTTTTTTGATAATATGGAGTTTGGATAGAAAATGAATACAAATATGACTTTAAATAGTTGCATTGGAGATGTACATATCTGCATTTCGCATTTTTTATATTTTTGCCAATTTGGATAAGCAAATTTAAATTAAAAAGGACAACAAAGAAAATAAATACATATAGATCAACATCACTAATAAACATTAGAGTTGTGAACAAGCGAATTTAAATTTAAAAGGAAATAGATTATCACACCATTAAAGAACTGATTACACAAAAGCGGGTACATAGAATGGCAGTTAAAGCGTAATAACAAACAAAGGGAAAGAGGAAATATTCCAACTACGTTATCAGTCAATCCAGTGCACCTCTGGCTGTAATGGGATCAACATTATCCCATTCTCCTTCTAGGAAAATCTTCTTCACGTAGTCCCTCATGAGTTCGAAGCCAACCCTATGACCGCAATGAAATCCTAGCTGGACAGGATGAAGGTACGATTCTGAAGATCTGTACAATCTCCTAGTTACTTCATCTTCGAGAACCTTGCTATCTTCCTCCAATTTGACAACCCATGCCTCCATAAGTCGGATTTTCTGGAGAGTTACTCCACTACTATCTTCATTTGAAGAAGATGGAGTAGTTACTTTTGCTTTTTTGGGACAGGGATCTAGTTCGTCCATATCTCCAAAAAAGTTGTTTACAAGACAATAGCAAAATACTCAGAATGACAAGTGACAACAAAATGGTATAGGGCTTTGATTTATAATAATAATTGACCAATTAACGGTATGCATTAATATGACAATGTGACATAGTTAATCCTCTGTATAGTAATACCCTTGTGGTTGGTTTTCTGTGGTGCTCTGGTGTTTTATTGTTTCTTTTTGAATAAAATTTATATAAAAAAAAATTAAAAAAAAAGTACCAAAAAAAAAACCTTGCAACATGAAAATTTGTTAATTAATGAGTTTGTATCATGAAGCATGTGTACATTAATGATCGGTGGTAAATGATGTGGCATGCTGATGTTAAAATTTCTTAGGTAATTATGATAAAACAAAAATAGAAAAAATTATTGAAAAAAAATTTATCGTGGGTTTCAGTTACTTCTTCCATGCTGATCTTTAAATGATGCGTAACAAATTTCAAAGCATCGTATGATTTCTGCTTAGTAACAATTTCGGTTTGATGATCCATCAATAGCATTTGTAAGCATAATGTTTTTCAAACATTTGTGACCAAAGTCAATTTAGTTTTTGTCAGTTCAAAATCATGGTACATTTTAGTCCATCCTAAAAGGTGCATTGAACCCCAAAAGGTGCCATGTGAATAGTTGTGTAAAAGGTGCATTGAACCCTAAAAAAGGTGCCATGTGAACAGGTGTGTATAAATACATAAACAAGTATCAAATCAATTGATTTGGTTTAAATACGTTGATGAATTTAACCAAAGGTTACCATAAATAAATAAATTAAATAATTTGTGTATACAATACATTGCAATCACAACAATTAGTAAAATGAGGATTCAATTTCAAAATTGTAATATTAATATTAAAATATATTGGTCCACAGTAGAGTTCACTGCATTTTAAAAAAAAATTTAAAATTAAAAACCTTTTTTATCCTCGACTACCACTTAAATTGTATATAAATTAGGTTTCCAAGTCTCTATCATTATCATAACATTCTTTTCTTCTCTTCTGTTTCACTGTTTACTAAAACTTCAGTTTTATAACATCTCGATATCCATCTGTAATAGACTATGGATCCAAAAAAATCCAAATCGGGTGAAAAAATTAAAAGGAAAGAGGTCCTCCAATGCGTTTTCACACATCTGGAAAAAAGACTCATATCCTTGGAGGAGGAAAACGTTGACCTAGAATTTCAACTGTCTCAATATGGCCTTAGGAAACGATTCAAGGAATCTAGATACAGTACAAGTGATTGCCAAAGGATTTATTCACATGCTCACTTGATCGGCTTCAACCTATTCAAAGACTACATGAAAACAATACTGCCGGATGAAAACTGGGATGAGGTTAACCCAAGTGTTGTAAATGCTACCCTCGGCCGATGATGTTATTACATGAACCTTTTGAAGCCATGCATTTGTGATGACACTTTGTTTTGTGTGACTGGAAGATGGTAATTGATGTTTAAATCTTTTGTATATTTAGATTATTGGGTTTTTATGCTTGTTAAACAGTGATGTTTTGTAACCTCTTTTGGGTTTGTTTATGGTAAACTTTATTTATTGAAGAAGTTTTTATTCATAAACCCTAAATTTCTTCTTCCTACTTTTGCTTATCTTATCGTTTTTTATTTAACAAAAAAGGTTAATTATATTTAATTGTTTTTTAGGGTTTGCACTAGTTTCAGATGGTTGTGATAATGGTCAAATGGAAAGATAACGGTGGATTTGGGGTACTGGGCTTCATAGATAACAAAAAACGGATAATTTTAATTTTTTTTATGTAATCATTAATGGTTTTGCAAGTTGTGTACATATTGATGGTAATAATTGTTCGTCGGCATTTAGAAGAAGTAACCAGCCATTGATTACACTAGAAGCAGAAAATTTGGAAGAAAAGATTGAAAGTTTTGGAAAATCGTGTAGGAGTTTGATTTGGTTGAAAGATGGGTAAAGGGATTGTAATAATTGCTCGACTGTTGAACTTTGCATCAGTGTATTTGAAAGTGTCTGTCAATAAAAATAGGTAATAATTATCTCAACAAACATACTTTATTAATTCATTTGTTTTATCAACGTTATCGTTATTTATATTTTGCAGATCAAGGTTTTCTTTGTTAAATTTTTTATTTTATTCAACTAGATCACTATGCAGGATGTCTGTTGTTCTGTTATGAATAATAAACAAATGAAAACATGCTAGCTTATTAATTTCTGACCATATCACAACTATTCAAAGGTTAGTGAACTCGATCACACCTTATATGATGTCATTGCTAAAGGTATAAACTATATACTATGATTATGTTTGTTGTTCGGTTACATTATTGCTTTTCCTCATAACAAAACATGGCTATATATTTTTAGTCACAATGAAATTAAAAGCATGATCACAAGCCTTTCTGTAAAATTTTCAATCTCTAGTAGTGTAATTCAACATTTATTTTGATGATCAGAAAATATTTTGTTAAATCGCATTACATTTCTAAACAAGTTAACACAACTTGGACGGAAATTAAGCTTGCCTTATTTTTTAATAATAAATTAGGGATCCTATAGTTATCACGGGATATTTCCATCTTTTTATTTTGACTAAATCTGAAATTTATTGATGTTTATGTTATTATGGATGAAATGAAACAAGTCACTTTAGCTTGGAGTCCTTTTTTGCTCACCCCCCTACAAGGGGGGTAAGCATTACCTCCCTTCCAAAAAGATAACATGTGTCTAGGGAGGGGTAAATTTTTCCAAAAAGATAACTATGTTTAGACAATTTACCCCTTCTATGGACACATGTCATCCATTTAAGATGGGGGTAATGGTTACCTCCCTTCAAGGGGGTGAGCAAAAGTGTTCCCCTTCTCATGTGCATGTGTGAATGCCAATACCAAATTTATTACACAGAAGAGTAATAATTTTCAATCCTTGGAGTTTTGCAATTTTATAAATTTTCCCCTAATCTTTCAAATTTATATGTTTCTACCCTTATTTCATATTTTAAAATTATATTTCTTTTATAAATTAAATTGTTAATAATTTCTCTTAATCATGTACATAATATATTTGATTATAAATATACTACTAACCCAACTAGTTGTGTGTCAAATGACAAATGGAAATATACATATAATTATGTTTAACATCCCTCGTCACATTATATGGATAAAATTGTCTAAATTACAAGGACAAAAATGAGTTGGAATATGTAGCATTGTTCTTATTTATATTATGTTTTCATCACCTTCACGGATCATTTTAAATAATTAATAAAACTTTTGAGATATACGTTAACTACTGTTTTAAAATATAAACAACATATTTTTTAATTTATGTTTTGTTTAACATAACTTATGAGATATAAACATCAACAACTTTGAATTGGATCAGTCTCTACTCTGTCCTCAACAAATAAGCGCTTGGACCACTAAAACCCTACCTAATGGATACATATTTGGTTAAGTGGCAAAACGAATAAGTTGGAAAACGATGGATTATTCTTGGAAAGATTTTTTGGCCTATTGTTTCAAGATTCAATAGGTACAATACACAGACGTTCCAGTGGGCATTATGTACTTGTAACCCAACAACTAGGGATGGCAATTAGACCCAGACCCGCAAGACTCGACCTGGACTAGACCCGACCTGACCCGTGTGGATCGGATCTGGGTCCTCACATTCGAGTCACGGGTCGGGTCTTGGTTCAAAATATTAGACCCAAATTGGGTCCGGGTCGGGTCTAGGTCTAGGTCTAGGTCTAGGTCTAGGTCTAGGTCTAGGTCTGGATCCATAGACCCGGACTCGGACCCGTAGACCCGAATAGTGAGTGAGTTCAAAAAAAATTAAAAAATTGAAAATTTTGAAATTGAAATTGAATACAAATAAGAATATTTCCCTTTTATGTCCTCTATTTATTTATTTATATTATCTAGTTATTTATATATTTAAGTATATATATATATTTTGTAATTTTAAAAAAAAATTGGATCGTGGGTCCATGGGTCCGCGGGTCCAGACCCAGACCTGTGAATTTTCATGGGTCCTTGGTTGGGTCTGGGTCTTCCTAAGACCCGCAGGTCCAGACCTGAACTCGAACCCAAAAATTTTCATGGATCTGAGTCTTCCTATGACCCGTAGGTCCAGACCCGAACTCGAACCCGAAAATTTTCATGGGTCTAGGTCTGGGTCTGGGTCCAGGTCTGGGTACAATTTTTTTTTTTTTTCGGGTCTGGGTCTGGGTCTAGAAGGACCCGACCTGAACCCGACCCATTGCCATCCCTACCAACAACCCCTTTAAGGAAGGTCCAAGCAAGGGGGCAACGGGTCAAGATTGGAGTTTTGAGCTCTTCAGGGCTTTGGTGTTGCTCATATTTTACAAGAGATGATTACTTACAAAATCATATCATATTAGAGCTCGCCAAGAAGTATCTGGTACTAAGATCATTGGAGGAACAATACTTAAACCCGAAGATGCTCTGAAATCTTTTTCGATTGCTCGTTCGAGAACTATGATATTTGGCTTTGGAACTTATTCACTTCTTTGTATCTGAGAAAAACTTCAAGATTATTAAGAAGGAAGTTTAATCGGAGTGAATCACAAATTTTCTTCTACTCTCGGGAGCATACAGATTCGGATGCATACGAGTCTGATCCGTCTTTTTAATGGCCAGTTCCGATCAAATCCTGTATTATACAGGATCGGTTTAATTCGATCAGATAAAAAAAATATCCGGATATTGATCAATTTTAAGTATTATATGTTTTGGATATGGATTCAGCCATGTCATGTCCGATTCGATAATTTGAACAACATTTGTTATAATCAAAGTCCTTATTGTGAATTACGATTGTCATCAAACCCTTTTAAACTTACAAGTCTAGGCAAACCATGAATCAACCGATATATTTGAACTCAATACCTTAATTTAAGTTTTATAATTAGTTGCACACTTACTTTATTCTTTATTTCATTAAATGTAATGTTCAATTGTTAAATATCATTGTTAATACTAGTATTTTTTTTTTCTAATATTTGAAAACAATTTTAATTATATAAATCAACAATTGTTCTTAAATAAATAAAAAAAGGCAAACAAAACTTAAGAATAATGACGTGTAGATAAATTAAAAATCAAACTCTTCTCAACATATTATCAAAATCAAACACGTTTATTACTTATTAATTATTATTCAAAAGTTTTCAAAAAACGTTTATTACTTTTAAAAAATAAGCAACCTTTTAAATCCTCGACTACCACTAAAATTGTGTATAAATTAGGGTTACAAGTGTCTGTCTTTATCATAATATCCTTTTCTTCTCTTCTCTTTCACTGTTTGCAAAAATATCAATTTTATGAAATCTCAATATCCATTGGTTCTGCACAATGGATGAAAATAAATGCAAATCAGCTGAAAATACTAAAATGAATGAGTTCGTCAATTTCTTTTTCAAACAACTAGAAAAACGAGTGAAAGCTTTGGAGGAGGAACACGTTGACATCGCTTATCAAGCGTCTGATGACGGCCGTTTGAAGCGATTCAACGCATCTAGATACAGTATTCATGATTTCCAACGATGTTATTCAAATGGTCACTAGACTGGCTTCAACCTCTTCAAAGACTACATGAAGAAGATGCAGCCGGATGGAAACTGGGATGAGGTTAACCACAATGTTGTCAATGCTACCCTACGCCGCTGATGTTTTTACCTGATTCTTTGTAAACAGAGTATTCTGTGTTTGTTAAATATATTGTTTGATTGTTAACTAGTGATGTTGATCTTTATAAAAAAAATTGAAGTTTCTTATTGATTTTGAATGTTAATTTGTGTAACGTTACAAATTGTTTAATTTATTTGCAACAATTGTTAGGTTTATAATTTGTGTTGGCATTAATTCCATATCAAAACGTGTTTCTCTTGTAATGTTTAGTGGTTCATATATTGAAGATTTAAGAAGACGAAGAATGTCTCAACCACAATTCTTGCAAGAAGCTGGCATTAAAGAGATATGTGCATCATTGATTATCAAAGGTAATATAAGACCTCATATCTCTTACAAGGCTAGGCACACACACACACATGGCATCCTTGTGTGTTCCTTCATGGTTAAACATCATTGATATAACACATTCACATACTTGATAATATATGCTCATGCATTTATACTATCTTGACAAACTTTGTTTATTGCATGTTCTAGGACTATGTCTAGGAAATAGCATATGTGTGTGTCTTTGTGTTTGTATGTTTCCGTATTTTTGTATTTAGACTTGAATATGTTCTATTATGATTCCTTATTGAGTTACGGTCGTTTCGGTTACTCATTCATAAGCATTCGAGTCCAAACGATGTAGCTACGCTACTTTTCGTTCTCTTTCGTTGAGTTGACTTCATCGTTGTTTTCCGAGATGATTTCTCAACCATTTTTCAAAGTTGTGTAGTCGTTGTCATGTGTAAGAGAGTTACAGTTCGTAATCCGAAAACAAATTTAAAATCGGAGTTTGGATGCCCAATATACGGCTGAAGAACCGAGGGAGTGCGCGAGAGAGGTAAGTGGCCGTGAGGCCACTTGGCCCACGCCGTGAGGGAGGCCGTGGGCCCCACGGCCAGAGGGGCTCTTTGCCCCCGTGAGGCCCACGCACCCCTCATGGCTTGGGATGACGTGGCCTCATCTGATTGGCCCATTTTGCCCTTTCTCTCTCCTCCTTTTATTTCCCTCCTCTCTCTCCATTTGATTTTTAAGAAGAAAAATTGCAATATTCCCGTCAGTCTTCTCCTCTGAATTTTCTCATCTTCCAAACATCATATCTCCCTCATCCGGAGTCGGATTTGAGTGATTCAAATTGGAAAACGTTCGTAATTGAGTCCTCTATCATTTTCAAGTATTTTGGTGGCTGTTTGATCGAGTTTTCTGGTGGTTCCACACAGAAATCCGAACCAGCTCTTGAATCAAAGGTATTGGACTTATCTTTGGGATTTCTTTCTTTTTAACCTTCAATTTGCTTGGGGTTTCTTCTTCAATATGTATGTTTATGTTTGGTAAAAGCTATTGAGAAAGATAGCTTCATAATCATTCTAATTGAAAGTCAATTTATAGACAAATGTGGACTAGTTTCTATGATTCTAGGTTTTTCACATGTTTGTGAGTTGTATTGTGATTAGAATGGCATCTTAGGTTGTTTGTAACTTGATTGAATCAATTTTGTGATAAATGACATTGAGATTTGATTTGATCCTTTGATTGATGAAATCTAAGATTATTGAATTTGTTTGTGTTTTAGAGCAATCTAGGATTTGATTGATTTATATCTTGAATCCTTGCTCTATATTTTTGGCTAGAATATTGATTGATTAAATCTCATATATCTAGCATTTTATTGTATGTTGATTGCATCTTGAACTTGTACTTCATGAATATATTTTGATTCAAGTGTTGTATGTGTGAATGAGACTTTGAGCTTATGTGTTTGATGTTACACATGCTTTAGGTTTTATTCTTGTATTTTGCATCTAGACTTTATTACTTGTGATATCACATGTTTAGGTCTATTTGTACCATAGAATGTATTGATCACATGTTCTATGTTGATTTGATAGTTTGTATCATTTGCATTCACATGATCACACTAGGAAGTCCTTGTAAAAGGCATGAAGTCTTGGTTAGAGTCGGGATGACTCGGATAGCCAAGCAAGAAG
The DNA here is from genome assembly GCA_030490815.1 of Acer saccharum. NCBI lineage: Eukaryota > Viridiplantae > Streptophyta > Magnoliopsida > Sapindales > Sapindaceae > Acer > Acer saccharum. The sequence goes on along the minus strand of CM059869.1, from coordinate 21,688,462 downwards.
ACATGCCTAGAGTCGGGATGACTCGGATAGGTAAGCAAGAAGTCATGGCTAGAGTCGAGAGGACTCGGATAGTCATGCATGGGAGGCTCCCTAGAGGCAAGAGTGCCTTGGATAGGGAGTTGGCTATTATATTGGTAGGCCTAGGCGTATGGTTAGACATAGACTCCAAAAGAGCAAGGTACACGGGAGGTGTATGCACTCTTGAGGAATTTCTAATCTTCCATCAATGTTGGTTTTGTGTGTTGTCCAATATATGGTGGTTTCGCATCATTGAAGGATCTCATACTTTCCAATAGGGTTGGGTAGACTTAGACTCCACTAGGTTGGGTGAGCTAAAGATTGGTCACTTTGTGGATTCTCTATTTTTATCATCCAATATATATAGTACCCTAATGGTTGTATTTCAACCCGTGGATGTTTCCTCCTTGGAGGTTTTACCACGTTAAAAAAAGCTCTTGTGTTAATTCTTCCTATCTCTATCTTTTATATTTTATTTTTATATGTTATTATCTTGATTCATATTACTCACTTGTGATGTATAGTGAAGCAAGTATTTGTAAAATGTGATTTGTGGTTTCATTCTTTTGATCATTTTTGTATATTTGATTCTTTTGTATATTGTAATTTTTGTATAGTGATATTTGATCACTCTTGTAACTAGTTGAACATCTATTGAAATGCAAGCTTTATTTGTTGTTGTGTTTATTTGTTTTTATACCTCACACAACTAGGTGATATACTTAGACCTTGTGCACATGATTATATTTTCATATTGTCTATATATGTCTTTCTTGGTTTATTTTGTTGTGTGTAAGGCTATCTTAAGGGACAAACGAGAGTTTGTTTAAGGGATTGAAAAATGTGTAAAAACCTATTCACCCCCCCCCCCCCCCCCCTCTAGGTATGCCTTAAGCAATTTAACTACGTTTGTATACTTTCAACAATGCTTCGTGCCATCTCCCAAATATAATCCAGATCATTTAATAAAATCTATACAAAATCCAAGCCGCTATGTTTTTCCCTAATGATTTTTATTTATTAACAATGTTACTATCGTTTGTAAACTTGTTTTTATGATCACAATTTTAGTTGTGTGACTGTATATGGTAAATGATGTATAATTCTTTTATATTTGTTCAAAAGTTTCAGATCGTTGAAAAGTCAAGTTTTACATCTTTAAGATAAAGTCTAATAGGCACTGATGCTTCTCAATAGTGGACTATTGAAAACCTGTACATAAATTTTAAATTATAGGCTTTTGATAATGGCGAAATGGAAAGAAAATGGTTGTAGAAAACAAAAAACAAATAATTTAGATTTCTAAACAAAACAATTAATGGTGTTGAAAACTGTGTACCGAGGGATGGTAATTAATGTTTCGCCGCCATGCAGAAGAAGTAACCATCCCTTGACGTCACTTGATGAAGAATATCAAATGTTGCACAGAGAAATTACTGTCTTTGAAGCATAAAAACTGGAAGAAAAGTTAGAAAGTGTTTGAAAAGTGTGTAGCAGTTTGATTTGGTTGAAAGATGGTAAAGGGATTGTAATAATTGCTCGCCTGTTGAACTTTGCAACGTTTTATTTCAAAGTGGCCGTCAGGCAGAATAAGTAATCATCACGCTTTTCTTGGTGTAAATACTGCAAGCGTTTTAATTTATTTTAAATTAAGCAGTATATTTGTGTAATTTAACTCGATCGTTATGCAAGATATTTGTGTAATTTAAGCGACTTATACTATACTATATATTCAGCAACACTAACTCACTTTTACTCTCAACAGACGCATTTATCAAACTAAAAGATGAATCGCCAACACGCAACAACCCAGATACATCTAAATTTTTTACTGTAACCCATCTTTCAAAATCGAAAAATCCTCATTTATTTTTTAAAATTAAATCCCCAATTCCTCTTTTTATCTTCGTCTTCTTCTTAAATCCATAAGTCATCTTTGTTTCTTCGACTTCATCTTATTCATTTTCGTTTTTCTCAGATTAGGATCAATTCAAACATATTTCATGAACTGTCACGTGACATAATTTTTTCACATTATTCATTTTCGTTTTTCTCTTTACATAATATCTTGTCTCCATTGATTTATTTGTTATAAGACTCTTTCAAATTAAAGACAATTTAAGCAAGATCTTTTGGAAGAGGAAAGTGAAAATGAATGATGTGAATTTTTTTTTTAAAGTGACAATTCATGAAATATGTTTTAAGTGATTTTACTATTTACAAGTGTGATTATTTCATTAGGCTAACCCATGATGGCTGATGTTGGTTGTAAGTTAACATGGTATATTGTATGTTTCTGAGTTCTTTTTAGGTTTTGGGTAACTCTAGCCAAGAAGCTTGTTTTCCATCTGATTCCTCCGAAGTGATATTGTTTCAATGGACTACACTGGTACCTATCTCTTGTAATTTTAATGAGGAGCATATGTGTTCAATTGAGAAGATTCTTGGCTGTAAAGGAGCACCCATCGACTACCAAATGACCATCTGATTCCTTCTACGTGATACTGTTTGAATCAACTCCAATGGATCCTATCTTTTAATATTAATGTGTTTAATTGAGAAGATTATTGGCTATAAAGGAGCGCCTCTCCACTAGCAACTGAGTTTTTTTTTTTTTTTTTTTTTTTTTCATGTTTTTTGTAATCGCATGTTAGAGAGTTTTAAGAAGATTATGAAAAATTTGTGAAGTGATTATACTTTTTACAGCTATTAAATATTTTCAACATGGCTGATGTTGGTTCTAAGTTTGAGGTTTTTCTAGGTATTGTTTAATCACATGTTCTTTTTGAAGTGATGATAATTTTTACAGCAGTTCATCATGGCTGATGTTGGTTGTAAGTGAATCACATGTGTTTTAGGTTTTGTGTAATCACACGTTCGAAAGTGATTTTATTTGAAATTTGTTACAAAGTAATAGATTATGTTTGTTGTTTCGTTAACTAGAAAACATGCTAACTTATTAATTTGTGACCATATCACAACTCTTTGCAGGTTAATGAGATTTCATTGCTAATGGTATAAACTATATACTTTGATTATGTTTGTTTTTCGGTTACATTAATGCTTTATTCCACATTACAAAACATACTTGCTTATTAATCTATGACAATTTCAATTTAATATTAGCATTTATGTTTGATGGAAACACATGCAATTGCTCCATGCCTCCATGGTAATATATTTAGTCAAATACAAATTAAAAGCATGACAAACCTTTATGTTCAGTTTCTATCCATATTATATATTTAGTGTGATTATAAATATCTTTAAACGATCAAAAATATTATCTATATTCGCATTAAATTTCTAAAAAAGTTGACACTAGTGGACTGATATTAAGCCTGCCAAATTTTATAAAAAAAAATTAGGGATCCTATAGTTATCCCTCGTTTTTTCCATATTTTTATTTTGAAAAAATTTGAAATTTATTTATTTTGAGTAATACAATTCCTTTTTCAAGGTCTGATAATATTGTATACAAAGAACAAGTCAATTTAGTTTTTGTCAGTTTTATTCTGGTCCAATTTAGCTTGGCCTTTTGCTTGTAGTGGACTAAGCTTTTCACATTCTACTTGTGGCTTGTAGTGGACTAAGTCAATTTTGCTTGTATCAATGTGTTGTAGTGATGTGGTCCGTCTGGCCCAATTCAAACTCCACGTGTCAATTGAAATGATATTTTTAAACGGTCCAAAAATTCCAAGAAGGCCTATGATCGGTCATTTATTGTATATGTTTTTTATCCCCATTCCTCCAATCAATTGCTTGTTTCTCGAGTCTTTTTGGAATTTAATTTGGGTGTTTGAGCATTTTTCAGGTTATTGGATCCAAGTGATATGTTTGAAGTATTTCAGAGAAAAAAGGTGATTTTGGTAGATTTGAGGGACTTTTATGCAAATGGCCATCAACCATCATGAAAGACCGCTGTCAATTTCCCACAGCGACACGCAAAGCGGTGCAAAACAGTGTATAATGCTGCGGAACCGCTCTGGCTTTCACAGTGGTAGTAGCAGCGGTAGCCGCCACAGTGCAGATTATCAAGATTGCAGGGCCCATATCTCTCAGATCCGATTGAACTGTATGTCCTTCCACCTATAGATTTGAAGCCCCGGAAGTCTAGTTTCCAACCCAATTTACGGCTTGTCAATCCGAATTGTCTAGAAGAAGTTATGCCCATTTAAGTGCCCAAAGGTCAGATCAGTCAATCATAAAATCCGCGAATACTTTCGGGATTTGTTTCACAAGTTGTCGGAACGGGAAATATTACCTTCTTGGACATGTGTGGGAGTCTTGGGAAGCAAGTAGACATCTAATCCTTATCTTCCTTCAATAAGTAATCAATTTGGATGGATTAGGAAAGAAATAGAATTCCAAATAGGCTTGTATTCTCAAAGGGAATAGATTTCCTTGTTGTTTTAGGTCATGGCCTTGCATCTAAACCTATTTAACCCCTTTTGAAACCTAATTTCGGGAGACCAGCTAGAGAGCCAGCCAAGGGAGGTCCCAAGCCACCAAGGGGGCCGTCCCCCATCACCATCATTCATCTTTATACATAGAAGATTCGAAGACGAAGGAGTTGCCAACATTGGAGATTTGAAAAATTCGTTGAAGACATTCAATGGATTTTATCTTTTTCCCCTCTTGTTTCTTTGTTTCTAATATGTGTAACTAACTCCATACTAGGGAGTCAATGTGAACCTCTATGAATACTCTTTGTTAGAATTGACTATATTTCCATTACTTCAAGTTTTGATTCATTCAATTCATTCTAAGTCTTAATTCTTTATTTGTGTTAATGCATGATCATACGTTGGCATGAATTTAGGGTTTTGATAATTTAACAATTAAGTTTGGAGTGTTGATTTACACGTAACCTTAATTAATGTTCAATTGAATGGGTAAAACTGATCTTAACATTGATCTATGCAAGTAGGTTTTGGTTTATTAGTTCTTGCACTTAATGGGTTCTCGGTTGTAATTTGCGCCATTGATCTATGGTTAAATTATGATTGAGAACACTTGATTCATCCCAGGATCATACGGTAACAATCATAAATAAGATAAGAACGAATCCTTAACTTGAGTTACATCTTTTATCAAAGTCAATTCGAAGCATTGAGTAAATATAGTTAGGGAGCATTGATGATCTAGTCCTCTCACCTCTTGATCACATTCACATATTCTTGTTAATTGCTTTCTTAGTTTAATTTAGTTAATCAATACTCACTCACTCAATCAATCAATCTCAAATCTCTTGGATACTGTTAATTGCTTAGCTTTAATTAGAATTAGTTATAACTAGTAAATCACTTTTCCTCATGGGAACGATCCCTACTTGTCGCTATACTTATCTCACGATTCGTGCACTTGCGAGTTAGGTTTTTATAACACGATTTTACACATCAGCCTATTATGAGTACAATAAACAACACAATGAATATACTCAATTGCATCTACACTAATGAAGTTGGTGGCCCAATTCAAACTCCACCAGTAAATTGAAATAATATTTTTAGGAGGCCAACAATTACAAAAAAAGCCAATTATGAGTGCAAAAAAACAACACAATGACTAAATTCAAGTAGTGACTATGAAACAAATTATAGCACAGTGTGTATAAAATATCGAGAGGGGGGGGGGGGGGGGGGGGGGGGGGGGGGGGGGGGGCGAATAGATTTTAAACTTATTACCCAATTTTTCATGTGAAGTCAATATTACGAAATTACCCTAAACTAGATAAAGCAATAAATCAAGTATAAAATGCGGAAATTAAATAACATTTGATTTTTATGTGGAAACCCTCACGGGAAAAACCACGGGCTAGTAAGTAAGCCACACTCGAACCTCGAATCCACTAAATGTGTAAAACGATTATAACCTAATCCCGGAAGTAATCACACACCTACCTAATCCCGGTATAAGTGAACCTAGTCCAATTTGCTTGCGATCTAAGCAACCTAATCCCGGAAGCTTCACACAAGACTTACTTTCTCAATGAAGAGAATAACACCCTAAGTGAATATGTGAATATCCAAATGCAACATAGAGCAAGGAAAACCCTATATGCTTATCTAAGATGATGAATATGCAATTAGAACAATCCTAGATGTAAGGATTCCCATATCTTGATTGGCTTATTTCGTGGACAAACCACGTATTGGGGATTACATGTAAGGGTAGCTTAAGTGATTGATATTCAAGCTCAAGACCCTCTCATGTCCTCAAGGTTGATAAGCACCAAAGGTAAACTTCTATGTGCTTAATTTGCTTTGAAGAGATTAGTTGCACACACACACTCACATCTCATGCTTAATTCATTTTCTTGTATGTTGTGTATGTGTTGCCATTATGTGCTCATTAATGTTCATTAACATCTCTTCTTGCATGTTAGTTTGATTGCTTATTGCATTGTCCATTGCCTTGTCATGCATTGCCTTGGAATTCTTGCATTGCAAAGGGCGCTGTTCAGAACAGCGCTTTGTAAGACCTGATGCAAAAATGGTCTTTTAAATGCATCAGGTCTGATGCATTTTGATGTGGCGCTGTACAAAGCGTTGTTCGTACAGCGCCCCTCTGTTTTCCCGAGAGAACAGAGTTTGGGCGCTGTACAGGCGCTGTACAAGGGGCGCTTTACGTACAACGCCCAAGGCAAAAATAGGTGTAACTTATTCAAAACGACCACACTTTGTTTTGACACCCTATATATATGCCACTTTGACTTTAGGTTAAGGAAGTGAGTTGATTATCAGATTTCATACTTAGAATATTTTTCAAGAAAAGAAAAATACAAAAGAACTCACCTTTAACCACTCAAATCAAATCCCTTGTGCATCAAATTTCATATTTGATCTTCTATGCCTTCATAGAATTGATCCATGCATGGTTTTGAATCATCACATCTTATTTGGTATGTTCTTCACTAATTTCATATTACTTTAGTGTTTTTCATATTAATACATCTCTTTAATTACTTGTATGCTTTTGATTATATGCTAGATATTTGTGATGAAAATGATTGGGTATTGTATTGTGATAGCTAATTAGGTTTTTAATTAATCTTGATTAGCTAAGCTATTTGACATGTCACCTAGCCATTTATATCTAGGATTGTTTTAATTGCAAAATCATTATCCTAGATAAGCATATAGAGTAACCTAGCTCTAATTTGCATTTTTAATATTCATACATATTCACTTAGGTTGTTTCTCTTCATTGAGAAGTAAGTCTTGGGGCTAAGAGTGCTTAGGCCTCAAGCAAATTGGAATAGGGTTGCTAATAAAGGCCCGCAGGGTAGAAGTGAGGGGTTACAGACCGGAGTGTTAGACGAGGTCTACATAGGTTGTAAACTTCATTTCAATTAGTGATTTCGAGTTCCGAGTGCGGCGCACTATACAGCCCGTGGTTTTTTTCCCAGTGGTTGGGTTTCCACGTATATATCTTGTGTTATTTAAATTCCGCACATATTACACTTGATATATTATTTTGACTAGTTAGGGGCATTTTCGTAATATTGACTTGTATGCGAAAATTGGGTAATAATAGCTAAAATCTATTCCCCCCCCCCCCCCTCTCTAGATTAATATTGATAACACACCTCTAGGACTATCACTAGATATTAAAACTAAATGACATGTCAAATAGTTTAGCTAATCAAGATTAAGCACAAAACCTAATTAGCTATCACAATACAACTTCTCAAACATACAACACACTAATCTCAAACTTGTATCAAAAGATATATGAAAATCATATAAGTAATAAATTGAGATTTATTGTTAAGAAAAAACACAAAATATGTAAGATATTAGTGAAAAGCTTACCAAGCAAAGTATGATGAAGAATCCATGCAAAAAGACATCTAGATGATCAAAGATGATGCTAGATGATGATTGATGATCATGAAAAGGTGTTTGAGTAATTAAAAATGAGTTCATGGAATTTTTCTTCTCTTTGAAAAATATCCTAAGTATGAAATCTGAATATGAACTCTCTTGATTGACCTAAAGTCAAAGTGGCATATATATAGGGTGTCAAAATGAAGTGTGGTCGTTTCGATAAGTGACACTGTAAGGATTCCCATACATTTATTGGCTTATTTCGTGAACAAATCACACGTTGGGGTTGTTTGTGTAAGGGTAGTTTAGGTGATTGATCTTCAAGCTCGAAGGCCCTTCCAAGACCTCAAGGGACAAGCACGCCAAAGGTATAATTTCTAGTGCTTGGTTTTCTTTGAAGAGATTTAGTTAGCACACACTCACTTAGCATACTTGTTCATGTGTGCATTCTCTTCACATGTCACTTTACACACTAGCACTTTGATGTTGTATCTTGTTGTGTGTATTTGTGGCTTGTAATTCGTTTCCCGATAGTATTCGGAAACGTCCGCGCATGCACTAGAATGTGCTTGGTTTTGCGTGAAGACCGCCTACGGAGAATGCCCTTGGCTTCTCTTTGGTTTTCACCTCTATTGGTGATCGGCGGTTATGATCGGCGGCCTGGCCGCCGAATGTAAACCGCTGTTTCATACCTGATTGATTTTATCTCTCGGGTTTATTCGGCGGCTTGATCGGCGGTTCGGAAACCACCGAATGAAACCGCCGTTGTGCCCCTGTTTATGTCAGGTCCAATTCGGCGGTTGGATCGGCGGTCGGTGGCCGCCGAATGAAACTGCCGAACGGTGCGTTTCAAGGGCAAACTTGTCTTTTCACATGCCCTGTTCTTGATGCCTATAAATATCACACTTTCTCATTTTCTGAATCAATGTTCTTTAACTCTAAGAACCCTAAACTGCAAAGAAAGACATTTGAGAGAAAATCAAATCAAGAACACATTTTTAACACTCAAAAACCATTCTCATATGCATCAAAATATCATCTAGCATTTTCTAGCATTGTTAGGATGCTTGCTTGCATGGGTTTTGGTCAACACATATTCTTTGGTAAGTTCTTCACTATTATCATATATAATTAGTGTTTTATTTATCATTGACATCTCTTATATTATTTGTATCTTCTTAGATTATATTCTAGATACAAAATAGAGATTGTTGTGTTGACATGATTGAGTGTTGTATTTTGATAGCTATCTAGGTTTTCATAATCTATGTTTAGCTAAGCTATTTGACATGTCATCTAGCTTTTAATATCTAGGATTGAATTTATTGCAAAATCATTATCCTAGATAAGCATATAGAGTAACCTAGCTCTAATTGCATTTTTGGATATTTCATAATATTCACTTAGGTTGTATTATCTCTTTTTAGAGAATTAAGCCTTGTGTTGTGACCGGGATTAGGTTACTTAATTCGCAAGCAATTGGACTAGGTCCACTTATACCGGGATTAGGTAGTTGTGATGATTATTGATCGGGATTAGATCATTAAACTGGGATTAGGTTGTAATCATCTCAATTAGTGGATTCGAGGTTCGTGTGTGGCGCACATAACAGCCCGTGGTTTTTCCCGTGAGGGTTTCCACGTAAATATCAAGTGTTATTTACATTCCGCACCATATTACACTTGTTATACTTTTGTGACTAGTAGAGGCTTTTTCGTAAAATTGAAATGTATGCGAAAATTGGGTAAAATCATTTAAAATCTATTCACCCCCCCTCTAGATAGTTTTATACACACCGTATAATAATTAGTTTCAATTGGTATCAGAGCGGGTTCCTAGACATACATAGGTGATCCTTGCTCATTTTGGTGTGTTTTGCATATTGTGTGATTTTTTGATTTATTCATACATTTTGCATTCATCTCATTTGCATTCATCCAAACACTATGAGTGGTTTCGGGATGAGCAAAGAGGGAGCGTCGAGCGTGAGGCCACCGTTGCTCACCGGCGATAATTACTCCTCATGGAAGGGGAAGATGGAAGCATACATATGCCAAATCCATGATAGGGCGTGGATGGCGGTTGAAGATGGATATGCTCCACCTATGATGATTCCTACGGATGGAGGAGAAGAAGTTCTCAAGCCTAAGGCACAGTGGAGTCCTCAAGAATTTATTGACTCCATGTGGAACAACAAGGCTATTCATGCCATCCGATGTGCAGTGAGTGAAAGTCAGTACAAACTGATTCAAATTACTAGGATTGCTAAAGAGGCATGGGACATCCTAGAAGTTGCACATGAAGGCACCGAGGTTGTCAAGGACTCAAAGCTTCAAGTCCTTCAAACTTGGTTTGAGACCATTAGGATGGAAGAGCACGAGCACTTCAATAACTTCCAAGTGAGACTAATGGACATTGTGAACCAAAGTCACCAACTTGGTGATCCTTACTCGGATAGAAGAATCAAGCAAAAGATCATGCGATCACTTCCCGAGAGGTTCGAGCCCAAAGTGACGGCTTTAGAAGAAAATGACACTTACAAGGAAATGAAGCCGAGCGAAGTCATTGGAAGACTTCTAGCCTATGAATCAAGAAAGGCTACCACATCACCTCCTAAGAAGAAAAAGGTTATTGCCTTGAAGACATCCAAGATGGAAGAGGAGGAGGATGACTCATATGAAGACATGGCACTCATTGCCAAGGGATTCAAGAAGTTCTTGAATCTACAAAAGAGTGGTTATGGCTCAAAGGGGAATGACTTCAAGAAGAAGAAGACCACAATCAAGAATGTCAAGCCATATCATGAGATGCCTTCAAGAGAAAAGATTCAATGCTACGAATGTGGAGGATTCGGGCATGTCTCCAAGGATTGTGCTAACTTGGAAGATGAAAGAGAGGAGGTCGCCACTTCAAGTGATAGTGATGAAGAGGTTGTGGCAAAATTCTTGGCATTAGGTTGCTCTCACAAGCGGGACAACAAAGTGAAAGTTGTTGAAGGAAGTCCCTCAAGCTTGAATGATTGTGAGAACAACTATTTTGCCTTTCCTATCTCCTACAATGAAGAAGAGAATGAGAGTCAAGAAGAAAGTGACTCTAATGAAGATGACTCTTCATCTAACTCCACAAATGGATATGTGGAGAAAAAGGTTCTAGATGAATACCTCACTGAGTTTAAAAGCTTAGCAATGAAGACCAAGAAAAAGATACGAAGATTAAGAGAAGAGAATCTAGACCTTTTGGCTCATGTTGACCACTTAAGTGAACAAGTGGGTAGATCTAAGAATATTGAAGATAAGCTAAGAAAGGAGTTAGACTTATCTAAGAGGAATGAAGAGGATCTAAAAAGAGAGCTTGAAGAGGCCAAAGGGTCAAGGACTAGGATAGTTTCTAGCACCGAAAAACTTGACCACATGTTAAGTGCTGGAAAGAGTCCTTGTGATAAGAGAGGTCTTGGATTTGAAGATGGCAAGGAGTTCTCCACTCCTAACAAGACTGTGTTTGTCAAGAGCTTGAGCTACAAAGAAGCTTCACCGGTGCAAACTCCTAGGAAGAAGATTGATCTAGGACAATGCTCTCATAGTGCACAAGTGAAGGTAGCCCCAAGAAGACAACCTCAAGCTTAGCCTACAAGAGTTCCTCATACTAACTTCCCTCAAATTCAACTCCATCAAAGGAAGAGACCAATCATGCAAACTCAACCAAGGAAGCAACCAAGTCTTGGTCAACAACAAAGAAGGAGAGATCCTATCCAACAACCAAGACAACCACAAAGACATGGGAAGGCTCCTATGCATGCACAAGGACATGGTATGATTCCTAACTTTGTCCCTACATGTCATTTTTGTGGTGTTAATGGTCATATTAGACCAAAGTGCTTTTATTACATTAAAATGTGTAGAGTTAAAAGCATGATTGAGAAGGAGAAAGCTAGAGCTAGTATGCTTGCTCATAGGAAGGAAGAAATTCAATTACATGATCCTATGACATCTAGATCTCTAGAACTTTTGACCACTAGGAAGAAAATTGTTTCACCTAAGTGGATAAGAAAAGATGAACCCGCTTGCTACGAGACAAACTTGTCTCCAATAGGTTCAACTAAGTCCAATGGACTTAGTAGGTCCATAGGACCTCATGACCTTCAATGGTGATTGACCCCATATGGGGAACTCAAGCAAAGAGAGCTATTTTGCATTCTTGTAAATTGCAAAAAATTTGAAATATCTTATGCCTCTTCTTTTGATTGCTTGAGTAAGCTTGGTTGTACATATGTATATATGTTTTCTATTCTATAAGTGTGAACCTTGCTTGTTTACAATCCATGTCATATTTATGTTCAAACATGCATTTTTGGACTAGGAGATTTACATAGGAAGTATGATGTGAATGACCTATAGTTATCTCCATGACATGATGATTCTTAATGACATGCTAATGAATATTGAAAAGCATGAAATTCATATGACATGCTCAAATGAAAAAGCATGAATTGATGATTGCAATTTTTAAATGCAAATCTTGTGTGAAAAAGCTTATGAGACTCAAAATGAATAAAGGATCTTGTATCCGTTCAAAGGAATTTAAATTCCAAATGTCTCTCCTTCTTTATTAGTTGAACATGGCTACTATCATACGGGTTTCTCACCCGGAAAAATCAAATAGGGTGCAAAGTCGCTCATGCCTTGTTTCGCTTATAAAGTTGGATATAGTTGTTCCTAAATTGAAATCAATATATTCTATATCCTTGCTTTACTCATGACATTGGTGAAATTGGTTTGAATTCTTATTAGAAACCTTTGTCATTTGCTTTGCTAAATACCATTGTATTTTGGACTTGAATGCTACATGTCTTGTATGCAAAGCATGTTTAATTCACACATTTTCTTTTAAATAAATCTCCTTGTTTCTCTCCAATTAATTGAGATGAATAAAGTGACTTATATTGATTATGCAAATATCTTGCATGCTACTATCTCTCGTTGCTATGAGTGACCCGGTTGGGGACTACTCCTTTGCCTATATCATGACAAAAAGGGGGAGTAGGATATAGTAAGGGGAGTTGCAAATTGTAGTGGCAATTGTGCATATTGGGGAGAATATTAATTGAGGGGGAGTAACCCGTTGAGGGGGAGCATTGCATACACATACATTGCATGATGTTATGCTTAAATTCTTAAATGCAAATGCTTGTTTTATCCTCACTTGATCATCTCACATACTCTTGCTCTGGAAAGTATAATCTTTTGTTTTGAAGGGTTGATAGTTCTACAAGAGATTGAAGACTTGAAGTTTTTTTTATATTTTTATATCTCTTTGTAATGTAGAATATCTTTGTTAATCCCGTAGATTCAAGTATGTTTGTGAGGATCAATGTGAGTGGTGGTTTTGTCACGAAATAGCCAAAGGGGGAGATTGTAAGGATTCCCATACATTTATTGGCTTATTTCGTGAACAAATCACACGTTGGGGTTGTTTGTGTAAGGGTAGTTTAGGTGATTGATCTTCAAGCTCGAAGGCCCTTCCAAGACCTCAAGGGACAAGCACGCCAAAGGTATAATTTCTAGTGCTTGGTTTTCTTTGAAGAGATTTAGTTAGCACACACTCACTTAGCATACTTGTTCATGTGTGCATTATCTTCACATGTCACTTTACACACTAGCACTTTGATGTTGTATCTTGTTGTGTGTATTTGTGGCTTGTAATTCGTTTCCCGATAGTATTCGGAAATGTCCGCGCATGCACTAGAATGTGCTTGGTTTTGCGTGAAGACCGCCTACAGAGAATGCCCTTGGCTTCTCTTTGGTTTTCACCTCTATTGGTGATCGGCGGTTATGATCGGCGGCCTGGCCGCTGAATGAAACCGCCGTTTCATACCTGATTGATTTTATCTCTCGGGTTTATTCGGCGGCTTGATCGGCAGTTCGGAAACCGCCGAATGAAACCGCCGTTGTGCCCCTGTTTATGTCAGGTCCAATTCGGCTGTTGGATCGACGGTCGGTGGCCGCCGAATGAAACCGCCGAACGGTGTGTTTCAAGGGCAAACTTGTCTTTTCACATGCCCTGTTCTTGATGCCTATAAATATCACACTTTCTCATTTTCTGAATCAATGTTCTTTAACTCTAAGAACCCTAAACTTCAAAGAGAGACATTTGAGAGAAAATCAAATCAAGAACACATTTTTAACACTCAAAAACCATTCTCATATGCATCAAAATATCATCTAGCATTTTCTAGCATTGTTAGGATGCTTGCTTGCATGGGTTTTGGTCAACACATATTCTTTGGTAAGTTCTTCACTATTATCATATATAATTAGTGTTTTATTTATCATTGACATCTCTTATATTATTTGTATCTTCTTAGATTATATTCTAGATACAAAATAGAGATTATTGTGTTGACATGATTGAGTGTTGTATTTTGATAGCTATCTAGGTTTTCATAATCTATGTTTAGCTAAGCTATTTGACATGTCATCTAGCTTTTAATATCTAGGATTGAATTTATTGCAAAATCATTATCCAAGATAAGCATATAGAGTAACCTAGCTCTAATTGCATTTTTGGATATTTCATAATATTCACTTAGGTTGTATTATCTCTTTTTAGAGAATTAAGTCTTGTGTTGTGACCGGGATTAGGTTACTTAATTCGCAAGCAATTGGACTAGGTCCACTTATACCGGGATTAGGTAGTTGTGATGATTATTGATCGGGATTAGATCATTAAACTGGGATTAGGTTGTAATCATCTCAATTAGTGGATTCGAGGTTCGTGTGTGGCGCACATAACAGCCCGTGGTTTTTCCCGTGAGTTATTTACATTCCGCACCATATTACAGTTGTTATACTTTTGTGACTATTAGAGGCTTTTTCGTAAAATTGAAATGTATGCGAAAATTGGGTAAAATCATTTAATATCTATTCACCCCCCCCTCTAGATAGTTTTATACACACCGTGTAATAATTAGTTTCAGACACCACTATTTTGCCTTGGGCGCTGTATGTAAAGCGCTTCTGTACAGTGCCCCAACTCTGGACTCTCGGGGTCTGAGATGGGCGCTGTACGTACAGCGCTTTGTACATCGCATGTATAGCGACCCAACAGCGACCGAATTAAATCGATCAAGTCTGTACAGCGCTTGATGGGCGCTGTTCGTACAACGCTTCTGTAGAGCGCTTTTGAGAGCGCCCATTGCAAAAATGCAATCCTAAGTCTAAGCATGACAAGGCAATTGGATATGCAAGATGCAATCAACATAACATGCAAGAAGAGATGTTAATGAACATTAAAGCACAAAAATAAGACACACAACATACAAGGATTAAACATATGCATGAGTTGTGAGTGTGTGTAACTATCTCTTCAAGACAAGTAAGCACATAGAAATTTACCTTCGGTGCTTATTAAGACGAGGTCTTCAAAGGGCATTGAGCAATAACATCAAAACTTAAGCTACCCTTACAAAGAACCCCCAACATGTGGTTTGTCTACGACATAAGCCAATCAACAAAAAGGAACCTTACAATCTCCCCCTTTGGTTATTTCGTGACAAAACCACCACTCACATTGATTCCTCACAAAAAAATAGAAACTACGGGACTACAATGATTGTCTACATTATAAAGAGATAAGAAAATAAAACTTCAAGTCTTCAACCTCTTGTAGAATAATCAAACCCTGAAAATAAGATTTCTATATTTTCCAATACAAGTAAGAGTGAGATTAATCAAGTGAGAACAAAAAACAAGCATTTGCATATTAAAAGATTAGGCACAACATTATGCAATGTATGTGTATGCAATGATCCCCCTCAACGGGTTACTCACCCTCAATGAATATTCTCCCCAACAAGCACAATTGCTACTACAATTTGCAACTCCCCTTACCATATCCTACTCCCCCTTTTTGTCATGATATAGGCAAATGAGTAGTCCCCAACCGGGTCACTCATAGCAACGAGAGATAGAAGCATGCAAGATATTTGCATAATCAATATGCATAATCAATATAAGTCACTTTATGCATCTCAATTAATCAAAGAGAAACAAGGAGATTTATTTTAAGAAAATGTGTGAATCAAACATGCTTTGCATACAAGACATGTAGCATTCAAGTCCAAAATACAATGGTATTTGACAAAGCAAATGACAAAGGTTTCTTATAAGAATTCAAACCAATTTTACCAATGTCATGAGAAAAGCAAGGATATAGAGATTTTATTGATTTCAATTTAAGAGTAACTATATCCAACTTTATAAGTGAAACATGGCATGAGTGACTGTGCACCCTATTTGATTTTTCCGGATAAGATATCCGTATGATAGTAGCCATGTTCAACTAATAAAGAAAGAGAGACATTTGGAATATAAATTCTTTTGAACGGATACAAGATCCTTTATTCATTTTGAGTCTCATAAGCTTTCACACAAGTTTTGCATTTTAAGAATATGTAATCATCAATTCATGCTTTTCATGTGAGCATGTTATATGAATTTCATGCTTTTTTCATTTGACATTAGCATGTTATTAAAGAATCATCATGTCATGGAGATAACCATAGGTCATTCAAATCATACTTCCTATGTACATCTCCTAATCCAAAAATGCATGTTTGAACATAAATATGACATGGATTGTAAACAAGCAAGGTTCACACTTATTGAATTGAAAACATATATACATACGTGCAACCAAGCTTACTCAAGCAATTAAAAGAAGAGGCATAAGTTATTTTGAATTTCTTGCAAGTTACAAGAATGCAAAATAGCTCTCTTTGCTTGAGTTCTGCATATGGGGTCAATCACAAAACTCATCACTCCACAAGACATATCCCAATAGATCTACTTAGTGTTTTAAATCGAGTAGCATCTAAGGGTTTAGTAAATAGGTCTGCAAGTTGATCATTAGTACCTACATGTTCAAGTACTATGCATTTATTTTCAACAAGCTCTCTAATGAAATGATGGCGGATGTCAATATGCTTAGTTCTAGAATGTTGTACTGGATTCTTGGAAATATTAATTGCACTCATGTTATCACAAAAGAGAGTGAGTGTACCTTGGTCGAATCCGTAGTCTACTAGCATTTGCTTCATCCATAGAAGTTGTGTGCATCCACTCCCCGCGACTATGTACTCGGCCTCGGCCGTGGACAAGGAAATCGAGTTTTGTTTCTTGCAAAACCAAGACATCAAGTTATTGCCTAAAAAGAAGCAACCGCCCGATGTGCTCTTCCTATCATCGCAATTTCCTGCCCAATCCGCATCACTAAAGCCTACAAGACTAGCATTAATGTCAAAATAGTACCAAATCCCATAGTTGGATGTCCCATTCACATAACGAATGATTCTCTTAATGGAAGAGAGATGGGACTCCTTAGGATCCGCTTGGTACCTAGCACACACACCCACACTAAAAGATATATCGGGCCTACTTGCAGTCAAGTAAAGCAAGCTCCCAATCATGCCACAATATAACGTTTGTTCCACATTTTTACCACTAGCATCCTTGCTTAGCTTCAAAGTGGTACTCATGGGTGTATCACAATGTTTGGCATTTTCAAGACCAAACTTCTTCACTAGGTTTTTAGCTTATTTGACTTGGGTTATGAAAATCCTATCATCTAATTGCCTAATTTGTAAACTTAGAAAGTAACTAAGCTCACCAACAAGACTCATCTCAAATTCATGAGACATGACATCAACAAATTGTTAAACCTTGGTGTTGTTTGTGGAGCCAAAAACTATATCATCAACATATATTTGAGCTATGAAAAGCTCATCATTGTCTTTCTTGATGAATAGTGTCTTGTCAACACTACCCCTTGTGTAGTTATTGTCAACAAGAAATTGAGTGAGGCGCTCATACCAAGCCCTCGGTGCTTGTTTCAACCCATATAGAGCCTTTTTGAGGCGATAGACATGGTTGGGTGGTATGCATCCACAAACCCCTTAGATTGTTCAACAAACACTTCCTCTTACAAAAAACCATTGAGGAAGGCACTCTTGACGTCCATTTGGTGCAATTTGAACTTGTGCACACAAGAAATGGACAAGAGAAGCCTAATGGACTCTAAACGGGCAACGGAAGCAAAAGTCTCCCCAAAGTCAATACCCTCAATTTGAGAGTACCCTTATGCTACAAGCCTAGCCTTGTTCCGCACTATGTTGCCATTCTCATCGGATTTGTTCCTATAAATCCACTTAGTGCCTATCACATGAGTGCTTTTAGGCGTATGAACTAGAGTCCAAACCTCATTCCTTTCAAATTGGTTTAGCTCTTCTTGCATGGCAAAAACCCAAAATTCATCATTCAAGGCTTCATCAACCTTTTTAGGTTTAATTTGAGAGGTGTAGCATGTAAAGCTAATGAGATTAGCTATTTGACGCCTAGTTCTAACACCCTCATTCACATCTCCAATAACATCCTCTTTGTTATGGAGTCTTCTAACCCATGGAGCGGGTTCATTAGAGTCCAAGAGAGGGACTCTAGTAAGAGGTTGTGTGACCTTGTTAGGTTGATAATTAGTGTTGGCATTAATTCCATATCAAAACGTGTTTTACTTGTAATGTTTAGTGGTTAGTAAATGAAGGATTTCGAAGACGAAGGACGTCTCAACCATTATTCGTTCAAGTTGCCGGCTTTTAAGAGTTTCGGACATTATCGGTCTACAAAGGTATTCAAAGACCTCTTATCTCTTACAAGGCTAGGTACACACTCACACATATCATTCTTGTGTGTCCCTTCATGATTTTATTTCATTTACATTTCACTTTCACACACTTGGCAAAATATGCTCATGCATTCACATTTAGTTAATAAACTTTGTGTTTTGCATTTTCTAGGACTATGTCCGGAAACTAGCATATGTGTGTGTATTTGTGTTTGTATGTTTCTGTATTTTGTGTTTAGGACTTGAACATGTTCTTATTCAATGCCTTATTGAGTTCCGATCATTTTGGTTACTCATTCATAAGGTTTCGAGTCCAAACGTGTTGACTATGCCACTTTACGTTCTTTTACGTTGTGTTGACTTCATCGATGATTTCCGAGATGATTTCTCAACCGTTTTTCAAAGTTGTATAGTCATTATCGTGCGTGAGAGAGTCACAGTTCGTAATCCGAAAACGGATTCAAATTCAGAGTTCGGACGCCCGAGATACGGGCCGACGAACCGAGGGAGCGCACGAGAGGACAGCCCAGGCCGTGGGCCACAAGGGCTGGCCGTGGTTGAGGCCGTGGGCCCCACGGCCTGGAGCAGCCTCTGCTCCCGTGTGGGCCATGCGCCCCCCACGGCCAGGGGGTGACGTGGCACCACATGGTTGGCGGTTTCCTCCTTCTCTCTCCTCCTATTTCTTCCCTCTCTCTCTCTCTCCATTTTGAATTCAAGAAGAAAAATTTATGATTTCCCGCATTGAGTTCTCTCCAATTTTTCCAAACTTCAAAACAGCATATCTTCCTCATCCGGAGTCGGATTTGAGTGATTCAAGTTGGAGAGTGTTTGTATTTGAGTCCTCTAACATCTCCAAGTGGTTTTGTGGCTGTTTGATCGTGATTTCAAGTGGTTGGACACTGAATTTCGCACCAGCTGCAGAATCCGAGGTTTGAGTCTCATCTTTGGGATTTCTTGTTATTTGACCTTCCATTTGCTTGGGGTTTCTTCTTCTATATCTATGTTATTGTTTTATAAAAGCTATTTGGAAAGGTAGCTTGATTTTCATTCTAATTGAAACTCAATTTGTGGACTTATGTTGACTAGATTTTATGATTCTAGGTTTTACATTTGTTTGTGAGTTGTATTGTGATTAGAATGGCATCTTAGGTTGTTTGATACTTAATTGAATTAATTTTGTGTTAAAATGACTTTGAGATTTGATTTGGTCCTTTGATTATTGAAATCTAGGATTTGTGTATTTGTATGTGATTTAGAGAATATAGGTTTTGATTGATGTAAATCTCAAAACTTGCTCTATATTTTCGTCTAGTATATTGATTGATTTTAATCTCATATATCTAGCTTTTAATTGTATATTGATAGCATCTTGAATTTGTACTTAATGAACATTTTGTGATTCAAGTGTTATGTGTGTGAATGAGACTTTGAGTATATGTGTTAGGTGTTTCACATGCTTAGGTTTCTATTCATGTATTTTTGCATCTAGACTTGATTAATTATGATATCACATGTTTAGGTCTATTTGTGCCATAGAATGTATTGATCACATGTTCTATGTTGTATTGAATGTTTGCATCATTTGCATTCACATGATCACACTAGGAAGTCCTTGTAAAAGGCATGAAGTCTTGGTTAGAGTCGGGATGACTCGGATAGCCAAGCAAGAAGTCTTGCCTAGAGTCGGGATGACTCGGATAGGTAAGCAAGGAGTCATGGCTAGAGTCGGGAGGACTCGGATAGTCATGCATGGGAGGCTCCCTAGAGGCAAGAGTGCCTTGGATAGGGAGTTGGCTATTGTATTGGTAGGCCTAGGCGTATGGTTAGACATAGAGTCCGATAGAGCGGGGTACATGGGAGGTGTATGCACTCTTGAGGAATTTCTAATCTACCATCAATGTTGGTTGAGTGTGTTGTCCAATATATGGTGGTTCCGCATCATTGAGGGATTTCATACTTTCCAATAGGGTTGGGTAGGCTTAGACTTCACTAGGTTGAGTGAGCTAAAGATTGGTCACTTTGTGAATGTTCTATGTTTACTTTCCAATAATATAGTACCCAATGGTTGTAGTTCAACCCGTGGATGTTTCCTCCTTGGAGGTTTTACCACGTTAAAAAATCCCTTGTGTTAATTCTTTCTATCTCTTTCTCTTATATTTTAATTGTATATTTTATTGTCTTGATTCATAATATCCACATGTGATATATTATGAAGCAAGTCTTTGTATAGTGTGATTAGTATATTCATTCTATAGATCAATTTGTATCTTTGATTCTTTTATATATTGTATTTTTGTATAGTGACATTTTGATCACTCTTGTAACACTTTGAACATCTTATGAAATACAAGCTTATTTTGTTGTTATGTTTATTTGCTATTTTACCTCACATGACTTGTTGATATACTTAGACATTTCTCTTATGATTGTAACATCGTATTGTCTATGTATGTCTTCCTTGGCTTATTGTGTTGTGTGTAAGGCTACCTTGAGGGACAAACGAATGTTTGTTCAAGGGTTTGAAAAAAGGTGTAAAAACCTATTCACCCCCCCCCTAGGTATGCTTTAAGCAATTTAACTTCGTTTGTGTACATTCAGACCTCATTATTGTCATTGGACGTCCCAACATTGGGAGTCACCACAACCCTCTCCAAAGGAGAGTCATCATCTAAAACTTCCTTCTCCTCATGGTCATTAGACTTGAGCCTAGTATCATCAATGACAACATTGGATGATTCCATGACGGTTCGAGTCTTCAAGTTGAAAACTCTATAGGCTCTACTATTTAAGGCATAGCCAATAAAGATACCCTCATCACTCTTAGCATCAAATTTGCCAAGTTGATCACGGTCATTTAAAATGTAGCATTTGCTTCCAAATGTGTGGAAGTAGCTAACATTTGGCTTTCTACCCTTCCATAACTCATAGGAGGTGTTTCTAGATCTGGGCCTTAGGAAAACACGATTCCCTATATAGCAAGCCGTATTTACGGCTTCGGCCCATAGGTTCCCAGGGACATTGTTGCTAAGCAACATCACTCGGGCCATCTCTTGAAGGACCCTATTCTTCCTCTCAACAACTCTATTTTGTTGAGATGTCCTAGGAGCCGAGAACTCATGGGAGATGCCTAAGCTATTGCAATAGCTTTCAAAAGAGGCATTCTCAAATTTCCTCCCATGGTCACTTCTAATCCGTTTAATGCTTTTAATGTTAGAATTCATTTCATTTTGTATTTTAGTACAAAGCACTTTAAACTTATCAAAAGTTTCGGATTTTTCTCTAAGAAAATATGTCCATGTAAATCTAGAGAAATCATCAACACAAACAAAAATGTATCTCTTTCCACCTAAACTCTCGGTTTGCATAGGACCCATGAGATCCATGTGGAGAAGCTCTAGGGGCTCCTTGGTGGAGAGTTACTTGCCCTTTTTGTGCATGCTCTTAGTTTGTTTTCCTTATTGGTGAAAGTATACAAATGTAGTTAAATTGCTTAAGGCATGCCTAGGAGGGGGGGGGGGGGGGGGGGGGGGGGGGGGGGGGGTGAATAGGTTTTTACACCTTTTTTTCAATCCCTTGAACAAACTTTCGTTTGTCCCTCAAGGTATCCTTACACACAATAAAATAAACCAAGAAAGACATACATAGACAATATGAGAATATATTCATGAGAACACGGTCTAAGTATATCATCAAGTTGTGTGAGGTATAAGAACAAATAAACACAACAACAAAGAATACTTGTATTTCAATAGATGTTCAATAAGTCAAGAGTGATCAAATATCACTATACAAAAATTACAATATACAAAAGAATCATATATACAAAATGATCAAAAGAATGAATCCACAAATCATACTTTACAAATACTTGCTTCACTATACATCACAAGTGATTAATATGAAACAAGATAATAACATACACAAATAAAATATAAAAGATAGAGATAGGAAGAATTAACACAAGAGATTTTTTAACGTGGTAAAACCTCTAAGGAGGAAACATCCACGGGTTGAAATACAACCATTAGGGTACTATATATATTGGATGATAAAAATAGAGAATCCACAAAGTGACCAATCTTTAACTCACCCAACCTAGTGGAGTCTAAGTCTACCCAACCCTATTGGAAAGTATGAGATCCCTCAATGATGCGAAACCACCATATATTGGACAACACACAAAACCAACATCGATGGAAGATTAGAAATTCCTCAAGAGTGCATACACCTCCCATGTACCCCGCTCTTTTGGAGTCTATGTCTAACCATACGCCTAGGCCTACCAATATAATAGCCAACTCCCTATCCAAGGCACTCATGCCTCTAGGGAGCCTCCGATGCATGACTATCCGAGTCCTCCCGACTCTAGCCATGACTTCTTGCTTACCTATCCGAATCATCCCGACTCTAGGCAAGTCTTCTTGCTTGGCTATCCGAGTCATCCTGATTCTAACCAAGACTTCATGCCTTTTACAAGGACTTCCTAGTGTGATCATGTGAATGCAAATGATGCAAACAACCAATTCAACATAGAACATGTGATCAATACATTCCATGGTACAAATAGACCTAAACATGTGATATCACAAGTAATAAAAGTCTAGATGCAAAATACAAGAATAAAACCTAAAGCATGTGAAAACACCAAACACATAAGCTCAAAGTCTCATTCACACATACAA
Organism: Acer saccharum; assembly: GCA_030490815.1. NCBI lineage: Eukaryota > Viridiplantae > Streptophyta > Magnoliopsida > Sapindales > Sapindaceae > Acer > Acer saccharum. Next base: position 21,665,259 of record CM059869.1, on the reverse strand, counting down.
CACTTGAACAAAATATGAAACTAATTATAGCACGGTGTGTATAAAACTATCTAGAGGGGAGGGTGAATAGATTTTACGCTTTTTACCCAATTTTTCGTGTTAGTCAAAATTACGAAATTACCCTCAAGATAAAATAAACAAGCAAGTGTAATATGGTGCGGAAATTAAATTGACACTTGATTTTTACGTGGAAACCCTCACGGGAAAAACCACGGGCTATGTAAGTAAGCCACACTCGAACCTCGAATCCACTAAATGTGCAAACGATTACAACCTAATCCCGGAAGTAATCACACACCTACCTAATCCCGGTATGAGTGAACCTAGTCCGATTTTGCTTGCGATCTAAGCAACCTAATCCCGATTGCTACACACAAGACTTAGCTTCTCTTGAAGAGAATACAACCCTAAGTGAATATATGAAAATATCCAAAATGCAACATAGAGCAAGGGAAACCCTATATGCTTATCTAAGATGATTAATATGCAATTAAGAGCAATCCTAGATATCAAAACTAAATGACATGTCAATTAGTTTAGCTAATCAATATCAAGCACAAAACCTAATATGCTAGCACAATACAACTTCTCAAACATACATCATACTAATCTCAATCTTGTATTCAACAAATATAAAATCACATACAAGTAAATAAATTGAGATTGCTAGATAAGAGAAACACAAAATATGTAAGATATTAGTGAAAAGCTTACCAAGCAAAGTATGATGAAGAATCCATGCAAGATGTCATCTAGATGATCTAAGATGATGCTAGATGATGATTGATGATCATGGAAAAAGTGTTTGAGTAATTAAAAATGAGTTCTTGGAATTTTTCTTCTCTTTGAAAAATATCCTAAGTATGAAATCTGAATATAAACTCTCTTGATTGACCTAAAGACAAAATGGCATATATATAGGGTGCCAAGCCAAAGTGAGGTCGTTTAAGTAAGTTTCAAAGAAACGCGCCAATCGGCGGTTTCAATCGGCGGTCGGTGGCCGCCGATTACAACCGCCGAATTGCTCCCAGGAGAAACAGGGGAGAAACGGCGGTTCCATTCGGCGGTTTCGTGACCGCCGTTTCCACCGCCGAATTAAACCCGAGAATTAAAATCAATCAGGTCTGAAACGGCGTTTCATATCGGACGGCCATCCAACCGCCGATTCAACCGTCGAATTCAAACGGCGGTTTCATTCGGCGGCCAGGCCGCCGATCACGACCGCAGATCACCAACAGAGGTGAAAACCAAGGAGATGCCAAGTGCATCTCCATAGGCGGTCTTCGCGCAAAACCAAGCACATTCTAGTGCATGCGCGGACGTTTCCGAACACTATCGGGAAACGAATTACAAGACACAAATACACACAACAAGATACAACATCAAAGTGCTAGTGTGTAAGGTGACATGTGAAGAGAATGCACACATGAACAAGTATGCTAAGTGAGTGTGTGCAACTATCTCTTCAAGATAAGTAAGCACATAGAATTTACCTTCGGTGCTAATCAAGACGAGGTCTTTGAAAGGGCTTCGAATAATAAACCAACTCCTAAGCTACCCTTACAAGGATCCCCACATATGGTTTGATCACGAAATAAGCCAATTAACAACAACGGGAATCCTTACAAAATATATTCATGAAGTACAAGTTCAAGATGGTATGAACATACAATAAAATGCTAGATATATAAGATTCAATCAATCAATATTCTAGCAAAAAATTATAGAGCAAGGATTCAAGATATAAATCAATTAAATCATAGATTGCTCTAAAACACATACAAATACAATAATCCTAGATTTCATCAATCAAAGGATCAAATCAAATCTCAAGGTTATTTATCACAAAATTGATTCAATCAAGTAACAAACAACCTAAGATGTCATTCTAATCACAATACAACTCACAAACATGTGAAAACCTAGAATCATAGAAACTAGTCCACATTTGTCTCTAAATAGACTTTTGATTAGAATGATTATGAAGCTATCTTTCTCAATAGCATTCAACAAACATAAACATACATATAGAAGAAGAAACGCCAAGCAAATTGAAGGTTAAAAAGAAAGAAACCCCAAAGATAAGACCAATACCTTGGATTCACGAGCTTGGTTCGGATTTCTATGTGGAACCATCATAAATATCAATCAAACAGCCACCAAACAACTTGGAAAAACTAGAGGACTCGATTACGAACGTTCTCCAACTTGAATCACTCAAATCTGACTTCGTATGAAGAAGTTATGGTGTTTGGAAGGTGAGAAAATTTGGGAGAAAAAATATGACGGGATTACACAATCTTTCTTCTTGAAAACAAATGGAGGGAATGGAGGGAAATAAAAAGGAGGAGAGAGAAGGAAAAAATTGGCCAATCAAGAGTGGCCATGTCACCCCAGCCGTGGGGGGCGCGTGGGCCCACGGGGCTAGAGAGGCTCTCTGGCCGTGGGGCCCACGGCTCCCACACGTCTTGGGCCACGTGGCCTCTTGGCCATTTTCGCCTCTCGCGCGCTCCCTCACGTTCTTTAGCCGTATCTTTGGCATCTGAACTCCGATTCGAATCCGTTTTCAGATTATGAACCATGATCCCTCACGCACAACAACGACTATACAACTTTGAAAAATGGTTGAGAAATTATCTCAGAAAATGATGATGAATTCAACTCAACGAAGAGAACGAAAAGTGGCGTAGCTACATCGTTTGGACTCGAAACTAAATGAATGAGTAACCGAAACGACCGGAACTCAATAAGGAATCTAATAGAGCATATTTAAGTCCAAATACAAAAATATGAAAACATACAAACACAAAGACACAAACATATGCTATTTCCTAGACATAGTCCTAGAACATGCAATAAGCAAAGTTTGTCAAGATAGTATAAATGCATGAGCATATATTATCAAGTGTGTGAAAGTGATATATAAATGATGTTAACCATGAAGGAACACACAAGGATGCCATGTGTGTGTGTGTGTGCCTAGCCTTGTAAGAGATATGAGATCTTATATTACCTTTGATGATCAATGAAACACATATCTCTTTGAGGCCGGCATTTTGTATGAATTGTGGCCAAGACTTTCTTCGTCTTCATAAATCTTCAACATATGGACCACTAAACATTACAAAAGAAACACGTTTTGATATGGAATACATGCCAACACAAACTATAAACCTAACAATCTCTTCCTTTGGCAAATTCCATGTCAAAACCCCTAAAATATACTAAAACAATTACAAAGAAAATTTGGTCACAATGAGTACAACGAGTTACACATATAGACACAAATTAAAACAAAAGTCTTGAACTTCATCTTGGTCTTCTCTTGATATCACCTAAAATAAACTTGAAAGCACAGAATCCAAGAGATACACATATGGCAATATACAATCTTAGGCAAGAAAATAAAACATTTAAGTTCAAATGGATCATGTATGCTCCCCCTTAATACATACTATCCCAACAAAGCATTCTTAGCCAAGATTCAACAAAAAAATATTACATGCCATAAAGTTCAAACTTGATACCAAATATACTAAAACAAAAAAAATAAATGAGACTAAGCATGCTAGATATCTCCCACATCTCTCATATTCTCCCCCTTTTTGACATGATATGAAGCCAAAGGGAAAGAGTAAGAAAATATACCTCAAGGACTTTCTAGCCACTTGCCACCAAGGAAAGTATTACGGTTTGATGATCTCACATAGTGCTTTGTTGTAGTTGCTTTTCCTTCCAATTCTTTGATCCTCTCATCTTTACAACAATTTTGGCACTAAATCTTCAATCTTCCTTTGTGACGTCTCAATCAATCTACGTGACTCTTCAACCTCAATCTTCAATTGCATAGCCCAACTTGGAAGTGTAGGTGAGCAAGGAATATGGCTAGAATCAAGAGATTAACTAAATAGCCTAAAAGTATCACAAGACTTTCTTTTTTCCTTGTATGACATGCTGTCACACGTTTCTCACTTAACTTTTCCAAGGGAGGAAGTATCATCATCATCAAGAGTTTCACTCCTTTAGCTAAGCACAATTGAGTAATAATCCCGGAAAAGCTAATTTCTTATCAATCGACTTGTGCAAGCCGCAATCTCAATTTGTTCCACAAGCAATTCACCAAGATTTAGGTTTGTTAGTCACCAAGGCATACGCAATCTTGATTTTATCTCTATTAAGCTCGGAAGCATTAGTAGAAACAACAGATTGGAGCAAACAAATAAATGCCAAAAGCACTCACTTTGGTTAGCTCGCCTTGTTTAATAAAAGCACGTTTCCCCCCATAAAATTAACATCATCACAAAGAGTTTTACCCATTAAATCAAGGTTTTCCAAGACATCAACATCAAGGAAATCCGACTCAATATCATAGGGCAAGTCTAGAAATTCATTCAACTTCCTAGCACAAACTCTAAAAACAACTTTCCTTATGTTCAAGATGGCACTAGTCACGGTAGAACTTTCTTGTAAACATGATAAAATTCTCTAACCATGGTCTCATTAGAAACTCTTAACATGTTCCAAGAACCCCAATTTCTATCCATAAGCACCTTATAAACATAAGAACCATCACAAGAGTTCAAATCTATACCTCTTTCTTGAATGATCTTCTTACAACCAAATATTCCCAAATCCTTCACATTGTTGGCTTTGGAAACCTTGGAAGAAAGTGAAGGTTTAGACTTGTCAACGGGAATAGAAGAAACGTTACCACCAACCTTCTTCGCCTTACCCATGATCTTGTAACACAAAAAACACTAAAAACAAAAGTGAGAGGAAACATAGAAACAAATTAGTAACCAATAAACATATACAAAGGCAAAACATTATATTCAACAAATCATCATGCATATAAGAATTTATCATAGCATCTCCATGATTTATCAAAAATAAGAATAATGCCAACAAATAACAACCTTGAAGAACATGTGAACATGTCATAAAGAGAACAAGAATTTAGCATATTATGCTCCCCTGACAAGTGCCTCATCTAAAATCAAGATAGACAATGTTCACAAAAATCACCACACAATTACATCACAAGCAATTTTATTAGATTTGCAAATAAGCTTCACATATCTAAAGAGTTACATCAAGATTTTCAATCACTCTCATAGTCTCAAAATTGCTAAAGTATCAAAATACTAAATAAGCAAAAGTGAGTGTATGAAGATTTTGCTTCAAGTATATGAAAGAAGTAGTTTGATATCAAGCAGGCAAACAATTTCAACATCTATTCATCTTATAGTTCCATAAAAAGGTCAAACCGGTATCATCCGAAATTTTGCTTATAAAGAGAATAGATTTCAACATGTGAGCGTGTGTGTGCATGTGGCTCGTCAACCCATTTTTATTTGTCAACCGAGCTCATTTGATTATTCAACTATCTCCATAAGCCTTTTTTTTTTATTTAGGCTTGAATCAAAGATTTTTTTTTTTTTTTTATGATTCAATTTACACTTCTTTGATTTTTCTAACAAAACCATATACTCCTCATGGCGGCTTTCACTCATCACAATGGCGTAGCCCTTTCCTTCATTGGGCGGCTTCACAACCAAGGTGTGTAGCCCTTTCCATGAGGGTGCTCGTTGAGTTCTATATTGCCGAAGCAAATGGATACCAACCATTGGTCATTTTAAATGTACTAGTCTTTAGGACTTCAAGGTGTATCCATAGCTAACATCAATCAAACTCAACATACTTAACAAGACATACAAGAGAAGCAAAGTGCATTTTTGAAACCAAATTTAAGGCTTAAAAGCACATGATCAGAAGCAAGTAAATAGACTTAACTTAAGATCTCTACTTCAAAGAGTTAGCTATCAAAGAATATGAAGCTCCATTATCAATCAAAAATTAGCCACTCAACATCATAACAATAACACACACATCTGAATAAGATCAATGTGAACCGTATCACCAAAAATCTAACTAGCAATGTCAAAGAGGACCATATAAACACTATACAGTTCTCAATTATGCATGCTTCATGAATGTGATACAAACAATGAGTTGTAGAGAAAAATCGTAAGCAGCAATAGATATAGAGTACCTTCGCAGCTTTTCATCAATACAATGCCTTCACACCTTTTTAGATTCCTCTGGCTTGTAAGTCCTCATGACTACAAGTTATAGGTTGTCGATTCTAAAGACTAAAGACAATGTAATGCCAACTCAAAACAATAAAAAATGACTTTCTCTAAAAGCCTTACATTAATGTCACCATATAGATTCCAAAAAAAAAAAACAAACTTCTCAACAAGTTAATCAACAAATTTTACAATCATAACACCATATGATATACTAAGTTCATGTCAAGTTGTAAAGATACAAAGCAACAAGCTAAGCTCTTAATAACAACACTAGTCTTAAAGCTAACTCACATGTGCAACTTACACTAATGGTAAAGAGCACTCACCCTTGACAAATTTAGTCGTGGGTAACTTATACAAACATTATCAAGATTCTCTTTGACCACATGTTGAACCTGGAGTAAAGTTCTTCCACAACTGATTCACAATAATCATTAATATCTTTTTCTCACCATTGTTAGCAACATCTCATTGTCAAATTTTAAAGGATATACATTCTTCACACCTTCTGGACATTCTTAACATGCTTTGAGAGGTTATCATGCTTTCCATATTTAAAACTTTGGCATGCATAAAATGAGGTCCAATCTCTCTATTCCTAGATGCATTTTCTAGTTGCGATATTCAATGAATTTATAGCACTTGGCTTGATATGCCTATAGTATTGCAAAAATGACATATGGGAACAAAATGAGAGATTTTACCTTCCGGAGTTGGAGAAGCACAAATGGAGTTTCAAGGGTACCTTATTCTTCAACTTGTTCTTCTTCTTGGAACATCTCTCTTAAGCTTTTTCTCAACAATGACTTCGCTTGTATGTGAAGTGATGCGTTCTATGAGCTTCTCCTTAACTACCGCTCACTTAAGCTTCCTAGGACAAATTAGAGATGATCCTATCTTTCAAGCACAATACCCTCAACCTCACAAAGCTTCTTTGCAAGAACATTCTTTCACCCAAGAGCCTACGAGTTGTAGCAACAATCATCCACTTGTATCTTGATCAAGTCATCCTTCTTATCAACCTCTCTTAAGGCTATCTTCAACTTCTCCTCAAGAAACTACTTCACCTTAGCCAAAAGATCAATGTAGGTTGGATTATCATTTAAACACTCTGATGACTTGGATCAATCTCTTTATCCAACGAATCTTGATTCACATCCTCTAGAGTAGTGAGAAGTCATGAATGCAACAAAGTTGCTCACTAGCTCTTCTTCACTAGAAGACTCATCACTTGAGCTCTCCTCATCACTAGAGTCATCATCTTCCTCCATGTAGCCGCCATAGCTTTTCCTTTCCCCTTCTTGTCCTTCTTGGAATCACCACTAGGACACTCCGAGCATAAAGTCTAAACTTCTTACACTTGAAGCACTGAACCTTTCTATTGCTTTTAGCATGGCCATTCCTCTCATGAGGTGGAGTAAAGGACTTCTTGACTTCCTTGTCCCTTGTAAGGTTTATGATTTGTATTGGCTTGATTCCATTGCAAACACTCTCTATATTTGTTTTAGTTGTTGCTTGGGATGTTTTTGGAAGAAAATGACTTAAAAAATGAAGAGCAATGTCTTGTGCAAATGTCATCTTCAAGAGGTGAAAGCGTCAAAGTATACTTCACTTCTATCCTCTTTCAAGAGTTAGCGCACACACACACACAATTCATACATGTGTGTGTCCCTACATCATAGTTCAAACTTTGGTATAACACATTCACCACTTTGTAAGGATTCCCGTTGTTTTTATTGGCTTATTTCGTGATCAAACCATATATGGGGATTCTTTGTAAGGGTAGCTTAGATGTTGTTGTTATTGCTTAGGCCCTTGAAGACCTCACCATTGACAAGCACCAAAGGTAATACTTTAAGTGCTTACTTGTCTTGAAGAGATAGTTGCACACACTCACAACTCATGCATATGTTTAATCCTTGTAGTTGTGTTCTTATTTTGTGCCTTAATGCTCATTATCATCTCTTCTGCATGTTAGTTTGATTGCTTATTCATTGCCCATTGCTTTGTTTGTAATGCACATTTTGGGATTATGCTTTGGCAAAGGGCGCTTTCAAAGCGCTCTACAAAGCGCTTTCTGAACAGCGCCCCCCATACCTGATGCAAAATTGATAAATTAAATGCACAGGTCTGATGGTTTTTTGATGGCGCTGTACGAGCGCTGTACTGCGCTGTTCGTACAGCACCCCTCTGTTTTCTCGTGAGAACAGAGCAAAGGCGCTATACAGGCGCTGTACAGAGGCGTTCTACGTACAGCGCCCAAGGCAATATTAAGGCAAACTTATCAAAACGACCCCCTTTGATTTGGCCCCCTATAGATATATGCCACTTTGACTTTAGGTCAATCACAAGAGTTCATATTCAATTTCATACTTAGATATTTTTCAAAGAGAAGAAAAATTCCAAGAACTCATTTTATCATCTCAACACTTTTTTCATGATCATCAATCATCATCTAGCATCATCTTAGATCATCTAGATTCATCTTGCATGGATTCTTCATCATACTGTGCTTGGTAAGTTTTTCACAATATCTTACATATTTTGTGTCTTTCTTAACTAAGAAATCTCAATTAATTACGTGTATGTTTATTTTATATACTTTGAATACAAGTTTGAGATAAGTATGATGTATGTTTGAGAAGTTGTATTGTGCTAGCTTATTAGGTTTTGTGTCTTAATATTGTTTAGCTAAACTAATTGACATGTCATTTAGTTTTGATATCTAGGATTGTTCTTAATTGCATATTAATCATCTTAGATAAGCATATAGGGTTTCCCTTGCTCTATGTTGCATTTTGGATATTCACATATATTCACTTAGGGTTGTATTCTCTTCATAGAGAAAGTAAGTCTTGTGTAGCATCCGGATTAGGTTGCTTAGATCGCAAGCAAAATTGGACTAGGTTCACTCATACCGGATTAGGTAGGTGTGTGATTACTCCGGTTAGGTTGTAATCGTTTGCACATTTAGTGGATTCGAGGTTCGAGTGTGGCTTACTTACATAGCCCGTGGTTTTTTTCCCGTGAGGGGTTCCATGTAAAGATCAAGTGTTGTTTTAATTTCCGCACCATATTACACTTGCTTGTTTATATTTCTTGAGGGCATTTTCGTAATTTTGACTAACACGAAAAATTGGGTAAAAAGCGTAAAATCTATTCACCCCCCCTCTAGATAGTTTTATACACACCGTGCAATAATTAGTTTCACACTTCTTAGTATGCACATGCATTGGTCTTCTTATAGACAAACATTGTAGAATTGCATGCTTTGTGACTATCTCTTTGATATGGCATGCTTGTGAATTTGTGTTTTTTTTTTTGTTTATGATTTGTATTTGGACTTGAATATGTTCTTATTTTTCCTTATTGAGTTCCGGTCATTTCGGTTACTCATTCATTGGTTTTGAGTCCAAAGTGTAGCTACGCTACTTTTTGTTCTCATTCGTTGAGTTGACTTCATCATCGTTTTCCAAGATGATTTCTCAACCATTTTTTAAGTTGTTAGTCATCGTTGCTGAGGGAATCATAGTTTCGTAATCAAAAAATGGATTCAAATCGGAGTTCGGATGCCCAAGATACGGCTGAAGAACGTGAGGAGCGCGTGAGAGGCCAAAATGGCCAAGAGGCCACGTGGCCCAAGCCGTGGGCCCCACGGTCTGGGTGATTTGGCCACTCTTGATTGGTCAATTTTCTTCTCTCTCCTCCATTTAATCCTTTCCTCCTTCCCCAAACATTTGAAGATTTTGAAGAACACTTTCAAGAATCTGCAGAAATCTTCAACATTTTAGTTTTAGTATTTTGATCATAACTTTCTCATACGAACTCGAAATCGATTGATCCAAATCTAAAATTGTGGTCTTGATGAGAGCTACAAACCCCAAGTATGTCTAGATGTAGCTGACTTTGTCATTTTTCCCAGTGGCCTGATTTTCAGTACGTGGTCAAGGTTGTATGTTCAACTTCTTCTTTTTCATTTCATCTTTGATCATCTCTTTTATTCTTACTATTTGATTGATGAAATAGTTGAGAAGGATGTTAGATCATATGCTAGGGGTGTTGATCATTTGTCAATTGAGTTTTAGCTTTGTGATTTCTCTTGAACTATATGTGCTAACTTGATTCAACTTGAAATTGATTCTAGAAAGTATATATGAGTGCTTCATGTTATTTTCTAGGTTTAATTTCATGGTCTAAGAACTAGGTTTTTAGTGTGATATATTGAATATTCATACCTTATTCTTATTGATTTGCATGTCTTGATTTCTAGATACTTTGTGATTGTTTGTTGAAAGCATATTCTAGATTATCATTGAACATGTACTTAGCTTGATTGATCATCTAGCTTAATTGATTGTGTTTGCATCATTTGCATCACTTAGATCATAGCCTTGCATTAGGTTGAAGTCTCTGCAAAGTGAGTGAAGCTTTGTGGATAGAGCAAAGAAGTCTGATTAGAGTCGGGAGGACCTCGGATAATCAAGCAAGAACTTGTCTAGGCGGAGGATCCGATAGGCACAGAAAACTTCCTAGAGACGTGAGCATCTTGGATAGGAAGTTTGCTTTCTATAGAGGTGTATGACACATCTCGGATAGGAAGAAGACTTGGTGATTCACTAGCCCGAGGGTAGATTAGGATTGATAGCTTGAGCGGATATAAGATTGGTAGCTTGATGTGTAAGGTTCCCATTTGTTGATGGCTTATTTCGTAGACAACCACATGTTGGGGTTCTTTGTAAGGGTAGCTTAAGTGTTGTTGTTAATTGCTCAAGCCCTTTGAAGACCTCATTTTGATAAGCACCAAAGGTAATACTCTAAGTGCTTACTTGTCTTGAAGAGATAGTTACCACACTCACAACTCATACATATGTTTAATCCTTGTATGTTGTGTGTCTTATTTTTTTGCATTAATGTTCATTACATCTCTTCTTGCATGTTAGTTTGATTGCATCTTGTACTTTCCTTTGCCCTTAAACATGATTAGGCCTAGAAGTCATGCATTGCAAAGGGTGCTCTACAAAGCGCTGTTCGAAAGCGCCCATAAAACCTGATGCAAAATGGCTTTTCAATGCATCAGGTCTGATGCATTTTGGGTAGGCGCTGTACGAGCGCTGTACAGGCGCTGTACAGAGGCGCTCTACGTACAGCGCCCAAGGCAAAATCAGGCCAATTTACCAAAACGACCACACTTTGATTTGGCACCCTATATATATGCCACTTTGACTTTAGGTCAATTAAGAGAGTTCTATTCAGATTTCATACTTAGGATATTTTTCAAAGACAAGAAAAATTCCAAGAACTCATTTTTAATTACTCAAACACTTTTTCATGATCATCATCATCATCTAGCATCATCTTTGATCATCTAGATGTCTCTTTGCATGGATTCTTCATCATACTTTGCTTGGTAACTTTTCAACTAATATCTTAATATTTTGTGTTTTTCTTAACAAGCAATCTCATTTGTTACTTGTATGGATTTTCATATATCTTTTGATACAAGATTGAATTAGTGTTTGTAGTTTGAGAAGTTGTATTGTGATAGCTAATTAGGTTTTGTGCTTAATCTTGATTAGCTAAACTATTTGACATGTCATTTAATTTTAAATCTAGGATTGTTCTAATTGCATATTCATCATCTTAGATAAGCATATAGGGTTTTCCCTTGCTCTCTTGCATTTGGATATTCTATATTCACTTAGGGGTTATTCTCTTCATTGAGAAAGTAAGTCTTGTGTGTAGCTTCCGGATTAGGTTGCTTAGATCGTAAGCAAATTGGACTAGTTCACTTATACCGGGATTAGGTAGGTGTGTGATTACTTCCGGGATTAGGTTGTAATCGGGTAATTCCCATTTGTTCATTGGCTCATTTTCGTGACAAACCACATGTTTGGGGTTCTTTGTAAGGTAGCCTAGGTTTGGTAGGTTTGTTCGAACCCTTTGAAGACCTCGTCTTGATAAGCACCGAAGGTAAATTTCAATGTGCTTACTTGTCTTGAATAGATAGCTGCACACACTCACAACTCATGCATGTTTAATCCTTGTAATGTGTGTGTGTCTTATTTGTGCTTTAATGTTCTTTAACATCTCTTCTTGCATGTTAGTTTGATTGCATCTTGCATATCCAATTGCCTTGTCATGCTTAGACTTAGGATTGCATTTTTGCATTGGCGCGCTCCCAAAAGCGCTCTACAGAAGCACTGTACGAACGCCCCCTTCGAGCGCTGTACAGACCTGATCGATTTAATTCGGTCGCTGTACGGCGCTGTACAGGCGCTGTACAAAGCGCTGTAACAGCGTTGTACGTACAGCGCCCCTCTGTTTTCCCCCGTGAGAACAGAGCAGGGCGCTGTACAGTGCTGACAGAAGCGCCCTACGTACAGCGCACAGGCAAAATTGAGGCCAACTATCAAAACGACCCACTTTGATTTGGCCCCCTATATATATGCCACTTTGACTTTAGGTCATCATAAGAATTCATATTCAGATTTCATACTTAGATATTTTCAAAGAGAAGAAAATTCCAAGAACTCATTTTTAATTACTCAAACACATTTTCATGATCATCAATCATCATCTAGCATCATCTTTGATCATCTATATGTCATCTTGCATGGATTCTTCATCATACTTTGCTTGTAAGCTTTTCACTAATATCTTACATATTTTGTGTTCTCTTAACAAGCATCTCAATTAATTACTTGTATGTTATTTTATATACTTGGATACAAGATTGAGATTAGTGTGATGTATGTTTGAGAAGTTGTATTGTGATAGCTAATTAGGTTTTGTGCTTAATATTGATTAGCTAAACTATTTGCCATGTCATTTAGTTTTTAATATCTAGGATTGTTCTAATTGCATATTATCATCTTAGATAAGCATATAGGGTTTCCCTTGCTCTATTTGCATTTGGATATTCATATATTCACTTAGGGTGTTATTCTCTTCATTGAGAAAGCAAGTCTTGTGTGTAGCTTCCGGGATTAAGTTGCTTAGATCGCAAGCAATTGGACTAGGTTCACTCATACCGGATTAGCTAGGTGTGTGATTACTTCCGGATTAGGTTGTAATCATTTTACCATTTAGTGGATTCGAGGTTCGAGTGTGGCTTACTTACTAGCCCGTGGTTTTTCTCGTGAGGGTTTCCACGTAAAAATCAAGTGTTATTTAATTTCTGCTTATTTGCATTTTATACTTGATTTATTGCTTTATCTATTTAGGGTAATTTCGTAATTTGGCTTAACACGAAAAACTGGGTAATAAGTTTAAAATCTATTCACCCCCCCCCCCCCCCCCTCTAGATAGTTTCATACACACCGTGCTATAATTTGTTTCAATTGGTATCAGAGCGGGTTCCTAGACATACATAGGTGATCCTTGCTAATTTTGGTGTGTTTTGCATTTTTGTGATTTTTGATCATTCATACATTTGCATTCATTCATTCATTCATAAACACTATGAGTGGAAACGGTGGAAATGGTGGTGGCAACGAAGGTGCTTCTAGCACAAGGCCTCCACTTCTTACCGGATTGAACTATTCCCAATGGAAAGGTAAGATGGAATCCTACATATGCCAAATTCACGACCGTGCATGGATAGCGTGGAAGACAGATATGATCTACCCAAGATGACTCCCGATGGTGGAGAAGAAGAAGTATTGAAGCTTAAGGCACAATGGAACGCGCAAGAGTTTGAGGCTTCAAAGTGGAATAGGAAGGCGATGCATGCCATCTTATGTGCTATGGACGAAAATCAATACAAATTGATTCAAAATACTAGGATAGCTAAGGAGGCATGGGACATCCTAGAGATTGCACAGAGGAACCGAAGTGGTGAAGGACTCTAAGCTTCAAGTCCTCCAAACTCAATTCGAATGCTTAAGATGGAGGAGAATGAGTGCTTCAACGACTTCGAGATCAAGTTGATGGACATAGTCACCAAAGTCATCAACTTGGTGATCCATATTCGGATAGGAGAATCAAGCAAAAGATTATGAGATCTCTCCCCGATAGGTTCGAATCGAAGGTGACGGCTTTAGAAAAAAATAGTGGATATAAGGATATGAAGCCGAGTGGGTGATTGGGAGACTTCTAGCTTATGAGTCTAGAAAGGGTCCTATCTCCACACCTCCTAAAAAGCAAAAAGGAATTGCTTTGAGACCCCAAGGATGAAAAGGAGGCGAAGAAAATGACTCGACGAAAAACTTGCACTATTCGTGAAGAGATTCAAGAGAGTCATGAAGTTCGGGAAAAAGGACTTTGGTTCCAAAGGTCAAAACTTCAAGAAAAAGGGTTCCTACAACAAGTTTGAGCCTAGGAAAGAGAAGAACGAAAGGAAAGGGTCCGATGCTTCGAGTGTGGTGGGAGGTCACTTTGCCCCCGAATGTGCAAATCACAACGAGAAAAAAGGGAAAGTGATGGCCGCCACTTGGAGTGGATAGTGATGACTCCTACAGGGAGATGAGTCTTCGATGATGAAGAGCTCATGGCTAATCTCCTAGCTTTTGCCTCCTCCCATAAAAGCAAAAGTGCTAGTGAGAGAGAGGAAATGAGTTAAGAGGAAAAGACTCAAGTGAGAAGAAAGTGATTCCTCTTCTAACTCCATAAATGGTTTTGTGGAGAAAAGGTGCTTGCTAAATACCATGCCGAGTTTAATGATTTAGCAATCAAGAGCACAAAAAAGATCAAGATGTTGAGAGAAGAAAATCTTGATCTCTTATCTCAAAATGACCACTTAAGTGAACAAGTGGAAAAACTCAAGAAGATGGAAGATAAGCTAAGAGAGGAGTTAGTCTTATCTAGGAGGAATGAAGAAAGTCTAAAGAAGAGCTTGAAGAATTTGAGAATCTATGACTAGGATGGATTCTAGCACCAAGAAGCTTGACCATATGCTTGGTGTTGGAAAGAGTCCATGTGACAAGAGGGTCTTGGGTATGAAGATGGCAAGAAGATCTCTACCTCTAACAAGACCGTGTTTGTCAAGAGTTTGAGGAACGAAGAAACTTCACATGTGCAAATTCCTAGGAAAAGTTATAAGTAGGACATGTTCGAATGCACAAGTGAAGATGGGGCCAAGAAGGTCACCTCAAGCTCAACCCCCTAGGTCCCTCAGCCAACATTCCTCCACACTTGGCTCACAAGGAAAAAGGCCTATCATGCACCTCAAGCTAGGAAGCAATCTAGACCGGTTCAACAACGAAGACGGATTGAACCCATTCATCCACAAAGACAAGGACAAGGACAAGGACAAGGTATGATTCCTTATTTTACTCCTATATGTCACTTTTGTGGATTTTATGGTCATATTAGACCACATTGCTTTCGATCTATTAAAATGTGCAAAACTAGAAGTATGATAGAGAAGAAAAAGAAAAGCCATGATGCATGTTCCTAGGAATAATGATATGCTAACATGATCCTAGAACATCTAGAGCCCATGTACCAAAAACCACCCATGTACCAAAAACCACTAAGAAAGCTAAGATTGTTTCTAGTGGATTAGAAAGAATGAATGTTTGCCATGTTGCTCAATAGCCTTGAAGGCAAATTCTTCTAATTTTTGGTATCTAGATAGTGGGTGCTCTAGAACATGACGGGAAACAAGAGTTTCATCGACTCTTGTTATGGAGGAAGGAGGATATGTCACTTTTGGTGATGGATCCAAAAGAACATTGTAGGGAAAGGAACCATTTTCGTTCCCGGATTACCCTCCTTATCCAATGCTTTCTTTGTTGATGGCTTAAAAGCCAATTTAATAAGCATTTCATCTCTAAGTGATGAAGGATATTCCGTCTTGTTTAGTAAAGATGATTGCTCAATCCTAAGCCCATGGACAACCTTGTTTAAAGGTATGAGATCTAGTGACAATTGTTATTGTCTTGAAGCTAGAATAGTCTCAAAATGTGTCCATGGATGAGCAAATAGAGTTGTGGCATGAAAGACTTGGCTACATGACTTTAGGGATTTAAGAACCTTGGAAAGTTCAATTGTGTGTGTGGCCTCCCTAAGCTTGGGAAGAAAACCATGGAATTTGTAGACCTTGCCAACAAGGAAAACAAACCAAAAGCATGCACAAGAAGGCAAGTATCTCTCCACCAAGGACCCCTAGAGCTTCTCCACATGGATCTCATGGGTCCTATGAAACCGAGAGTTTAGGTGGAAAGATACATTTTTGTTTGTGTTGATGATTTCTCTAGATTTACATGGACATATTTTCTAAGAGAAAATCCGAAACTTTTGATAAGTTTAAAATGCTTTGTACTAAATTACAAATGAAATGATTCTAACATTAGAAGCATTAAACGATTAGAAGTGACCATGAGAGGGAGTTTGAGAATGCCTCTTTTGAAAGCAATTGTGATAGCTTAGGCATCTCCCATAGTTTTCGGCTCCTAGGACACCTCAACAAAATGGAGTTGTTGAGAGGAAAATAGGGTCCTCCAAGAGATGGCCCGAGTGATGTTGCTTAGCAACAATGTCCCTAGGAACCTATGGCCGAAGCCGTCAATACGGTTTGCTATATAGGGAATCGTGTGTTCCTAAGGCCCGGATCTAGAAACCTCCTATGAGTTATGGAAAGGCAGAAGCCAAATGTTACTACTTCCACACATTTGGAAGCAAATACTACATTCTAAATGACCGTGATCACTTGGCAAGTTTGATGCTAAGAGTGACGAGGGTATCTTATTGGCTATGCCTTGAATAGTAGAGCCTATAGAGTTTTTCAACTTGAAGACTCGAACCATCATGGAATCATCCAATGTTGTCATTGATGATACTAGGCTCAAGTCTAATGACCATGAGGAGGAGGAAGTTTTAGAGGATGACTCTCCTTTGCAGAGAGTTGTGGTGACTCCCCAACGTTGGGATGTCCAATGACAATATGAAGTCACACAACCTATTGCTAGAGTCCCTCTCTTGGACTCTAATAAACCCACTCCATGGGTCAGAAGACTCCATAACAAAGAGGATGTTATTGGAGATGTGAATGAGGGTGTTAGGACTAGGCGTCAAATAGCTAATCTCATTAGCTTTACATGCTACACCTCTCAAATAGAACCCAAAAGGTTTGATAAAGCCTTGAATATGAATTTTGGGTTCTTGCCATACAAGAAGAGCTAAACCAATTCGAAGGAATGAGGTTTGGACTTTAGTTCCTAGGCCTAAAAGCTCACATGTGATAGGAACTAAGTGGATTTATAGGAATAATCCGATGAGAAGGCAACATAGTGCGAACAAGGCTAGACTTGTAGCACAAGGTACTCTCAAATTGAGGGTATCGACTTTGAGGAGACTTTTGCTCCCGTTGCCCGTTTAGAGTCCATTAGGCTTCTCATGTCCATTTCTTGTGTGCACAAGTTCAAATTGCACCAAATGGATGTCAAGAGTGCCTTCCTTAATGCTTCTTGCAAGAGAAGTGTTTGTTGAACAACCCAAGGGTTTGTGAATGCACACCACCCCAACCATGTCTATCGCCTCAAGAAGGCACTATATGGGTTGAAACAAGCACCGAGGGCTTGGTATGAGCGCCTCACTCAATTTCTTATTGACAATAACTACACAAGAGGTAGTGTTGACAAGACGCTATTCATCAAGAGAGACAATGATGACTTTCATAGCTCAAATCTATGTTGATAATAGTGTTTAGCTCCACCAATAACACCAAGGTCCAACAATTTGTTGATGTTATGTCTCATGAATTTTAGATGATCTTGTTAGTGAGCTAAGTTACTTCATAGGTTTGCAAATTAGGCAATTAGATGATGGGATCTTCATAACTCAAGCCAAATATGCTAAGAACCAGTGAAGAAGTTTGGTTTAGAAAAGCCAAACATTGTGATACACCCATAAGTACCACTTTGAAGCTAAGCAAGGATGCTAGTGGTAAAAGTGTGGAACAAATGTTATCTCGTGGCATGATAGGAAGCTTGCTTTATTTGACCGCAAGTAGGCCCGATATCTCCTTTAGTATGGGTGTGTGTGCTAGGTACCAAGCGATCCTAAGGAGTCCCATCTCCCTTCCTTAAAGAGAATCATTCGCTATGTGAATGGGACATCCAACTATGGGATTTGGTACTCTTTTGACACTAATGCTAGTCTTGTAGGCTTTAGTGATGCGGATTGGGCAGGAAATTGTGATGATAGGAAGCACATCGGACGGTTGCTTCTTTCTAGGCAACAACTTGGTGTCTTGGTTTTGCAAGAAGCAAAACTCGATTTCCTTGTCCATGGCCGAGGCCGAGTACATAGCCGCGGGGTGGATGCACACAACTCCTATGGATGAAGCAAATGCTAGTAGACTACGGATTCAACCAAGGTACTCTCACTCTCTTTTGTGATAACATGAGTGCTATTAATATTTCCAGAATCCGGTCCAACATTCTAGAACTAAGCATATTGACATCCGCCATCACTTCATAGAGAGCTTGTTGAAAATAAATGCATAGTACTTGAATGTAGGTACTAATGATCAACTTACGGACCTATTTACTAAACCCTTAGATGCTACTCGATTTAAAACTCTTAGTAGATCTATTGGTATATATTTTGTGGAGTGATGTGATTTATGATTGACCCCATATGGGGAACTCAAGCAAAGAGAGCTATTTTGCATTCTTGTCACTTGCAAAAATTTGAAATAACTTATGCCTCTTCTTTTGATTGCTTGAGTAAGCTTGGTTGTACATATGTATATATGTTTTTCAAATTCTATTAGTGTGAACCTTGCTTGTTTGCAATCCAGTCATTGTAGGAAAAATAATAACAAAAGTGGTAAACGCAGCGGAAGCGATACTAAAACGATTTAGTGACTTTTAAAATTTTTTCCTTTATGAACCTTAAACCCTTTTAATCAATAAACATGCATATATATTAACAAAAGTAAATTACCTTTTGTCGCGTGATCCGATTGACTTACGTCGATGGTAATCCGCAAGACCTTCAATCCGAGCACGAACGTGGATCACCTAGGAGCGTGGTCTCCCTTTTCTTTGAATTGCAAACCTGTGAATGGACCAAACAAAAACTTTCTTTTCTTTGTTAGTCACAAAACAATCAAAAGAATGTCAAAATTATTCCGGTCACTTTTGAGTTCTCAATCTAATGATCGAAACTCGCGTGAACCTAGATCGATATCGTATACACAAGCTTATTGATGATTAAGCAATAGTATACTATCAAAGAATAATCTCACTCCTTTTTGTCTTTTTAGAATAAAAACTCTCTTGGAATTAAGAGAAGAAGAAAAATAAAAACTCAAGCACCATTCATTGTGGTGGCCGAATTCTATAAGTATGCTTATATAGGGCCAAATTTCTTCCTTCTTTCCTTATAGGGTGGCCGAATTCTCTATGTGTTTTTGCCTAGGGTTGCCGCAATTTTCCTCTACAAAAGAGGAGTTGTATTGCACCCAAAAACCACATGTCTTTTAAGACTTCAAACCCTAATCCAACTCTTTATTTTTATTCTTTTATTTTGACTAAATAAAAAGACTCCTTATTTGATTAAATAAATAAAACTAATTTATTTATTTACTTATCAAACAAGTCTTTTACTTTTAGGAAAGATTTGTTTCTTTAATTAAACAATTAATCAATAAATTAATTAATTCTTATTTAATTAAAACAAATGAAACAAAATAATATTTTTAGGTTAAAACATTAACCTAGCCGCCCCACTTATATAAGATTGGGCCTAATATTATTTTCCTATTTCATTTAATCCATTGGACTTTAAATAAAAAGCCCACATGTGAACCAGACCCATTCTTACTAAAAGAAACAAGCCCACATGTCTTTCATTAATATATTAATATAATTGAGCAGCCCATTACTTAAATAATGTGCAAATTATATTCTTAATATATTAAATGCAATTCTAGATGGACCCTTAAATTGGTCCGGTAGAATATATCAAGTGATCCATGCAAGTCCGTGTGGATTGGGGATCTTGGCGGGCCATCTAAATTTAAGCTTCAATAGACATAACCTAATCACAATCAACAAATGATTCACTTAGGTCCGATCCATTAATTTTAACTCATTCCACTAAAGAGCTAAAACTGAACTCTTAAATAAAGATAGAAAAGGAAGATGCTCCTCATTCATACCCTAGACAATCATATTGGAGATAGTGTATCCTCGTGATTAATATCAGTAATCGCCAAGAGTTCATAGACCGCCTATAACTCTCCAAGTTACCATATTTACTCATATGACCACGTTTTGAACTTGGATATTTTGACTTGTCCAGAAGCCATGTTTTCAATAGACACTATCGAAAACTCAACGTTGAGATTTAATATCCAATTACCTCAAAACATCCATATGATATATTATACTCTCATTTAATTAAATGGAGCCACGATGTCCATATCTATAAATGAAGTCCTCTATCGATTAACAAATGAATATCACCAAACTATCGAGGATAGACTATGCGATATAATCGTACTCATTGATAACTCAAATGATATCACTTGCAACCATAAGTCCATCATTTATCTCAGGATTAAGATAGACTCTCCGATTGTCCTGATAATGAAAAGACTATTATCTATGACGGTTCTAGATAAAGCTTTTCATTGTGATCCAGTTCAATGCACCCAGTGCACTAGATCCTTTTGCTCGAAGACACTCCGATGATTTTAGACTCATCATATCTCATTTGATCCCACTCAAATGCTAGCAAAAGAATTCTACAACTTTAACAAGATAAAGGTGCCCAACCTTTAACTTAAGTTGTGAACATTATTCAAGACTAACTAAAGAATTGTGTCTACCACATACATATCCAGATGTACGAACAATTCTTCTTTTCCCATAGTCTTTAGACCTTATGATTATTTACTTTGACAATTATAATATAAACTATAAATGCTATACGATTTGTTAAACCAGAAATCACTTTATTAATATGAAAAAGATTGTTAATTACAACATTACACTCTTGCTATTGAGCATAATCCTAACAATCTCCCACTTGCGCTATAGCAAATGTGTCATATCTCTCAAGCCCATATTCTCTAGATGCCCATCGAAACTCTTCTGAGGTAGAGCCTTTGTGAAGGGATCCGCTAGATTTTCTGCTGACGCGATTTTGGTAATCGTCACGTCACCTCTTTGAACAATCTCCCTTAAAAGATGATACTTTCTTTCAATGTGTTTACCTCTCTTGTGACTTCTTGGTTCTTTCGAATTAGCCACTGCTCCACTGTTGTCACAGTAGATAGTGATCTGCTTATTCGCACTAGGAACCACTTCTAAGTCAATCAAGAATTGGCGGAGCCAAACAGCCTCTTTGGCAGCTTCGCATGCAGCAACATACTCAGCTTCCATGGTGGAATCAGCAATACAAGATTGCTTGATACTCCTCCATATAACTGCTCCTCCTCCAATAGTAAACACAGCCCCTGATGTGGATTTTCTGGAGTCAGAATCTGATTGGAAATCAGAATCTGTATACCCAACGGGAACCAAATCCCCTCCAGAGTATACAAGCATATTATCTCTCGTTCTCTTAGATACTTGAAAATATGCTTGACTGCCGTCCAGTGATCAGGACCAGGTTTCGATTGAAACCTGCTAACTATGCCAACAGCAAAACAAATATCTGGTCTAGTACAGAGCATTGCATACATGAGACTTCCAACTGCCGAGGCATATGGAACTCTACTCATGAATTGCTCTTCATGCTCATTCTTAGGAACTTGTTCCTTAGAAAGCTTGATTCCATGTCTGAAAGGTAACATACCTTTCTTGGAATCCTGCATGGAAAACCTAGACAAGATTTTGTCTATGTATGAAGCTTGGGATAATGCAATCGTTCTATTCTTTCTATCCCTTATTACTTGGATACCTAGAATAAAACTTGCTTCTCCTAAGTCCTTCATATCAAATTGTTTTGCTAACCATTCTTTTACTGATGTCAATACACCTACATCGTTTCCAATGAGTAGTATATCATCAACATAAAGAATCAGGAAAACCAACTTGTCGCCTTTAATCCTTTTGTATACACAAGGTTCGTCAGGATTCTGAATAAATCCAAAACCTTTGACAGCTTGATCAAACCTTATGTTCCAGGATCTGGATGCTTGCTTTAATCCATATATGGATTTCTGCAACTTGCATACCTTATCCACTTGGCCCTTTTCAATGAATCCCTCTGGTTGCATCATGTAGATGCTTTCGTCAAGACTTCCATTTAGGAAAGCTGTCTTGACGTCCATTTGCCAAATCTCTAGATCTAAAGATGCTGCAATGGATAAGAGTATCCTAATGGATTTAAGCATGGCCACAGGAGAGAAGGTTTCCTCGTAATCGATACCTTCTTTCTGTGTATACCCTTTAGCTACCAATCTAGCTTTAAAGGTTTCCACCTTTCCATCCATACCTCTTTTCCTCTTGTATACCCACTTGCACCCAATGGGTTTTATCCCTTTAGGCAAGTCTACAAGGGACCAGACTTTGTTATCGAACATAGATTCAATCTCGGATTGCATTGCCTTTTGCCAATGGCGACTATCAACATCCTCCATAGCTTCCTTGTACGTATAGGGATCATCGTCGTCCGGGAGATTCTCCACTGATTCTCCCAGACCGATGTATCTTTCGGGTTGTGTTCTAACCCTCCCACTACGACGAGGAATGGTAGGTTGTTGATCTTGTGTTGGATCGGAACTTACAATTGGGTTAGGTTGTGTAACCTCTCGTGGAATTGTATCTCCTGACATCTCATTCAGGACAATTCTACTTCTAGGCACAAAATCATTCATATAGTCCTTTTCCAGAAATTTAGCATTTGTCGAAACAAATACTTTAAGATCTGAAGGACTATAGAAATAATATCCTTTAGTTTCTTTTGGATACCCTACAAATATACATGTTTCTGAACGGGACTCCATCTTTTCTGTCTTTCCTTTTAACACATGCGCAGGACAACCAAATATCCTTAAGTGTTGTAAACTAGGCTTGCGCCCAGTCCACAACTCATGCGGTGTTTTAGGAACAGACTTAGATGGTACATCGTTTAGAATGTATATAGCAGTTTGTAAAGCATATCCCCAAAAAGAAATAGGAAGCGTTGAATAACTCAACATAGACCTAACCATATCCAAAAGAGTTCTATTTCTCCTTTCTGCTACCCCATTTGTTGAGGTGTACCTGGTGCAGAAAACTGAGAAACTATCCCATTATCAATAAGATATTGCTGAAACTCACCAGATAGATATTCTCCACCACGATCAGATCTCAAGATTTTTATGTGTTTCTCAAGCTGATTTTCCACTTCAGCTTTGAATGCTTTGAACATGTCAAAAGCATCCGACTTATGTCTCATGAGATACACATAACCAAATCTCGAGTAATCATCCGTGAAGGTGATGAAGTACTCATATCCACCTCTAGCTTGAATGCTCATAGGTCCACATACATCAGTGTGTATCAATCCTAAACATTCAGTGGCTCTTGCACCTTTGGCAGAGAACGTCCTTTTGGTCATTTTACCTTCCAAACAAGATTCACAAGTTGGTAGATCATCAACCTTTAAGTCACTCAAAGGTCCGTCACATACCAATCTTTTAATCCTATTAAGGTTAATATGACCTAAGCGTAAATGCCAAAGGTAGGTTTCATCTGTTGATAATTTTACTCTTTTATGATTAGGTTCCGTTATTTCTGTGTCTAACGAGTGAGAGATATTTCTATGCAAAAAGTATAGACCGTTTTCCAATGTACCTTGGCAAATAATTTTGTCATTCTTACTAATAATAAAAACTTTATTAAAAGTAACCGAATATCCAAATTTATTCAAACAAGAAACTGAAATTAAATTCCTCTTGAATTGAGGTACATAATAAACGTCTATTAAATCTAAATGCCTTCTAGAATCCAAATAAACTCTAATATCTCCCACTGCACTTGCAGACACTAACGTTCCGTTGCCCAAGCGCAAATTGATTTCATTCTTACTCAGCTTTCTCCTTTCTTGAAACCCCTGCAAGGAATAACAAACATGATTAGTGGCTCCTGAGTCTATGATCCAAGAATCTGTAGAATCAGCCAAAAAACATGTTTCAAGATAATTCAAATTACCTTCTTCCTTCTTGTTCTGGGACTTTGGGCAATTTCTCTTCCAATGTCCCTTTTCACCACAAAGGAAGCATTTCCCTTTGATCTTGGTTACTTTCTTGGTCTCCTTCTTGATAGGCCCAAGTTGCTTTTTCTTCTGTTGTTTCTTGACCTTTTGACGGGCCTTAACAGTAGCAACTTTACCAACCATATGAATCTCTTGACCTTTGCCTTTCACAAGGATCTTTTCAGCACTTTGAACATCTTGCATCAGGCCTTGTAAGGTGTATTCCTTTTTGTTCAAAGTGTAGTCCAATTTGAACTGATCAAAGGAATCTGACAATGAATTGACAACCATATCAATCTTTGTCTCACCATCTATCTCAGCGCCATGCAGTTCAGCAATGTTGAGATGTGCTATGACTTTCATCATGTGATCTTTCACAGCCTGTCCAGGTTTCATCCTAAGATTCATAAAAGCAGTCACTGCCTCTCTCTTAGTCGTCCTAGACTTCATAGCAAACATCTCCTCTAGAGACATCATTATATCAGCGGACTCCATTCCTTCATGCTGCTGTTGCAACACGTCGGAGATAGTGGCCATAATGTAACATTTTGCCATATCATCTGAAGTCTTCCACTGCTCATACTCATCTCTATACATTATGCTAGATTCATTATTAGGAGCAGGTGGTTTAGGAGTAGTTAGAACAAACTTATGTTTTTCACTTTGCAGCAACAACCCAATTTTCCTTTTCCATGTGACATAATTATCTCCAGTTAAAGTGTTATCTTTCAGGATGTTCATAAGTGATGGGGTCATGATTTCTGAATAAAACAAAACTATATAAGTAAATAATCATGATAAAGCACTTTTAAATATTTATCTTGAATTAAATAAATAACTCAATCATAAAATTCAACGGTGATCTAACACCCATAAATGTTACGCCTCCTTTGGGAGTTCGCACCATTTACTAGTTAGACTAGGTCCCACCTAATTGTTAACATAACAACCAGCGTTTTCAATTTTAGCCTTGCAATTTTACTGACAAGAACTCTTGGGAGGATATCAATAAAATTACATTGAGTGTGTTACCAAGATATCGACCCTCAATTTTCTCTCACGAAAATCCCTCCTTGGGGAGTAGATCTCGTTTGAGTCCATTGTCTAGTCTATCCTTGTAAGGAAGTATGTTGCTAAATTCCATTCATGGACGCCCCTTGGGGGGATTACCAATAAATAATAAAGCTCAACTAACCTTGGAGGCCATAGGTGTTACAAAACACCTTCTCCCACTCAATTATTTAAGGCGTGTGATTAAATCCCATAGAATGATTTACCGAGTTATCTAGATGCCAATTTAGATACCTAAATCATTCAATGCATGTTCATACCAAAAGAGATATATGCGTGGCACTCCTATTCTATATGTCATGTTATCATACAATAACAAATATTGTAATATTTAAGCATAAATTAAATAGCAACAATTTTGGCCCATCCTAGAAAAACAAGTAAATTACAATTGTCAGGAATACAAGATCTTCAGGTGGCCCATCAACCATACGCTCATCCTTCGGCCCAACCCCATGGGCGTGCACGCCCACAACCCCACAAAGGGGCTGCCTGCGCAGCCCATAGGCCTTCAAGGCTGCCGTGCGCAGCCCACCTTGCAATGGGCTTGCCATGCGCAGCCCAATCCACTCCTAGGGTGCGCACGGTGCTCGTTCATGGTTCCGGTTGCTTCGTTTTGCTTCGTGTCTTCGAATCTTCAAGACCTAAAATATTACGGCAGTATAATATAATAAATACTGCAGTATTAATTTTTTTTTTTTTTATTCACTGCAGTATTTTTACAAAAAAAACTGCACAAAATAAAAAAAAAACTGCAGCAGTAACCTAAAAAAATACTGCACTATAAAAAAAATAAAACCTAGCAATACCAAGAAGGAATTATGGCGATAATAGACCACCCTTCTTGTTACAACTCCGAAACAAAAATTACATTGAAAATCTAGGGCCAAAATCGAGCAATAACAAACCACATAAAACATATAAATCCATACATCACATGTAATTATATATTTGAATACCTAGAGTGCCATCTCTTTCTAAACATGCATAATCACAATAAAAAGAAATAGATCCACGTATATATACGTTAATTAATTAAAAGGGTTCAACCTAGGCTCTGATACCAATTGTAGGGAAAAATAATAACAAAAGTGGTAACGCAGCGGAAGCGATACTAAAACGATTTAGTGACTTTTAAAATTTTTCCTTTATGAACCTTAAACCCTTTTAATCAATAAACATGCATATATTAACAAAAGTAAATTACCTTTTGTCGCGTGATCCGATTGACTTACGTCGATGGTAATCCGCAAGACCTTCAATCCGAGCACGAACGTGGATCACCTAGGAGCGTGGTCTCCCTTTTCTTTGAATTGCAAACCTGTGAATGGACCAAACAAAACTTTCTTTTCTTTGTTAGTCACAAAACAATCAAAAGAATGTCAAAATTATTCCGGTCACTTTTGAGTTCTCAATCTAATGATCGAAACTCGCGTGAACCTAGATCGATATCGTATACACAAGCTTATTGATGATTAAGCAATATACTATCAAAGAATAATCTCACTCCTTTTTGTCTTTTTAGAATAAAAACTCTCTTGAATTAAGAAGAAGAAGAAAGAAATAAAAACTCAAGCACCATTCATTGTGGTGGCCGAATTCTATAAGTATGCTTATATAGGTGGCCAAATTTCTTCTTCTTCTTTCCTTATAGGGTGGCCGAATTCTCTATGTGTTTGCCTAGGGTTGCCGCAATTTTCCTCTACAAAAGAGGAGTTGTATTGCACCCAAAACCACATGTCTTTTAAGACTTCAAACCCTAATCCAACTCTTTATTTTTATTCTTTTATTTTGACTAAATAAAAAGACTCCTTATTTGATTAAATAAATAAAACTAATTTATTTATTACTTATCAAACAAGTCTTTTACTTTTAGGAAAGATTTGTTTCTTTAATTAAACAATTAATCAATAAATTAATTAATTCTTATTTAATTAAAACAAATGAAACAAAATAATATTTTAGGTTAAAACATTAACCTAGCCGCCCCACTTATAAGATTGGGCCTAATATTATTTTCCTATTTCATTTAATCCATTGGACTTTAAATAAAAAGCCCACATGTGAACCAGACCCATTCTTACTAAAAGAAACAAGCCCACATGTCTTTCATTAATATTTAATATAATTGAGCAGCCCATTACTTAAATAATGTGCAAATTATATTCTTAATATATTAAATGCAATTCTAGATGGACCCTTAAATTGGTCCGGTAGAATATATCAAGTGATCCATGCAAGTCCGTGTGGATTGGGGATCTTGGCGGGCCATCTAAATTTAAGCTTCAATAGACATAACCTAATCACAATCAACAAATGATTCACTTAGGTCCGATCCATTAATTTTAACTCATTCCACTAAAGAGCTAAAACTGAACTCTTAAATAAAGATAGAAAAGGAAGATGCTCCTCATTCATACCCTAGACAATCATATTGGAGATAGTGTATCCTCGTGATTAATATCAGTAATCGCCAAGAGTTCATAGACCGCCTATAACTCTCCAAGTTACCATATTTACTCATATGACCACGTTTTGAACTTGGATATTTTGACTTGTCCAGAAGCCATGTTTTCAATAGACACTATCGAAAACTCAACGTTGAGATTTAATATCCAATTACCTCAAAACATCCATATGATAATATTATACTCTCATTTTATTAAATGGAGCCACGATGTCCATATCTATAAATGAAGTCCTCTATCGATTAACAAATGAATATCACCAAACTATCGAGGATAGACTATGCGATATAATCGTACTCATTGATAACTCAAATGATATCACTTGCAACCATAAGTCCATCATTTATCTCAGGATTAAGATAGACTCTCCGATTGTCCTGATAATGAAAAGACTATTATCTACTGACGGTTCTAGATAAAGCTTTTCATTGTGATCCAGTTCAATGCACCCAGTGCACTAGATCCTTTTGCTCGAAGACACTCCGATGATTTTAGACTCATCATATCTCATTTGATCCCACTCAAATGCTAGCAAAAGAATTCTACAACTTTAACAAGATAAAGGTGCCCAACCTTTAACTTAAGTTGTGAACATTATTCAAGACTAACTAAAGAATTGTGTCTACCACATACATATCCAGATGTACGAACAATTCTTCTTTTCCCATAGTCTTTAGACCTTATGATTATTTACTTTGACAATTATAATATAAACTATAAATGCTATACGATTTGTTAAACCAGAAATCACTTTATTAATATGAAAAAGATTGTTAATTACAACATTACACTCTTGCTATTGAGCATAATCCTAACAGTCATATTTATGTTCAACATGCATTTTTGGACTAAGAGATTTTCATAGGAAGTATGAAGTGAATGACCTATAGTTATCTCCATGACATGATGATTCTTTTATAGCATGCTAATGTCAAATGAAAAAGCATGAAATTCATATAACATGCTCACATGAAAAGCATGAATTGATGATTGCATATTCTTAAATGCAAACTTGTGTGAAAGCTTATGAGACTCAAAATGAATAAGGATCTTGTATCCGTTCAAAGGAATTTATATTCCAAATGTCTCTCTTTCTTTATTGGTTGAACATGGTTACTATCATACAGATATCTTATCCGGAAAAATCAAATAGGGTGCAAAGTCACTCATGCCATGTTTCGCTTATAAAGTTGGAGATTGTAAGGTTCACTATTTGTATTGGCTTGATTCCATTGCAAAACACTCTATGATTGTATTAGTTGTTGCTTAGGACATTATTTGAAGAAAGGAAGCTCAAAGAGTGAAGAGCAACGTCTAGTGCAAAAGTCGTCTTCAAGAGGTGAAAATCGTCAAAGGTAAAACTTGACTTCCATCCTCTTGCAAGGCGTTAGCGCACACACACACAATTCATACATGTGTGTCCCTGCATCATGGTTCAAACATTTGGTATAACACATTCACACACTTCATAGCATGCTCATGCATTGATCTTGTATTGACAAACATTGTGAAATTGCATGCTTTGTGACTATCTCTTTGATATGGCATGTTTGTGTGAATATGTGTTTATTTGTTTTCGTATTTTGTGTTTAGGACTTGAACATGTTCTTATTTAATGCCTTATCGAGTTCCGGTCAGTTTCGGTTACTCACTCATAAGGTTTCGAGTCCAAACAAGTTGACTATGCTACTTTTCGTTCTCATTTGTTGTGTTGATTTCATCATCGGATTCCGAGATGATTTCTCAACCATTTTCAAAGTTGAGTAGTCATAGTCCGTGCGTGAGGGAGTCATGGTTTGTAATCCGAAAACGGATTCGAAATCGGAGGTCGGATGCTCAAGATATGGGGCAACGAACCGAGGGAGCGCGCGAGAGGTGTGCAAATCACGTGTGGCCACTTGGCCAGCCCGTGTGGGAGGCCGTGGGCCCCACGGGCAAGGGAGCCTTCTGCTCCCGTGGGCCCCACGCGCCCCCCACGGGGTGCTGATGTGGCAGCACGTGATTTGCTCGGAAATCTTCTCCTTTTCCCTCCTTTTAATCAAACCTCCTTCCCTCCACACTTATGCAATTTTTTGAAGAACACTGAATTCCCGCATCAGTTTTTCAACAATTTTGTTTACTTGTTTTGATCATATCTCTCTCATACGAACTCGAAATCATTCGATTCAAAAACCAAAATTGTTGGTCTCGAAGAGAGCTACAAACCCAAGCATTTCCAGAGGCAGTTGACTTCGGCATTTTTCTCAGCTGGTCCATTTCCAGTCCGTGGTCAGTACTTGATTTTCAACTTCTTCTTTTTCAATTTCATCTTTGATCAACTATTGATTCTTTCCATTTGATTGATGAAATTTGTTGAAGAAGTATGTTAGATCACATGCTAGGGTTATTTGATCATTTGTTAATTGAGTTTAGCTTTGTAATTAGTCTTGAACATTTATGTGCTAAACTTGATCTATCATGAAATTGATTCTAGAAAAATATATGATGATGTGCTTCATGTTATTTCTATGTTTATTTCATGATCTAAGAACTAGGTTTTTTAGTGTGCTAAATTGAATATTGATACCTTTGTTCTTATTGTTTGCATGTCTTGATTTCTAGATAACTTTTGTGATTGTGTGTTGAAATCATATTCTAGACTATCATTGAACATGTACATTTTGCTTGATTGATCATCTAGCTTAATTTGATTGTGCTTGCATCATTTGCATCACTTTAGATCATAGCCTTGCATTAGGTTGAAGTCTCTAGCAAAGTGAGTGAAGCTTTGTGGATAGAGCAAGGGAGCCTTGATTAGAGTCGGGAGGACTCGGATAATCAAGCAAGGAAGTCTTGTCTAGGGTCGGGAGGATCCGGATAGGCAAGCAAGAAATCTTCCTAGAGACGTGAGCGTCTTGGATAGGAAGTTGCTTCCTAGAGGTGTAGGACACATCTCGGATAGGAAGTAGGCTATGGTGATTCACTAGCCCGAGGGTAGATTAGGAGTTGATAGCTTGAGCGGATATCATGAGTGATAGCTTGAGTGTTTAAGTCCTTTTTCACATAGTGGATTGCTTCGCCGTGGTTGTGGTATCAACCCGTGGATGTTTCCTCATTGAGGTTTTACCACGTTAAAATCATTGTGTTCAATTTTGCTTTACTTTCTTTTATCTTCCATATATTACATTGTTTGCACATCTTGTAAATTGATTACTCTTGTCTTAGTGAAATCAATTCATTTGCTAAATCTTATCAAGTGTGCATTTGCCTTGTAATTTTCCGCATTATTTTTAATTGGAAGAATTTGGAGCCTATACCTATTCACCCCCCCTCTAGGTATATTTCACTACTACATTAAGGGAAATTTCAGATATAGTTGCTCTGAAATTGAAATCATAATCTCTATATCCTTGCTTTTCTCATGACATTGGTGAAATTGGTTTGAATTCTTATTAGAAACCTTTGTCATTTGCTTTGCCAAATACCATTGTATTTTGGACTTGAATGCTATATGTCTTGTATGCAAAGCATGTTTGATTCACACATTTTCTACAAATAAATCTCCTTGTCTCTCTCCAATTAATTGAGATGCATAAAGTGAATTATGTTGATTATGCAAATATCTTGCATGCTACTATCTCTCATTGCTCTGAGTGACCCGATTAGGGACTACTCCTTTGCCTATATCATGACAAAAGGGGGAGTAGGATATGGTAAGGGGAGTTGCAAATATAGAAGCAATTGTGCATATTGGGGAGAACATTCATTGAGGGGAGTAACCCGTTGAGGGGAGCATTGCACACACACATTGCATAATGTTGTGCCTATTTTTTTTTAAATGCAAATGCTTGTTATTGTTCTCACTTGATTAATCTCACACTTTACTTAAATTGGAAAATATAGAAATCTTATTTTCAGGGGTTGATTGTTCTACAAGAGGTTGAAGACTTCAAGTTGTATTTTCTTATCTCTTTGTAATGTAGAATATCATTGTAGTCCCGTAGTTTCTATTTCTTTGTGAGGTATCAATGTGAGTGGTGGTTTTCTCATGAAATAGCCAAAGGGGGAGATTGTAAGGTTCCCATTTGTTGATTGGCTCATTTCGTGGATAAACCACATGTTAGGGTTCTTTGTAAGGGTAGCCTAGGTGTTGGTAGGTTTGTTAGAAGCCCTTTGAAGACCTCGTCTTGATAAGCACCGAAGGTAAATTTCTATGTGCTTACTTGTCTTGAAGAGATAGTTTCACACACTCACAACTCATGCATATGTTTAATCCTTGTATGTTGTGTGTCTTATTTGTGTGCTTTAATGTTCTTTAACACTCTTCTTGCATGTTAGTTTGATTACATCTTGCATATCCAATTGCCTTGTCATGCTTAGACTTAGGATTGCATTTTTGCATTGGGCGCTCACAAAAGCGCTCTACAGAAGCGCTGTACGAACAGCCCCCTTCGAGCGCTGTACAAACCTGATCGATTTAATTCGGTCGCTGTACGGGCGCTGTACAAAGCGCTGTACAGGGCGCTATACGTACAACGCCCCTCTGTTTTCCCGTGAGAACAGACAGGGCGCTGTACAGAAGCGCCCTACGTACAGCGCCCTACGTACAGCGCCCAAGGCAAAATTGAGGCCAACTTATCAAAACGACCCCACTTTGATTTGGCCCCCTATATATATGCCACTTTGACTTTAGGTCAATCATAAGAGTTCATATTCAGATTTCATATTTAGGATATTTTTCAAAGAGAAGAAAAATTCCAAGAACTCATTTTTAATTACTCAAACACTTTTTCATGATCATCAATCATCATCTAGCATCATCTTTGATCATCTAGATGTCATCTTGCATGGATTCTTCATCATACTTTGCTTGGTAAGCTTTTCACTAATATCTTACATATTTTGTGTTTCTCTTAACAAGCAATCTCAAAATTACTTGTATGTTATTTTATATACTTTGGATACAAGATTGAGATTAGTGTGATGTATGTTTGAGAAGTTGTATTGTGATAGCTAATTAGGTTTTGTGCTTAATCTTGATTAGCTAACTATTTGCCATGTCATTTAGTTTTTAATATCTAGGATTGTTCTAATTGCATATTAATCATCTTAGATAAGCATATAGGGTTTCCCTTGCTCTATGTTGCATTTGGATATTCATATATTCACTTAGGGTGTTATTCTCTTCATTGAGAAATAAGTCTTGTGTGTAGCTTCCGGGATTAGGTTGCTTAGATCGCAAGCAAATTGGACTAGGTTCACTCATACCGGGATTAGGTAGGTGTGTGATTACTTCCGGGATTAGGTTGTAATCGTTTTACACATTTGGTGGATTCGAGGTTCAAGTGTGGCTTACTTACTAGCCCGTGGTTTTTTCCCGTGAGGGTTTCCACGTAAAAATCAAGTGTTATTTAATTTCCGCATTTTATACTTGATTTATTGCTTTATCTATTTAGGGGTAATTTCGTAATTTGGCTTAACACGAAAAATTGGGTAATAAGTTTAAAATCTATTCACCCCCCCCCCCCCCCTCTAGATAGTTTCATACACACCATGCTATAATTTGTTTCAAATTGTTTTACACATTTAGTGGATTCGAGGTTCGAGTGTGGCTTACTTACTAGCCCGTGGTTTTTCCCGTGAGGGTTTTCACGTAAAATCAAGTATTATTTAATTTCCGTATTTTATACTTGATTTATTGCTTTATCTAGTTAGGGGTAATTTCGTAATATTGACTTCACACGAAAAATTGGGTAATAAGTTTACAATCTATTCACCCCCCCCCCCCCCCCCCCCCCCTCCCCTCTAGATAGTTTTATACACACCGTGCTATAATTTGTTTCAATTGGTATCAAGCGGGTTCCTAGATATACATAGGTGATCCTTGTTTATTTTTGTGTTTTGCATTTTGTGTGATTTTTGATCATTCATACATTTGCATTCATTTCATTCATTCATAAACACTATGAGTGGAAACGGTGGAAATGGTGGTGGCAACGAAGGTGCTTCTAGCACAAAGCCTCCACTTCTTACCAGATTGAACTATTCCCAATGGAAGGGAAGATGGAATCCTACATATGTCAAATTCACGACCGTGCATGGATGGCGGTGGAAGACGAATATGATCTACCCAAGATGACTCCCGGTGGTGGAGGAGAAGAAGTATTGAAGCCTAAGGCGCAATGGAACGCACAAGAGTTTGATGCTTCAAAGTGGAATAGGAAGGCGATGCATGCCATCCTATGTGCAATGGACGAAAATCAAAATAAATTGATTCAAAATACTAGGATAGCTAAGGAGGCATGGGACATCTTAGAGATTGCACATGAGGAAACCGAAGTGGTGAAGGACTCTAAGCTTCAAGTCCTCCAAACTCAATTCGAGATGCTTAAGATGGAGGAGAATGAGTGCTTCAACGACTTCGAGATCAAGTTGATGGACATAGTCAACCAAAGTCATCAACTTGGTGATCCATATTCGGATAGGAGAATCAAGCAAAAGATTATAATCTCTCCCCGATAGGTTCGAATCGAAGGTGACGGCTTTGGAAGAAAATAGTGGATATAAGGATATGAAGCCGAGTGAGGTGATTGGGAGACTTCTAGCTTATGAGCCTAGGAAAGGTCCTATCTCCACATCCACTAAAAAGCAAAAAGGAATTGCTTTAAAGCCTCCATGGATGAAAAGGAGGCAAAGAAGATTGACTCGGATGAAGACCTTGCCTTGTTTGTAAAAAGGTTCAACAAGGTGATGAAGTTTAGAAGAAAGGGCTTTGGATCAAAAGGTCAAGATTTGAAGAAAAATGGCTCTTTTAAGAAGTTTGAACCTAGGCAAGAAAGGACCAAAGGAAAGGGGTCTGATGTTTCGAGTGTGGTGGCATAGGTCATTTTTCCCCCGAATGTCAAATCACAATGAGAAGAAAAAGGAAAAAGTGATGGCCGCCACTTGGAGTGGTAGTAATGATGACTCCATTGAGGGAGATGAGTCTTCGAATGATAAAGAGCTCATGGCTAATCTCCTAGCTTTTGCCTCCTCCCATAAAAGCAAATGTGCTAGTGAAAGAGAGGAACTGAGTCAAGAGGAAAATGACCCAAGTGGAGAAGAAAGTGATTCCTCTTCTAACTCCATAAATGGATTTGTGGAGAAAAAGGTGCTTGCTAAATACCATGCCGAGTTTAATTATTTAGCAATCAAGAGCACAAGAAAGATCAAGACGTTGAGAGAAGAAAATCTTGAGCTTTCATCTCATAATGACCACTTAAGTGAACAAGTGAAAAAATTCAAGAAGATGGAAGATAAGCTAAGAGAGGATTAGTCTTATCTAAGAGTGAAGAAGGTTTGAAAAGGGAGCTTGATGAAGCTTTAGAATCTTTAGCTAGGATGGATTCTAGCACCAAGAAACTTGATCATATACTTGGTGTTGAAAAGAGTCCGTGTGACAAGAGGGTCTTGGGTATGAAGATGGCAAGAAGATCTCAACCTTTAACAAGACCGTGTTTGTCAAGAGTTTGAGGAACGAAGAAACTTCATTGTGTAGGAACCCAGGGTTATAGATTGCGCAGCGGAAGGGTTTTAAAACTTTTATGCAATCATCAACTAACCCATTTGTACAGTAATAATAAAAACAATAAGAAGGAGATTAATCAATTTTATACCAACGTTTGTAGGCTCCTTCTCTTTAATACGATCTGCTCCCAATTTGAACCACTTGATCTTCCTCGCTATCTCCCGGGACTGGTAACGGCGTGTGGGCATGTCACGGTACTCAAAAACAAGGAGGATGAAGAGACTTGAAGAAAGAACTCCTTCTTTTCTTCGTTGCAAGTTCGGCCACTAGATATCAAAAAGCAAAATATTTTCTTTTTATTTTCTATTAGTTGGCCGCACCCACTTTCTCTTTTTCTAGTGTTGCGTGTGTTGTTGTTGTATCTACACAACTTGTCACTTTTTAAAAACAACATATATCATA
Organism: Acer saccharum; assembly: GCA_030490815.1. NCBI lineage: Eukaryota > Viridiplantae > Streptophyta > Magnoliopsida > Sapindales > Sapindaceae > Acer > Acer saccharum. Next base: position 21,629,542 of record CM059869.1, on the reverse strand, counting down.
TATATATATATATATATATATTTAAAATAAACTAATTAATTAAATCTTTTAAGATATCTAATATCTTTAAAGATTTAATTAATTTTAATTTATTTGATTTGATTTGAATTCAAACTCTTTTAAATTTAAATTTAAATATTTAATTTAATGAAAATAAAATAATCATATTATCTTATATTCATTCAAAAATTAAATATCAATCAACCCCTCCATTTAATGATTAATTACACAATTAAATAATCTAATTATTTAATTAACATAATCATTAATATTCATTAATTAAATAATCTCATTATTCAATTAATTCCCGAATAGACATTTGTCACTTTCGTAACACAATTAATTGGACAATCCAATTAATTAACCGTGACCCTTGTTACCTAAATCGATCGGGCTAGCAAGGGGACCTAATGGACCCACAGTATTTTGAGCTCCAATAATCCTTAGAAATAATTAATTAAACTCTTTAATTAATATTTCATGATTATTAACTTCGGTGTCATTCCACTAAAAACCCAAAGCTGCACTCTCTCAACTTTAGACGTTTTTACACAAACCAATAACTCTTGGTGTCCATCGATATAGCTATTACATATGGTATAATCCTCCGTACGTAGTTCATAATTAGAGCTGGGTCATAATATCCGTTATACCCCTCTAATTATATCTTTCCTTTAAGTACTATTGATTCTCTAATAAACAATAAATCCTACATTCCTTACGGAATTAGGAGAGTGCTCATATTGTTCAAGCCCCAATCAACTCTTAAGGGAACTACCATCTACTTCCCGCAAGAAGGAGTGGATTCCACTATTGTGTACAAACCTTCCCAGCCACAAGCCAAACTGCGATCCCAACATACGGAGCATATTGATCAGGAATGCAACTCTGATCTCACCCATGGTATATCAAAGACCACGATCTAACCTGAAGGAGTCGATAAGACACTCAGGATTAAGATCACCCACATATAGCCATCATTAGTTGATATATATGAATCTCATCGTTAAACGGATCTTAGTGAGAGATTCATATAGATCATGGCCCAGTCCTATATGATCACATCATACAAGGTGCCTCCATTCTCATATCTCCATATGAATGATCCAAGATAGAATCACCGTATACTATGAAATAGACCGCAGCTGTAGATTAACCACAAATAAAGTACCCAGCTTTATTTGCTATCTATGGACTCTTTAGATTGCTCGTTTCAAACTGAATCCATCTATATATGACACTCATATACTCAGTTCGAAATTACATCCGGCAATCTTGGATGTTAAATACACATGTTATATATAAATGTATTAAACAATTTGAATGAATAAACTACTTCTTTTATTTATGTTCAATTCACATTTACAAATTACAAGCTTTAGGGCAAAAACCCTAGCACATTGGTGCAAATTCCTAGGAAGAAGTTAGAACTAGGACAATGTTCAAATGCACAAGTGAAGATGGGGCCAAGAAGGCAACCTCAAGCTCAACCCCCTAGGGTCCCTCAAGCCAACATTCCTCCACAATTGGCTCACAAAGGAAAGAGACCTATCATGCAACCTCAAGCTAGGAAGCAATCTAGACCGGTTCAACAACGAAGATGGATTGAACCCATTCATCCACAAAGACAAGGACAAGGTATGATTCCTTATTTTACTCTTATATGTCACTTTTGTGGATTTGATGGTCATATTAGACCACATTGCTTTCGATATATTAAAATGTACAAAACTAGAAGCATGATTGAGAAGAAAAAGAAAAGAGCCATGATGCATGTTCCTAGGAGATGATATTGTTATGCATGATCCTAGAACATCTAGAGCCCATGTACCAAAGACCACTAAGAAAGCTAAGATTGTTTCTAGGTGGATTAGAAAGAATAAAATGTTTGCTATGTTGCTCAAATAGCCTTGAAGGTAAATTCTTCTAATTTTTGGTATTTAGATAGTGGGTGCTCTAGGCACATGACATGAAACAAGAGTTTCTTCGAGACTCTTGTTATGGAGGAAGGAGGATATGTCACTTTTGGTGATGGATCCAAAAAGAAAGTTGTAGGGAAAGGAACCATTTCCGTTCCTGGATTACCCTCCTTATTCGATGCTTTATTTGTTGATGGCTTGAAAGCCAATTTAATAAGCATTTCACATCTAAGTGATGAAGGATATTCCGTCTTGTTTAGTAAAAGTGATTGCTCAATCCTAAAGCCCGATGGACAAACCTTGTTGAAAGGTATGAGATCTAGTGACAATTGTTATTGTCTTGAAGCTAGAATAGTCTCAAACATTGTGTCCATGGATGAGCAAATAGAGTTGTGGCATGAAAGACTTGGCCACATGAACTTTAGGGATTTAAGAACCCTTGGAAAGTTCAATTGTGTGCGTGGCCTCCCTAAGTTTGGGAAGAAAGCCAATGGTATTTGTGGACCTTGCCAACAAGGAAAACAAACCAAAAGCATGCACAAAAAGGGCAAGTATCTCTCCACCAAGGAGCCCCTAGAGCTTCTCCACATAGATCTCATAGGTCCTATGGAACCGAGAGTTTAGGTGGAAAGAGATACATTTTTGTTTATGTTGATGATTTCTCTAGATTTACATGGACATATTTTCTTAGAGAAAAATCCGAAACTTTTGATAAGTTTAAAATGCTTTGTACTAAAATACAAAATGAAATGAATTCTAACATTAAAAGCATTAAACGGATTAGAAGTGACCATGGGAGGGAATTTGAGAATGCCTCTTTTGAAAGCTATTGCAATAGCTTAGACATCTCCTATGAGTTTTCGGCTCCTAGGACACCTCAACAAAATGGAGTTATTAGAGAAAGAATAGGGTCCTTCAAGAGATGGCCCGAGTGATGTTGCTTAGCAACAATGTCCCTAGGAACCTATGGGTTGAAGCCGTCAATACGGCTTGCTATATAGGGAATCGTGTTTTCCTAAGGCTCGGATCTAGAAACACCTCCTATGAGTTATGGAAGGGTAGGAAGCCAAATGTTAGCTACTTCCACACATTTGTAAGCAAATGCTACATTTCAAATAACCGTGATCAACTTGGCAAATTTGATGCTAAAAGTGATGAGGATATCTTTATTGGCTATGCCTTGAATAGTAGAGCCTATAGAGTTTTCAACTTGAAGACTCGAACCGTCATGGAATCATTCAATGTTGTCATTGATGATACTAGGCTCAAGTCTAATGACCATGAGGAGGAGGAAGTTTTAGAGGATGACTCTCTTTTGGAGAGGGTTGTGGTGACTCCCAATGTTGGGACGTCCAATGACAATAATGAGGTCACACAACCTCTTACTAAAGTCCCTTAATTGGACTCTAATGAACCCGCTCCATGGGTTAGAAGACTCCATAACAAAGAGGATGTTATTAGAGATGTGAATAAGGGTGTTAGGACTAGGCGTCAAATAGCTAATCTCATTAGCTTTACATGCTACATCTCTCAAATTGAACCCAAAAAGGTTGATGAAGCCTTGAATGATGAATTTTGGGTTCTTGCCATGCAAGAAGAGCTAAACCAATTCGAAAGGAATAAGGTTTAGACTCTAGTTCCTAGGCCTAAAAGCTCACATGTGATAGGAAGTAAGTGGATTTATAGGAACAAATCCGATGAGAATGGCAACATAGTGTGGAACAAGGCTAGACTTGTAACACAAGAGTACTCTCAAATTGAGGGTATCGACTTTGAGGAGACTTTTGCTCCCGTTGCTTGTTTATAGTCCATTAGGCTTCTCCCTGTCCATTTCTTGTGTGCACAAGTTCAAATTGCACCAAATGGACGTCAAGGAGTGCCTTCCTTATTGGCTTCTTGCTTTTTGGCTTCTTGCAAGAGGAAGTGTTTGTTGAACAACCCAAGGGGTTTGTGGATGCACACCACCCCAACCATGTCTATCGCCTCAAGAAGGCTCTATATGGGTTGAAACAAGCACCGAGGGCTTGGTATGAGCGCCTCACTCAATTTCTTGTTGACAATAACTACACAAGGGGTAGTGTTGACAAGACGCTATTCATCAAGAAAGACAATGATGAGCTTTTCATAGCTCAAATATATGTTGATGACTTAGTGTTTGGCTCCACCAACAACACCTAGGTCCAACAATTTGTTGATGTCATGTCTCATGAATTTGAGATGAGTCTTGTTGGTGAGCTTAGTTACTTCCTAGGTTTGTAAATTAGGCAATTAGATGATGGGATTTTCATAACCCAAGCCAAATATGCTAAAAACCTAGTGAAGAAGTTGGTCTTGAAAATGCCAAACATTGTGATACACCCATGAGTACCACTTTGAAGCTAAGCAAGGATGCTAGTGGTAAAAGTGTGGAACAAACACTATATCGAGGCATGATAGGTAGCTTGCTTTATTTGACTGCAAGTAGGCCCGATATATCTTTTAGTATGGGTGTGTGTGCTAGGTACCAAGCGGATCCTAAGGAGTCCCATCTCTCTTCCGTAAAGAGAATCATTCGCTATATGAATGGGACATCCAACTATGGGATTTGGTACTCTTTTGACACTAATGCTAGTCTTGTAGGCTTTAGTGATGCGGATTGGGCAGGAAATTGTGATGATAGGAAGAGCACATCGGGCGGTTGCTTCTTTCTAGGCAACAACTTGGTGTCTTGGTTTTGTAAGAAGCAAAACTCAATTTCCTTGTCCACGGCCGAGGCTGAGTACATAGCCGCGGGGAGTGGATGCACACAACTCCTATGGATGAAGCAAATGCTAGTAGACTACTGATCGCGCTCCAAATGTTCACATTTAGCGTTCCCTATTCCTATCTTTTGTGTTCGTTTTCGAGCATTTTATGTATATAATATGTGTTTTAGCTATGTGTAGGTAAATATCCTCAGAGTGGGTGTTTTAACCTAAATGGAAGAAAATAGGGAAATTTAGGGGCAAATATATCATTGTGGAGAATCAGGGGTCAAAGTGAAATATTCGGGAAAGTAATGAATATTAGGTGAATAAGGAGAAGAGCAAAGGTGCATATTGTAATTGACCGCGCAAAGCACAGATCAGCCCGCCACGTCACGCGCTATACGGCATCGTTTTGGGAGGGTCCGCATCACGCTGACGTCAGGTTGTCTTCAAGCTTGTGTCGTGTCACCTCGACTCGCGATGACCCGACCCGACCCGACTCGACCCGACCTGACCCTGTTCGACCCGGTTCAGACCCGATGATAACCCGACCTTTTTCGACCATTTTTCGATGGTTTTTCCAGCCGGTCTCCTTCCGGTCACGATGGACCCACTTTGAGCCTCCCATGCAAAGGTTCCACTCTCCACCAAATCCTCCAAACTCCATGGCCATTCAAGCTCGCAAGCTAGGTTCATCGGCTTCTTTCCCACGTTCCAGAACATCCAAACTCACCGGAAGACGACGGTTTCATGCAACGGGAAGAAGCCAGCAGTCCAGAAGGTTTGAACTCACGGCCAACTTCATTTTTTCCATCGCGAGTTTGTGCGGCGGGAACAAACCTGCGAGGCAGGGTGTCTGAACCTGTGAAACTGGCCGACTCAAAAGGATTTTCAGATATTTTGGGATATTTTGATTCCCATTCTTGCCCTATACACTTCCCACTAAATATACATCACTTTGCCTTTCTTTAAGGGTGTTGACCAACCAAAAACACAACCTAGAGCTTGGCTCTAACACACCAAAAGAGAGAGAGAAACTCCAAGCCTTCCATGGGGGATCTTCCTCCATGGAAAGCCTTCCATGGAGAGTAGAGATGCAGAGATAGGAAAGGCTTGTGTGTAAAAACCGAGCCATAGGAGTTCATAGCAAGGAAGAGCTATTAGAGGCTTGTCTTCAAGGGTTATTTCTTCATTTGCTAATCTCTTGTATTTCTGTTGATGTATAACCCATTTGGAAGTATTGTAAACCAACACTTATGCTAATATATGTATGTTTGTTCATATGCTTGATGTGGTATTGATTCATTCCTAGATGTATAGTGATTAAGCTCTTTTTGTGATATTCATATGTATGGATGATTATGTGTTGATATGTATGTATGGATGAGATTAGGAGTAGATTAACTAAATGATTAGGAGTAGTTGTAATCAAATATCTCATTTGTTTATGTATGTTGATGTATGATTTACTATGTATGTGTTTAGAGTGATTAGAGTGATTAAGAGTTGAGATTATGCTTGGATAACCATTCCTTGCATAATCTTGACAACTAGCTATAAGGAATGGAAATAGCTTATGTGTGCATAATTATGCCACTTTAGCTTGGTTCATAGTTCTTGTGCTTAATGGGTCTAAACCCTAGACACAATCACTCTTCCGATTGGAAAGTGATGACATGATTTCGGGAATTCCCTAATCAAGATTCCGGGGTAATTTCCCTAATCAAGAGAACGAACCCTTTATTGAATTAATTGGATTTACATGATAAACAATCCACATAAATTGCATAGTGTGTTTGGTGAACCGATTTCCCATTTGTGTTATATATCTTGCTTATCTCCCAGCCACCATTATTTTCGTAGTTATGGTGTCTTGCCTTTAGGAGTAGATTAACTTAATTAGGAGTAGATTAATTAGATAGCCAAGACACCCGGCTACATTTCTATCTTAGTTTAGTTAATTTAGAGTCCACACACACACACACACACACATTTCCTTTTACATGCTTTAATAAACACTAGAGCTAGATACAGTTAACGAATCCATCTCCCTGTGGAACGAGACCCTTGCTTACTTGCTATACTAGTCCTGTGACTCGTTGCATTTGCGAGGTGATAAGAATAGAAATACATCTTCTCGATCGGGCATCAAAGGCAGCCCGGTCAACTACGGATTCAACCAAGGTACATTCACTCTCTTTTGTGATAATATGAGTGCCATTAATATTTCTAAGAATCTGGTACAACATTCTAGAACTAAGCATATTGACATTCGCCATCATTTCATTAGAGAGCTTATTGAAAATAAATGCATAGTACTTGAACATGTAGGTACTAATGATCAACTTGCGGACCTATTTACTAAACCCTTAGATGCTACTCGATTTAAAACACTAAGTAGATCTATTAGGATATGTCTTGTGGAGTGATGAGTTTTGTGATTGACCCCATATGGGGAACTCAAGCAAATAGAGCTATTTTGCATTCTTGTCACTTGCAAAAAAATTGAAATATCTTATGCCTCTTCTTTTAATTGCTTGAGTAAGCTTGGTTGCACATATGTATATATGTTCTCAATTCAATAAGTGTGAACCTTGCTTGTTTACAATCCATGTCATATTTATGTTCAAACATGCATTTTTGGACTAGGAGATGTACATAGGAAGTATGATTTGAATGACCTATAGTTATCTCCATGACATGATGATTCTTTAATAACATGCTAATGTCAAATGAAAAAGCATGAAATTCATATAACATGCTCACATGAAAAAGCATGAATTGATGATTGCATATTATTAAAATGTAAAACTTGTGTGAAAGCTTATGAGACTCAAAATGAATAAAGGATCTTGTATCCGTTCAAAGGATTTAAAAAAATCCAAATGTCTCTTTTTCTTTATTGGTTGAACATGGCTACTATCATACGGATATCTTATCCAGAAAAATCAAATAGGGTGTAAAGTCGCTCATGCCATGTTTCGCTTATAAAGTTGGATATAGTTGCTCTTAAATTGAAATCAATAAAATCTCTATATCCTTGCTTTTCTCATGACATTGGTGAAATTGGTTTGAATTCTTATTAGAAACCTTTGTCATTTGCTTTACCAAATACCATTGTATTTTGGACTTGAATGCTACATGTCTTGTATGCAAAGCATGTTTGATTCACACATTTTCTTCAAATAAATTTCCTTGTTTCTCTCCAATTAATTGAGATGCATAAAGTGACTTATATTGATTATGCAAATATCTTGCATGCTACTATCTCTCGTTGCTATGAGTGACCCGGTTGGGGACTACTCATTTGCCTATATCATGACAAAAAGGGAGAGTAGGATATGGTAAGGGGAGTTGCAAATTGTAGTAGCAATTGTGCTTGTTGGGGAGAATATACATTGAGGGGGAGTAACCCGTTGAGGGGGAGCATTGCATACACATACATTGCATAATGTTGTGCCTAATCTTTTAATATGCAAATGCTTGTTTTTTGTTCTCACTTGATTAATCTCACATTTCACTTGTATTGGAAAATATAGAAATCTTATTTTCAGGGCTTGATTATTCTATAAGAGATTGAAGACTTGAAGTTTTATTTTCTTATCTCATTGTATTGTAGAAAATCATTGTTGTCCCGTAGTTTCTATTTTTTTTGTGAGGAATCAATGTGAGTGGTGGTTTTGTCACGAAATAGCCAAAGGGGGAGATTGTAAGATTCCCATTTGTTGATTGGCTTATTTCGTAGACAAACCACATGTTGGGGTTCTTTGTAAGGGTAGCTTAAGTGTTGTTGTTAATTGCTCAAGCCCTTTGAAGACCTCATTTTGATAAGCACCAAAGGTAATACTCTAAGTGCTTACTTGTCTTGAAGAGATAGTTGCACACACTCACAACTCATGCATATGTTTAATCCTTGTATGTTGTGTGTCTTATTTTTGTGCATTAATGTTCATTAACATCTCTTCTTGCATGTTAGTTTGATTGCATCTTGCATTGTCCTTTGCCTTAAACATGATTAGGCTTAGAAGTCATGCATTGCAAAGGGCGCTTTACAAAGCGCTGTTCGAATAGCTCCCACAAGACCTGATGCAAAAATGGTCTTTTAAATGCATCAGGTCTGATGCATTTTGGGTAGGCGCTGTACGAGCGCTGTACAGAAGCGATGTTCGTACAGTGCCACTCTGTTTTCCCCGAGAGAACAAAGTTGGGGCGCTGTACAGGTGCTGTACAAAGGCGCTCTACGTACAGCGCCCAAGGCAAAATCAGGCCAACTTATCCAAAATGACCACACTTTGATTTGGCCCCCTATATATATGCCACTTTGACTTTAGGTCAATTAAGAGAGTTCATATTCAAATTTCATACTTAGGATATTTTTCAAAGACAAGAAAAATTCCAAGAACTCATTTTTAATTACTCAAACACTTTTCATGATCATCAATCATCATCTAGCATCATCTTTGATCATCTAGATGTCTCTTTGCATGGATTCTTCATCATACTTTGCTTGGTAAGCTTTTCACTAATATCTTACATATTTTGTGTTTTTCTTAACAAGCAATCTCAATTTATTACTTGTATGATTTTCATATATCTTTTGATACAAGATTGAGATTAGTGTGTTGTATGTTTGAGAAGTTGTATTGTGATAGCTAATTAGGTTTTGTGCTTAATCTTGATTAGCTAAACTATTTGACATGTCATTTAGTTTTAATATCTAGGATTGTTCTAATTGCATATTCATCATCTTAGATAAGCATATAGGGTTTCCCTTGCTCTATGTTGCATTTGGATATTCATATATTTACTTAGGGTGTTATTCTCTTCATTGAGAAAGTAAGTCTTGTGTGTAGCTTCCGGGATTAGGTTGCTTAGATCGCAAGCAAATTGGACTAGGTTCACTTATACTGGGATTAGCTAGGTGTGTGATTACTTCCGAGATTAGGTTGTAATCATTTTACACATTTAGTGGATTCGAGGTTCGAGTGTGGCTTACTTACTAGCCTGTGGTTTTTTCCCGTGAGGGTTTCCACGTAAAAATCAAGCGTTATTTAATTTCCGTATTTTATACTTGATTATTGCTTTATCTAGTTAGGGGTAATTTCGTAATATTGACTTCACATGAAAATTTGGGTAATAAGTTTAAAATCTATTAACCCCCCCCCCCCCCCCCCCCCCCCCCCCCCCTCTAGATAGTTTTATACACACCGTGCTATAATTTGTTTCAGATTGTGTAAGTCCTTTTTCACATAGTGGATTGCTTTGCCGGTGGTTGTGGTATCAACACGTGGATGTTTCCTCTTTGAGGTTTTACCACGTAAAAAAATACTTGTGTTCATTTTTGTTTTACTTTTCTTTATCTTCCATATCTTACATTGATTGCATATGTTGTAAATTGATTAACTCTTGTATTAGTGAAATCAATTCATTTGTTAAATCTAATCAAGTGTGCATTTTCTTTGTTATATTCCGCATTATTTTTAATATTGGAAGAATTTGAGTCTATACCTATTCACCCCCCCCCCCCCCCCTCTAGGTATATTTTGCACTACTACTTAAGGGAAATTTCATTTGGTATCAGAGCGGGTGTCTAGACGCACTTAGATAGATCCTTTCTTTGTAGTGTTTTGTGTTTTTGTTTGTAATAATCATGATTAAGGAAGTGTGTTCCTATGTGGCTTCTTTTGTTGAACATATTGACTTAGATGAGAAAAAATCGATGATCTTACTTTTAAAATGAACGTTATCCAAAGTCAATATGTCCCTCAACAAGAAGCTAGAGAATCATGCTCTTGGCTCAAAAGAATTCAATGAACTTAAAGACAAGATCTTAAGTCTAGAATTGAATCTAAAATATAGCAATGATAGACTTAGCATATGGAAGTAAGAAATTGAACAAAGGGATATTTCTCTTGTTAGTGCTAAAAGGCTAGAAAATATGCTTAAAGCCAAAATTAGTGAGCACTTAACTCAAGAGAAAAAGTATGAACAATGGCTAGATAAATCACGTAAAGATGTTATGTTTATTGATGACATAGCGGAAAAATATGCCATTAAAATTAGGATGCTTTGTGAGAAACTTGATGAGGCTAATAGGATGATTAACAAGATGTCATCTAGCTCTAACAAAGTTGAAACCCTCATTAAAAGTGGAAAGCATCCATGTGACAAAAGAGGTTTGGGTTATATCAATGAGAAGGAGACTCTTTCATCTAACAAATCTACTTTTGTCAAAGCAAGCATTGAAACAAATGTAAGTACACTCACTCAAGGTAAAGCTATGAAAGCTACCGGAGGTGCCTCTTCATCAACAAGGATGTTCAATAGAAGAACTCAACAACATAAACATCAAGGAGCAACAACCTCAAATGCAAGAGGTGGAGCATCAAGGGTTGCACATCAAAGATGAAACATTATAAGAAGTCCAAAGGAGTTGGAAGCAAATGCAAATGGTACATTTCTCAAATTTATTCCTATTTGTCATCATTGTAATATGGTAGGACATATTCGACCTAGATGCTTTGAGTATATTCGGAAATGCAAACTTGATAATGTTTTCATGATATGTCTTTGAATGGACCTAGGCAATCATCCATGTATAGATATAGAAATAGACCTAGGAAGACCTTGGAAAAGCATGTTGTGAAGAATATTGTTGATGACTTGCTTGCTAAATCTTGTGTTGTGCCTCACTCTACTATGCATAAGAAAGTTGATAATGCTTTGTTTGATATTTTTGAAAATGTGACCATTGAGGTCAAGGTGCATGTTAAAAAGCCTAACATTGAGTCAAAGCATGTTAGAAGTAGGAGTGAGAGGCATGTTGTGTGTTGGATGTATAAATTCACCAAGCAGACATGTCACCAAAGGAGTCAATAAATGATGAAGAGAAGGTTGCCACGTCACTCATTGACCGGGTCAAAGGAGAAAATGTGGCAAGCCAGAATGTTGATGCCTTAAATCAATAAAGTCAATGGTGTGGTCGCCAGAACTAGATATATACTCGCCACAGGTAGAAATGTGGTCGCCGAAGGACAAAACCCAGGAGTGAAGGTGCTCACTGCATCAGCGTACTGGGCCCGAACCGACTCGGCAAAAACACAAAAATCAACCCTAAACTTTAGAAGACCCATGGCAACAAGGAATCGTAAAGAGGAAAAGAGATAAGAGGAATATCTAGGTCCGTGACAAACATGGGAATCCTAGTACGAATCAAAGAGGGAAACCTACCACCAACGCGGCTAAAAACAAGGGGAAACCCTAATTAGACATGTATAAATGGAACCATCTATCCCATGAGGAAGGGGTTCGAAAACTTAGAGAGAGGGAGAAGAGAGCAATCGTATGAGAGATCTGAGTGTGTAACGAAGCAATAAGACTATGTTAGGATTATGCTCAATAGCAAGAGTGTAATATTGTAATTAACAATCTTTTTCATATTAATAAAGTGATTTCTGGTTTAACAAATCGTATAGCATTTATAGTTTAATATTATAATTGTCAAAGTAAATAATTATAAGGTCTAAAGACTATGAGAAAAGAAGAATTGTTCGTACATCTGGATATGTATGTGGTAGACACAATTCTTTAGTTAGTCTTGAATAATGTTCACAACTTAAGTTAAAGGTTGGGCACCTTTATCTTGTTAAAGTTGTAGAATTCTTTTACTAGCATTTAAGTGGGATCAAATGAGATATGATGAGTCTAAAATCATCGGAGTGTCTTCGAGTAAAAGAATCTAGTGCACTGGGTGCATTGAACTGGATCACAATGAAAAGCTTTATCTAGAACCGTCAATAGATAATAGTCTTTTCATTATCAGGACAATCGGAGAGTCTATCTTAATCTTGAGATAAATGATGGACTTATGGTTGCAAGTGATATCATTTGAGTTATCAATGAGTACGATTATATCGCATAGTCTATCCTCGATAGTTTGGTGATATTCATTTGTTAATCGATAGAGGACTTCATTTATAGATATGGACATCGTGGCTCCATTTAATAAATGAGAGTATAATATCATCATATGGATGTTTTGAGGTAATTGGATATTAAATCTCAACGTTGAGTTTTTGATAGTGTCTATTGAAAACATGGCTTCTGGACAAGTCAAAATATCCAAGTTCAAAACGTGGTCATATGAGTAAATATGGTAACTTGGAGAGTTATAGGCGGTCTATGAACTCTTGGCGATTACTGATATTAATCACGAGGATACACTATCTCCAATATGATTGTCTAGGGTATGAATGAGGAACATCTCCCTTTTCTATCTTTATTTAAGAGTTCAGTTTTAGCTCTTTAGTGGAATGAGTTAAAATTAATGGATCGGACCTAAGTGAATCATTTGTTGATTGTGATTAGGTTATGTCTATTGAAGCTTAAATTTAGATGGCCCGCCAAGATCCTCAATCCACACGGACTTGCATGGATCACTTGATATATTCTACCGGACCAATTTAAGAGTCCATCTAGAATTGCATTTAATATATTAAGAATATAATTTGCACATTATTTATGTAATGGGCTGCTCAATTATATTAATATATTAATGAAATGCATGTGGGCTTGTTTCTTTTAGTAAGAATGGGTCTGGTTCACATGTGGGCTTTTTATTTAAAGTCCAATGGATTAAATGAAATAAGAAAATAATATTTGGCCCATTTATTTTAAGTGGGGCGGCAAGGTGGTTTTTAACCTAATATATTATTTTGTTTCATTGTTTTAATTAAATAAGAATTAATTAATTTATTAATTAATTGTTTAATTAAGAAACAAATCTTTTCTGATCAGGAAATACATTTCCTAAAGTAAAAGTAAAAGACTTGTTTGATAAGGAAATAAATAAATAATTTTATTTATTTAATCAAATACGAAGTCCTTTTATTTAGTCAAATAAAAGAATAAAAGATTTATGAATTAAATTAGGGTTTGAAGTCTATTCTTTTATGGAAATTAGGGTGCAACACAAACTCCTTTTAGGAGTGTGATTTGCGGCAACCCTAATAGAAAAAGAGAGTAAGATTTCGGCAACCCTAATAGAGGAAAAGAAGGAAAGAAAATTTGGCCACCTATATATGTGTACTTATAGAATTCGGCCACACCCTATGCTTTGTGCTTGAGAGACAATTTTCTTCTTCTTCTTAATTCATAGAGAGCATTATTTTATTCTACTAAAAACATAAAAGAGTGATAGATTATTCTTTGATGGTACACTATTTGCTTGTTCATCAATAAGCTTGTGTGTACAACATCGATTTAGGTTCACGCGAGTTTCGATCATTAGATTGAGAACTCAAAAGTGACCGGAATAATCTTAGTCTTCTTTTGATTGTTTTTGTGACTAACAAAGAAAAGAAAAGTTTGTTAGTCCATTCACAGGTTTGCAATTCAAAGAAAAGGGAGACCATGCTCCTAGGTGATCCACGTTCGTGCTAGGATTGAAGATCTTGCGGATTACCATCGACGTAAGTCAATCGGATCACGCGACAAAAGGTATTCTTCTTTTGTTAGATAATATATATGTTAATTGATTAAAGGGTTTAAGGTTCATAAAAGGAAAAATTTTTAAAAGTTACTAAATCAATTTTTAGTCTCGCTTCCACTGCGTGTACTACGGTATTTTTCCCTACAGACTAGTACTATTTTTCTGCCCTCTAGGGCGCCGTGGTTTTTTCCCATTCAAGGGTTTTCCACGTAAAAATCTGTCTCTTGCATGCATTGATTATTTTCTCGTTTACTTTAAGTTGATATAATTGTTGTGTGTGTGGCAATCCAAATTTCACCGTCAACAATTGGCGCTAGAAGGAGGGGGCTTTGAATAGAAACTTCGAGGAACCCTTGCGAATTAAAGAATATGAACAATGACAGTGATAGAGATGGTAACTCCAGCGGAGATCTAATTGTTGAACCAACCGCGCCGACAGGAGATAGGGCGGTGGCGATCGAGGAACAATCGGCGGCAACGCCAGGAACTAGGGCAGCTGACCCCGGGGTCCTGCAGCACTTCCAAACTGCATTGGTAAACTTAATCAGTGAGGCTAGCAAAACAGGGCTTTCGCTTCCCATATGGTTGGGAGTTTCTTCTCCTTACAAGTTAACAACTCTTAGAATCCATCCGCCCGGAAGGCTACGATCGGAAGTTCACATTGCAACCCTTGATGCTCATGCAAGACAATCCATTGAGGAGACTCCTCAGGACCACCCTGAGGATTTCGAAGGGAGAAAACAAAGAAAGGGAAAAGGTGTGATGAATGAAGAATCTAGGGAGGATCGAGACCAGGTACGAACACATGGGGTCAATTCCAGTGACACATATCAACGGAACCGGTGAAGACACCGTTCTATCTCGTCCGAAGATAAGAGTCCTCGTCCACGAAGGGAATTACGATCCAAAAAAGCACGGCGAAGAAGATCCGAGAGCACAGAAGATCGAAG
This sequence comes from Acer saccharum, assembly GCA_030490815.1. Taxonomy (NCBI): domain Eukaryota; kingdom Viridiplantae; phylum Streptophyta; class Magnoliopsida; order Sapindales; family Sapindaceae; genus Acer; species Acer saccharum. The sequence goes on along the minus strand of CM059869.1, from coordinate 21,614,457 downwards.
GAGCCCGGATGATAGAGGCAACCATGGGAGAATGACAATCAAGAGCAGACTCGATCCAGTAGGAGAACCAACTGGTCAGCGAGATGTCACCCTACAAGAGCTATCAAGAAAAGTTTCAGCGATGGCACGAAGGTATGGTCATAACGTATCTTCGGATGATGAGTCAGATAGCCCATTCGTTGAAAATATTGCTCGCACCCAATTTCCAGACAGATTTAGAATGCCAACCATTGAGTAGTATAAGGAGAACAGGGATCCGAAGGAGCATGTTCACCGATTCCGTAATATTATGGCCCAGTACTCATCCAATGACGGGCTGTTGTGCCTCACCTTCCCGCAAACATTCGGCAACCTCGCCTCCAGGTGGTTTGGAAGACTTCCACTCGGAAGTATAAGCAGTTTCTCGAACCTCAACAAAGCATTCATAAGGCAATTCATGGGGAGTGTCCAGAGAAGAAAGTCACTCGCTCATCTATCAAACTTGAAGCAGGAGTGCAATGAGTCGATCAAGAAGTATCTAGCAAGATTTGGGAAGGAGGTTGCTCAAATTGAGGACGTTAGTGATGTAGCTGTGATCGCTGCTTTCACCAATGGGTTACAAAGTGGGCGATTATCCTTTGACCTGAGAAGAGATAGACCAAAAACTTATGAGGAGATGATGGAAATAGCTGGCGACCATGCACTGGCAGAAGAAGAAGAAGTAGCGCAAGGGGGTAGCTACGTACATGGACACAATCCTGACTCAAAATCGGACCATAAGGATGACAAAAAGACGCAGTCACGTGATCGCCAGAGAGACGAGAAAGGCCAAATGGGACATCCAAGAGAAAGCAGAGGAAATGCTCGAGCCAATAGGTTTCGAGGAAGGTACAACCATTACACCCCTTTAACTGGCGATCAGGAGGAGATACTTTTCATGGTAGAAGACAAAGGACTCACTAAATACCCTCGGCAGCAATCAGCAAATACTAGGAGAGATACAACTAAGTACTGCCGATTTCACAAAGACCATGGGCATGAAACTTCAAAATGTTTCCAGCTGCGTGATCACATTGAAAGCTTGATCAGAGATGGGCACCTGAAGGACTTTACTTTGAAAGGGGACAAGCACGGTGGTCACCAGGACAGCCGCCAAGGAAACGGGCAGGAAAGGAAGAGTCCAAGGAGAAACAGCCCTAACGCCACTATAAATACCATTTTTTGCGGGCCCCATACTGGGAGAAGCAATCGAGAAAGGATGTCAGAAGTCCGAGAAGTAATGTATGAATGCAGAAGCATGGAGATTAATTCTGTGCAAAGAAACCCCAAGAAAGGAAGAGAAGGACATGATCCCATAACGTTTACAGCAGAAGACTCGGACGGAATTGATGCAAAGCCTAATGATGCAATCGTAGTGGGAGTTCGAATAGCCCACATGGATGTCCTTCGGGTAATGATTGACAATGGGAGTTCAGCTGATATTTTAAGTGCCAGGGTATACGATGAGTTACGGCTGGACAGAAAAGATCTTGAACCATTCCATGTGCCATTGAAAGGTTTTAGGGGTGCAGAAGTGAGATCATTGGGAACTGTGAAGCTGCCGGTAAGGTTTGGTACAGCACCATGCCGGCGAACAATCCTGTTGGACTTTGTTGTGATCGACATCCATAATTGGCCTTATAACGCTTTGCTTGGCCGACCGTTTCTTAACAAAGCTCGAGCTGTTACTTCAATCCACGCGTTGAAAATAAAGTTCCCTATAGAATTTGGTGTCGGAGAATTGAAAGGGTCACAGGAGATGGCTCACCGCGCCAACTTATCAATCTTCAAAGATAAGGCAGGGATGGAGACCTTGAGCATATTTGAAGTAGACAAGGAAGTGCAGGAAGATAATCCGGAAACCTTTGAACTGGACCCAAGGGACAAAACGAGCAGAGAAAAAGAAGAGCCAACTGAGTCGATTGTTTTAAACGAAGCAGAACCGGATAAAACAGTCAAGATCGGAGCAAGGCTGACTGAACGAGTTAAGAGAGATGTGACAAACTTGTTGAGAGAATACAAGGAGATTTTCGCTTGGTGCCATGAAGACATGCCGGGAATTGATAGAAGCGTGATTTCACACAACCTGGCTGTGAATGAAAAATGCAAACCGGTTGTGCAAAAAAGGAGAAGCTTTAACCCAGAAAGAAGTGCAGCAATAAAAGAGGAGGTGTCAAAGTTGCTCGCCGCAAGATCAATTAGAGAAGTCAAGTACCCGGAATGGGTGGCGAATGTAGTTCTAGTGAAAAAGAAGAACAACCAATGGAGGATGTGCGTCGACTTCACCGATTTGAACAAGGCCTGCCCCAAGGATAGTTTCCCGCTACCAAGAATTGACCAGTTAGTCGATGCAACAGCCGGACATGAGACGTTGAGCTTCATCAATGCATATTCAGGATATAACCAGATAAAGATGCATAAGCCAGATGAGGAGAAGACAACGTTCACCACCGACCAGGGGTTATACTGTTACACAGTCATGCCATTCAGCCTGAAGAACGCTGGAGCAACTTACCAGCACCTGGTCAACAAAATGTTCGCCAGGCAAATAGGAAGAAATATGGAGGTTTACGTTGACGATATGCTGACAAAAAGCATCACAGCAGACAGACATACAGATGACCTGAGGGAGACATTCGATGTGTTGGTTAGGTATGGAATGAAGTTGAATCCAGCAAAATGCGTATTCGGCGTATGTTAGGTTGATAATTAGTGTTGGTATTAATTCCATATCAAAACGTGTTTTACTTGTAATGTTTAGTGGTTAGTAAATGAAGGATTTCGAAGACGAAGGACGTCTCTACCATTATTCGTTCAAGTTGCCGGCTTTTAAGAGTTTCGGACATTATCGGTCTACAAAGGTATACATGACCTCTTATCTCTTACAAGGCTAGGCACACACTCACACATATCATTCTTGTGTGTCCCTTCATGATTTTATTTCATTTACATTTCACTTTCACACACTTGGCAAAATATGCTCATGCATTCACATTTAGTTAATAAACTTTGTGTTTTGCATTTTCTAGGACTATGTCCGGAAACTAGCATATGTGTGTGTATTTGTGTTTGTATGTTTCCGTATTTTGTGTTTAGGACTTGAACATGTTCTTATTCAATGCCTTATTGAGTTCCAGTCGTTTCGGTTACTCATTCATAAGGTTTCGAGTCCAAACGTGTTGACTATGCCACTTTACGTTCTCTTACGTTGTGTTGACTTCATCGATGATTTCCGAGATGATTTCTCAACCGTTTTTCAAAGTTGTATAGTTGTTTTCGTGCGTGAGAGAGTCATGGTTCGTAATCCGAAAACGGATTCGAATTCGGAGTTTGGACGCTCGAGATACGGGCCGACGAACCGAGAGTGCGCGGGAGAGGACAGCCCAGGCCGTGGGCCACATGGGCTGGCCGTGGTTGAGGCCGTGGGCCCCACGGCCTGGAGCACCCTCTGCTCCCGTGTGGGCCACGCGCCCCCCACGGCCTGGGGGTGATGTGGCACCACGTGATTGGTCGAAAACTCCCTTCTCTCTCCTCCTATTTCTTCCCTCTCTCTCTCATTTTGAATTTCCAAGAAGAAAAATCAGATTTCCCGTCAGCCCTCTCCTCTGAAATTTCAGATTTTCGAAACACCATATCTTCCTCATCCGGAGTCGGATTTGAGTGATTCAAGTTGGAGAGTGTTCGTATTTGAGTCCTCTAACATCTCCAAGTGGTTTGGTAGCTGTTTGATCATGATTTCCAGTGGTTGACCACTGAATTCCGAACCAGCATCATAATCCGAGGTAACGGTCTCATCTTAGGGATTTCTTGTTATTTGACCTTCCAAATGCTTGGGGTTTCTTCTTCTATATCTATGTTATTGTTTTATGAAAGCTATTTGAAAAGGTAGCTTGATTATCATTCCAATTGAAATTCAATTTATGGACTTATGTTGACTAGATTTCATGATTCTAGGTTTTACATTTGTTTGTGAGTTGTATTGTGATTAGAATGGCATCTTAGGTTGTTTGATACTTAATTGAATTAATTTTGTGTTAAAATGACTTTGAGATTTGATTTGGTCTTTTGATTGAAGAAATCAAGGATTTGTGTATTTGTTTGTGATTTAGAGAATATAGGTTTTGATTGATGTAAATCTCAAAACCTTGCTCTATATTTTTGTCTAGTATATTGATTGATTTTAATCTCATATATCTAGACTTTGATTGTATATTGATAGCATCTTGAATTAGGACTTAATGAACATTTTGTGATTCAAGTGTTATGTGTGTGAATGAGACCTTGAGTATATGTGTTAGGTGTTTCACATGCTTAGGTTTCTATTCATGGATTTTTGCATCTAGACTTGATTAATTGTGTTTTCACATGTTTAGGTCTATTTGTGCCATAGAATGTATTGATCACATGTTCTATGTTGAAATGAATGTTTGCATCATTTGCATTCACATGATCACACTAGGAAGTCCTTGTAAAAGGCATGAAGTCTTGGTTAGAGTCGGGATGACTCGGATAGCCAAGCAAGAAGACATGCCTAGAGTCGGGATGACTCGGATAGGTAAGCAAGAAGTCATGGCTAGAGTCGGGAGGACTCGGATAGTCATGCATGGGAGGCTCCCTAGAGGCAAGAGTGCCTTGGATAGGGAGTTGGCTAACATATTGGTAGGCCTAGGCGTATGGTTAGACATAGACTCCGATAGAGCGGGGTACACGGGATGTGTATGCACTCTTGAGGAATTTCTAATCTACCATCGATGTTGGTTGAGTGTGTTGTCCAATATATGGTGGTTCCGCATCATTGAGGGATTTCATACTTTCCAATAGGGTTGGGTAGGCTTAGACTTCACTAGGTTGGGTGAGCTAAAGATTGGTCACTTTGTGAATGTTCTTTGTTTGCTTTCCAATAATATAGTACCCAATGGTTGTAATTCAACCCGTGGATGTTTCCTCCTTGGAGGTTTTACCACGTTAAAAAATCCCTTGTGTTAATTCTTTCTATCTCTTCTCTTATATTTTAATTGTATATTTTATTGTCTTGATTCATAATATTCACTTGTGATGTATTGTGAACCAAGTCTTTGTATAGTGTGATTAGTGTATTCATTCTATAGATAAATTTGTATCTTTGATTCTTTTGTATATTGTAATATTTGTTTAGTGACATTTTGCTCACTCTTGTAACACATTGAACATCTTATGAAATACAAGCTTATTTTGTTGTTATGTTTATTTGATATTTTACCTCACATGACTTGTTGATATGCTTAGACATTTCTCTTATGATTGTATCATTGTATTGTCTATGTATGTCTACCTTGGCTTATTGTGTTGTGTGTAAGGCTACCTTGAGGGACAAACGGATGTTTGTTCAAGGGTTTGAAAAAAGGTGTAAAAACCTATTCACCCCCCCCCCCCCCCCCCTCTAGGTATGCTTTAAGCAATTTAACTTCGTTTGTGTACATTCAGCGTACCTTTTGGGAGGTTTCTCAGATATCAAGTACATCAAAGAGGAATAGAGGTGAACCCTGAAAAAATCCAAGCATTAGCAAAAATGGTTTCTCCAAGAACTTTAAAGGACGTCCAAAGACTCACGGGGTGCCTGGCATCACTGAGCAGGTTCATAGCTAAATCAACAGACCGATGCCTACCATTTTTCAAAGCTCTAAAGAAAGGAAAGGGAGTCGAGTGGAATGAGGATTGTGAAAGAGCTTTCCAGGCCTTGAAAGAGTACCTTAGGCAGGCACCGCTGCTATTAAAACCAGAAACGGGAGAAACACTGTATATGTACTTGTCCATCTCTGAAGCAGCCACAAGTTCCGTACTGGTAAGACAGGAAGAGGGGATCCAAAAACCAATATACTACACCAGCAAAGCACTGTTACCAGCCGAAACTAGGTACTCGCCGGTCGAAAAAATGGCACTCGCTCTAATAACAGCAGCAAGGAAGTTAAGGCCATATTTCCAGGCTTATAAAATCGGAGTATACACCAACTGCCCACTGAAATTAATTCTGCAGAAACCAAAAGTATCCGGTTGATTAACGAAGTGGGTGATCGAGTTAAGTGAATTCGATGTAGAGTATCTTCTAAGGACATCAATTAAAGCCCAAGCGGTGGCAGACTTTGTAGCAGAGTTCACCGAGCCAAGCATAGAGGTAGCGAGAATGATGGTGGAGCGAAATAAGAAAGTATTCAAATGGAAACTCCGCGTTGACGGGTCGTCAAACACGCACGGCAGCGGGGCAGGGGTAGTGGTGTCAACCCCGGAAGGAGATTCAGTCGAATGTGCCTTGCGTTTTGACTTCAAAGCTACTAACAATCAAGTTGAATACGAGGCACTCATAGCAGGTTTAAAAGTTTGCACAGTCCTAGGAGCAGATGAGGTGGAAATTTTCAGCGACTCTCAAGTTGTTGTCAATCAGGTGCTAGATGAATACCAGGCGAGAGATGAAAGCATGATCACCTACCTAGAATTAGAAAAGAAGCTATTAGAAAGATTTAAATAATACAGAATTGTTCATGTCCCCAGAGAAGAAAATGAGAAGGCTGATGCCTTGGCCAAGTTGGCATCCGCCACAATCAACATCTGGCCCAAAACTATCTCTATGATCTGCCTACGGCAGCTGAGTATATTCAAATCAAAGGAAGTTGGGGCAGTCTTTGGCGAGAGAGATAGCTGGATCACACCAATCAAAGAGTACCTCGTCAATGATGTACTCCCAAGTGACCCATTAGAAGCAAAACGATTGAAGTACAGAGCTACGAGATATTCAGTACTCAATGGAGAACTGTACAAAAGGGGGTACTCAAGGGCACTGCAGAGATGTGTCGGGCCTGAAGAAGCAGAAGGTATCCTGAGAAGCATACGTAGTGGAAATTATGGGAATTACGCTGGGGGTGTCAGCCTAGCCCACAAAACATTAAGGCAGGGTTTTTACTGGCCAACACCATTCGCCGACGCCAAAAGAGTGGCAGCGAGATGTGAGGCGTGTCAAAAAATTGCCAATAACATCCGCTAACCACCTGAACTCTTGCAGAGTATTACCTCGCCTTGGCCATTCACCATGTGGGGAATTGACTTGATCGGCCCAATGCCAACAGCAACTGGAGGAGTGAAGCACGCTATAGTAGCCGTGGATTATTTTACGAAGTGGGTAGAAGCCGAACCATTGGTACATATAACAGAAGCAAACACGATAAGCTTTGTGAAGAAAAATATCCTGTACAGATTCGGGATACCAAACACCATTATCACGGACAATGGGACCCAATTCGATGGTAAGAAATTCAGGGAGATGTGTGACAAGCACGGCATCAACAACTACTACGCCTCCCTAGCACATTCGCAGACGAATGGCCAGACTGAAACAGTGAACAAGATCATTAAACACAACCTGAAAGCTAAGTTGGTGGCGAAAAAAGGTAGCTGGGCAGATAAATTACCACAGGTACTCTGGGCATATCGAACCACAGAAAGGGGTTCAATAGGTGAGACCCCATATTCCATGGCCTATGGAGCTGAAGCTGTCATTCCCGTGGAAACATCTTTCTCTTCACCAAGGGTACAACTCTTTCAACCGGAACTTAACATTGATTGGAATTGAATACAAATAAGAATATTTCCCTTTTATGTCCTCTATTTATTTATTTATATTATCTAGTTATTTATATATTTAAGTATATATATATATTTTGTATTTTTAAAAAAAAATTGGATCGTGGGTCCATGGGTCCGCGGGTCTAGACCTAGACCCGTGAATTTTCATGGGTCCTTGGTTGGGTCTGGGTCTTCCTAAGACCCGTAGGTCCAGACCTGAACTCGAACCCAAAAATTTTCATGGGTCTGAGTCTTCCTATGACCCGCAGGTCCAGACCCGAACTCGAACCCGAAAATTTTCATGGGTCTAGGTCTGGGTCTGGGTCCGGGTCTGGGTCCAATTTTTTTTTTTTTCGGGTCTGGGTCTGGGTCTAGAAGGAGCCGACCCGAACCCTACCCATTGCCATCCCTACCAACAACCCCTTTAAGGAAGGTCCAAGCAAGGGGCCAACGGGTCGAGATTGGAGTTTTGAGCTCTTCAGGGCTTTGGTGTTGCTCATATTTTACAAGAGATGCTTACTTACAAAATCATATCATATTAGAGCTCGCCAAGAAGTATCTGGTACTAAGATCATTGGAGGAACAATACTTAAACCCGAAGATGCTCCGAAATCTTTTTCGATTGCTCGTTCGAGAACTATGATATTTGGCTTTGGAACTTATTCACTTCCTTGTATCTGAGAAAAACTTCAAGATTATTAAGAAGGAAGTTTAATCGGAGTGAATCACAAATTTTCTTCTACTCTCGGGAGCATACAGATTCGGATGCATACGAGTCTGATCCGTCTTTTTAATGGCCAGTTCCGATCAAATCCTGTATTATACAGGATCAGTTCAATTCGATCAGATAAAAAAAATATCCGGATATTGATCAATTTTAAGTATTATATGTTTTGGATATGGATTCAGCCATGTCATGTCCGATTCGATAATTTGAACAACATTTGTTATAATCAAAGTCCTTATTGTGAATTACGATTGTCATCAAACCCTTTTAAACTTACAAGTCTAGGCAAACCATGAATCAACCGATATATTTGAACTCAATACCTTAATTTAAGTTTTATAATTAGTTGCACACTTACTTTATTCTTTATTTCATTAAATATAATGTTCAATTGTTAAATATCATTGTTAATACTAGTATTTTTTTTTTTCTAATATTTGAAAACAATTTTAATTATATAAATCAACAATTGTTCTTAAATAAATAAAAAAAGGCAAACAAAACTTAAGAATAATGACGTGTAGATAAATTAAAAATCAAACTCTTCTCAACATATTATCAAAATCAAACACGTTCATTACTTATTAATTATTATTCAAAAGTTTTCAAAAAAACGTTTATTACTTTTAAAAAATAAGCAACCTTTTAAATCCTCGACTACCACTAAAATTGTGTATAAATTAGGGTTACAAGTGTCTGTCTTTATCATAATATCCTTTTCTTCTCTTCTCTTTCACTGTTTGCAAAAATATCAATTTTATGAAATCTCAATATCCATTGGTTCTGCACAATGGATGAAAATAAATGCAAATCAGCTGAAAATACTAAAATGAATGAGTTCGTCAATTTCTTTTTCAAACAACTAGAAAAACGAGTGAAAGCTTTGGAGAAGGAACACGTTGACATCGCTTATCAAGCGTCTGATGACGGCCGTTTGAAGCGATTCAACGCATCTAGATACAGTATTCATGATTTCCAACGATGTTATTCAAATGGTCACTAGACTGGCTTCAACCTCTTCAAAGACTACAAGAAGAAGATGCAGCCGGATGGAAACTGGGATGAGGTTAACCACAATGTTGTCAATGCTACCCTACGCCGCTGATGTTTTTACCTGATTCTTTGTAAACAGAGTATTCTGTGTTTGTTAAATATATTGTTTGATTGTTAACTAGTGATGTTGATCTTTATAAAAAAAATTGAAGTTTCTTATTGATTTTGAATGTTAATTTGTGTAACGTTACAAATTGTTTAATTTATTTGCAACAATTGTTAGGTTTATAATTTGTGTTGGCATTAATTCCATATCAAAACGTGTTTCTCTTGTAATGTTTAGTGGTTCATATATTGAAGATTTAAGAAGACGAAGAATGTCTCAACCACAATTCTTGCAAGAAGCTGGCATTAAAGAGATATGTGCATCATTGATTATCAAAGGTAATATAAGACCTCATATCTCTTACAAGGCTAGGCACACACACACACATGGCATCCTTGTGTGTTCCTTCATGGTTAAACATCATTGATATAACACATTCACATACTTGATAATATATGCTCATGCATTTATACTATCTTGACAAACTTTGTTTATTGCATGTTCTAGGACTATGTCTAGGAAATAGCATATGTGTGTGTCTTTGTGTTTGTATGTTTCCGTATTTTTGTATTTAGACTTGAATATGTTCTATTATGATTCCTTATTGAGTTACGGTCGTTTCGGTTACTCATTCATAAGCATTCGAGTCCAAACGATGTAGCTACGCTACTTTTCGTTCTCTTTCGTTGAGTTGACTTCATCGTTGTTTTCCGAGATGATTTCTCAACCATTTTTCAAAGTTGTGTAGTCGTTGTCATGTGTAAGAGAGTTACAGTTCGTAATCCGAAAACAAATTTAAAATCGGATTTTGGATGCCCAATATACGGCTGAAGAACCGAGGGAGTGCGCGAGAGAGGTAAGTGGCCGTGAGGCCACTTGGCCCACGCCGTGAGGGAGGCCGTGGGCCCCACGGCCAGAGGGGCTCTTTGCCCCCGTGAGGCCCACGCACCCCCCATGGCTTGGGATGACGTGGCCTCATCTGATTGGCCCATTTTGCCCTTTCTCTCTCCTCCTTTTATTTCCCTCCTCTCTCTCCATTTGATTTTTAAGAAGAAAAATTGCAATATTCCCGTCAGTCTTCTCCTCTGAATTTTCTCATCTTCCAAACATCATATCTCCCTCATCCGGAGTCGGATTTGAGTGATTCAAATTGGAAAACGTTCATAATTGAGTCCTCTATCATTTTCAAGTGTTTTGGTGGCTGTTTGATCGAGTTTTCTGGTGGTTCCACACAGAAATCCGAACCAGCTCTTGAATCAAAGGTATTGGACTTATCTTTGGGATTTCTTTCTTTTTAACCTTCAATTTGCTTGGGGTTTCTTCTTCAATATGTATGTTTATGTTTGGTAAAAGCTATTGAGAAAGATAGCTTCATAATCATTCTAATTGAAAGTCAATTTATAGACAAATGTGGACTAGTTTCTATGATTCTAGGTTTTTCACATGTTTGTGAGTTGTATTGTGATTAGAATGGCATCTTAGGTTGTTTGTAACTTGATTGAATCAATTTTGTGATAAATGACATTGAGATTTGATTTGATCCTTTGATTGATGAAATCTAAGATTATTGAATTTGTTTGTGTTTTAGAGCAATCTAGGATTTGATTGATTTATATCTTGAATCCTTGCTCTATATTTTTGGCTAGAATATTGATTGATTAAATCTCATATATCTAGCATTTTATTGTATGTTGATTGCATCTTGAACTTGTACTTCATGAATATATTTTGATTCAAGTGTTGTATGTGTGAATGAGACTTTGAGCTTATGTGTTTGATGTTACACATGCTTTAGGTTTTATTCTTGTATTTTGCATCTAGACTTTATTACTTGTGATATCACATGTTTAGGTCTATTTGTACCATAGAATGTATTGATCACATGTTCTATGTTGATTTGATAGTTTGTATCATTTGCATTCACATGATCACACTAGGAAGTCCTTGTAAAAGGCATGAAGTCTTGGTTAGAGTCGGGATGACTCGGATAGCCAAGCAAGAAGACATGCCTAGAGTCGGGATGACTCGGATAGGTAAGCAAGAAGTCATGGCTAGAGTCGAGAGGACTCGGATAGTCATGCATGGGAGGCTCCCTAGAGGCAAGAGTGCCTTGGATAGGGAGTTGGCTATTATATTGGTAGGCCTAGGCGTATGGTTAGACATAGACTCCAAAAGAGCAAGGTACACGGGAGGTGTATGCACTCTTGAGGAATTTCTAATCTTCCATCGATGTTGGTTTTGTGTGTTGTCCAATATATGGTGGTTTCGCATCATTGAAGGATCTCATACTTTCCAATAGGGTTGGGTAGACTTAGACTCCACTAGGTTGGGTGAGCTAAAGATTGGTCACTTTGTGGATTCTCTATTTTTATCATCCAATATATATAGTACCCTAATGGTTGTATTTCAACCCGTGGATGTTTCCTCCTTGGAGGTTTTACCACGTTAAAAAAATCTCTTGTGTTAATTCTTCCTATCTCTATCTTTTATATTTTATTTTTATATGTTATTATCTTGATTCATATTACTCACTTGTGATGTATAGTGAAGCAAGTATTTGTAAAATGTGATTTGTGGTTTCATTCTTTTGATCATTTTTGTATATTTGATTCTTTTGTATATTGTAATTTTTGTATAGTGATATTTGATCACTCTTGTAACTAGTTGAACATCTATTGAAATGCAAGCTTTATTTGTTGTTGTGTTTATTTGTTTTTATACCTCACACAACTAGGTGATATACTTAGACCTTGTGCACATGATTATATTTTCATATTGTCTATATATGTCTTTCTTGGTTTATTTTGTTGTGTGTAAGGCTATCTTAAGGGACAAACGAGAGTTTGTTTAAGGGATTGAAAAATGTGTAAAAACCTATTCACCCCCCCCCCCCCCCCCCCCCCCTCTAGGTATGCCTTAAGCAAATTAACTACGTTTGTATACTTTCAACAATGCTTCGTGCCATCTCCCAAATATAATCCAGATCATTTAATAAAATCTATACAAAATCCAAGCCGCTATGTTTTTCCCTAATGATTTTTACTTATTAACAATGTTACTATCGTTTGTAAACTTGTTTTTATGATCACAATTTTAGTTGTGTGACTGTATATGGTAAATGATGTATAATTCTTTTATATTTGTTCAAAAGTTTCAGATCGTTGAAAAGTCAAGTTTTACATCTTTAAGATAAAGTCTAATAGGCACTGATGCTTCTCAATAGTGGACTATTGAAAACCTGTACATAAATTTTAAATTATAGGCTTTTGATAATGGTGAAATGGAAAGAAAATGGTTGTAGAAAACAAAAAACAAATAATTTAGATTTCTAAACAAAACAATTAATGGTGTTGAAAACTGTGTACCGAGGGATGGTAATTAATGTTTCGCCGCCATGCAGAAGAAGTAACCATCCCTTGACGTCACTTGATGAAGAATATCAAATGTTGCACAGAGAAATTACTGTCTTTGAAGCATAAAAACTGGAAGAAAAGTTAGAAAGTGTTTGAAAAGTGTGTAGCAGTTTGATTTGGTTGAAAGATGGTAAAGGGATTGTAATAATTGCTCGCCTGTTGAACTTTGCAACGTTTTATTTCAAAGTGGCCGTCAGGCAGAATAAGTAATCATCACGCTTTTCTTGGTGTAAATACTGCAAGCGTTTTAATTTATTTTAAATTAAGCAGTATATTTGTGTAATTTAACTCGATCGTTATGCAAGATATTTGTGTAATTTAAGCGACTTATACTATACTATATATTCAGCAACACTAACTCACTTTTACTCTCAACAGACGCATTTATCAAACTAAAAGATGAATCGCCAACACGCAACAACCCAGATACATCTAAATTTTTTACTGTAACCCATCTTTCAAAATCGAAAAATCCTCATTTATTTTTTAAAATTAAATCCCCAATTCCTCTTTTATCTTCATCTTCTTCTTAAATCCATAAGTCATCTTTGTTTCTTCGACTTCATCTTATTCATTTTCGTTTTTCTCAGATTAGGATCAATTCAAACATATTTCATGAACTGTCACGTGACATAATTTTTTCACATTATTCATTTTCGTTTTTCTCTTTACATAATATCTTGTCTCCATTGATTTATTTGTTATAAGACTCTTTCAAATTAAAGACAATTTAAGCAAGATCTTTTGGAAGAGGAAAGTGAAAATGAATGATGTGAATTTTTTTTTTAAAGTGACAATTCATGAAATATGTTTTAAGTGATTTTACTATTTACAAGTGTGATTATTTCATTAGGCTAACCCATGATGGCTGATGTTGGTTGTAAGTTAACATGGTATATTGTATGTTTCTGAGTTCTTTTTAGGTTTTGGGTAACTCTAGCCAAGAAGCTTGTTTTCCATCTGATTCCTCCGAAGTGATATTGTTTCAATGGACTACACTGGTACCTATCTCTTGTAATTTTAATGAGGAGCATATGTGTTCAATTGAGAAGATTCTTGGCTGTAAAGGAGCACCCATCGACTACCAAATGACCATCTGATTCCTTCTACGTGATACTGTTTGAATCAACTCCAATGGATCCTATCTTTTAATATTAATGTGTTTAATTGAGAAGATTATTGGCTATAAAGGAGCGCCTCTCCACTAGCAACTGAGTTTTTTTTTTTTTTTTTTTTTTTTTTTTCATGTTTTTTGTAATCGCATGTTAGAGAGTTTTAAGAAGATTATGAAAAATTTGTGAAGTGATTATACTTTTTACAGCTATTAAATATTTTCAACATGGCTGATGTTGGTTCTAAGTTTGAGGTTTTTCTAGGTATTGTTTAATCACATGTTCTTTTTGAAGTGATGATAATTTTTACAGCAGTTCATCATGGCTGATGTTGGTTGTAAGTGAATCACATGTGTTTTAGGTTTTGTGTAATCACACGTTCGAAAGTGATTTTATTTGAAATTTGTTACAAAGTAATAGATTATGTTTGTTGTTTCGTTAACTAGAAAACATGCTAACTTATTAATTTGTGACCATATCACAACTCTTTGCAGGTTAATGAGATTTCATTGCTAATGGTATAAACTATATACTTTGATTATGTTTGTTTTTCGGTTACATTAATGCTTTATTCCACATTACAAAACATACTTGCTTATTAATCTATGACAATTTCAATTTAATATTAGCATTTATGTTTGATGGAAACACATGCAATTGCTCCATGCCTCCATGGTAATATATTTAGTCAAATACAAATTAAAAGCATGACAAACCTTTATGTTCAGTTTCTATCCATATTATATATTTAGTGTGATTATAAATATCTTTAAACGATCAAAAATATTATCTATATTCGCATTAAATTTCTAAAAAAGTTGACACTAGTGGACTGATATTAAGCCTGCCAAATTTTATAAAAAAAAATTAGGGATCCTATAGTTATCCCTCGTTTTTTCCATATTTTTATTTTGAAAAAATTTGAAATTTATTTATTTTGAGTAATACAATTCCTTTTTCAAGGTCTGATAATATTGTATACAAAGAACAAGTCAATTTAGTTTTTGTCAGTTTTATTCTGGTCCGATTTAGCTTGGCCTTTTGCTTGTAGTGGACTAAGCTTTTCACATTCTACTTGTGGCTTGTAGTGGACTAAGTCAATTTTGCTTGTATCAATGTGTTGTAGTGATGTGGTCCGTCTGGCCCAATTCAAACTCCACGTGTCAATTGAAATGATATTTTTAAACGGTCCAAAAATTCCAAGAAGGCCTATGATCGGTCATTTATTGTATATGTTTTTATCCCCATTCCTCCAATCAATTGCTTGTTTCTCGAGTCTTTTTGGGATTTAATTTGGGTGTTTGAGCATTTTTCAGGTTATTGGATCCAAGTGATATGTTTGAAGTATTTCAGAGAAAAAAGGTGATTTTGGTAGATTTGAGGGACTTTTATGCAAATGGCCATCAACCATCATGAAAGACCGCTGTCAATTTCCCACAGCGACACACAAAGCGGTGCAAAACAGTGTATAATGCTGCGGAACCGCTCTGGCTTTCACAGCGGTAGTAGCAGCGGTAGCCGCCACAGTGCAGATTATCAAGATTGCAGGGCCCATATCTCTCACATCCGATTGAACTGTGTGTCCTTCCACCTATGGATTGGAAGCCCCGGAAGTCTAGTTTCCAACCCAATTTATGGCTTGTCAATCCGAATTTTCTAGAAGAAGTTATTCCCATTTAAGTGCCCAAAGGTCAGATCAGTCAATCATAAAATCCGCGAATACTTTCGGGATTTGTTTCGCAAGTTGTCGGAACGGGAAATATTACCTTCTTGGACATGTGTGGGAGTCTTGGGAAGCAAGTAGACATCTAATCCTTATCTTCCTTCAATAAGTAGTCAATTTGGATGGATTAGGAAAGAAATAGAATTCCAAATAGGCTTGTATTCTCAAAGGGAATAGATTTCCTTGTTGTTTTAGGTCATGGCCTTGCATCTAAACCTATTTAACCCCCTTTGAAACCTAATTTCGGGAGACCAGCTAGAGAGCCAGCCAAGGGAGGTCCCAAGCCACCAAGGGGGCCGTCCCCCATCACCATCATTCATCTTTATACATAGAAGATTCGAAGACGAAGGAGTTGCCAACATTGGAGATTTGAAGAATTCGTTGAAGACGTTCAATGGATTTTATCTTTTTCCCCTCTTGTTTCTTTGTTTCTAATATGTGTAACTAACTCCATACTAGGGAGTCAATGTGAACCTCTATGAATACTCTTTGTTAGAATTGACTATATTTCCATTACTTCAAGTTTTGTTTCATTCAATTCATTCAAAGTCTTAATTCTTTATTTGTGTTAATGCATGATCATACGTTGGCATGAATTTAGGGTTTTGATAATTTAACAATTAAGTTTGGAGTGTTGATTTACACGTAACCTTAATTAATATTCAATTGAATGGGTAAAACTGATCTTAGCATTGATCTATGCAAGTAGGTTTTGGTTTATTAGTTCTTGCACTTAATGGGTTCTCGGTTGTAATTTGCGCCATTGATCTATGGGTAAATTATGATTGAGAACACTTGATTCATCCCAGGATCATACGGTAACAATCATAAATAAGATAAGAACGAATCCTTAACTTGAGTTACATCTTTTATCAAAGTCAATTCGAAGCATTGAGTAAACATAGTTAGGGAGCATTGATGATCTAATCCTCTCACCTCTTGATCACATTCACATATTCTTGTTAATTGCTTTCTTAGTTTAATTTAGTTAATCAATACTCACTCACTCAATCAATCAATCTCAAATCTCTTGGATACTGTTAATTGCTTAGCTTTAATTAGAATTAGTTATAACTAGTAAATCACTTTTCCTCATGGGAACGATCCCTACTTGTCGCTGTACTTATCTCACGATTTGTGCACTTGCGAGTTAGGTTTTTATAACACGATTTTACACATTAGCCTATTATGAGTATAATAAACAACACAATAAATATACTCAATTGCATCTACACTAATGAAGTTGGTGGCCCAATTCAAACTCCACCAGTAAATTGAAATAATATTTTTAGGAGGCCAACAATTACAAAAAAAGCCAATTATGAGTGCAAAAAAACAACACAATGACTAAATTCAAGTAGTGACTATGAAACAAATTATAGCACAGTGTGTATAAAACTATCTAGAGGGGGGGGGGGGGGGGGGGGGGGTGAATAGATTTTAAACTTATTACCCAATTTTTCATGTGAAGTCAATATTACGAAATTACCCTAAACTAGATAAAGCAATAAATCAAGTATAAAATGCGGAAATTAAATAACATTTGATTTTTACGTGGAAACCCTCACGGGAAAAACCACGGGCTAGTAAGTAAGCCACACTCGAACCTCGAATCCACTAAATGTGTAAAACGATTACAACCTAATCCCGGAAGTAATCACACACCTACCTAATCCCGGTATAAGTGAACCTAGTCCAATTTGCTTGCGATCTAAGCAACCTAATCCCGGA
Source organism: Acer saccharum (assembly GCA_030490815.1). Taxonomy (NCBI): domain Eukaryota; kingdom Viridiplantae; phylum Streptophyta; class Magnoliopsida; order Sapindales; family Sapindaceae; genus Acer; species Acer saccharum. The sequence continues at coordinate 21,597,041 of CM059869.1, read as the reverse complement.
AGCTTCACACAAGACTTACTTTCTCAATGAAGAGAATAACACCCTAAGTGAATATGTGAATATCCAAATGCAACATAGAGTAAGGGAAACCCTATATGCTTATCTAAGATGATGAATATGCAATTAGAACAATCCTAGATGTAAGGATTCCCATATCTTGATTGGCTTATTTCGTGGACAAACCACGTATTGGGGATTGCATGTAAGGGTAGCTTAAGTGATTGATATTCAAGCTCAAGACCCTCTCATGTCCTTAAGGTTGATAAGCACCAAAGGTAAACTTCTATGTGCTTAATTTGCTTTGGAGAGATTACTTGCACACACACACTCACATCTCATGCTTAATTCATTTTCTTGTATGTTGTGTATGTGTTGCCATTATGTGCTCATTAATGTTCATTAACATCTCTTCTTGCATGTTAGTTTGATTGCTTATTGCATTGTCCATTGCCTTGTCATGCATTGCCTTGGAATTCTTGCATTGCAAAGGGCGCTGTTCAAAGCGCTCTGCAAAGCGCTGTTCTGAACAGCGCCCACAAGACCTGATGCAAAAATGGTCTTTTAAATGCATCAGGTCTGATGCATTTTGATGTGGCGCTGTACAAAGCGCTGTTCGTACAGCGCCCCTCTGTTTTCCCGAGAGAACAGAGTTGGGGCGCTGTACAGGCGCTATACGTAAAGCGCCTCTTGTACATGCATGGTTTTGAATCATCACATCTTATTTGGTATGTTCTTCACTAATTTCATATTACTTTAGTGTTTTTCATATTAATACATCTCTTTAATTACTTGTATGCTTTTGATTATATGCTAGATACAAGTTAGAGATTATTTGTGATGAAAATGATTGGGTGTTGTATTGTGATAGCTAATTAGGTTTTTAATTAATCTTGATTAGCTAAGCTATTTGACATGTCATCTAGCCATTTATATCTAGGATTGTTTTAATTGCAAAATCATTATCCTAGATAAGCATATAGAGTAACCTAGCTCTAATTTGCATTTTGAATATTCATACATATTCACTTAGGTTGTTTCTCTTCATTGAGAAGTAAGTCTTGGGGCTAAGAGTGCTTAGGCCTCAAGCAAATTGGAATAGGGTTGCTAATAAAGGCCCGCAGGGTAGAAGTGAGGGGTTACAGACCGGAGTGTTAGACGAGGTCTACATAGGTTGTAAACTTCATTTCAATTAGTGATTTCGAGTTCCGAGTGTGGCGCACTATACAGCCCGTGGTTTTTTTCCCAGTGGTTGGGTTTCCACGTATATATCTTGTGTTATTTAAATTCCGCACATAATACACTTGATATATTATTTTGACTAGTTAGGGGCATTTTCGTAATATTGACTTGTATGCGAAAATTGGGTAATAATAGCTCAAATCTATTCACCCCCCCCCCCCCCCCCCCCCCCCCCCCCCCCCCTTAATAGATTAATATTGATAACACACCTCTAGGACTATCACTAGATATTAAAACTAAATGACATGTCAAATAGTTTAACTAATCAAGATTAAGCACAAAACCTAATTAGCTATCACAATACAACTTTTCAAACATACAACACACTAATCTCAAACTTGTATCAAAAGATATATGAAAATCATACAAGTAATAAATTGACATTGCTTGTTAAGAAAAAACACAAAATATGTAAGATATTAGTGAAAAGCTTACCAAGCAAAGTATGATGAAGAATCCATGCAAAAAGACATCTAGATGATCAAAGATGATGCTAGATGATGATTGATGATCATGAAAAGGTGTTTGAGTAATTAAAAAAGAGTTCTTGGAATTTTTCTTCTCTTTGAAAAATATCCTAAGTATGAAATCTGAATATGAACTCTCTTGATTGACCTAAAGTCAAAGTGGCATATATATAGGGTGTCAAAATGAAGTGTGATCGTTTTGATAAGTGACACCACTATTTTGCCTTGGGCGCTGTACGTAGAGCGCTTCTATACAGTGCCCCAACTCTGGACTCTCGGGGTCTGAGATGGGCGCTGTACGTACAGCGCTTTGTACAGCGCATGTATAGCGACCCAACAGCGACCGAATTAAATCGATCAGGTCTGTATAGCGCTCGATGGGCGCTATTCGTACAACGCTTCTGTAGAGCGCTTTTGAGAGCGCCCATTGCAAAAATGCAATCCTAAGTCTAAGCATGACAAGGCAATTGGATATGCAAGATGCAATCAACATAACATGCAAGAAGAGATGTTAATGAACATTAAAGCACAAAAATAAGACACATAACATACAAGGATTAAACATATGCATGAGTTGTGAGTGTGTGTAACTATCTCTTTAAGACAAGTAAGCACATAGAAATTTACCTTCGGTGCTTATCAAGACGAGGTCTTCAAAGGGCATTGAGCAACAACATCAAAACTTAAGCTACCCTTACAAAGAACCCCCAACATGTGGTTTGTCTACGACATAAGCCAATCAATAAAAAGGAACCTTACAATCTCCCCCTTTGGTTATTTCGTGACAAAACCACCACTCACATTGATTCCTCACAAAAAAAAATAGAAACTACGGGACTACAATGATTATCTATATTATAAAGAGATAAGAAAATAAAAATTCAAGTCTTCAACTCTTGTAGAATAATCAAACCCTGAAAATAAGATTTCTATATTTTCCAATACAAGTAAGAGTGAGATTAATCAAGTGAGAACAAAAAACAAGCATTTGCATATTAAAAGATTAGGCACAACATTATGCAATGTATGTGTATGCAATGATCCCCCTCAACGGGTTACTCCCCCTCAATGAATATTCTCCCCAACAAGCACAATTGCTACTACAATTTGCAACTCCCCTTACCATATCCTACTCCCCTTTTTTGTCATGATATAGGCAAAGGAGTAGTCCCCAACCGGGTCACTCATAGCAACGAGAGATAGAAGCAAGCAAGATATTTGCATAATCAATATAAGTCACTTTATGCATCTCAATTAATCAAAGAGAAACAAGGAGATTTATTTGAAGAAAATGTGTGAATCAAACATGCTTTGCATACAAGACATGTAGCATTCAAGTCCAAAATACAATGGTATTTGACAAAGCAAATGACAAAGGTTTCTTATAAGAATTCAAACCAATTTTACCAATGTCATGAGAAAAGCAAGGATATAGAGATTTTATTGATTTCAATTTAAGAGTAACTATATCCAACTTTATAAGTGAAACATGGCATGAGCGACTGTGCACCCTATTTGATTTTTCCGGATAAGATATCCGTATGATAGTAGCCATGTTCAACTAATAAAGAAAGAGAGACATTTGGAATATAAATTCTTTTGAACGGATACAAGATCCTTTATTCATTTTGAGTCTCATAAGCTTTCACACAAGTTTTGCATTTTAAGAATATGTAATCATCAATTCATGCTTTTCATGTGAGCATGTTATATGAATTTCATGCTTTTTTCATTTGACATTAGCATGTTATTAAAGAATCATCATGTCATGGAGATAACCATAGGTCATTCAAATCATACTTCCTATGTACATCTCTTAATCCAAAAATGCATGTTTGAACATAAATATGACATGGATTGTAAACAAGCAAGGTTCACACTTATTGAATTGAAAACATATATACATATGTGCAACCAAGCTTACTCAAGCAATTAAAAGAAGAGGCATAAGTTATTTTGAATTTTTTGCAAGTTACAAGAATGCAAAATAGCTCTCTTTGCTTGAGTTCCCCATATGGGGTCAATCACAAAACTCATCACTCCACAAGACATATCTCAATAGATCTACTTAGTGTTTTAAATCGAGTAGCATCTAAGGGTTTAGTAAATAGGTCCGCAAGTTGATCATTAGTACCTACATGTTCAAGTACTATGCATTTATTTTCAACAAGCTCTCTAATGAAATGATGGCAGATGTCAATATGCTTAGTTCTAGAATATTGTACTGGATTCTTGGAAATATTAATTGCACTCATGTTATCACAAAAGAGAGTGAGTGTACCTTGGTCGAATCCGTAGTCTACTAGCATTTGCTTCATCCATAGGAGTTGTGTGCATCCACTCCCCGCGGCTATGTACTCGGCCTCGGCCGTGGACAAGGAAATCGAGTTTTGTTTCTTGCAAAACCAAGACATCAAGTTATTGCCTAAAAAGAAGCAACCACCCGATGTGCTCTTCCTATCATCGCAATTTCTTGCCCAATCCGCATCACTAAAGCCTACAAGACTAGCATTAGTGTCAAAAGAGTACCAAATCCCATAGTTGGATGTCCCATTCACATAACGAATGATTCTCTTAATGGAAGAGAGATGGGACTCCTTAGGATCCGCTTGGTACCTAGCACACACACCCACACTAAAAGATATATCGGGCCTACTTGCAGTCAAGTAAAGCAAGCTCCCAATCATGCCACAATATAACGTTTGTTCCACATTTTTACCACTAGCATCCTTGCTTAGCTTCAAAGTGGTACTCATGGGTGTATCACAATGTTTGGCATTTTCAAGACCAAACTTCTTCACTAGGTTTTTAACTTATTTGGCTTGGGTTATGAAAATCCCATCATCTAATTGCCTAATTTGCAAACTTAGGAAGTAACTGTAAGGATTCCCTTTAGTTGATTGGCTTATTTCGTGGGCAAACCACATGTTGGGGTTTGGTTGTAAGGGTAGTCTAGGTGATTAGTTGAAGATCAAAGACCCTTTCCAAGACCTCAAGAGGACAAGCACCAAAGGTATATATCTTGTGCTTACTTTGCCTTGAAGAGATATAGTTGCACACACACACAACATGCATAACTCTTATTCTTGAATGTTGTGTTTTTATTTTGTGTGCATTGTGCTTTATTGATTATTCAATATCTCTTCTTGCATTAAATTGATTGCATCTTGTTCTATGAAATGCCATGACATGATAGGCATTAGGATGCATTCAATTCCCACACTTGCACTTCATGATTAGTATTAAGTGTGGTGTAATTCGTTTCCATTTGTGTGATCGGAAACGTCCGCGCTTGCACGATGGTGTGCATGTCTTAGCGCGATGGTTGACCACTTGAGAAGGTCTCATTCTTCTCTTGGATAAGTGGTAGTTTTGGTTTGGTTGTTTGGAGTAATGTGTCTAGTTTCAAAAGATTGAATTTCAATGTTTTTTCAAAACTGACCTTTGTATGGTCTTGTGACCATAACTTTTTATAAAAAGATTTAAATTGAGTTTTGTAAAATTCTGGACAAACTAGACATCCATACCTTTCCAACGGTATATTATTCGTAATATTTCATGACCGTTTGGATTGGTTTTGAAATCTCCAAAGTGACCACCAAAACAGGGCAACTATGTTGTTGTCCGTTTCTGACCTTTGGTCACTCTATTGACCATAACTTTTTCTACAGATATCGAAATGTCATTCCATAAATTGGAGTAGAAAGTAGACATCCATACCTTTCCAACGATATATCATATGAAAGGTTTCGATGTCGTTTGGTCATGTTTTGAGGCACTTGAAGTTGAAGCTGATGCACTGTCGCGCCCATTACGCTGTTCACCCGCCCTACGTAGAGCGGGCACCTGATTGATTTTTCAATCCGCCCTACACCCGCCCAAAATCCGCCCTACGTAGAGCGGTTTGCGCGGAAACTTTTTGGAAAATTTCCAAAACGACATAGCTTCAATTGGACATCATATATATATGCCTCTTTGACCTTAGGTCACTTCATGACTCAATAAACTCATATTTTTGATTGAGAGGATTTTCAAAGAAAGTTTTTTCATCAAGAACTCATCTTTGATCATCCAAACCCATTTCCACATGCATAAATCATCATCTAAGCATCATCTAGGATCATCTAGCATGTGCTAATGCATGGGTCTTCTTCAACACACATGGTATGATTTGTTGAACACTTTTATCTTACATAATTAGTGTTTCTACTTGTCAATTTTATCTCATTTATTACTTGTATGTTTTAGATTAATTTCTACATACATGATTGAGATTATGTGTTGATTGGGTTAATTTTTCATAGCTTATTTGATTAGGTCATTATTGCCTAAAAAGCTATGCCATAAACATTCTTGTGTGATTTATTGATAACTAGGTTGATAGATTGTTTTTTAATCTTTGAATGTTTGTGGGTTATTTGTGATAGCTTTGTATCTAGGATTGGTTATCCTTTACTTAGCTAAAGTTGTATGCCATGACATATAGCTATATGTGATATCTAGGATTGATTATATTGTCATCTTATAATCCTAGGTAAGCATCTAGAGTACCCTAGCTCTTATTGCAATATTTGGATATCATTTCATATTCACATAGGGTTGTGCATCTCTTTTGAGAGATTTAAGTCTTGTGTGATTGACCGGGATTAGGTCGGACACCGGGATTAGGTGGTCACATGAGCAATTGGACTAGAGCCACTTTTAAAGGCCCGCGTGGTAGAAGTGGGGAGTTATTGACCGGAGTGTTAGACGAGGTCTACATAGGTTGTAAACTCCATTTCAATTAGTGGATTTCAAGGTCCGAGTGTGGCGCACTAAATAGCCCGTGGTTTTTCCCAGTGGTTGGGTTTCCACGTAAACATCAAGTGTTATTTAATTTCCGCATCTTATTACACTTGTATGTATTTTTGACTTGCTAGGGGTATTTTCGTAAAATTGACATGCACGCGAAAATTGGGTAATAATTAGCTAAAATCTATTCACCCCCCCTCTAGCTTTATATTAAACACGCCTCCAGGACTTTTCAATTGGTATCAGAGCGGGTTCCTAGATATACTTAGGTGATCCTTTGCTCATTGTTGGTGTGTTTTGCATTTTGTATGTTTGTTTGATTTCTTCATACATTTTGCATTCTTCTCTTTTGCATTCATTCAACGAAAACACTATGAGTGATTTTGTGAGAGAAGAAATTGACTCCGATGAGGAGATGTCCCTCTAAGGTGAGAGAGGAGACGAAGATGAAAGGGCGTTGCTCACATCACCAAAGAGCTTCAAGCCCAAGCCTTCCTCAATCTTGGTCTAACCAACCAAGAAGGCTAACTTCCCTCAACCTACGATCCTAAAAGGGAAGTGCTCAATCATGCAAGCTCAACCGAGCAAGCAACATTGTCTTGGTCATCAACAAAGGAGGAGAGATCCTATCCAACTACCAAGACAACCACAACGACAAGGGAAAGCACCTTTGCATGCTCAAGGGAATGGTATAATTCCTAACCTTATCTCCTCTTGTCATTTGTGTGGTATTGATGGTCATGTTAGACCAAATTGCTTGCATTACATTAAAATATGTAGATTTTAATGCATGATTGAAAAGAAAAAGGCTAGAGCTAAGATGCATGACCCTTTGACATCTATAACTCTAGAACCTATGACCACTAGAAATGTAATTGAGACATCTATGTGGATTAAAAATGATGAACCCGCTTGCTACGAGACTAACAAGTCTCAAATAGGTTCAACTAAGTCCAAAGGACTTGGTAGGTCCATAGGACCTCATACCCTTCTTTGAAGAGGTATGGAAAATTGACCCCATATGGGGAACTTGAGCAAAGAGAGCTATTTTGCATTCTTGTCACTTGCAAAAAATTTGAAATATCTTATGCTTCTCTTTTTGTTGCTTGAGTAAGCTTGGTTACACTATGTATATATATTTTCTATTCAATAAGTGTGATCAATGCTTGTATTGCAATCCATGTCATATTTATGTTCAAACATGCATTTTTGGACTAGGAGATATATACATAGGATAAAATTTGAATGACCTATAATGATCTCCATGACATGATGATTGTTAAATGACATGCTAAATGCTAATCTTAAAAAGCATGTTTTGATGATTGCATTTCTTAGCTGCAAAAAATGTGTGAAAAAGCTTATGAGACTCAAATGAAAAAGGATCTTGTATCCATTCAAGGATTTTACATTCCAAATGTCTCTCTTTCTTTATTGGTTGAACATGTCTACTATCATACGGATATCTTATCCGGAAAAATCAAGTAGGGTGCAAAGTCGCTCATGACATGTTTGGCTTATAGAGTTGGATATAGTTGTTCTTAAATTAAAATCAATGAAAACCTATATCCTTGCTTCTCTCATGACATTGGTGAAATTGGTTTGAATTCGTATTGAAAACCTTTGTCATTTGCTTTGCCAAATACCATGGTATTTTGGACTTAAATGCTACATGTCTTGTATGCAAAGCATTTTTTGATTCACACATTTTCCTTAAATAAATCTCCTTGTTTCTCTCCAATTAATTGAGATTGCATAAAGTGACTTATATTGATTATGCAAATATCTAGAATGCTACTATCTCTCTTTGCCTTGAGTGACCCGATTGGGGACTACTCCTTTGTCTATATCATGACAAAAAGGGGGAGTAGGTTGTGGTAAGGGGAGTTGCAAATTGTAGTATCAATTGTGCATGTTGGGGAGAACACTTATTGAGGGGGAGTAACCCTTTGAGGGGGAGCATTTGCACATTACATACATTGCATGATGTTGTGCTTAAATTCTTAAATGCAAATGCTTGTTTTATCTCACTTGATTCATCTCACCTTTTCTTGTATTGGAAAGTATAGAAACTTTGTTTTTCAGGGATTGATTATTCTACAAGAAATTGAAGACTTCAAGATTATTTTATCTTATCTCTTTGTATTGTAGAATATCATTATAGACCCGTAGTTTCTATTTTGTTGTGAGGAATCATTGTGAGTGGTGGTTTTGTCACGAAATAGCCAAAGGGGGAGATTGTAAGGATTCCCTTTAGTTGATTAGCTTATTTCGTGGGCAAACCACATGTTGGGGTTTGGTTGTAAGGGTAGTCTAGGTGATTAGTTGAAGATCAAAGACCCTTTCCAAGACCTCAAGAGGACAAGCACCAAAGGTATATATCTTGTGCTTACTTTGCCTTGAAGAGATATAGTTGCACACACACACAACATGCATAACTCTTATTCTTGAATGTTGTGTTTTTATTTTGTGTGCATTGTGCTTTATTGATTATTCAATATCTCTTCTTGCATTAAATTGATTGCATCTTGTTCTATGAAATGCCATGACATGATAGGCATTAGGATGCATTCAATTCCCACACTTGCACTTCATGATTAGTATTAAGTGTGGTGTAATTCGTTTCCATTTGTGTGATCGGAAACGTCCGCGCTTGCACGATGGTGTGCATGTCTTAGCGCGATGGTTGACCACTTGAGAAGGTCTCATTCTTCTCTTGGATAAGTGGTAGTTTTGGTTTGGTTGTTTGGAGTAATGTGTCTAGTTTCAAAAGATTGAATTTCAATGTTTTTTCAAAACTGACCTTTGTATGGTCTTGTGACCATAACTTTTTATAAAAAGATTTAAATTGAGTTTTGTAAAATTCTGGACAAACTAGACACCCATACCTTTCCAACGGTATATTATTCGTAATATTTCATGACCGTTTGGATTGGTTTTGAAATCTCCAAAATGACCACCAAAACAGGGCAACTATGTTGTTGTCCGTTTCTGACCTTTGGTCACTCTATTGACCATAACTTTTTCTACAGATATCGAAATGTCATTCCATAAATTGGAGTAGAAAGTAGACATCCATACCTTTCCAACGATATATCATATGAAAGGTTTCGATGTCGTTTGGTCATGTTTTGAGGCACTTGAAGTTGAAGCTGATGCACTGTCGCGCCCATTACGCTGTTCACCCGCCCTACGTAGAGCGGGCACCTGATTGATTTTTCAATCCGCCCTACACCCGCCCAAAATCCGCCCTACGTAGAGCGGTTTGCGCGGAAACTTTTTGGAAAATTTCCAAAACGACATAGCTTCAATTGGACATCATATATATATGCCTCTTTGACCTTAGGTCACTTCATGACTCAATAAACTCATATTTTTGATTGAGAGGATTTTCAAAGAAAGTTTTTTCATCAAGAACTCATCTTTGATCATCCAAACCCATTTCCACATGCATAAATCATCATCTAAGCATCATCTAGGATCATCTAGCATGTGCTAATGCATGGGTCTTCTTCAACACACATGGTATGATTTGTTGAACACTTTTATCTTACATAATTAGTGTTTCTACTTGTCAATTTTATCTCATTTATTACTTGTATGTTTTAGATTAATTTCTACATACATGATTGAGATTATGTGTTGATTGGGTTAATTTTTCATAGCTTATTTGATTAGGTCATTATTGCCTAAAAAGCTATGCCATAAACATTCTTGTGTGATTTATTGATAACTAGGTTGATAGATTGTTTTTTAATCTTTGAATGTTTGTGGGTTATTTGTGATAGCTTTGTATCTAGGATTGGTTATCCTTTACTTAGCTAAAGTTGTATGCCATGACATATAGCTATATGTGATATCTAGGATTGATTATATTGTCATCTTATAATCCTAGGTAAGCATCTAGAGTACCCTAGCTCTTATTGCAATATTTGGATATCATTTCATATTCACATAGGGTTGTGCATCTCTTTTGAGAGATTTAAGTCTTGTGTGATTGACCGGGATTAGGTCGGACACCGGGATTAGGTGGTCACATGAGCAATTGGACTAGAGCCACTTTTAAAGGCCCGCGTGGTAGAAGTGGGGAGTTATTGACCGGAGTGTTAGACGAGGTCTACATAGGTTGTAAACTCCATTTCAATTAGTGGATTTCAAGGTCCGAGTGTGGCGCACTAAACAGCCCGTGGTTTTTCCCAGTGGTTGGGTTTCCACGTAAACATCAAGTGTTATTTAATTTCCGCATCTTATTACACTTGTATGTATTTTTGACTTGCTAGGGGTATTTTCGTAAAATTGACATGCACGCGAAAATTGGGTAATAATTAGCTAAAATCTATTCACCCCCCCTCTAGCTTTATATTAAACACGCCTCCAGGACTTTTCAGTAACTAAGCTCACCAACAAGACTCATCTCAAATTCATGAGACATGACATCAACAAATTGTTAAACCTTGGTGTTGTTTGTGGAGCCAAAAACTATATCATCAACATATATTTGAGCTATGAAAAACTCATCATTGTCTTTCTTGATGAATAGTGTCTTGTCAACACTACCCCTTGTGTAGTTATTGTCAACAAGAAATTGAGTGAGGCGCTCATACCAAGCCCTCGGTGCTTGTTTCAACCCATATAGAGCCTTTTTGAGGCGATAGACATGGTTGGGTGGTGTGCATCCACAAACCCCTTAGGTTGTTCAACAAACACTTCCTCTTACAAAAAAACCATTGAGGAAGGCACTCTTGACGTCCATTTGGTGCAATTTGAACTTGTGCACACAAGAAATGGACAAGAGAAGCCTAATGAACTCTAAACGGGCAACGGAAGCAAAAGTCTCCCCAAAGTCAATACCCTCAATTTGAGAGTACCCTTATGCTACAAGCCTAGCCTTGTTCCGCACTATGTTGCCATTCTCATCGGATTTGTTCCTATAAATCCACTTAGTGCCTATCACATGAGTGCTTTTAGGCGTAGGAACTAGAGTCCAAACCTCATTCCTTTCGAATTGGTTTAGCTCTTCTTGCATGGCAAAAACCCAAAATTCATCATTCAAGACTTCATCAACCTTTTTGGGTTTAATTTGAGAGGTGTAGCATGTAAAGCTAATGAGATTAGCTATTTGACGCCTAGTTCTAACACTCTCATTCACATCTCCAATAACATACTCTTTGTTATGGAGTCTTCTAACCCATGGAGCGGGTTCATTAGAGTCCAAGAGAGGGACTCTAGTAAGAGGTTTTGTGACCTCATTATTGTCATTGGACGTCCCAACATTGGGAGTCACCACAACCCTCTCCAAAAGAGAGTCATCATCTAAAACTTCCTTCTCCTCATGGTCATTAGACTTGAGCCTAGTATCATCAATGACAACATTGGATGATTCCATGACGGTTTGAGTCTTCAAGTTGAAAAATCTATAGGCTCTACTATTTAAGGCATAGCCAATAAAGATACCCTCATCACTCTTAGCATCAAATTTGCCAAGTTGATCACAGTCATTTAAAATGTAGCATTTGCTTCCAAATGTGTGGAAGTAGCTAACATTTGGCTTTCTACCCTTCCATAACTCATAGGAGGTGTTTCTAGATCCGGGCCTTAGGAAAACACGATTCCCTATATAGCAAGTCGTATTTACGGCTTCAGCCCATAGGTTCCTATGGACATTGTTGCTAAGCAACATCACTCGGGCCATCTCTTGAAGGACCCTATTCTTCCTCTCAACAACTCTATTTTGTTGAGGTGTCCTAGGAGCCGAGAACTCATTGGAGATGCCTAAACTATTGCAATAGCTTTCAAAAGAGGCATTCTCAAATTTCCTCCCATGGTCACTTCTAATCCGTTTAATGCTTTTAATGTTAGAATTCATTTCATTTTGTATTTTAGTACAAAGAACTTTAAACTTATCAAAAGTTTCGGATTTTTCTCTAAGAAAATATGTCCATGTAAATCTAGAGAAATCATCAACATAAACAAAAATGTATCTCTTTCCACCTAAACTCTCGGTTTGCATAGGACCCATGAGATCCATGTGGAGAAGCTCTAGGGGCTCCTTGGTGGAGAGATACTTGCCCTTTTTATGCATGCTCTTAGTTTGTTTTCCTTATTGGTGAAAGTATACAAACGTAGTTAAATTGCTTAAGGCATGCCTAGAGGGGGGGGGGGGGGGGGGGGGGGGGGGGGTGAATAGGTTTTTACACCTTTTTTCAATCCCTTGAACAAACTTTCGTTTGTCCCTCAAGGTATCCTTACACACAATAAAATAAACCAAGAAAGACATACATAGACAATATAAGAATATAATCATGAGAACATGGTCTAAGTATATCATCAAGTTGTGTGAGGTATAAGAACAAATAAACACAACAACAAAGAATACTTGTATTTCAATAGATGTTCAATGAGTTACAAGAGTGATCAAATATCACTATATAAAAATTACAATATACAAAAGAATCATATATACAAAAATGATCAAAAGAATGAATCCACAAATCATACTTTACAAATACTTGCTTCACTATACATCACAAGTGATTAATATGAAACAAGATAATAACATACACAAATAAAATATAAAAGATAGAGATACGAAGAATTAACACAAGAGATTTTTTAACGTGGTAAAACCTCCAAGGAGGAAACATCCACGGGTTGAAATACAACCATTAGGGTACTATATTTATTGGATGACAAAAATAGAGAATCCACAAAGTGACCAATCTTTAACTCACCCAACCTAGTGGAGTCTAAGTCTACCCAACCCTATTGGAAAGTATGAGATCCCTCAATGATGCGAAACCACCATTTATTGGACAACACACAAAACCAACATCGATGGAAGATTAGAAATTCCTCAAGAGTGCATACACCTCCCATGTACCCCGCTCTTTTGGAGTCTATGTCTAACCATACGCCTAGGCCTACCAATATAATAGTCAACTCCCTATCCAAGGCACTCATGCCTCTAGGGAGCCTCCGATGCATGACTATCCGAGTCCTCCCGACTCTAGCCATGACTTCTTGCTTACCTATCCGAGTCATCCCGACTCTAGCAAGTCTTCTTGCTTGGCTATCCGAGTCATCCTGACTCTAACCAAGACTTCATGCCTTTTACAAGGACTTCCTAGTGTGATCATGTGAATGCAAATGATGCAAACAACCAATTCAACATAAAACATGTGATCAATACATTCCATGGTACAAATAGACCTAAACATGTGATATCACAAGTAATAAAAGTCTAGATGCAAAATACAAGAATAAAACCTAAAGCATGTGAAAACACCAAACACATAAGCTCAAAGTCTCATTCACACATACAACACTTGAACAAAATATATTCATGAAGTACAAGTTCAAGATGGTATGAACATACAATAAAATGCTAGATATATAAGATTCAATCAATCAATATTCTAGCAAAAAATTATAGAGCAAGGATTCAAGATATAAATCAATTAAATCATAGATTGCTCTAAAACACATACAAATACAATAATCCTAGATTTCATCAATCAAAGGATCAAATCAAATCTCAAGGTTATTTATCACAAAATTGATTCAATCAAGTAACAAACAACCTAAGATGTCATTCTAATCACAATACAACTCACAAACATGTGAAAAACCTAGAATCATAGAAACTAGTCCACATTTGTCTCTAAATAGACTTTTGATTAGAATGATTATGAAGCTATCTTTCTCAATAGCATTCAACAAACATAAACATACATATAGAAGAAGAAACCCCAAGCAAATTGAAGGTTAAAAAGAAAGAAACCCCAAAGATAAGACCAATACCTTGGATTCACGAGCTGGTTCGGATTTCTATGTGGAATCATCATAAATATCGATCAAACAGCCACCAAACCACTTGGAAAAAGTAGAGGACTCGATTACGAACGTTCTCCAACTTGAATCACTCAAATCCGACTTCGTATGAAGAAGTTATGGTGTTTGGAAGGTGAGAAAATTTGGGAGAAAAAATCTGACGGGATTACACAATCTTTCTTCTTGAAAACAAAATGGAGGGAATTGAGGGAAATAAAAAGGAGGAGAGAGAAGGAAAAAATTGGTCAATCAAGAGTGGCCACGTCACCCCAGCCCGTGGGGGGCACGTGGGCCACACGGGGCTAGAGAGGCTCTCTGGCCGTGGGGCCCACGGCTCCCACACGTCTTGGGCCATGTGGCCTTTTGGCCATTTTCGCCTCTCGCGCGCGCTCCCTCACGTTCTTTAGCCGTATCTTGGGCATCCAAACTCCGATTTCGAATCCATTTTCGGATTACAAACCGTGACTCCCTCACGCACAACGACGACTATACAACTTTGAAAAATGGTTGAGAAATTATCTTAGAAAATGATGATGAATTCAACTCAACGAATGAGAACGAAAAGTGGCGTAGCTACATCGTTTGGACTCGAAACTAAATGAATGAGTAACCGAAACGACCGGAACTCAATAAGGAATCATAATAGAGCATATTTAAGTCCAAATACAAAAATACGAAACATACAAACACAAAGACACAAACATATGCTATTTCCTAGACATAGTCCTAGAACATGCAATAAGCAAAGTTTGTCAAGATAGTATAAATGCATGAGCATATATTATCAAGTGTGTGAAAGTGATATATAAATGATGTTTAACCATGAAGGAACACACAAGGATGCCATGTGTGTGTGTGTGTGTGTGTGCCTAGCCTTGTAAGAGATATGAGGTCTTATATTACCTTTGATGATCAATGAAGCACATATCTCTTTGAGGCCGGCATTTTGCATGAATTGTGGCCAAGACTTTCTTCGTCTTCATAAATCTTCAACATATGGACCACTAAACATTACAAAAGAAACACGTTTTGATATGGAATACATGCCAACACAAATTATAAACCTAACAATCTCTTCCTTTGGCAAATTCCATGTCAAAACCCCTAAACATATACTAAAACAATTACAAAGAAAATTTGGTCACAATGAGTACAACGAGTTACACATATAGACACAAATTAAAACAACAAGTCTTGAACTTCATCTTGGTATTCTCTTGATATCACCTAAAATAAACTTGAAAGCACAAGAATATCCAAGAGATAACACATATGGCAATATACAATCTTGGGCAAGAAAATAAAAACATTTAAGTTCAAATGGATCATGTATGCTCCCCCTTAATACATACTATCCAATAAAGCATTCTTAGCCAAGATTCAACAAAAAATATTACATGCCATAAAGTTCAAACTTGATACCAAATATACTAAAACAAAAAAAATAAAATGAGACTAAGCATGCTAGATATCTCCCACATCTCTCATATTTCTCCCCTTTTTTGACATGATATGAAGCCAAAGGGAAAGAGTAAGAAAATATACCTCAAGGAACTTTCTAGCCACTTGTGCCACCAAGGAAAGTATTACGGTTTGATGATCTCACATAGTGCTTTGTTGTAGTTGCTTTTCCTTCCAATTCTTTGATCCTCTCATCTTGTACAACAATTTTGGCACTAAGATCTTCAATCTTCTTTTGTGACGCCTCAATCAATCTACGTGACTCTTCAACCTCAATCTTCAATTGCATAGCCCAACTTGGAAGTGTAGGTGAGCAAGGAATATGGCTAGAATCAAGAGATTAAATAAATAGCCTAAAAGTATCACAAGACTTTCTTTTTTCCTTGTATGACATGCCTGTCACACGTTTCTCACTTAACTTTTCCAAGGGAGGAAGTATCACATCATCATCAAGAGTCTTCACTCCTTTAGCTAAGCACAATTGAGTAATAAATCCCAGAAAAGCTAATTTCTTATCCAATCGACTTGTGCAAGCCGCAATCTCAATTTGTTCCACAAGCAATTCACCAAGATTTATAGGTTTGTTAGTCACCAAGGCATACGCAATCTTGATTTTATCTCTATTAAGCTCGGAAGCATTAGTAGAAACAACAAGATTGAAGCAAACAAATAAATGCCAAAAAGCACTCACTTTGGTTAGCTCGCCTTGTTTAATAAAAGCACGTTTCCCCCACATAAAATTAACATCATCACAAAGAGTTTTACCCATTAAATCAAGGTTTTCCAAGACATCAACATCAAGGAAATCCGACTCAATATCATAGGGCAAGTCTAGAAATTCATTCAACTTCCTAGCACAAACTCTAAAAACAACTTTCCTTATGTTCAAGATGGCACTAGTCACGGTAGAACTTTCTTTGTAAACATGATAAAATTCTCTAACCATGGTCTCATTAGAAACTCTTAACATGTCAATCCAAGAACCCCAATTTCTATCCATAAGCACCTTATAAACATAAGAACCATCACAAGAGTTCAAATCTATACCTCTTTCTTGAATGATCTTCTTACAACCAAATATTCCCAAATCCTTCACATTGTTGGCTTTGGAAACCTTGGAAGAAAGTGAAGGTTTAGACTTGTCAACGGGAATAGAAGAAACGTTACCACCAACCTTCTTCGCCTTACCCATGATCTTGTAACACAAAAACACTAAAAACAAAAAGTGAGAGGAAACATAGAAACAAATTAGTAACCAATAAACATATACAAAGGCAAAACATTATATTCAACAAATCATCATGCATATAAGAATTTATCATAGCATCTCCATGATTTATCAAAAATAAGAATAATGCCAACAAATAACAATCTTGAAGAACATGTGAACATGTCATAAAAGAGAACAAGAATTTAGCATATTATGCTCCCCCTTGACAAGTGCCTCATCTAAAATCAAGATAGACAAATGTTCACAAAAATCACCACACAATTACATCACAAGCAATTTTATTAGATTTGCAAATAAGCTTCACATATCTAAGAGAGTTACATCAAGATTTTCAATCACTCTCATATGTCTTCAAAAATTGCTAAAGTATCAAAATACTAAATAAGCAAAAGTGAGTGTATGAAGATTTTGCTTCAAGTATATGAAAAGAAGTAGTTTGATAATCAAGCATGCAAACAATTTCAACATCTATTCATCTTAGACAGTTCCATAAAAAGGTCAAACCGGTTATCATCCGAAATTTTGCTTATAAAGAGAATAGATTTCAACATGTGAGCGTGTGTGTGCATGTGGCTCGTCAACCCATTTTTATTTGTCAACCCGAGCTCATTTGATTATTCAACTATACTCCATAAGCCTTTTTTTTTATTTAGGCTTGAATCAAAGATTTTTTTTTTTTTTTTTATGATTCAATTTAACACTTCTTTGATTTTTATAACAAAACCATATACTCCTTATGGCGGCTTTCACTCATCACAATGGCGTAGCCCTTTCCTTCATTGGGCGGCTTCACAACCAAGGTGTGTAGCCCTTTCCATGAGGGTGCTCGTTGAGTTCTATGTTGCCGAAGCAAATGGATACCAACCATTGGTCATTTTTAAATGTACTAGTCCTTAGGACTTCAAGGTGTATCCATAGCTAACATCAATCAAACTCAACATACTTAACAAGACATACAAGAGAAGCAAAGTGCATTTTTGAAACCAAAATTTAAGGCTTAAAAGCACATGATCAAGAAGCAAGTAAAGAGACTTACTTAAGATCTCTACTTCTCAAGAGAGTAGCTATCAAAGAATATGAAGCTCACATTATTCAAAAATTAGCCACTCAACAATCATACAAATAACAACACACATCATGAATAAGATCAATGTGAACACTTATCACCAAAAGATCTTAAACTAGCAAATGTCAAAGAGGACCATATAAACACTATACTAGTTCTCAATTATGACATGCTTCATGAATGTGATACAAACAATGAGTTGATAGATGAAAAATCAAGTAAGCAAGCAATATGATATAGAGATACCTTCGCAAGCTATTTTCATCAAATACAATGCCTTCACCCTTTTTATGAGTCCTCTTGGCTTGTAAGTCCTCATGACTACAAGTTATAGGTGTGTCGATTCTAAAAGACTAAAGACAATGTAATCCAACTCAAACAATAAAAAAAATGACTTTCTCTAAAAGCCTTAACATTAATGTCACCATATAGATTCCAAAAAAAAAACTTCTCAAAAGTTAATCAACAAATTTTACAATCATAACAACCAATATGAGATAGCTAAGTTCATGTTAAGTTGTAAAGATACAAAGCAAACAAGCTAAGCTTCTTAATAACAATACTAGTCTTAAAGCTAACTCACATGTGCAACTTACACTAATGGTAAGAGCACTCACCCTTGACAAATTTAGTCTTGGGTGAACTTATACAAACATTATCAAGATTCTCTTTGACCACAATGTTGAACCTGGAGTAAAGTTCTTCCACAACTTGATTCACAATAATATCATTAATACTCTTTTTCTCAACATTGTTAGCAACATATGCATTGTCAAATTTGAAGGATGTACATTCTTCACCTTCTGGACATTCTTAACATGCTTTGAGAGGTTATCATGCTTTCCATATTCAAAAGCTTTAGCATGCATAAAATGAGGTCCAA
Source organism: Acer saccharum (assembly GCA_030490815.1). Taxonomy (NCBI): domain Eukaryota; kingdom Viridiplantae; phylum Streptophyta; class Magnoliopsida; order Sapindales; family Sapindaceae; genus Acer; species Acer saccharum. Next base: position 21,578,073 of record CM059869.1, on the reverse strand, counting down.
TCTCTCTATTCCTAGATGCATTTTCTATGTTGCGATATTCAATGAATTTATAGCACTTGGGCTTGATATGGCCTATAGTATTGCAAAAATGACATATGGGAACAAAATGAGAGATTTTACCTTCCGGAGTTGGAGAAGCACAAATGGGAGTTTCAAGGGGTATCTTATTCTTCAACTTGTTCTTCTTCTTGGAACATCTCTTCTTAGGAGCTTTTTCTTCAACAATGACTTCGCTTGTAGGAAGTGATGCTTCTATGAGCTTCTCCTTAACTAACGCGTCACTTAAGCTTCCTAAGGACAAATTAGAGATGATCCTATCCTTTTCAAGCACAATACCCTCAACCTCACAAATCTTCTTTGCAAGAGCATTCTTTTCACCCAAGAGCCTACGAGTTGTAGCAACAAACTCATCCACTTGTATCTTGATCAAGTCATCCTTCTTATCAACCTTGAAAGTCTTGGAGGTGTGTTATCAATATATTATATCTAGAGGGGGGGTGAATAGATTTTAACAAATATTACCCAATTTTTGCATGCAAGTCAATTTTACGAAAATGCCCCTAACTAGTCAAAATAATATATCAAGTGTAATATGTGCGGAATTTAAATAACACAAGATATATACGTGGAAACCCAACCACTGGGAAAAAACCACGGGCTGTATAGTGCGCCACACTCGGAACTTGAAATCACTAATTGAAATGAAGTTTACAACCTATGTAGACCTCGTCTAACACTCCGGTCTGTAACCCCTCACTTCTACCCTGCGGGCCTTTATTAGCAACCATATTCCAATTTGCTTGAGGCCTAAGCACTCTTAGCCCCAAGACTTCCTTCTCAATGAAGAGAAACAACCTAAGTGAATATGTATGAATATTCAAAATGCAAATTAGAGCTAGGTTACTCTATATGCTTATCTAGGATAATGATTTTGCAATTAAAACAATCCTAGATATAAATGGCTAGATGACATGTCAAATAGCTTAGCTAATCAAGATTAATCAAAAACCTAATCAGCTATCACAATACAACACCCAATCATTTTCATCACAAATAATTCTCTTTTCTTGTATTTAGCATATGATCTAAAACATACAAGTAATTTAAAAGAGATGGCTTGATAGTAAAAATACTAAAATAAGATGAAGTTAATCAAAATCTTACCAAGCAACTTGTGATGATGCAAACCCATGCATGGATGCATTCTATATAGACATAGAAGATGCAATATGAAATTTGATGCAAAAAGGATTTGATTTGAGTGGTTAAAGGTGAGTTCTTGATTTGATTTTCTCTCAAATCTCTCTTTCTCTCTCAAGAATATGAAGCCTCTCTCTCTAGGGTTTGATTTTGTGGCATAGCCCTCAAAATGATGAGAAATATGTATTTATAATGCCCAAGTGAAACTATGTCGTTTTGGAAGAAATGGAAAAATGATGGGCATTTTCGCGGTACTCGCGTCAGTGCAGCGACTCAAGATTCGAGAGCTTCGAAACATGACCAAACGACATCAAAACCTTTCATATGATATATCGTTGGAAAGGTATGGATGTCTAATTTCTACTCGTTTTTATAGAATGACATTTAGATGTCTGTAGAAAAAGTTATGGTCAATTCAGTGACCAAAGGTCAGAAACGGACAACAACAGAGTTGCCCTGTTTTGGTTGTAACTTTGGAGATTTTAAAACCAATCCAAACGGTCATGAAATATTACGAATAATATACCGTTGGAAAGGTATGGGTGTCTAGTTTGTATAGAAAGTTTCAAAACTCATTTTGAAGCTTTGTATAAAAAGTTATGGTCACAAGACCATGCAAAGGTCAGTTTTGAAAAACATTTAAAACATTGAAATCTAATCTTTTGAAACTAGACACTTTACTCCAAACAATCAAATCAAAACTACCACTTATCCAAGAGAAGAATGAGACCTTCTCAAGTGGTCAACCATCGCACTAAGATATGCACACCATCGTGCAAGTGCGGACGTTTTCGATCACACAAACGGAAACGAGTTACACCACACTTAAGACTAATAATGAAGTGCAAGTGTGGGAAGTGAATGCATCCTAATGCCTAAACATGTCATGGCATTTCAATGAACAAGATGCAATCAAAATAAAACATGCAAGAAGAGATGTTCAAGAACATGCATGCACATATATAAAACACACAACATACAAGAATAAGATTTATGCATGAGTTGTGTGTGTGTGCAACTAGATCTCTTCAAAGCAAGTAAGCACTAGAATTTACCTTTGGTGCTTATCAACCTTGAGGACATGAGAGGGTCTTGAGCTTGAATATCAATCACTTAAGCTACCCTTACATACAATCCCCAACACGTGGTTTGTCCACGAAATAAGCCAATCAAGATATGGGAATCCTTACAAACCTCTCTTAAGGCTATCTTCAACTTCTCCTCAAGAAACTTCACCTTAGCCAAAATATCAATGTAGGTTGGATTATCATTTAAACACTCTTGATGACTTGGATCAATCTCTTTATCCAACGAATCTTGATTCACATCCTCTAGAGTATAATGAGAAGCCATGAATGCAACAAAGTTGCTCACTAGCTCTTCTTCACTAGAAGACTCATCACTTGAGCTCTCCTCATCACTAGAGTCATCATCTTCACTCCATGTAGCCGCCATAGCTTTTCCCTTCTTGTCCTTCTTGGAATCACCACTAGGACACTCCGAAGCATAATGTCCAAACTTCTTACACTTGAAGCACTGAACCTTTCTATTGCTTTTAGCATGGCCATTCCTCTCATGAGGTAGAGTAAAGGACTTCTTGACTTCCTTGTCCCTTGTAAGGTTTATGATTTGTATTGGCTTGATTCCATTGCAAAACGCTCTATATTTGTATTAGTTGTTGCTTGGGATGTTTTTGGAAGAAAATGAGCTTAAAAAATGAAGAGCAATGTCTTGTGCAAATGTCGTCTTCAAGAGGTGAAAGCGTCAAAAGTATACTTCAACTTCTATCATCTTTCAAGGCGTTAGCGCACACACACACACAATTCATACATGTGTGTGTCCCTACATCATAGTTCAAACATTTGGTATAACACATTCATACACTTCTTAGTATGCACATGCATTGGTCTCTTATAGACAAACATTGTAGAATTGCATGCTTTGTGACTATCTCTTTGATATGGCATGCTTGTGTGAATTTGTGTTTTTTTGTTTATGTATTTTGTATTTTGGACTTGAATATGTTCTTATTTGATTCCTTATTGAGTTCCGGTCATTTCGGTTACTCATTCATTAGGTTTTGAGTCCAAACGATGTAGCTACGCTACTTTTCGTTCTCATTCGTTGAGTTGACTTCATCATCGTTTTCCAAGATGATTTCTCAACCATTTTTTAAAGTTGTTAGTCATCGTTGTGCGTGAGGGAATCATAGTTCGTAATCAAAAAATAGATTCAAAATCAGAGTTCGGATGCCCAAGATACGGCTGAAGAACGTGAGGGAGCGTGTGAGAGGCAAAAATGGCCAAGAGGCCACGTGGCCCAAGCCGTGGGCCCCACGGCCAGAGAGCCTCTCTGGCCCCGTGTGGCCCACGCGCCCCCCACGGGCTGGGGTGATGTGGCCACTCTTGATTGGTCAATTTTTCCTTCTCTCTCCTCCATTTAATCCTTTCTCCTTCCCTCAAAACATTTGAAGATTTTGAAGAACACTTTCAAGAAATTCTGCAGAAATCTTCAACATTTTAGTTTTAGTATTTTGATCATAACTTTCTCATACGAACTCGAAATCGATTGATCCAAAAGCCAAAATTTTTGGTCTTGATGAGAGCTACAAACCCCAAGTATTTCTAGATGTAGCTGACTTCGTCATTTTTCCCAGTGGCCTGATTTTCAGTACGTGGTCAAGGTTGTATGTTCAACTTCTTCTTTTTCATTTCATCTTTGATCATCTCTTTTATTCTTACTATTTGATTGATGAAATATGTTGAGAAGGATGTTAGATCATATGCTAGGGGTGTTTGATCATTTGTCAATTGAGTTTTAGCTTTGTGATTTCTCTTGAACATATATGTGCTAAACTTGATTCAACTTGAAATTGATTCTAGAAAATGTATATATGATGTGCTTCATGTTATTTTCTAGGTTTAATTTCATGATCTAAGAACTAGGTTTTTAGTGTGATATATTGAATATTCATACCTTATTCTTATTGATTTGCATGTCTTGATTTCTAGATACTTTTGTGATTGTTTATTGAAAGCATATTCTAGATTATCATTGAACATGTACATTTAGCTTGATTGATCATTTAGCTTAATTTGATTGTGTTTGCATCATTTGCATCACTTAGATCATAGCCTTGCATTAGGTTGAAGTCTCTAGCAAAGTGAATGAAGCTTTGTGGATAGAGCAAAGAAGTCTTGATTAGAGTCGGGAGGACTCGGATAATCAAGCAAGGAGACTTGTCTAGGGTCGGGAGGATCCGGATAGGCAAGCAGGAAATCTTCCTAGAGACGTGAGCATCTTGGATAGGAAGTTGCTTTCTAGAGGTGTATGACACATCTCGGATAGGAAGTAGACTTGGTGATTCACTAGCCCGAGGGTAGATTAGGAGTTGATAGCTTGAGCGGATATCATGAGTTGGTAGCTTGAGTGTGTAAGGTTCCCATTTATTGATTGGCTTATTTCGTAGACAAACCACATGTTGGGTTCTTTGTAAGGGTAGCTTAAGTGTTGTTTTTAATTGCTCAAGCCCTTTGAAGACCTCATTTTGATAAGCACCAAAGGTAATACTCTAAGTGCTTACTTGTCTTGAAGAGATAGTTACACACACTCACAACTCATGCATATGTTTAATCCTTGTATGTTGTGTGTCTTATTTTATGCATTAATGTTCATTAACATCTCTTCTTGCATGTTAGTTTGATTGCATCTTGCATTATCCTTTGCCTTAAACATGATTAGGCTTAGAAGTCATGCATTGCAAAGGGCGCTCTACAAAGTGCTGTTCGAACAGTGCCCATAAAACCTGATGCAAAAATGGTCTTTTAAATGCATCAGGTCTGATGCATTTTGGGTAGGCGCTGCACGAGCACTGTACAGGCGCTGTACAGAGGCGCTCTACGTATAGCGCCCAAGGCAAAATCAGGCCAACTTATCCAAAACGACCACACTTTGATTTGGCCCCCTATATATATGCCACTTTGACTTTAGGTCAATTAAGAGAGTTCATATTCAGATTTCATACTTAGGATATTTTTCAAAGACAAGAAAAATTCCAAGAACTCATTTTTAATTACTCAAACACTTTTTCATGATCATCAATCATCATCTAGCATCATCTTTGATCATCTAGATGTCTCTTTGCATGGATTCTTCATCATACTTTGCTTGGTAAGCTTTTCACTAATATCTTAAATATTTTGTGTTTTTCTTAACAAGCAATCTCAATCTTGTATATCATCTATATGTCATCTTGCATGGATTCTTCATCATACTTTGCTTGGTAAGCTTTTCACTAATATCTTACATATTTTGTGTTTCTCTTAACAAGCAATCTCAATTAATTACTTGTATGTTATTTTATATACTTTGGATACAAGATTGAGATTAGTGTGATGTATGTTTGAGAAGTTGTATTGTGATAGCTAATTAGGTTTTGTGCTTAATATTGATTAGCTAAACTATTTGCCATGTCATTTAGTTTTTAATATCTAGGATTGTTCTAATTGCATATTAATCATCTTAGATAAGCATATAGGGTTTCCCTTGCTCTATGTTGCATTTGGATATTCATATATTCACTTAGGGTGTTATTCTCTTCATTGAGAAAGTAAGTCTTGTGTGTAGCTTCCGGGATTAAGTTGCTTAGATCGCAAGCAAATTGGACTAGGTTCACTCATACCGGGATTAGGTAGGTGTGTGATTACTTCCGGGATTAGGTTGTAATCATTTTACACATTTAGTGGATTCGAGGTTCGAGTGTGGCTTACTTACTAGCCCGTGGTTTTTCCCGTGAGGGTTTCCACGTAAAATCAAGTGTTATTTAATTTCCGCATTTTATACTTGATTTATTGCTTTATCTATTTAGGGGTAATTTCGTAATTTGGCTTAACACGAAAAACTGGGTAATAAGTTTAAAATCTATTCACCCCCCCCCCCCCCCCCCCTCTAGATAGTTTCATACACACCGTGCTATAATTTGTTTCAATTGGTATCAGAGCGGGTTCCTAGACATACATAGGTGATCCTTGCTAATTTTGGTGTGTTTTGCATTTTGTGTGATTTTTGATCATTCATACATTTGCATTCATTTCATTCATTCATAAACACTATGAGTGGAAACGGTGGAAATGGTGGTGGCAACGAAGGTGCTTTTAGCACAAGGCCTCCACTTCTTACCGGATTGAACTATTCCCAATGGAAAGGGAAGATGGAATCCTACATATGCCAAATTCACGACCGTGCATGGATAGCGGTGGAAGACAGATATGATCTACCCAAGATGACTCCCGATGGTGGAGGAGAAGAAGTATTGAAGCCTAAGGCACAATGGAACGCGCAAGAGTTTGAGGCTTCAAAGTGGAATAGGAAGGCGATGCATGCCATCTTATGTGCTATGGACGAAAATCAATACAAATTGATTCAAAATACTAGGATAGCTAAGGAGGCATAGGACATCCTAGAGATTACACATGAGGGAACCGAAGTGGTGAAGGACTCTAAGCTTCAAGTCCTCCAAACTCAATTCGAATGCTTAAGATGGAGGAGAATGAGTGCTTCAACGACTTCGAGATCAAGTTGATGGACATAGTCAACCAAAGTCATCAACTTGGTGATCCATATTCGGATAGGAGAATCAAGCAAAAGATTATGAGATCTCTCCCCGATAGGTTCGAATCGAAGGTGACGGCTTTAGAAAAAAATAGTGGATATAAGGATATGAAGCCGAGTGAGGTGATTGGGAGACTTCTAGCTTATGAGTCTAGAAAGGGTCCTATCTCCACACCTCCTAAAAAGCAAAAAGGAATTGCTTTGAAGACCTCCAAGGATGAAAAGGAGGCGAAGAAGAATGACACGGACGAAAAACTTGCACTATTCGTGAAGAGATTCAAGAGAGTCATGAAGTTCGGGAAAAAGGACTTTGGTTCCAAAGGTCAAAACTTCAAGAAAAAGGGTTCTTACAACTAGTTTGAGCCTAGGAAAGAGAAGAACGAAAGGAAAGGGGTCCGATGCTTCGAGTGTGGTGGGATAGGTCACTTTGCCCCCGAATGTGCAAATCACAACGAGAAGAAAAAGGGAAAAGTGATGGCCGCCACTTGGAGTGGAAGTAGTGATGACTCCTACGAGGGAGATGAGTCTTCGGATGATGAAGAGCTCATGGCTAATCTCCTAGCTTTTGCCTCCTCCCATAAAAGCAAAAGTGCTAGTGAGAGAGAGGAAATGAGTCAAGAGGAAAATGACTCAAGTGGAGAAGAAAGTGATTCCTCTTCTAACTCCATAAATGGTTTTGTGGAGAAAAAGGTGCTTGCTAAATACCATGCCGAGTTTAATGATTTAGCAATCAAGAGCACAAGAAAGATCAAGATGTTGAGAGAAGAAAATCTTGATCTCTTATCTCAAAATGACCACTTAAGTGAACAAGTGGAAAAACTCAAGAAGATGGAAGATAAGCTAAGAGAGGAGTTAGTCTTATCTAGGAGGAATGAAGAAAGTCTAAAGAGAGAGCTTGAAGAAGTTAGAGAATCTATGACTAGGATGGATTCTAGCACCAAGAAGCTTGACCATATGCTTGGTGTTGGAAAGAGTCCATGTGGCAAGAGGGGTCTTGGGTATGAAGATGGCATGAAGATCTCTACCTCTAACAAGACCGTGTTTGTCAAGAGTTTGAGGAACGAATGAAACTAAATATAGCACGGTGTGTATAAAACTATCTAGAGGGGGGGTGAATAGATTTTACGCTTTTTACACAATTTTTCGTGTTAGTCAAAATTACGAAAATGCCCTCAAGATGATATAAACAAGCAAGTGTAATATGGTGCGGAAATTAAAACAACACTTGATTTTTACGTGGAAACCCTCACGGGATAAACCACGGGCTATGTAAGTAAGCCACACTCGAACCTCGAATCCACTAAATGTGCAAACGATTACAACCTAATCCCGAAAGTAATCACACACCTACCTAATCCCGGTATGAGTGAACCTAGTCTAATTTTGTTTGCGATCTAAGCAACCTAATCCCGGATGCTACACACAAGACTTACTTTCTCTATGAAGAGAATACAACCCTAAGTGAATATATGTGAATATCCAAAATACAACATAGAGCAAGGGAAACCCTATATGCTTATCTAAGATGAATAATATGCAATTAAGAACAATCCTAGATATCAAAACTAAATGACATGTCAATTAGTTTAGCTAAACAATATTAAGCACAAAACCTAATAAGCTAGCACAATACAACTTCTCAAACATACATCATACTTATCTCAAACTTGTATTCAAAGTATATAAAATAACATACAAGTAATTAATTGAGATTTCTTAGTTAAGAAAGACACAAAATATGTAAGATATTAGTGAAAAACTTACCAAGCAAAGTATGATGAAGAATCCATGCAAGATGACATCTAGTGTAGGGAAAAATAATAAATAAAAGTGGTAAACGCAGCGGAAGCGATACTAAAATTAGATTTAGTGACTTTTAAAAAAAATTTCCTTTATGAACCTTAAACCCTTTTAATCAATAAACATGCATATACATTAACAAAAGTAAATTACCTTTTGTCGCGTGATCCGATTGACTTACGTCGATGGTAATCCGCAAGACCTTCAATCCGAGCACGAACGTGGATCACCTAGGAGCGTGGTCTCCCTTTTCTTTGAATTGCAAACCTGTGAATGGACCAAACAAAAACTTTCTTTTCTTTGTTAGTCACAAAACAATCAAAAGAATGTCAAAAATTATTCCGGTCACTTTTGAGTTCTCAATCTAATGATCGAAACTCGCGTGAACCTAGATCGATATCGTATACACAAGCTTATTGATGATTAAGCAATTGTATACTATCAAAGAATAATTTCACACTCCTTTTTGTCTTTTTAGAATAAAAACTCTCTTGGAATTAAGAAGAAGAAGAAAGAAATAAAAACTCAAGCACCAAGCAATTGTGGTGGCCGAATTCTATAAGTGTTCTTATATAGGTGGCCAAAATTTCTTCCTTCTTTCCTTATAGGGTGGCCGAAATCTCTATGTATGTTTGCCTAGGGTTGCCGCAATTCTCTACTACAAAAGAGGAGTTGTATTGCACCCAAAAATCACATGTCTTTTAAGACTTCAAACCCTAATCCAACTCTTTTATTTTTATTCTTTTATTTTGACTAAATAAAAAGACTCCTTATTTGATTAAATAAATAAAACTAATTTATTTATTTACTTATCAAACAAGTCTTTTACTTTTAGGAAAGATTTGTTTCTTTAATTAAACAATTAATCAATAAATTAATTAATTCTTATTTAATTAAAACAAATGAAACAAAATAATATTTTTAGGTTAAAACATTAACCTAGCCGCCCCACATATATAAGATTGGGCCTAATATTATTTTCCTATTTCATTTAATCCATTGGACTTTAAATAAAAAGCCCACATGTGAACCAGACCCATTCTTACTAAAAGAAACAAGCCCACATGTCTTTCATTAATATATTAATATAATTGAGCAGCCCATTACTTAAATAATGTGCAAATTATATTCTTAATATATTAAATGCAATTCTAGATGGACCCTTAAATTGGTCCGGTAGAATATATCAAGTGATCCATGCAAGTCCGTGTGGATTGGGGATCTTGGCGGGCCATCTAAATTTAAGCTTCAATAGACATAACCTAATCACAATCAACAAATGATTCACTTAGGTCCGATCCATTAATTTTAACTCATTCCACTAAAGAGCTAAAACTGAACTCTTAAATAAAGATAGAAAAGGAAGATGCTCCTCATTCATACCCTAGACAATCATATTGGAGATAGTGTATCCTCGTGATTAATATCAGTAATCGCCAAGAGTTCATAGACCGCCTATAACTCTCCAAGTTACCATATTTACTCATATGACCACGTTTTGAACTTGGATATTTTGACTTGTCCAGAAGCCATGTTTTCAATAGACACTATCGAAAACTCAACGTTGAGATTTAATATCCAATTACCTCAAAACATCCATATGATGATATTATACTCTCATTTAATTAAATGGAGCCACGATGTCCATATCTATAAATGAAGTCCTCTATCGATTAACAAATGAATATCACCAAACTATCGAGGATAGACTATGCGATATAATCGTACTCATTGATAACTCAAATGATATCACTTGCAACCATAAGTCCATCATTTATCTCAGGATTAAGATAGACTCTCCGATTGTCCTGATAATGAAAAGACTATTATCTATTGACGGTTCTAGATAAAGCTTTTCATTGTGATCCAGTTCAATGCACCCAGTGCACTAGATCCTTTTGCTCGAAGACACTCCGATGATTTTAGACTCATCATAGCTCATTTGATCCCACTCAAATGCTAGCAAAAGAATTCTACAACTTTAACAAGATAAAGGTGCCCAACCTTTAACTTAAGTTGTGAACATTATTCAAGACTAACTAAAGAATTGTGTCTACCACATACATATCCAGATGTACGAACAATTCTTCTTTTCCCATAGTCTTTAGACCTTATGATTATTTACTTTGACAATTATAATATAAACTATAAATGCTATACGATTTGTTAAACCAGAAATCACTATATTAATATGAAAAAGATTGTTAATTACAACATTACACTCTTGCTATTGAGCATAATCCTAACAATCTCCCACTTGCGCTATAGCAAATGTGTCATATCTCTCAAGCCCATATTCTCTAGATGCCCATCGAAACTCTTCTGAGGTAGAGCCTTTGTGAAGGGATCCGCTAGATTTTCTGCTGACGCGATTTTGGTAATCGTCACGTCACCTCTTTGAACAATCTCCCTTAAAAGATGATACTTTCTTTCAATGTGTTTACCTCTCTTGTGACTTCTTGGTTCTTTCGAATTAGCCACTGCTCCACTGTTGTCACAGTAGATAGTGATCTGCTTATTCGCACTAGGAACCACTTCTAAGTCAATCAAGAATTGGCGGAGCCAAACAGCCTCTTTGGCAGCTTCGCATGCAGCAACATACTCAGCTTCCATGGTGGAATCAGCAATACAAGATTGCTTGATACTCCTCCATATAACTGCTCCTCCTCCAATAGTAAACACAGCCCCTGATGTGGATTTTCTGGAGTCAGAATCTGATTGGAAATCAGAATCTGTATACCCAACGGGAACCAAATCCCCTCCAGAGTATACAAGCATATTATCTCTCGTTCTCTTGAGATACTTGAAAATATGCTTGACTGCCGTCCAGTGATCAGGACCAGGTTTCGATTGAAACCTGCTAACTATGCCAACAGCAAAACAAATATCTGGTCTAGTACAGAGCATTGCATACATGAGACTTCCAACTGCCGAGGCATATGGAACTCTACTCATGAATTGCTCTTCATGCTCATTCTTAGGAACTTGTTCCTTAGAAAGCTTGATTCCATGTCTGAAAGGTAACATACCTTTCTTGGAATCCTGCATGGAAAACCTAGACAAGATTTTGTCTATGTATGAAGCTTGGGATAATGCAATCGTTCTATTCTTTCTATCCCTTATTACTTGGATACCTAGAATAAAACTTGCTTCTCCTAAGTCCTTCATATCAAATTGTTTTGCTAACCATTCTTTTACTGATGTCAATACACCTACATCGTTTCCAATGAGTAGTATATCATCAACATAAAGAATCAGGAAAACCAACTTGTCGCCTTTAATCCTTTTGTATACACAAGGTTCGTTAGGATTCTGAATAAATCCAAAACCTTTGACAGCTTGATCAAACCTTATGTTCCAGGATCTGGATGCTTGCTTTAATCCATATATGGATTTCTGCAACTTGCCTACCTTATCCATTTGGCCCTTTTCAATGAATCCCTCTGGTTGCATCATGTAGATGCTTTCGTCAAGACTTCCATTTAGGAAAGCTGTCTTGACGTCCATTTGCCAAATCTCTAGATCTAAAGATGCTGCAATGGATAAGAGTATCCTAATGGATTTAAGCATGGCCACAGGAGAGAAGGTTTCCTCGTAATCGATACCTTCTTTCTGTGTATACCCTTTAGCTACTAATCTAGCCTTAAAGGTTTCCACCTTTCCATCCATACCTCTTTTCCTCTTGTATACCCACTTGCACCCAATGGGTTTTATCCCTTTAGGCAAGTCTATAAGGGACCAGACTTTGTTATTGAACATAGATTCAATCTCGGATTGCATTGCCTTTTGCCAATGGCGACTATCAACATCCTCCATAGCTTCCTTGTACGTATAGGGATCATCGTCGTCCGGGAGATTCTCCACTGATTCTCCCAGACCGATGTATCTTTCGGGTTGTGTTCTAACCCTCCCACTACGACGAGGAATGGTAGGTTGTTGATCTTGTGTTGGATCGGAACTTACAATTGGGTTAGGTTGTGTAACCTCTCGTGGAATTGTATCTCCTGACATCTCATTCAGGACAATTCTACTTCTAGGCACAAAATCATTCATATAGTCCTTTTCCAGAAATTTAGCATTTGTCGAAACAAATACTTTAAGATCTGAAGGACTATAGAAATAATATCCTTTAGTTTCTTTTGGATACCCTACAAATATACATGTTTCTAAACGGGACTCCATCTTTTCTGTCTTTCCTTTTAACACATGCGCAGGACAACCAAATATCCTTAAGTGTTGTAAACTAGGCTTGCGCCCAGTCCACAACTCATGCGGTGTTTTAGGAACAGACTTAGATGGTACATCGTTTAGAATGTATATAGCAGTTTGTAAAGCATATCCCCAAAAAGAAATAGGAAGCGTTGAATAACTCAACATAGACCTAAACATATCCAAAAGAGTTCTATTTCTCCTTTCTGCTACCCCATTCTGTTGAGGTGTACCTGGTGCAGAAAACTGAGAAACTATCCCATTATCAATAAGATATTGCTGAAACTCACCAGATAGATATTCTCCACCACGATCAGATCTCAAGATTTTTATGTGTTTCTCAAGCTGATTTTCCACTTCAGCTTTGAATGCTTTGAACATGTCAAAAGCATCCGACTTATGTCTCATGAGATACACATAACCAAATCTCGAGTAATCATCCGTGAAGGTGATGAAGTACTCATATCCACCTCTAGCTTGAATGCTCATAGGTCCACATACATCAGTGTGTATCAATCCTAAACATTCAGTGGCTCTTGCACCTTTGGCAGAGAACGTCCTTTTGGTCATTTTACCTTCCAAACAAGATTCACAAGTTGGTAGATCATCAACCTTTAAGTCACTCAAAGGTCCGTCACATACCAATCTTTTAATCCTATTAAGGTTAATATGACCTAAGCGTAAATGCCAAAGGTAGGTTTCATCTGTTGATAATTTTACTCTTTTATGATTAGGTTCTGTTATTTCCGTGTCTAACGAGTGAGAGATATTTCTATGCAAAAAGTATAGACCGTTTTCCAATGTACCTTTGCAAATAATTTTGTCATTCTTACTAATAATAAAAACTTTATTAAAAGTAACCGAATATCCAAATTTATTCAAACAAGAAACTGAAATTAAATTCCTCTTGAATTGAGGTACATAATAAACGTCTATTAAATCTAAATGCCTTCTAGAATCCAAATAAACTCTAATATCTCCCACTGCACTTGCAGACACTAACGTTCCGTTGCCCTAACGCAAGTTGATTTCATTCTTATTCAACTTTCTCCTTTCTTGGAACCCCTGTAAGGAATAGCAAACATGATTTGTGGCTCCAGAGTCTATGATCCAAGAATCTGTAGAATCTACCAAAAACATGTTTCAAGATAATTAATATTACCTTGTTCCTTCTTGTTCTGGGACTTTGGGCAATTTCTTTTCCAATGTCCATTTTCACCACAAAGGAAGCACTTCCCTTTGATCTTGGTTACTTTCTTGGTCTCCTTCTTGGTAGGCCCAAGTTGCTTTTTCTTTTGTTGTTCCTTGACCTTTTGACGGGCCTTAACAGTAGCAACTTTACCAACCAAATGAATCTGAGATTCATAAGTAGGAGCAGGTGGTTTAGGAGCAGACAGAATAAACTTATGTTTTTCAGCTTGCAGCAACAACCCAATTTTCCTTTTCCATGTGACATAATTATTTCCAGTTAAAATATTATCTTTAAGATGTTCATTAGGGATGGGGTCATGATTTCTGAATATAACAAAACATATATAAGTAAATAATCATGATAAAGCACTTTTAAATATTTATCTTGAATTAAATAAATAACTCAATCATAAAATTCAACGGTGATCTAACACCCATAAATGTTACGCCTCCTTTGGGAGTTCGCACCATTTACTAGTTAGACTAGGTCCCACCTAATTGTTAACATAACAACCAGCGTTTTCAATTTTAGCCTTGCAATTTTACTGACAAGAACTCTTGGGAGGATATCAATAAAATTACATTGAGTGTGTTACCAAGATATCGACCCTCAATTTTCTCTCACGAAAATCCCTCCTTGGGGAGTAGATCTCGTTTGAGTCCATTGTCTAGTCTATCCTTGTAAGGAAGTATGTTTCTAAATTCCATTCATGGACGCCCCTTGGGGGGATTACCAATAAATAATAAAGCTCAACTAACCTTGGAGGCCATAGGTGTTACAAAAACACCTTCTCACACTCAATTATTTAAGGCGTGTGATTAAATCCCATAGAATGATTTACCGAGTTATCTAGATGCCAATTTAGATACCTAAATCATTCAATGCATGTTCATACCAAAAGAGATATATGCGTGGCACTCCTATTCTATATGTCATGTTATCATACAATAACAAATATTGTAATATTTAAGCATAAATTAAATAGCAACAACTTTGGCCCATCCTAGAAAAACAAGTAAATTACAATTTGTCAGGAATACAAGATCTTTAGGTGGCCCATCAACCATACGCTCATCCTTCGGCCCAACCCACGGGCGAGCACAACTCACAACCCCACTAAGGGGCTGCCGTGCGCAGCCCACCAAGGTTTGGGCTTGCCATGCGCAGCCCAATCCACTCCTAGGGTGCGCACGGTGCTCGTTCTCGGTTCCGGTTGCTTCGTTTTGCTTCGTGTCTTCGAATCTTCAAGACCTAAACATATTACGGCAGTATATATATAATAAATACTGCAGTATTAATTTTTTTTTTTTTTTTTTTATTCACTGCAGTATTTTTACAAACAAAAAAACTGCACATACAAAAAAAATAAAAAATCTGCAGTAACCCTAAAAAAAATACTGCACATAAAAAAAAATTAAAACCTAGCAATCTACCAAGAAGGAATTATGGCGATAATAGACCACCCTTCTTGTTACAACTCCGAAACAAAAATTACATTGAAAATCTAGGGCCAAAATCGAGCAATAACAAACCACATAAAACATATATAAATCCATACATCACATGTAATTATATATTTGAATACCTAGAGTGCCATCTCTTTCTAAACATGCATAATCACAATAAAAAGAAATAGATCCACGTATATATATGTTAATTAATTAAAAGGGTTCAACCTAAGCTCTGATACCAATTTTAGGGAAAAATAATAAATAAAAGTGGTAAACGCAGCGGAAGCGATACTAAAATTAGATTTAGTGACTTTTAAAAAAATTTCCTTTATGAACCTTAAACCCTTTTAATCAATAAACATGCATATACATTAACAAAAGTAAATTACCTTTTGTCGCGTGATCCGATTGACTTACGTCGATGGTAATCCGCAAGACCTTCAATCCGAGCACGAACGTGGATCACCTAGGAGCGTGGTCTCCCTTTTCTTTGAATTGCAAACCTGTGAATGGACCAAACAAAAACTTTCTTTTCTTTGTTAGTCACAAAACAATCAAAAGAATGTCAAAAATTATTCCGGTCACTTTTGAGTTCTCAATCTAATGATCGAAACTCGCGTGAACCTAGATCGATATCGTATACACAAGCTTATTGATGATTAAGCAATTGTATACTATCAAAGAATAATTTCACACTCCTTTTTGTCTTTTTAGAATAAAAACTCTCTTGGAATTAAGAAGAAGAAGAAAGAAATAAAAACTCAAGCACCAAGCAATTGTGGTGGCCGAATTCTATAAGTGTTCTTATATAGGTGGCCAAAATTTCTTCCTTCTTTCCTTATAGGGTGGCCGAAATCTCTATGTATGTTTGCCTAGGGTTGCCGCAATTCTCTACTACAAAAGAGGAGTTGTATTGCACCCAAAAATCACATGTCTTTTAAGACTTCAAACCCTAATCCAACTCTTTTATTTTTATTCTTTTATTTTGACTAAATAAAAAGACTCCTTATTTGATTAAATAAATAAAACTAATTTATTTATTTACTTATCAAACAAGTCTTTTACTTTTAGGAAAGATTTGTTTCTTTAATTAAACAATTAATCAATAAATTAATTAATTCTTATTTAATTAAAACAAATGAAACAAAATAATATTTTTAGGTTAAAACATTAACCTAGCCGCCCCACATATATAAGATTGGGCCTAATATTATTTTCCTATTTCATTTAATCCATTGGACTTTAAATAAAAAGCCCACATGTGAACCAGACCCATTCTTACTAAAAGAAACAAGCCCACATGTCTTTCATTAATATATTAATATAATTGAGCAGCCCATTACTTAAATAATGTGCAAATTATATTCTTAATATATTAAATGCAATTCTAGATGGACCCTTAAATTGGTCCGGTAGAATATATCAAGTGATCCATGCAAGTCCGTGTGGATTGGGGATCTTGGCGGGCCATCTAAATTTAAGCTTCAATAGACATAACCTAATCACAATCAACAAATGATTCACTTAGGTCCGATCCATTAATTTTAACTCATTCCACTAAAGAGCTAAAACTGAACTCTTAAATAAAGATAGAAAAGGAAGATGCTCCTCATTCATACCCTAGACAATCATATTGGAGATAGTGTATCCTCGTGATTAATATCAGTAATCGCCAAGAGTTCATAGACCGCCTATAACTCTCCAAGTTACCATATTTACTCATATGACCACGTTTTGAACTTGGATATTTTGACTTGTCCAGAAGCCATGTTTTCAATAGACACTATCGAAAACTCAACGTTGAGATTTAATATCCAATTACCTCAAAACATCCATATGATGATATTATACTCTCATTTAATTAAATGGAGCCACGATGTCCATATCTATAAATGAAGTCCTCTATCGATTAACAAATGAATATCACCAAACTATCGAGGATAGACTATGCGATATAATCGTACTCATTGATAACTCAAATGATATCACTTGCAACCATAAGTCCATCATTTATCTCAGGATTAAGATAGACTCTCCGATTGTCCTGATAATGAAAAGACTATTATCTATTGACGGTTCTAGATAAAGCTTTTCATTGTGATCCAGTTCAATGCACCCAGTGCACTAGATCCTTTTGCTCGAAGACACTCCGATGATTTTAGACTCATCATAGCTCATTTGATCCCACTCAAATGCTAGCAAAAGAATTCTACAACTTTAACAAGATAAAGGTGCCCAACCTTTAACTTAAGTTGTGAACATTATTCAAGACTAACTAAAGAATTGTGTCTACCACATACATATCCAGATGTACGAACAATTCTTCTTTTCCCATAGTCTTTAGACCTTATGATTATTTACTTTGACAATTATAATATAAACTATAAATGCTATACGATTTGTTAAACCAGAAATCACTATATTAATATGAAAAAGATTGTTAATTACAACATTACACTCTTGCTATTGAGCATAATCCTAACAATCTCCCACTTGCGCTATAGCAAATGTGTCATATCTCTCAAGCCCATATTCTCTAGATGCCCATCGAAACTCTTCTGAGGTAGAGCCTTTGTGAAGGGATCCGCTAGATTTTCTGCTGACGCGATTTTGGTAATCGTCACGTCACCTCTTTGAACAATCTCCCTTAAAAGATGATACTTTCTTTCAATGTGTTTACCTCTCTTGTGACTTCTTGGTTCTTTCGAATTAGCCACTGCTCCACTGTTGTCACAGTAGATAGTGATCTGCTTATTCGCACTAGGAACCACTTCTAAGTCAATCAAGAATTGGCGGAGCCAAACAGCCTCTTTGGCAGCTTCGCATGCAGCAACATACTCAGCTTCCATGGTGGAATCAGCAATACAAGATTGCTTGATACTCCTCCATATAACTGCTCCTCCTCCAATAGTAAACACAGCCCCTGATGTGGATTTTCTGGAGTCAGAATCTGATTGGAAATCAGAATCTGTATACCCAACGGGAACCAAATCCCCTCCAGAGTATACAAGCATATTATCTCTCGTTCTCTTGAGATACTTGAAAATATGCTTGACTGCCGTCCAGTGATCAGGACCAGGTTTCGATTGAAACCTGCTAACTATGCCAACAGCAAAACAAATATCTGGTCTAGTACAGAGCATTGCATACATGAGACTTCCAACTGCCGAGGCATATGGAACTCTACTCATGAATTGCTCTTCATGCTCATTCTTAGGAACTTGTTCCTTAGAAAGCTTGATTCCATGTCTGAAAGGTAACATACCTTTCTTGGAATCCTGCATGGAAAACCTAGACAAGATTTTGTCTATGTATGAAGCTTGGGATAATGCAATCGTTCTATTCTTTCTATCCCTTATTACTTGGATACCTAGAATAAAACTTGCTTCTCCTAAGTCCTTCATATCAAATTGTTTTGCTAACCATTCTTTTACTGATGTCAATACACCTACATCGTTTCCAATGAGTAGTATATCATCAACATAAAGAATCAGGAAAACCAACTTGTCGCCTTTAATCCTTTTGTATACACAAGGTTCGTTAGGATTCTGAATAAATCCAAAACCTTTGACAGCTTGATCAAACCTTATGTTCCAGGATCTGGATGCTTGCTTTAATCCATATATGGATTTCTGCAACTTGCCTACCTTATCCATTTGGCCCTTTTCAATGAATCCCTCTGGTTGCATCATGTAGATGCTTTCGTCAAGACTTCCATTTAGGAAAGCTGTCTTGACGTCCATTTGCCAAATCTCTAGATCTAAAGATGCTGCAATGGATAAGAGTATCCTAATGGATTTAAGCATGGCCACAGGAGAGAAGGTTTCCTCGTAATCGATACCTTCTTTCTGTGTATACCCTTTAGCTACTAATCTAGCCTTAAAGGTTTCCACCTTTCCATCCATACCTCTTTTCCTCTTGTATACCCACTTGCACCCAATGGGTTTTATCCCTTTAGGCAAGTCTATAAGGGACCAGACTTTGTTATTGAACATAGATTCAATCTCGGATTGCATTGCCTTTTGCCAATGGCGACTATCAACATCCTCCATAGCTTCCTTGTACGTATAGGGATCATCGTCGTCCGGGAGATTCTCCACTGATTCTCCCAGACCGATGTATCTTTCGGGTTGTGTTCTAACCCTCCCACTACGACGAGGAATGGTAGGTTGTTGATCTTGTGTTGGATCGGAACTTACAATTGGGTTAGGTTGTGTAACCTCTCGTGGAATTGTATCTCCTGACATCTCATTCAGGACAATTCTACTTCTAGGCACAAAATCATTCATATAGTCCTTTTCCAGAAATTTAGCATTTGTCGAAACAAATACTTTAAGATCTGAAGGACTATAGAAATAATATCCTTTAGTTTCTTTGGATACCCTACAAATATACATGTTTCTAAACGGGACTCCATCTTTTCTGTCTTTCCTTTTAACACATGCGCAGGACAACCAAATATCCTTAAGTGTTGTAAACTAGGCTTGCGCCCAGTCCACAACTCATGCGGTGTTTTAGGAACAGACTTAGATGGTACATCGTTTAGAATGTATATAGCAGTTTGTAAAGCATATCCCCAAAAAGAAATAGGAAGCGTTGAATAACTCAACATAGACCTAAACATATCCAAAAGAGTTCTATTTCTCCTTTCTGCTACCCCATTCTGTTGAGGTGTACCTGGTGCAGAAAACTGAGAAACTATCCCATTATCAATAAGATATTGCTGAAACTCACCAGATAGATATTCTCCACCACGATCAGATCTCAAGATTTTTATGTGTTTCTCAAGCTGATTTTCCACTTCAGCTTTGAATGCTTTGAACATGTCAAAAGCATCCGACTTATGTCTCATGAGATACACATAACCAAATCTCGAGTAATCATCCGTGAAGGTGATGAAGTACTCATATCCACCTCTAGCTTGAATGCTCATAGGTCCACATACATCAGTGTGTATCAATCCTAAACATTCAGTGGCTCTTGCACCTTTGGCAGAGAACGTCCTTTTGGTCATTTTACCTTCCAAACAAGATTCACAAGTTGGTAGATCATCAACCTTTAAGTCACTCAAAGGTCCGTCACATACCAATCTTTTAATCCTATTAAGGTTAATATGACCTAAGCGTAAATGCCAAAGGTAGGTTTCATCTGTTGATAATTTTACTCTTTTATGATTAGGTTCTGTTATTTCCGTGTCTAACGAGTGAGAGATATTTCTATGCAAAAAGTATAGACCGTTTTCCAATGTACCTTTGCAAATAATTTTGTCATTCTTACTAATAATAAAAACTTTATTAAAAGTAACCGAATATCCAAATTTATTCAAACAAGAAACTGAAATTAAATTCCTCTTGAATTGAGGTACATAATAAACGTCTATTAAATCTAAATGCCTTCTAGAATCCAAATAAACTCTAATATCTCCCACTGCACTTGCAGACACTAACGTTCCGTTGCCCTAACGCAAGTTGATTTCATTCTTATTCAACTTTCTCCTTTCTTGGAACCCCTGTAAGGAATAGCAAACATGATTTGTGGCTCCAGAGTCTATGATCCAAGAATCTGTAGAATCTACCAAAAAACATGTTTCAAGATAATTAATATTACCTTGTTCCTTCTTGTTCTGGGACTTTGGGCAATTTCTTTTCCAATGTCCATTTTCACCACAAAGGAAGCACTTCCCTTTGATCTTGGTTACTTTCTTGGTCTCCTTCTTGGTAGGCCCAAGTTGCTTTTTCTTTTGTTGTTCCTTGACCTTTTGACGGGCCTTAACAGTAGCAACTTTACCAACCAAATGAATCTGAGATTCATAAGTAGGAGCAGGTGGTTTAGGAGCAGACAGAATAAACTTATGTTTTTCAGCTTGCAGCAACAACCCAATTTTCCTTTTCCATGTGACATAATTATTTCCAGTTAAAATATTATCTTTTAAGATGTTCATTAGGGATGGGGTCATGATTTCTGAATATAACAAAACATATATAAGTAAATAATCATGATAAAGCACTTTTAAATATTTATCTTGAATTAAATAAATAACTCAATCATAAAATTCAACGGTGATCTAACACCCATAAATGTTACGCCTCCTTTGGGAGTTCGCACCATTTACTAGTTAGACTAGGTCCCACCTAATTGTTAACATAACAACCAGCGTTTTCAATTTTAGCCTTGCAATTTTACTGACAAGAACTCTTGGGAGGATATCAATAAAATTACATTGAGTGTGTTACCAAGATATCGACCCTCAATTTTCTCTCACGAAAATCCCTCCTTGGGGAGTAGATCTCGTTTGAGTCCATTGTCTAGTCTATCCTTGTAAGGAAGTATGTTTCTAAATTCCATTCATGGACGCCCCTTGGGGGGATTACCAATAAATAATAAAGCTCAACTAACCTTGGAGGCCATAGGTGTTACAAAAACACCTTCTCACACTCAATTATTTAAGGCGTGTGATTAAATCCCATAGAATGATTTACCGAGTTATCTAGATGCCAATTTAGATACCTAAATCATTCAATGCATGTTCATACCAAAAGAGATATATGCGTGGCACTCCTATTCTATATGTCATGTTATCATACAATAACAAATATTGTAATATTTAAGCATAAATTAAATAGCAACAACTTTGGCCCATCCTAGAAAAACAAGTAAATTACAATTTGTCAGGAATACAAGATCTTTAGGTGGCCCATCAACCATACGCTCATCCTTCGGCCCAACCCACGGGCGAGCACAACTCACAACCCCACTAAGGGGCTGCCGTGCGCAGCCCACCAAGGTTTGGGCTTGCCATGCGCAGCCCAATCCACTCCTAGGGTGCGCACGGTGCTCGTTCTCGGTTCCGGTTGCTTCGTTTTGCTTCGTGTCTTCGAATCTTCAAGACCTAAACATATTACGGCAGTATATATATAATAAATACTGCAGTATTAATTTTTTTTTTTTTTTTTTATTCACTGCAGTATTTTTACAAACAAAAAACTGCACATACAAAAAAATAAAAATCTGCAGTAACCCTAAAAAAAATACTGCACATAAAAAAAAATTAAAACCTAGCAATCTACCAAGAAGGAATTATGGCGATAATAGACCACCCTTCTTGTTACAACTCCGAAACAAAAATTACATTGAAATCTAGGGCCAAAATCGAGCAATAACAAACCACATAAAACATATATAAATCCATACATCACATGTAATTATATATTTGAATACCTAGAGTGCCATCTCTTTCTAAACATGCATAATCACAATAAAAAGAAATAGATCCACGTATATATATGTTAATTAATTAAAAGGGTTCAACCTAAGCTCTGATACCAATTTTAGGGAAAAATAATAAATAAAAGTGGTAAACGCAGCGGAAGCGATACTAAAATTAGATTTAGTGACTTTTAAAAAAAATTTCCTTTATGAACCTTAAACCCTTTTAATCAATAAACATGCATATACATTAACAAAAGTAAATTACCTTTTGTCGCGTGATCCGATTGACTTACGTCGATGGTAATCCGCAAGACCTTCAATCCGAGCACGAACGTGGATCACCTAGGAGCGTGGTCTCCCTTTTCTTTGAATTGCAAACCTGTGAATGGACCAAACAAAAACTTTCTTTTCTTTGTTAGTCACAAAACAATCAAAAGAATGTCAAAAATTATTCCGGTCACTTTTGAGTTCTCAATCTAATGATCGAAACTCGCGTGAACCTAGATCGATATCGTATACACAAGCTTATTGATGATTAAGCAATTGTATACTATCAAAGAATAATTTCACACTCCTTTTTGTCTTTTTAGAATAAAAACTCTCTTGGAATTAAGAAGAAGAAGAAAGAAATAAAAACTCAAGCACCAAGCAATTGTGGTGGCCGAATTCTATAAGTGTTCTTATATAGGTGGCCAAAATTTCTTCCTTCTTTCCTTATAGGGTGGCCGAAATCTCTATGTATGTTTGCCTAGGGTTGCCGCAATTCTCTACTACAAAAGAGGAGTTGTATTGCACCCAAAAATCACATGTCTTTTAAGACTTCAAACCCTAATCCAACTCTTTTATTTTTATTCTTTTATTTTGACTAAATAAAAAGACTCCTTATTTGATTAAATAAATAAAACTAATTTATTTATTTACTTATCAAACAAGTCTTTTACTTTTAGGAAAGATTTGTTTCTTTAATTAAACAATTAATCAATAAATTAATTAATTCTTATTTAATTAAAACAAATGAAACAAAATAATATTTTTAGGTTAAAACATTAACCTAGCCGCCCCACATATATAAGATTGGGCCTAATATTATTTTCCTATTTCATTTAATCCATTGGACTTTAAATAAAAAGCCCACATGTGAACCAGACCCATTCTTACTAAAAGAAACAAGCCCACATGTCTTTCATTAATATATTAATATAATTGAGCAGCCCATTACTTAAATAATGTGCAAATTATATTCTTAATATATTAAATGCAATTCTAGATGGACCCTTAAATTGGTCCGGTAGAATATATCAAGTGATCCATGCAAGTCCGTGTGGATTGGGGATCTTGGCGGGCCATCTAAATTTAAGCTTCAATAGACATAACCTAATCACAATCAACAAATGATTCACTTAGGTCCGATCCATTAATTTTAACTCATTCCACTAAAGAGCTAAAACTGAACTCTTAAATAAAGATAGAAAAGGAAGATGCTCCTCATTCATACCCTAGACAATCATATTGGAGATAGTGTATCCTCGTGATTAATATCAGTAATCGCCAAGAGTTCATAGACCGCCTATAACTCTCCAAGTTACCATATTTACTCATATGACCACGTTTTGAACTTGGATATTTTGACTTGTCCAGAAGCCATGTTTTCAATAGACACTATCGAAAACTCAACGTTGAGATTTAATATCCAATTACCTCAAAACATCCATATGATGATATTATACTCTCATTTAATTAAATGGAGCCACGATGTCCATATCTATAAATGAAGTCCTCTATCGATTAACAAATGAATATCACCAAACTATCGAGGATAGACTATGCGATATAATCGTACTCATTGATAACTCAAATGATATCACTTGCAACCATAAGTCCATCATTTATCTCAGGATTAAGATAGACTCTCCGATTGTCCTGATAATGAAAAGACTATTATCTATTGACGGTTCTAGATAAAGCTTTTCATTGTGATCCAGTTCAATGCACCCAGTGCACTAGATCCTTTTGCTCGAAGACACTCCGATGATTTTAGACTCATCATATCTCATTTGATCCCACTCAAATGCTAGCAAAAGAATTCTACAACTTTAACAAGATAAAGGTGCCCAACCTTTAACTTAAGTTGTGAACATTATTCAAGACTAACTAAAGAATTGTGTCTACCACATACATATCCAGATGTACGAACAATTCTTCTTTTCCCATAGTCTTTAGACCTTATGATTATTTACTTTGACAATTATAATATAAACTATAAATGCTATACGATTTGTTAAACCAGAAATCACTATATTAATATGAAAAAGATTGTTAATTACAACATTACACTCTTGCTATTGAGCATAATCCTAACAATCTCCCACTTGCGCTATAGCAAATGTGTCATATCTCTCAAGCCCATATTCTCTAGATGCCCATCGAAACTCTTCTGAGGTAGAGCCTTTGTGAAGGGATCCGCTAGATTTTCTGCTGACGCGATTTTGGTAATCGTCACGTCACCTCTTTGAACAATCTCCCTTAAAAGATGATACTTTCTTTCAATGTGTTTACCTCTCTTGTGACTTCTTGGTTCTTTCGAATTAGCCACTGCTCCACTGTTGTCACAGTAGATAGTGATCTGCTTATTCGCACTAGGAACCACTTCTAAGTCAATCAAGAATTGGCGGAGCCAAACAGCCTCTTTGGCAGCTTCGCATGCAGCAACATACTCAGCTTCCATGGTGGAATCAGCAATACAAGATTGCTTGATACTCCTCCATATAACTGCTCCTCCTCCAATAGTAAACACAGCCCCTGATGTGGATTTTCTGGAGTCAGAATCTGATTGGAAATCAGAATCTGTATACCCAACGGGAACCAAATCCCCTCCAGAGTATACAAGCATATTATCTCTCGTTCTCTTGAGATACTTGAAAATATGCTTGACTGCCGTCCAGTGATCAGGACCAGGTTTCGATTGAAACCTGCTAACTATGCCAACAGCAAAACAAATATCTGGTCTAGTACAGAGCATTGCATACATGAGACTTCCAACTGCCGAGGCATATGGAACTCTACTCATGAATTGCTCTTCATGCTCATTCTTAGGAACTTGTTCCTTAGAAAGCTTGATTCCATGTCTGAAAGGTAACATACCTTTCTTGGAATCCTGCATGGAAAACCTAGACAAGATTTTGTCTATGTATGAAGCTTGGGATAATGCAATCGTTCTATTCTTTCTATCCCTTATTACTTGGATACCTAGAATAAAACTTGCTTCTCCTAAGTCCTTCATATCAAATTGTTTTGCTAACCATTCTTTTACTGATGTCAATACACCTACATCGTTTCCAATGAGTAGTATATCATCAACATAAAGAATCAGGAAAACCAACTTGTCGCCTTTAATCCTTTTGTATACACAAGGTTCGTTAGGATTCTGAATAAATCCAAAACCTTTGACAGCTTGATCAAACCTTATGTTCCAGGATCTGGATGCTTGCTTTAATCCATATATGGATTTCTGCAACTTGCCTACCTTATCCATTTGGCCCTTTTCAATGAATCCCTCTGGTTGCATCATGTAGATGCTTTCGTCAAGACTTCCATTTAGGAAAGCTGTCTTGACGTCCATTTGCCAAATCTCTAGATCTAAAGATGCTGCAATGGATAAGAGTATCCTAATGGATTTAAGCATGGCCACAGGAGAGAAGGTTTCCTCGTAATCGATACCTTCTTTCTGTGTATACCCTTTAGCTACTAATCTAGCCTTAAAGGTTTCCACCTTTCCATCCATACCTCTTTTCCTCTTGTATACCCACTTGCACCCAATGGGTTTTATCCCTTTAGGCAAGTCTATAAGGGACCAGACTTTGTTATTGAACATAGATTCAATCTCGGATTGCATTGCCTTTTGCCAATGGCGACTATTAACATCCTCCATAGCTTCCTTGTACGTATAGGGATCATCGTCGTCCGGGAGATTCTCCACTGATTCTCCCAGACCGATGTATCTTTCGGGTTGTGTTCTAACCCTCCCACTACGACGAGGAATGGTAGGTTGTTGATCTTGTGTTGGATCGGAACTTACAATTGGGTTAGGTTGTGTAACCTCTCGTGGAATTGTATCTCCTGACATCTCATTCAGGACAATTCTACTTCTAGGCACAAAATCATTCATATAGTCCTTTTCCAGAAATTTAGCATTTGTCGAAACAAATACTTTAAGATCTGAAGGACTATAGAAATAATATCCTTTAGTTTCTTTTGGATACCCTACAAATATACATGTTTCTAAACGGGACTCCATCTTTTCTGTCTTTCCTTTTAACACATGCGCAGGACAACCAAATATCCTTAAGTGTTGTAAACTAGGCTTGCGCCCAGTCCACAACTCATGCGGTGTTTTAGGAACAGACTTAGATGGTACATCGTTTAGAATGTATATAGCAGTTTGTAAAGCATATCCCCAAAAAGAAATAGGAAGCGTTGAATAACTCAACATAGACCTAAACATATCCAAAAGAGTTCTATTTCTCCTTTCTGCTACCCCATTCTGTTGAGGTGTACCTGGTGCAGAAAACTGAGAAACTATCCCATTATCAATAAGATATTGCTGAAACTCACCAGATAGATATTCTCCACCACGATCAGATCTCAAGATTTTTATGTGTTTCTCAAGCTGATTTTCCACTTCAGCTTTGAATGCTTTGAACATGTCAAAAGCATCCGACTTATGTCTCATGAGATACACATAACCAAATCTCGAGTAATCATCCGTGAAGGTGATGAAGTACTCATATCCACCTCTAGCTTGAATGCTCATAGGTCCACATACATCAGTGTGTATCAATCCTAAACATTCAGTGGCTCTTGCACCTTTGGCAGAGAACGTCCTTTTGGTCATTTTACCTTCCAAACAAGATTCACAAGTTGGTAGATCATCAACCTTTAAGTCACTCAAAGGTCCGTCACATACCAATCTTTTAATCCTATTAAGGTTAATATGACCTAAGCGTAAATGCCAAAGGTAGGTTTCATCTGTTGATAATTTTACTCTTTTATGATTAGGTTCTGTTATTTCCGTGTCTAACGAGTGAGAGATATTTCTATGCAAAAAGTATAGACCGTTTTCCAATGTACCTTTGCAAATAATTTTGTCATTCTTACTAATAATAAAAACTTTATTAAAAGTAACCGAATATCCAAATTTATTCAAACAAGAAACTGAAATTAAATTCCTCTTGAATTGAGGTACATAATAAACGTCTATTAAATCTAAATGCCTTCTAGAATCCAAATAAACTCTAATATCTCCCACTGCACTTGCAGACACTAACGTTCCGTTGCCCTAACGCAAGTTGATTTCATTCTTATTCAACTTTCTCCTTTCTTGGAACCCCTGTAAGGAATAGCAAACATGATTTGTGGCTCCAGAGTCTATGATCCAAGAATCTGTAGAATCTACCAAAAAACATGTTTCAAGATAATTAATATTACCTTGTTCCTTCTTGTTCTGGGACTTTGGGCAATTTCTTTTCCAATGTCCATTTTCACCACAAAGGAAGCACTTCCCTTTGATCTTGGTTACTTTCTTGGTCTCCTTCTTGGTAGGCCCAAGTTGCTTTTTCTTTTGTTGTTCCTTGACCTTTTGACGGGCCTTAACAGTAGCAACTTTACCAACCAAATGAATCTGAGATTCATAAGTAGGAGCAGGTGGTTTAGGAGCAGACAGAATAAACTTATGTTCTCACGAGGAAAACAGAGGGGCGCTGTACGAACAGCGCTTCTGTACAGCGCTCGTACAGCGCCCATCAA
Organism: Acer saccharum; assembly: GCA_030490815.1. Taxonomy (NCBI): domain Eukaryota; kingdom Viridiplantae; phylum Streptophyta; class Magnoliopsida; order Sapindales; family Sapindaceae; genus Acer; species Acer saccharum. The sequence goes on along the minus strand of CM059869.1, from coordinate 21,549,600 downwards.
AAAACCATCAGACCTGATGCATTTAATTTATCAATTTTGCATCAGGTATGGGGGGCGCTGTTCAGAACAGCGCTTTGTAGAGCACTTTGAACAGCGCCCTTTGCAAAGCAATAATCCCAAAGATGTGCATTACAAAGCAATAGGCAATGCAATAATCAATCAAACTAACATGCAAGAAGAGATGATAATGAGCATTAAGGCACACAAATAAGACACACAACATACAAGGATTAAACATATGGATGAGTTGTGAGTGTGTGCAACTATCTCTTCAAGACAAGTAAGCACTTAGAGTATTACCTTTGGTGCTTGTCAATGGTGAGGTCTTCAAAGGGCCTAAGAAATAACAACAACATCTAAGCTACCCTTACAAAGAATCCCCATATATGGTTTGATCACAAAATAAGCCAATTAAAAACAACGGGAATCCTTACAATCTCCCCCTTTAGCTATTTCGTGACAAAACCATCACTAACATTGATTCCTCTTAAAGAAATAGAAACTACGGGACTACAATGATATTCTACATTACAAAGAGATAAGATAATGCAACTTGAAGTCTTCAATCCTCTTGTAGAATAATCAATCCCTGAAAAGAGTTTCTAACATTTCTAATACAAGTAAAGTGTGAGATTAATCATGTGAGAACAATAACAAGCATATGCATTTTTAGAATTTAGGCACAACATTACAAAATGTATGCAATGTATGATAAATACAATGCTCCCCCTCAAAGGGTTACTCCCCCTCAATGTATGTTCTCCCCAAAGTGCACAATAGCTTCTATATTTTGCAACTCCCCTTACCATATCCTACTCCCCCTTTTTGTCATGATATAGGCAAAGGAGTAGTCCCCAACCGGGTCACTCATAGCAACGAGAGATAGAAGCATGCAAGATTTGCATATACATATAAGTCACTTTATGCACTTCAATTAATTTGAGAGAAACAAGGAGATTTATTTGAGAAAATGTGTGAATCCAACATGCTTTGCATACAAGACATATAGCATTCAAGTCCAAAATACAATGGTATTTGGCAAAGCAAATGACAAAGGTTTCTAATAAGAATTCAAACCAATTTCACCAATGTCATTGGAAAAGCAAGGATATAGAGATTGTTGATTTCAAATTTTAGAGTAACTATATCCAACTTTATAAACGAAACATGGCATGAGCGACTTTGCACCCTATTTGATTTTTCCGGATAAGATATCCGTATGATAGTAGCCATATTCAACCAATAAAGAAGGAGAGACATTTGGAATGTAAATTCCTTTGAATGGATACAAGATCCTTTATTCATTTTGAGTCTCATAAGCTTTCACACAAGTTTTGCATTTTAAGAATATGCAATCATCAATTCATGCTTTTCATGTGAGCATGTTATATGAATTTCATGCTTTTTCATTTGGCATTAGCATGTTATTAGAGAATCATCATGTCATGGAGATAACTATAGGTCATTCACATTATACTTCCTATGTAAATCTCCTAGTCCAAAAATGCATGTTTGAACATAAATATGACATGGATTGTAAACAAGTAAGGTTCACACTTATAGAATTTGAAAGCATATATACATATGTACAACCAAGCTTACTCAAGCAATCAAAAGAAGAGGCATAAGATATTTCAAATTTTTTGCAATTTACAAGAATGCAAAATAGCTCTCTTTGCTTGAGTTCCCCATATGGGGTCAAGTATAAATCACATCACTCCACAAGACATATTCCAATAGATCTACTAAGAGTTTTAAATCGAGTAGCATCTAACGGTTTAGTAAATAGGTCCGCAAGTTGATCATTAGTACCTACATGTTCAAGTACTATGCATTTATTTTCAACAAGCTCTTTAATGAAGTGATGGCGGATGTCAATATGCTTAGTTCTAGAATGTTGCACCGGATTCTTGGAAATATTAATAGCACTCATGTTATCACAAAAGAGAGTGAGAGTACCTTAGTTGAATCCGTAGTCTACTAGCATTTGCTTCATCCATAGGAATTGTGTGCATCCACTCCCCGCAGCTATGTATTCGGCCTCGGTCGTGGACAAGGAAATCGAGTTTTGCTTCTTGCAAAACCAAGACACCAAGTTGTTGCCTAGAAAGAAGCAACCGCCCGATGTGCTCTTCCTATCATCATAATTTCCTGCCCAATCCGCATCACTAAAGCCTACAAGACTAGCATTAGTGTCAAAAGAGTACCAAATCCCATAGTTGGATGTCCCATTCACATAGCAAATGATTCTCTTTACGGAAGAGAGATGGGACTCCTTAGGATCCGCTTGGTACCTAGCACACACACCCACACTAAAGGAGACATCGGGCCTACTTGCGGTCAAATAAAGCAAGCTACCTATCATGCCCCGATATAGAGTTTGTTCAACACTTTTACCACTAGCATCCTTGCTTAGCTTCAAAGTGGTACTCATGGGTGTATCACAATGTTTGGCTTTCTCTAAACCAAACTTCTTCACTAGGTTCTTAGCATATTTGGCTTGGGTTATGAAAATCCCATCATTCATTTGCATAATTTGCAAACCTAGGAAGTAACTAAGCTCACCAACAAGACTCATCTCAAATTCATGAGACATGACATCAACAAATTGTTGGACCTTGGTGTTGTTGGTGGAGCCAAACACTATGTCATCAACATATATTTGAGCTATGAAAAGCTCATCATTGTCTCTCTTGATGAATAGTGTCTTGTCAACACTACCTCTTGTGTAGTTATTGTCAACAAGAAATTGAGTGAGGCGCTCATACCAAGCCCTCGGTGCTTGTTTCAACCCATATAATGCCTTTTTGAGGCGATAGACATGGTTGGGGTGGTGAGCATCCACAAACCCCTTGGGTTGTTCAACAAACACTTCCTCTTGCAAGAAGCCATTAAGGAAGGCACTCTTGATGTCCATTTGGTGCAATTTGAACTTGTGCACACAAGAGATGGACAAGAGAAGCCTAATGGACTTTAAGCGGGCAACGGGAGCAAAAGTCTCCTCAAAGTCGATACCCTCAATTTGAGAGTACCCTTGTGCTACAAGTCTAGCCTTGTTCCACACTATGTTGCCATCCTCATCGGATTTGTTCCTAAATATCCATTTAGTGCCTACGACATTAGTGGTCTTAGGCCTAGGAACTAGAGTCCAAACCTCATTCCTTTCGAATTGGTTAAGCTCTTCTTGCATGACAAGAACCCAAAATTCATCATTCAAGGCTTCATCAACCTTTTTGGGTTCTATTTGAGAGGTGTAGCATGTAAAGCTAATTAGATTAGCTATTTGACGCCTAGTCCTAACACCCTCATTAACATCTCCAATAACATCTTCTTTGTTATGGAGCCTTCTAACCCATGGAGCGGGTTCATTAGAGTCCAAGTTAGGAACTCTAGTAATAGGTTGTGTGACTTCATTAGATGTCCCAACATTGGGAGTCACCACAACCCTCTCCAAAGGAGAGTCATCCTCTAAAATATCCTCCTCCTCATGGTCATTAGACTTGAGCCTTGTATCATCAATGACCACATTTGATGATTCCATGACGGTTCGAGTCTTCAAGTTGAAAACTCTATAGGCTCTACTATTTAAGGCATAGCCAATAAAGATACCCTCATCACTCTTAGCATCAAACTTGCCAAGTTGATCACGGTCATTTAAAATGTAGCATTTGCTCCCAAATGTGTGGAAGTAGCTAACATTTGGCTTCCTACCCTTCCATAACTCATAGGAGGTGTTTCTAGATCTGGGCCTTAGGAATACTCTATTCCCTATATAGCAAGCCGTATTGACGGCTTCGGCCCATAGGTTCCTAGGGACATTGTTGCTAAGCAACATCACTCAGGCCATCTCTTGGAGGACCCTATTCTTCCTCTCAACAACTCCATTTTGTTGAGGTGTCCTAGGAGCCGAAAACTCATGGGAGATGCCTAAGCTATCACAATAGCTTTCAAAAGAGGCATTCTCAAATTCCCTCCCATGGTCACTTCTAATCCGTTTAATGCTTCTAATGTTAGATTTCATTTCATTTTGTAATTTAGTACAAAGCATTTTAAACTTATCAAAAGTTTCGGATTTTTCTCTAAGAAAATATGTCCATGTAAATCTAGAGAAATCATCAACACAAATAAAAATGTATCTCTTTCCACCTAAACTCTCGGTTTGCATAGGACCCATGAGATCCATGTGGAGAAGCTCTAGGGGCTCCTTGGTGGAGAGATACTTGCCCTTTTTGTGCATGCTTTTGGTTTGTTTTCCTTGTTGGCAAGGTCCACAAATACCATTGGCTTTCTTCCCAAGCTTAGGGAGGCCACGCACACACTCGAACTTTCCAAGGGTTCTTAAATCCCTAAAGTTCATATGGCCAAGTCTTTCATGCCACAACTCAACTTTCTCATCCATGGACACATTGTTTGAGACTATTCTAGCTTCAAGACAATAACAATTGTCACTAGATCTCATACCTTTCAACAAGGTTTGTCCATCGGGCTTTAGGATTGAGCAATCATTTTTACGAAACAAGACGGAATATCCTTCATCACTTAGATGTGAAATGCTTATTAAATTGGCTTTCAAGCCATCAACAAATAAAGCATCGGATAAGGAGGGTAAACCGGGAACGAAAATGGTTCCTTTCCCTACAACTTTCTTTTTGGATCCATCACCAAAAGTGACATATCCACTTTCCTCCATAACAAGAGTCTCGAAGAAACTCTTGTTTCCCGTCATGTGCCTAGAGCACCCACTATCCAAATACCAAAAATTAGAAAAATTTGCCTTCAAGGCTATTTGTGCAACATGGCAAACATTTTCATTCTTTCTAATCCACTTAGCAACAATTTTAGCTTTCTTAGTGGTCTTTGGTACATGTGCTCTACTATTCCTAGGATCATGCAAATCAATATTATCATTCCTAGGAACATGCATCATGGCTCTTTTCTTTTTCTTCTCTATCATGCTTCTAGTTTTGCACATTTTTATATAGCGAAAGCAATGTGGTCTAATATGACCATTAAATCCACAAAAGTGACAAATAGGAGTAAAATAAGGAATCATACCTTGTCCTTGTCTTTGTGGATGAAGGGGTTCAATGCGTCTTCGTTGTTGAACCGGTCTAGGTTGCTTCCAAGCTTGAGGTTGCATGATAGGCCTCTTTCCTTTGTGAGCCATTTGAGGAGGAATGTTGCCTTGAGGGACCCTAGGGGTTGAGCTTGAGGTTGCCTTCTTGGCCCCATCTTCACTTGTGCATTTGAGCATTGTCCTATATATTTTGTGTCTTTCTTAACTAAGAAATCTCAATTAATTACTTGTATGTTATTTTATATACTTTGAATACAAGTTTGAGATAAGTATGATGTATGTTTGAGAAGTTGTATTGTGCTAGCTTATTAGGTTTTATGCTTAATATTGTTTAGCTAAACTAATTGACATGTCATTTAGTTTTGATATCTAGGATTGTTCTTAATTGCATATTATTCATCTTAGATAAGCATATAGGGTTTCCCTTGCTCTATGTTGCATTTTGGATATTCACATATATTCACTTAGGGTTGTATTCTCTTCATAGAGAAAGTAAGTCTTGTGTGTAGCATCCGAGATTAGGTTGCTTAGATCGCAAAAAAAATTGGACTAGGTTCACTTATACCGGGATTAGGTAGGTGTGTGATTACTTCCGGGATTAGGTTGTAATCGTTTTCACATTTAGTGGATTCGAGGTTCGAGTGTGGCTTACTTACATAGCCCGTGGTTTTTCCCGATGGAAAGGGAAGATGGAATCCTACATATGCCAAATTCACGACCGTGCATGGATGGCAGTGGAAGACGGATATGATCTCCCTATGATGACTCCCGCGGGTGGAGGAGAAGATGTTTTGAAGCCTAAGGCGCAATGGAACGCGCAAGAGTTTGATGCTTCAAAGTGGAATAGGAAGGCGATGCATGCCATCTTGTGTGCTATGGACGAAAATCAATATAAGTTGATTCAAAATACTAGGATAGCTAAGGAAGCATGGGACATCCTAGAGATTGCACATGAGGGAACCGAAGTGGTGAAGGACTCTAAGCTTTAAGTCCTCCAAACTCAATTCGAGATGCTCAAGATGGAGGAGAATGAGTGCTTCAATGACTTCGAGATCAAGTTTATGGATATAGTCAACCAAAGTCATCAACTTGGTGATCCATATTCGGATAGGAGAATCAAGCAAGAGATTATGAGATCTCTACCCGATAGGTTTGAATCGAAGGTGACGACTTTAGAAGAAAATAGTGATTATAAGGATATGAATTCGAGTGAGGTGATTGGGAGACTTCTAGCTTATGAGTCTAGGAAGGGGCCTATCTCCACACCCACTAAAAAGCAAAAAGGAATTGCTTTAAAAACCTCATAGGATGAAAAGGAGGAAAAGAAGGTTGACTCAGATGAAGACATTGCCTTGTTTGTAAAAAGGTTCAACAAGGTTATGAAGTTTAGAAGGAAGAGCTTTGGGTCAAAAGGTCAAGATTTGAAGAAAAAGGGCTCTTTCAAGAAGTTTGAACCTAGGCAAGAAAGGACCGAAAGGAAAGGGGTCCGTTGTTTCGAGTGTGGTGACATAGGTCATTTTGCCCCCGATTGTGCAAATCATGTTGAGAAGAAAAAGGGGAAAGTGATGGCCGCCACTTGGAGTGGAAGTAGTGATAACTCCTATGAGGGAGATGAGTCTTCGGATGATGAAGAGCTCATGGCTAATCTCCTAGCTTTTGCCTCCTCCCATAAAAGCAAAAGTGCTAGTGAGAGAGAGGAAATGAGTCAAGAGGAAAATGACTCAAGTGAAGTAGAAAGTGATTCCTCTTCTAACTCCATAAATGGATTTGTGGAGAAAAAGGTGCTTGCTAAATATCATGCCGAATTTAATGATTTAGCAATCAAGAGCACAAGAAAGATCAAGATGTTGAGAGAAGAAAATCTTGAGCTTGCATCTCATAATGACCACTTAAGTGAACAAGTGGAAAAATTCAAGAAGATGGAAGATAAGCTAAAAGAGGAGTTAGTCTTATCTAGGAGGAATGAAGATAGCCTAAAGAGGGAGCTTGAAGAAGTTAGAGAATCTATGACTAGGATGGATTCTAGCACCAAGAAGCTTGACCATATGCTTGGTGTTGGAAAGAGTCCATGTGACAAGAGGGGTCTTGGGTATGAAGATGGCAAGAAGATCTCAACCTCTAACAAGACCGTGTTTGTCAAGAGTTTGAGGAAAGAAGAAACTTCATTTGTGCAACTTCCTAGGAAGAAGTTAGAAATAGGACAAAGTTCAAATGCTCAAGTGAAGATGGGGCCAAGAAGGCAACCTCAAGCTCAACCCCCTAGGGTCCCTCAAGCCAACATTCCTCCACAAATGGCTCACAAAGGAAAGAGGCCTATCATGCAACCTCAAGCTAGGAAGCAATCAAGATCGGTTCAACAACGAAGACGGATTGAACCCTTTCATCCACAAAGACAAGGACAAGGTATGATTCCTTATTTTACTCCTATTTGTCACTTTTGTGGATTTGATGATCATATTAGACCACATTGCTTTCGCTATATAAAAATGTGCAAAACTAGAAGCATGATAGAGAAGAAAAAGAAAAGAGCCATGATGCATGTTCCTAGGAATGATAATTTTGATTTGCATGATCCTAGGAATAGTAGAGCACATGTACCTAAGACCACTAAGAAAGCTAAAATTGTTGCTAAGTGGATTAGAAAGAATGAAAATGTTTGCCATGTTGCACAAATAGCCTTGAAGGCAAATTCTTCTAATTTTTGGTATTTGGATAGTGGGTGCTCTAGGCATGTGACGGGAAACAAGAGTTTCTTCGAGACTCTTGTTATGGAGGAAGGTGGATATGTCACTTTTGGTGATGGATCCAAAAAGAAAGTGGTAGGGAAAGGAACCATTTCCGTTCCCGGTTTACCCTCCTTATCCGATGCTTTATTTGTTGATGGCTTGAAAGCCAATTTAATAAGCATTTCACATCTAAGTGATGAAGGATATTCCGTCTTGTTTAGTAAAAATGATTGCTCAATCCTAAAGCCCGATGGACAAACCTTGTTGAAAGGTATGAGATCTAGTGACAATTGTTATTGTCTTGAAGCTAGAATAGTCTCAAACAATGTGTCCATGGATGAGCAAGTTGAGTTGTGGCATGAAAGACTTGGCCACATGAACTTTAGGGATTTAAGAACCCTTGGAAAGTTCGAGTGTGTGCGTGGCCTCCCTAAGCTTGGGAAGAAAGCCAATGGTATTTGTGGACCTTGCCAACAAGGAAAACAAACCAAAAGCATGCACAAAAAGGGCAAGTATCTCTCCACCAAGGAGCCCCTAGAGCTTCTCCACATGGATCTCATGGGTCCTATGCAAACCGAGAGTTTAGGTGGAAAGAGATACATTTTTGTTTGTGTTGATGATTTCTCTAGATTTACATGGACATATTTTCTTAGAGAAAAAGTTTTGATAAGTTTAAAATGCTTTGTACTAAATTACAAAATGAAATGAAATCTAACATTAGAAGCATTAAACGGATTAGAAGTGACCATGGGAGGGAATTTGAGAATGCTTATTTTGAAAGCTTTTGTGATAGCTTAGGCATCTCCCATGAGTTTTCGGCTCCTAGGACACCTCAACAAAATGGAGTTGTTGAGAGGAAGAATAGGGTCCTCCAAGAGATGGCCCGAGTGATGTTGCTTAGCAACAATGTCCCTAGGAACCTATTGGCCGAAGCTGTCAATACGGCTTGCTATATAGGGAATAGAGTATTCCTAAGGCCCGGATCTAGAAACACCTCCTATGAGTTATGGAAAGGTAGGAATCCAAATGTTAGCTACTTCCACACATTTGGGAGCAAATGCTACATTTTAAATGACCGTGATCAACTTGGCAAGTTTGATGCTAAGAGTGATGAGGGTATCTTTATTGGCTATGCCTGTAATAGTAAAGCCTATAGAGTTTTCAACTTGAAGACTCGAACCGTCATGGAATCATTGAATGTTGTCATTGATGATACAAGGCTCAAGTCTAATGAACATGAGGAGGAGGAAGTTTTAGAGGATGACTCTCCTTTGGAGAGGGTTGTGGTGACTCCCAATGTTGGGACATCTAATGAAGTCACACAACCTATTACTAGAGTTCCTAACTTGGACTCTAATGAACCCGCTCCATGGGTTAGAAGACTCCATAACAAAGAGGATGTTATTGGAGATGTTAATGAGGGTGTTAGGACTAGGCGTCAAATAGCTAATCTAATTAGCTTTACATGCTACACCTCTCAAATAGAACCCAAAAAGGTTGATGAAGCCTTGAATGATGAATTTTGGGTTCTTGCCATGCAAGAAGAGCTAAACCAATTCGAAAGGAATTAGGTTTGGACTCTAGTTCCTAGGCCTAAGACCACTAATGTCATAGGCACTAAATGGATATTTAGGAACAAATCCGATGAGAAGGGCAACATAGTGCAGAACAAGGCTAGACTTGTAGCACAAGGGTACTCTCAAATTGAGGGTATCGACTTTGAGGAGACTTTTGCTCCCGTTGCCCGCTTAGAGTCCATTAGGCGTCTCTTGTCCATCTCTTGTGTGCACAAGTTCAAATTGCACCAAATGGACGTCAAGAGTGCCTTCATCAATGGCTTCTTGCAAGAGGAGGTGTTTGTTGAACAACCCAAGGGGTTTGTGGATGCTCACCACCCCAACCATGTCTATCGCCTCAAAAAGGCATTATATGGGTTGAAACAAGCACCGAGGGCTTAGTATGAGCGCCTCACTCAATTTCTTGTTGACAATAACTACACAAGAGGTAGTGTTGACAAGACACTATTCATCAAGAGAGACAATGATGAGCTTTTCATAGCTCAAATATATGTTGATGACATAGTGTTTGGCTCCACCAACAACACCAAAGTTGAAACTAATTATAGCACGGTGTGTATAAAGCTATCTAGATGGGGGGTGAATAGATTTTACGCTTTTTACCCAATTTTTCGTGTTAGTCAAAATTACTAAATTACCCTCAAGATAATATAAACAAGCAAGTGTAATATGGTGCGGAAATTAAATCAACACTTGATTTTTACGTGGAAACCCTCACGGGAAAAACCACGGGCTATGTAAGTAAGCCACACTCGAACCTCGAATCCACTAAATGTGCAAACGATTACAACCTAATCCCGGAAGTAATCACACACCTACCTAATCCCGGTATGAGTGAACGTAGTCCTATTTGCTTGCGATCTAATCAACCTAATCCCGATTGCTACACACAAGACTTACCTTCTCTAGAAGAGAATACAACCCTAAGTAAATATATGTGAATATTCAAAATGCAACATAGAGCAAGGGAAACCCTATATGCTTATCTAAGATGATTAATATGCAATTAAGAACAATCCTAGATATCAAAACTAAATGACATGTCAATTAGTTAAGCTAATCAATATTAAGCACAAAACCTAATATGCTAGCACAATACAACTTCTCAAACATACATCACACTAATCTCAATATTGTATCCAAAGCATACAAAATAACATACAAGTAATTAATTGAGATTGCTAGATAAGAGAAACACAAAATATGTAAGATATTAGTGAAAAGCTTACCAAGCAAAATTTGATGAAGAATCCATGCAAGATGACATCTAGAAGATCAAAGATGATGCTAGATGATGATTGATGATCATGAAAAAGTGTTTGAGTAATTAAAAATGAGTTCTTGGAATTTTTCTTCTCTTTGAAAAATATCCTAAGTATGAAATCTGAATATGAACTCTCTTTATTGACCTAAAGACAAAATGGCATATATATAGGGTGCCAAACCAAAGTGAGGTCGTTTAAGTAAGTTTCAAAGAAACGCGCCAATAGGCGGTTCCAATCGGCGGCCAGGCCGTCGTTCTTGACCGCCGAATTTGTCCCTAGAGAAACAGGGGAAAAACGGCGGTTCCATTCGGCGGTTTCGTGACCGCCGTTTCCACCGTCGAAATAAACCCGAGAATAAAATCAATCAGGTCTGAAACGGCGGTTCATATCGGCGGCAACCCAACCGCCAATTCAACCACCGAATTCAAACGGCGGTTTCATTCGGCGGCCAGGCCGCCGATCATGATCGCTGATCACCAACAGAGGTGAAAACCAAGGAGATGCCAAGTGCATCTCCATAGGCGGTCTTCGCTCAAAACCAAGCACATTCTAGTGCGTGCGCGGACGTTTCCGAACACTATCGGGAAATGAATTACAAGATACAACATCAAAGTGCTAGTGTGTAAAGTGACATGTGAAGAGAATGCACACATGAACAAGTATGCTAAGTGAGTGTGTGCAACTATCTCTTCAAGATAAGTAAGCACATAGAATTTACCTTCGGTGCTTATCAAGACGAGGTCTTTGAAAGGGCTTCGAATAATAAACCAACTCCTAAGCTACCCTTACAAGGATCCCCAACATGTGGTTTGTCCACGAAATGAGCCAATAAACAAAGGGAACCTTACAATCTCCCCCTTTGGCTATTTCGTGACAAAACCACCACTCACATTGATTCCTCACATAAAAATAGAAACAACGGGATAACATAGATCTTCTACAATACAAAGAGATGATAAACAAAATAACAACTTCCATGCTCCAATCTCTTGTAGAACAGCCAACCCTACAAAACAAAGTTTCTATATTTTTCCAAAAGTACATGTGAGATTAATCAAGTGATATCAAAACAAGCATTTGCATTTTTAGAATATAGGCACAACATTACAAAATACATGCAATGAATGATAAATGCAATGCTCCCCCTCAATGGGTTACTCCCCCTCAATGTGATATCTCCCCAAAGTGCACAATAGCTTCTATATTGCAACTCCCCTTACCATATCCTACTCCCCCTTTTTGTCATGATATAGGCAAAGGAGTAGTCCCCAACCGGGTCACTCATAGCAACGAGAGATAGAAGCATGCAAGATTTGCATATATATATAAGTCACTTTATGCACTTCAATTAATTTGAGAGAAACAAGGAGATTTATTTGAGAAAATGTGTGAATCCAACATGCTTTGCATACAAGACATATAGCATTCAAGTCCAAAATACAATGGTATTTGGCAAAGCAAATGACAAAGGTTTCTAATAAGAATTCAAACCAATTTCACCAATATCATGGGAAAAGCAAGGATATAGAGATTATTGATTTTAATTTAAGAGTAACTATATCCAACTTTATAAGCGAAACATGGCATGAGCGACTTTGCACCCTATTTGATTTTTCCGGATAAGATATCCGTATGATAGTAACCATGTTCAACTAATAAAGAAGGAGAAACATTTGGAATGTAAATTCCTTTGAACGGATACAAGATCCTTTATTCATTTTAAGTCTCATACGCTTTCACACAAGTTTTGCATTTTTAAGAATATGCAATCATCAATTCATGCTTTTCATGTGAGCATGTTGTATGAATTTCATGCTTTTTCATTTATCATTAGCATGTTATTTAAGAAACATCCTGTCATGGAGATAACTATAGGTCATTCACATCATACTTCCTATGTAAATCTCCTAGTCCAAAAATGCATGTTTGAACATAAATATGACATGGATTGTAGACAAGCAAGGTTCACACTTATAGAATTGAAAACATATATACATATGTGCAACCAAGCTTACTCAAGCAATCAAAAGAAGAGGCATAAGTTATTTTAAATTTTTTGCAAGTTACAAGAATGCAAAATAGCTCTCTTTGCTTGAGTTCCCCATATAGGGTCAATCATAGAACATCACTCTACAAGACATATCCCAATAGATCTACTAAGAGTTTTAAATCGAGTAGCATCTAAGGGTTTAGTAAATAGGTCCGCAAGTTGATCATTAGTACCTACATGTTCAAGTACTATGCATTTATTTTCAACAAGCTCTTTAATGAAGTGATGGCGGATGTCAATATGCTTAGTTCTAGAATGTTGAACCGGATTCTTGGAAATATTAATAGCACTCATGTTATCACAAAAGAGAGTGAGAGTACCTTGGTTGAATACGTAGTCTACTAGCATTTGCTTCATCCACATAAGTTGAGTGCATCCACTCCCTGCGGCTATGTACTCGGCCTCGGCCGTGGACAAGGAAATTGAGTTTTGCTTCTTGCAAAACCAAGACACCAAGTTGTTGCCTAGAAAGAAGCAACCGCCCGATGTGCTCTTCCTATCATCACAATTTCCCGCCCAATCCGCATCACTATATCCTACAAGACTAGGATTAGTGTCAAATGAGTACCAAATCCCATAATTAGAAGTCCCATTCACAAAGCGAATGACTCTCTTAACCAAAGAGAGATGAGACTCCTTGGGATCGGATTGGTACCTAACACAAACTCCTACACTAAATAATATATCGGGCCTACTTGCGGTCAAATAGAGCAAGCTCCCTATCATGCCACGATATAAGATTTGGTCCACACTTTTTCCACTAGCATCCTTGCTTAGCTTCAAAGTGGTGCTCATAGGAGTGTCACAATGTTTGGCTTTTTCAAGACCAAACTTCTTCACTAGGTTTTTGGCATATTTGGCTTGGGATATGAAAATCCCATCATCTAGTTGCCTAATTTGCAAACCTAGGAAGTAACTAAGCTCACCAACAAGACTCATCTCAAATTCATGAGACATGACATCAACAAATTGTTGGACTTTGGTGTTGTTGGTGGAGCCAAAAACTATATCATCAACATATATTTGAGCTATGAAAAGCTCATCATTGTCTCTCTTGATGAATAGTGTCTTGTCAACACTACCTCTTGTGTAGTTGTTGTCAACAAGGAATTGCGTGAGGCGCTCATACCAAGCCCTCGGTGCTTGTTTCAACCCATAAAGTGCCTTCTTGAGGCGATAAACATGATTGGGGTGGTGTGCATCCACAAACCCCTTAGGTTGTTCAACAAACACTTCCTCTTGCAAGAAGCCATTGAGGAAGGCACTCTTGACGTCCATTTGGTGCAATTTGAACTTGTGCACACAAGAAATGGACAAGAGAAGCCTAATGGACTCTAAGCGGGCAACGGGAGCAAAAGTCTCCTCAAAGTCGATACCCTCAATTTGAGAGTACCCTTGTGCTACAAGTCTAGCCTTGTTCCGCACTATGTTGCCATCATCATCGGATTTGTTCCTAAATATCCATTTAGTGCCTATGACATTAGTGGTCTTAGGCCTAGGAACTAGAGTCCAAACCTCATTTCTTTCGAATTGGTTTAGCTCTTCTTGCATGGCAAGAACCCAAAATTCATCATTTAAGGCTTCTTCAACCTTTTTGGGTTCAATTTGAGAGGTGTAGCATGTATAGCTAATAAGATTAGCAAGTTGACGTCTAGTCCTAACACCCTCATTTACCTCTCCAATGATATCTTCTTTATCATGGAGTTTTCTAACCCATGGAGCGGGTTCTTTAGAGTCCAAGAGAGGAACTCTATCAATAGGTTGTGTGTCATTATTGTTGACATTAGATGTCCCAATATTAGGTGACACCACAACCTCCTCCAAAGGAGAACCATCACTAAAAATAACCTCCTCCTCATGATCATTAGACTTGAGCCTAGTATCATCAAATACGACATTGGATGATTCCATAACACTTAGAGTCTTTAAATTGAAAACTCTATAGGCTCTACTATTTAAGGCATAGCCAATAAAAATACCCTCATCACTCTTAGCATCAAATTTGCCAAGTTGATCACGGTCATTCAAAATGTAGCATTTGCTTCCAAAAGTGTGGAAGTAGCTAACATTTGGCCTCTTGCCTTTCCATAACTCATAGGAGGTGTTTCTAGTACCGGGCCTTAGGAACACTCTATTTCCTATATAGCAAGCCGAATTGATGGCTTCGGCCCATAGGTTCCTAGGGACATTGTTGCTAAGCAACATCACTCGGGCCATCTCTTGAAGGACCCTATTTTTCCTCTCAACAACTCCATTTTGTTGAGGTGTCCTAGGAGCAGAAAATTCATGGGAGATGCCTAAACCATTACAAAGGTTTCAAAGGTGGCATTCTCAAATTCTCTCCCATGGTCACTTCTAATCCGTTTTATGCTTTTAATATTAGAGTTCATTTCATTTTGAATTTTATTACAAAGCATTTTAAACTTATCAAAAGTTTCGGATTTTTCTCTAAGAAAATATGTCCATGTGAACCTAGAGAAATCATCAACACAAACAAAAATGTATCTCTTTCCACCCAAACTTTCGGTTTGCATGGGACCTATAAGGTCCATGTGGAGAAGCTCAAGAGGCTCCTTGGTGGTGAGATACTTACCCTTTTTGTGCATGCTTTTAGTTTGCTTTCCTTGTTGGCAAGGTCCACAAATACCATTGGCTTTCTTCCCAAGCTTAGGGAGGCCACGCACACAATTGAACTTTCCAAGGGTCCGTAGATCCCTAAAGTTCATGTGGCCAAGTCTTTCATGCCACAACTCAATTTGCTCATCCATGGACACATGATTTGATACAATACTAGCTTTAAGACAATAGCAATTGTCGCTAGATCTCATGCCCTTCAACAAGGTTTGTCCATCGGGTTTAAGGATAGAGCAATAATCTTTAGAAAACAAGACGGAATATCCTTCATCACTAAGATGTGAAATGCTTATTAAATTGGCTTTCAAGCCATCAACAAATAAAGCATTGGATAAGGAGGGTAATCCGGGAACGGAAATGGTTCCTTTCCCTACAACATTTCTTTTGGATCCATCACTAAAAGTGACATTTCCACCTTCCTCCATAACAAGAGTCTCGAAGAAACTCTTGTTTCCCGTCATGTGCCTAGAGCACCCACTATCCAAATACCAAAAATTAGAAGAATTTGCCTTCAAGGCTATTTGTGCAACATGGCAAACATTTTCATTCTTTCTAATCCACTTAGCAACAATTTTAGCTTTCTTAGTGGTCTTTGGTACATGTGCTCTACTATTTCTAGGATCATGCAAATCAATATTTTCATTCCTAGAAACATGCATCTTGGCTCTATTCTTTCTCTTTTCAATCATGCTTTGTTTTCTACACATTTTAATATATTGAAAGCAATTTGGTCTAATATGACCATCACAACCACAAAAGTGACAAATAGGGATGAAAAAAGGAATCATACCTCGTCTTTGTGCACGCATGGGAGCTCGTCCATGTCTTTGTGGATAAGTGGGTTCAATCCATCTTCGTTGTTGAACCGGTCTAGGTTGCTTCCAAGCTTGAGGTTGCATGATTGGTCTCTTTCCTTTGTGAGCCAATTTGGGAGGAGTGTTGGCTTGAGGGACCCTAGGGGGTTGAGCTTGAGATTTCCTTCTTGGCCCCACTTTCACTTGTGCATTAGAACATTGTCCTACTTCTAACTTCTTCCTAGGAGGTTGCACAAATGAAGTTTCTTCGTTCTTCAAGCTCTTGACAAACACTGTCTTGTTAGAGGTTAAGACTTTCTTGCCATCTTCATACCCAAGACCTCTCTTGTCACTTGGACTCTTTCCAACACCAAGTAAATGATCAAGCTTCTTGGTGCTAGAATCTATCCTAGCCAAGGACCCTTTAACTTTAACAAGTTCCCTCTTCAAGCCTTCTTCACTTCTCTTGGATAAGTCTAACTCCTCAATTAACTTATCTTCTCTCCTCTTCAATCTTTCCACTTGTTCACTTAAGTGGTCATTGTGAGCCGAAAGTTCAAGGTTTTCTTCTCTCAACCTCTCAATCTTTCTTGTGCTTTTAAGTGCTAAATCATTGAACTCGGCATGGTATTTAGCAAGCACCTTGTTAGGATTATGCTCAATAGCAAGAGTGTAATGTTGTAATTAACAATCTTTTTCATATTAATAAAGTGATTTCTGGTTTAACAAATCGTATAGCATTTATAGTTTATTATTATAATTGTCAAAGTAAATAATCATAAGGTCTAAAGACTATGGGAAAAGAAGAATTGTTCGTACATCTGGATATGTATGTGGTAGACACAATTTTTTAGTTAGTCTTGAATAATGTTCACAACTTAAGTTAAAGGTTGGGCACCTTTATCTTGTTAAAGTTGTAGAATTCTTTTGCTAGCATTTGAGTGGGATCAAATGAGATATGATGAGTCTAAAATCATCGGAGTGTCTTCGAGCAAAAGGATCTAGTGCACTGGGTGCATTGAACTGGATCATAATGAAAAGCTTTATCTAGAACCGTCAGTAGATAAAAGTCTTTTCATTATCAGGACAATCGGAGAGTCTATCTTAATCCTGAGATAAATGATGGACTTATGGTTGCAAGTGATATCATTTGAGTTATCAATGAGTACGATTATATCGCATAGTCTATCCTCGATAGTTTGGTGATATTCATTTGTTAATCGATAGAGGACTTCATTTATAGATATGGACATCGTGGCTCCATTTAATAAAATGAGAGTATAATATCATCATATGGATGTTTTGAGGTAATTGGATATTAAATCTCAACGTTGAGTTTTCGATAGTGTCTATTGAAAACATGGCTTCTGGACAAGTCAAAATATCCAAGTTCAAAACGTGGTCATATGAGTAAATATGGTAACTTGGAGAGTTATAGGCGGTCTATGAACTCTTGGCGATTACTGATATTAATCACGAGGATACACTATCTCCAATATGATTGTCTAGGGTATGAATGAGGAGCATCTTCCTTTTCTATCTTTATTTAAGAGTTCAGTTTTAGCTCTTTAGTGGAATGAGTTAAAATTAATGGATCGGACCTAAGTGAATCATTTGTTGATTGTGATTAGGTTATGTCTATTGAAGCTTAAATTTAGATGGCCCGCCAAGATCCCCAATCCACACGGACTTGCATGGATCACTTGATATATTCTACTGGACCAATTTAAGGGTCCATCTAGAATTGCATTTAATATATTAAGAATATAATATGCACATTATTTATGCAATGGGCTGCTCAATTATATTAATATATTAATGAAAGACATGTGGGCTTGTTTCTTTTAGTAAGAATGGGTCTGGTTCACATGTGGGCTTTTTATTTAAAGTCCAATGGATTAAATGAAATAAGAAAATAATATTAGGCCCAATTTTATACAAGTGGGGCGGCAAGGTTAATGTTTTAACCTAATATATTATTTTGTTTCATTTGTTTTAATTAAATAAGAATTAATTAATTTATTGATTAATTGTTTAATTAAAGAAACAAATCTTTCCTAAAAGTAAAAGACTTGTTTGATAAGGAAATAAATAAATTAATTTTATTTATTTAATCAAATAAGGAGTCTTTTTATTTTGTCAAAATAAAAGAATAAAAATCAATGAGTTGGATTAGGGTTTGAAGTCTATAAAGTTGAAAAGAATTAGGGTTGAATTTCGGTCACCCTATATAAGTGACATGATGAAATTCGGCCAACCCTAATCTAAAACTACATAGAATTCGGCAACCCTAAAGGAAAAAGAAGAAAAAATTCGGCCAACCTATATAAGTGTTCTTATAGGGTTCGGCCACCACATACAAGTGTGCTTGAGATTTTATTTTTCTTCTTCTTCTTCATTCATAGAGAGTTTTTATTCTACTAAGACAAAAAGGAGTGTTAGATTATTCTTTGATAGTATACTATTGCTTAATCATCAATAAGCTTGTGTATACGAAATCGATCTAGGTTCACGCGAGTTTCGATCATTAGATTGAGAACTCAAAAGTGACCGGAATAATCTTAGACATTCTTTTGATTGTTTTGTGACTAACAAAGAAAAGAAAAGTTTTGTTTTGTCCATTCACAGGTTTGCAATTCAAAGAAAAGGGAGACCACGCTCCTAGGTGATCCACGTTCGTGCTCGGATTGAAGGTCTTGCGGATTACCATCGACGTAAGTCAATCGGATCACGCGACAAAAGGTAATCTACTTTTGTTAATGTATATGCATGTTTATTGATTAAAAGGGTTTAAGGTTCATAAAGGAAAAAAAATTTTAAAGTCACTAAATCTAATTTTAGTATCGCTTCCGCTGCGTGTACTACTTTTGTTATTTTTCCCTACACACCTTTTGCTCCACAAACTTCTTTTTGGAACTAGAAGAGGAGTCACTTTCTTCTTCACTAGAGTCAATTTCCTCTTGACTCATCTCCTCTTTTTCACTAGCACTTTTGCTCTTGTGAGAAGATGCAAAAGCTAGGAAGTTAGCCATGAGCTCTTCTTCACTTGAAGACTCATCTTCCTCATTGGAGTCATCACTACTCCCACTCCAAGTGGCGGCCATCACTTTACCCTTCTTCCTCTCATTGTGATTTGCACATTCGGGGGCAAAGTGACCAATCCCACCACATTCAAAGCATCGGACTCCTTTCCTTTCGGTCCTCTCTTGTCTAGGCTCAAACTTCTTGAAGGAACTCTTTTTCTTCAAATCTTGTCCTCTTGACCCAAATCCCTTCTTCTTCTTGAACCCCATAACCTTGTTGAACCTTTTCACAAATAAGGTAAGGTCTTCATCCGATTCATGCTTTGCCTCCTTTGCATCCTTAGATGCTTTCAAAGTTATTCCTTTAGACTTCTTAGGAGGAGTAGTGGTGCTAGGAGCCTTCCTAGACTCATATGCAAGGAGACGCCCAATTACCTCACTTGGCTTCATATCCATGTAGCCACTATTTTCTTCTATGGCCGTCACCTTTGATTCAAACCTATCGGGGAGAGATCTCATAATTTTTTGCTTGACTCTCCTATCCGAATACGGGTCTCCGAGTTGATGGCTTTGATTTACTATGTCCATCAATTTGATTTCGAAGTCATTGAAGCATTCATCCTCTCCCATCCTAAGTAATTCAAATTGAGTTTGGAGGACTTGAAGCTTGGACTCCTTCACCACCTCGGTTCCCTCATGTGCAACTTGAAGGATGTCCCATGCCACTTTTGCAATCTGAGTATACTGAATAAGCTTGTATTGATTCTCATCCATTGCACACATAATGGCATGCATCGCCTTCCTATTCCACTTTGAAGCCTCAAACTCTTGCGCGTTCCATTGCGCCTTAGGCTTCAAAACATCTTGTCCTCCACCCGCGGGACTCATCATAGGGAGATCATATCCGTCTTCCACTGCCATCCATGCACGGTCATGAATTTGGCATATGTAGGATTCCATCTTCCCTTTCCATTGGGAATAGTTCAAACCAGTAAGAAGTGGAGGCCTTGTGCTAGAAGCTCCTTCGTGGCCACCACCATTTCCACCGTTTCCACTCATAGTGTTTATGAATGAATGAAATGAATGCAAATGTATGAATGATCAAAAATCACACAAAATGCAAAACACACCAAAATAAGGAAGGATCACCTATGTATGTCTAGGAACCCGCTCTGATACCAATTGAAACTAATTATAGCACGGTGTGTATAAAGCTATCTAGATGGGGGGTGAATAGATTTTACGCTTTTTACCCAATTTTTCGTGTTAGTCAAAATTACGAAATTACCCTCAAGATAATATAAACAAGCAAGTGTAATATGGTGCGGAAATTAAATCAACACTTGATTTTTACGTAGAAACCCTCACGGGAAAAACCACGGGCTATGTAAGTAAGCCACACTCGAACCTCGAATCCACTAAATGTGCAAACGATTACAACCTAATCCCGGAAGTAATCACACACCTACCTAATCCCGGTATGAGTGAACGTAGTCCTATTTGCTTGCGATCTAATCAACCTAATCCCGATTGCTACACACAAGACTTACCTTCTCTAGAAGAGAATACAACCCTAAGTAAATATATGTGAATATTCAAAATGCAACATAGAGCAAGGGAAACCCTATATGCTTATCTAAGATGATTAATATGCAATTAAGAACAATCCTAGATATCAAAACTAAATGACATGTCAATTAGTTAAGCTAATCAATATTAAGCACAAAACCTAATATGCTAGCACAATACAACTTCTCAAACATACATCACACTAATCTCAATATTGTATCCAAAGCATACAAAATAACATACAAGTAATTAATTGAGATTGCTAGATAAGAGAAACACAAAATATGTAAGATATTAGTGAAAAGCTTACCAAGCAAAATATGATGAAGAATCCATGCAAGATGACATCTAGAAGATCAAAGATGATGCTAGATGATGATTGATGATCATGAAAAAGTGTTTGAGTAATTAAAAATGAGTTCTTGGAATTTTTCTTCTCTTTGAAAAATATCCTAAGTATGAAATCTGAATATGAACTCTCTTTATTGACCTAAAGACAAAATGGCATACATATAGGATGCCAAACCAAAGTGAGGTAGTTTAAGTAAGTTTCAAAGAAACGCGCCAATCGGCGGTTTCAATCGGCGGCCAGGCCGCCATTCTTGACCGTCGAATTTGTCCCGAGAGAAACAGGGGAAAAACGGCGGTTCCATTCGGCGGTTTCGTGACCGCCATTTCCACCGCCGAAATAAACCCGAGAATAAAATCAATCAGGTCTGAAACGGCGGTTCATATCGGCGGCCACCCAACCGCCGATTCAACCGCCGAATTCAAACTGCGGTTTCATTCGGCGGCCAGGCCGCCGATCATGATCGCCGATCACCAACAGAGGTGAAAACCAAGGAGATGCCAAGTGCATCTCCATAGGCGGTCTTCGCGCAAAACCAAGTACATTCTAGTGCGTGCGCGGACGTTTCCGAACACTATCGGGAAACGAATTACAAGACACAAATACACACAACAAGATACAACATCAAAGTGCTAGTGTGTAAAGTGACATGTGAAAAGAATGCACACATGAACAAGTATGCTAAGTGAGTGTGTGCAACTATCTCTTCAAGATAAGTAAGCACATAGAATTTACCTTCGGTGCTTATCAAGACGAGGTCTTTGAAAGGGCTTCGAATAATAAACCAACTCCTAAGCTACCCTTACAAGGATCCCCAACATGTGGTTTGTCCACGAAATGAGCCAATAAACAAAGGGAACCTTACAAAAGTCCAACAATTTGTTGATGTCATGTCTCATGAATTTGAGATGAGTCTTGTTGGTGAGCTTAGTTACTTCCTAGGTTTGCAAATTAGGCAACTAGATGATGGGATTTTCATAACCCAAGCCAAATATGCTAAGAACCTAGTGAAGAAGTTTGGTTTAGAGAAAGCCAAACATTGTGATACACCCATGAGTACCACTTTGAAGCTAAGCAAGGATGCTAGTGGTAAACGTGTGGAACAAACTCTAGATCGGGGCATGATTGGAAGCTTGCTTTATTTGACCGCAAGTAGGCCCGATATCTCCTTTAGTGTGGGTGTGTGTGCTAGGTACCAAGCGGATCCTAAGGAGTCCCATCTCTCTTCCGTAAAGAGAATCATTCGCTATGTGAATGGGACATCCAACTATGGGATTTGGTACTCTTCTGACACTAATGCTAGTCTTGTAGGCTTTAGTGATGCGGATTGGGCAGGAAATTGTGATAATAGGAAGAGCACATTGGGCGATTGCTTCTTTCTAGGCAACAACTTGGTGTCTTGGTTTTGCAAGAAGCAAAACTCGATTTCCTTGTCCACGGCCGAAGCCGAGTACATAGCCGCGGAGAGTGGATGCACACAACTCCTATGGATGAAGCAAATGCTAGTAGACTACGGATTCAACCAAGGTACTCTCACTCTCTTTTGTGATAACATGAGTGCTATTAATATTTCCAAGAATCCGGTGCAACATTCTAGAACTAAGCATATTGACATCCGCCATCACTTCATTAGAGAGCTTGTTGAAAATAAATGCATAGTACTTGAACATGTAGGTACTAATGATCAACTTGCGGACCTATTTACTAAACCCTTAGATGCTACTCGATTTAAAACTCTTAGTAGATCTATTGGGATATGTCTTGTGGAGTGATGTGTTCTATGATTGAACCCATATGGGGAACTCAAGCAAAGAGAGCTATTTTGCATTCTTGTAACTTGCAAAAACTTTGAAATAACTTATGCCTCTTCTTTTGATTGCTTGAGCAAGCTTGGTTGTACATATGTATATATGTTTTCAAATTCTATAAGTGTGAACCTTGCTTGTTTACAATCCATGTCATATTTATGTTCAAACATGCATTTTTGGACTAGGAGATGTACATAGGAAGTATGATGTGAATGACCTATAGTTATCTCCATGACATGATGATTCTTTTATAACATGCTAATGTCAAATGAAAAAGAATGAAATTCACATAACATGCTCACATGAAAAGCATGAATTGATGATTGCATATTCTTAAAATGCAAAACTTGTGTGAAAGCTTATGAGACTCAAAATGAATAAAGGATCTTGTATCCGTTCAAAGGAATTTATATTCTAAATGTCTCTCTTTCTTTATTGGTTGAACATGGCTACTATCATACGGATATCTTATCTGGAAAAATCAAATAGGGTGCAAAGTCACTCATGTCATGTTTCGCTTATAAAGTTGGATATAGTTACTCTAAAATTTGAAATCAATAATCTCTATATCCTTGCTTTTCCCATGACATTGGTGAAATTGGTTTGAATTCTTATTAGAAACCTTTGTCATTTGCTTTGCCAAATACCATTGTATTTTGGACTTGAATGCTATATGTCTTGTATGCAAAGCATGTTGGATTCACACATTTTCTACAAATAAATCTCCTTGTTTCTCTCAAATTAATTGAAGTGCATAAAGTGCCTTATATGTATATGCATATCTTGCATGCTTCTATCTCTCGTTGCTATGAGTGACCCAGTTGGGGACTACTCCTTTGCCCATATCATGACAAAAAGGGGGAGTAGGATATGGTAAGGGGAGTTGCAAAATATAGAAGCTATTGTGCACTTTGGGGAGAACATACATTGAGGGGGAGTAACCCGTTGAGGGGGAGCATTGCATACACATACATTTCATAATGTTGTGCCTAAACTTTGAATGCAAATGCTTGTTATTGTTCTCACATGATTAATCTCACACTTTACTTGTATTGGAAATGCTAGAAACCTTATTTTTCAGGGCTTGATTGTTCTACAAGAGATTGAAGACTTGAAGTTTTATTTTCTTATCTCTTTGTATTGTAAATAATCATTGTAGTCCCGTAGTTTCTAATTCTTTGTGAGGAATCAATGTGAGTGGTGGTTTTGTCACGAAATAGCCAAAGGGGGAGATTGTAAGGATTCCCGTAGTTTCTAATTGGCTTATTTCGTGATCAAACCATATGTGGGGATCCTTGTAAGGGTAGCTTAGGAGTTGGTTTACTATTCGAAGCCCTTTCAAAGACCTCGTCTTGATAAGCACCGAAGGTAAATTCTATGTGCTTACTTATCTTGAAGAGATAGTTACACACACTCACTTAGCATACTTGTTCATGTGTGCATTCTCTTCACATGTCACTTTACACACTAGCACTTTGATGTTGTATCTTGTTGTGTGTTTTTGTGTCTTGTAATTCGTTTCCCGATAGTGTTCGGAAACGTCCGCGCACGCACTAGAATGTGCTTGGTTTTGCGCGAAGACCGCCTATGGAGATGCACTTGGCATCTCCTTGGTTTTCACCTCTGTTGGTAATCGGCGGTCGTGATCGGTGGCCTGGCCGCCGAATGAAACCGCCGTTTTAATTCGGCGGTTGAATCGGCGGTTGGTTGGCCACCGATATGAAACGCCGTTTCAGACCTGATTGATTTTATTCTCGGGTTTAATTCGGCGGTGGGAACGGCGGTCACGAAACCGCCGAATGGAACCGCCGTTTCTCCCCTGTTTCTCCGGGAGCAATTCGACGGTTGAAATCGGCGGCCACCGACCGCCGATTGAAACCGCCGATTGGCGCGTTTCTTTGAAACTTACTTAAACGACCTCACTTTGGCTTGGCACCCTATATATATGCCATTTTGTCTTTAGGTCAATCAAGAGAGTTCATATTCAGATTTCATACTTAGGATATTTTTCAAAGAGAAGAAAAATTCCAAGAACTCATTTTTAATTACTCAAACACTTTTTCCATGATCATCAATCATCATCTAGCATCATCTTAGATCATCTAGATGACATCTTGCATGGATTCTTCATCATACTTTGCTTGGTAAGCTTTTCACTAATATCTTACATATTTTGTGTTTCTCTTATCTAGCAATCTCAATTTAATTACTTGTATGTGATTTTATATATTTTGAATACAAGATTGAGATTAGTATGATGT
Organism: Acer saccharum; assembly: GCA_030490815.1. Lineage (NCBI taxonomy): Eukaryota > Viridiplantae > Streptophyta > Magnoliopsida > Sapindales > Sapindaceae > Acer > Acer saccharum. Next base: position 21,524,467 of record CM059869.1, on the reverse strand, counting down.
ATGTTTGAGAAGTTGTATTGTGCTAGCTTATTAGGTTTTGTGCTTAATATTGTTTAGCTAAACTAATTGACATGTCATTTAGTTTTGATATCTAGGATTGTTCTTAATTGCATATTAATCATCTTAGATAAGCATATAGGGTTTCCCTTGCTCTATGTTGCATTTTGAATATTCACATATATTCACTTAGGGTTGTATTCTCTTCTAGAGAAGCTAAGTCTTGTGTGTAGCAATCGGGATTAGGTTGCTTAGATCGCAAGCAAATTGGACTAGGTTCACTCATACCGGGATTAGGTAGGTGTGTGATTACTTCCGGGATTAGGTTGTAATCGTTTGCACATTTAGTGGATTCGAGGTTCGAGTGTGGCTTACTTACATAGCTCGTGGTTTTTCCCGTGAGGGTTTCCACGTAAAAATCAAGTGTTAATTTAATTTCCGCACCATATTACACTTGCTTGTTTATATTATCTTGAGGGTAATTTCGTAATTTTGACTAACATGAAAAATTGGGTAAAAAGCGTAAAATCTATTCACCCCCCCTCTAGATAGCTTTATACACACCGTGCTATAATTAGTTTCACCATTGTATTTTGGACTTGAATGCTATATGTCTTGTATGCAAAGCATGTTGGATTCACACATTTTCATCAAATAAATCTCCTTGTTTCTCTTCAATTAATTGAGGTGCATAAAGTGACTTATATGTATATGCAAATCTTGCATGCTTCTATCTCTCGTTGCTATGAGTGACCCGGTTGGGGACTACTCCTTTACCTATATCATGACAAAAAGGGGGAGTAGGATATGGTAAAGGGAGTTAAGGGGTGTTGCAAATTGTTGTTGCAATTGTGCATGATTGGGGAGAATATGTATTGAGGGGGAGTAACCCGTTGAGGGGGAGCATTGCATACACATACATTTCATAATGTTGTGCCTAAATTTTAAATGCAAATGCTTGATTTCTTTCTCACTTGATTAATCTCACACTTTACTTGTAGTGGAAATGTTAGAAACTTTTTTTTCAGGGCTTGATTGTTCTACAAGAGATTGAAGACTTGAAGTTTTATTTTCTTATCTCTTTGTATTGTAGATAATCTTTGTAGTCCCATAGTTTCTATTTTTTGTGAGGAATCAATGTGAGTGGTGGTTTTGTCACGAAATAGCCAAATGGGGAGATTGTAAGGTTCCCATTTGTTGATTGGCTCATTTCGTGGACAAACCACATGTTGGGGATTCTTTGTAAGGGTAGCTTAGATGTTGTTGTTATTGCTTAGGCCCTTTGAAGACCTCACTATTGACAAGCACCAAAGGTAATACTCTAAGTGCTTACTTGTCTTGAAGAAATAGTTGCACACACTCACAACTCATGCATATGTTTAATCCTTGTATGTTGTGTGTCTTATTTGTGTGCCTTAATGCTCATTATCATCTCTTCTTGCATGTTAGTCTGATTGCTTATTGCATTGCCCATTGCTTTGTCATGCACATCTTTGGGATTATTGCTTTGCAAAGGGCGCTGTTCAAAGCGCTCTACAAAGCGCTGTTCTGAACAGCGGCCCCCCATAACTGATGCAAAATTGATAAATTAAATGCATCAGGTCTGATGGTTTTTTGATGGGCGCTGTACGAGCGTTGTACAGAAGCGCTGTTCGTACAGCGCCCCTTTGTTTTCTCGTGAGAACAGAGCAAGGGCGCTGTACAGGCGCTGTACAGAGGCGTTCTACGTACAGCGCCCAAGGCAAATTTCAGGCCAACTTATCAAAACGACCACACTTTGATTTGGCCCTCTATATATATGCCACTTTGACTTTAGGTCAATAACAAAAGTTCATATTCAGATTTCATACTTAGGATATTTTTCAAAGAGAAGAAAAATTCCAAGAACTCATTTTTAATCACTCAAACACTTTTTCCATGATCATCAATCATCATCTAGCATCATCTTAGATCATCTAGATGTCATCTTTCATGGATTCTTCATCATACTTTGCTTGGTAAGTTTTTCACTAATATCTTACATATTTTGTGTCTTTCTTAACTAAGAAATCTCAATTAATTACTTGTATGTTATTTTATATACTTTGAATACAAGTTTGAGATAAGTATGATGTATGTTTGAGAAGTTGTATTGTGCTAGCTTATTAGGTTTTGTGCTTAATATTTTTTAGCTAAACTAATTGACATGTCATTTAGTTTTGATATCTAGGATTGTTCTTAATTGCATATTATTCATCTTAGATAAGCATATAGGGTTTCCCTTGCTCTATGTTGCATTTTGGATATTCACATATATTCACTTAGGGTTGTATTCTCTTCATAGAGAAAGTAAGTCTTGTGTGTAGCATCCGGGATTAGGTTGCTTAGATCGCAAGCAAAATTGGACTAGGTTCACTCATACCGGGATTAGGTAGGTGTGTGATTACTTCCGGGATTAGGTTGTAATCGTTTGCACATTTAGTGGATTCGAGGTTCGAGTGTGGCTTACTTACATAGCCCGTGGTTTTTCCCGTGAGGGTTTCCACGTAAAAATCAAGTGTTGTTTTAATTTCTGCACCATATTACACTTGCTTGTTTATATCATCTTGAGGGCATTTTCGTAATTTTGACTAACACGAAAATTGGGAAAAAAACGTAAAATCTATTCACCCCCCTCTAGATAGTTTTATACACACCGTGCTATATTTAGTTTCAGACTCTTTCCAACACCAAGCATATGGTCAAGCTTCTTGGTGCTAGAATCCATCCTAGTCATAGATTCTCTAACTTCTTCAAGCTCCCTCTTTAGGCTATCTTCATTCCTCCTAGATAAGACTAACTCCTCTTTTAGCTTATCTTCCGTCTTCTTGAATTTTTCAACTTGTTCACTTAAGTGGTCATTATGAGATGCAAGCTCAAGATTTTCTTCTCTCAACATCTTGATCTTTCTTGTGCTCTTGATTGCTAAATCATTAAATTCGGCATGATATTTAGCAAGCACGTTTTTCTCCACAAATCCATTCATGAAGTTAGAAGAGGAATCACTTTCTACTTCACTTGAGTCAATTTCCTCTTGACTCATTTCCTCTCTCTCACTAGCACTTTTGCTTTTATGGGAGGAGGCAAAAGCTAGGAGATTAGCCATGAGCTCTTCATCATCCGAAGACTCATCTCCCTCATAGGAGTCATCACTACTTCCACTCCAAGTGGCGGCCATCACTTTTCCCTTTTTCCTCTCATTGTGATTTGCACATTCGGGGGCAAAGTGACCTATGCCACCACACTCGAAACATCGGACCTCTTTTCTTTCGGTCCTCTCTTGCCTAGGTTCCAACTTCTTGAAAGAGCCCTTTTTCTTCAAATCTTGTCCTTTTGATCCAAAGCTCTTTCTTCTAAACTTCATAACCTTGTTGAACCTTTTTACAAACAAGGCAAGGTCTTCATCCGAGTCAACCTTCTTTTCCTCCTTTTCATCCTTGGAGGTTTTTAAAGCAATTCCTTTTTGCTTTTTAGTGGGTGTGGAGATAGGCCCCTTCCTAGACTCATAAGCTAGAAGTCTCCCAATCACCTCACTCGGCTTCATATCTTTATATTCACTATTTTCTTCTAAAGCCGTCACCTTAGATTCAAACCTATCGGGTAGAGATCTCATAATCTTTTGCTTGATTCTCCTATCCGAATATGGATCACCAAGTTGATGGCTTTGGTTGACTATATCCATCAACTTGATCTCGAAGTCGTTGAAACACTCATTCTCCTCCATCTTGAGCATCTCGAATTGAGTTTGGAGGACTTGAAGCTTAGAGTCCTTCACCACTTCGGTTCCCTCATGTGCAATCTCTAGGATGTCCCATGCTTCCTTAGCTATCCTAGTATTTTGAATCAACTTGTATTGATTTTCGTCCATAGCACACAAGATGGCATGCATCGCCTTCCTATTCCACTTTGAAGCATCAAACTCTTGCGCGTTCCATTGCGCCTTAGGTTTCAAAACATCTTCTCCTCCACCCGCGGGAGTCATCATAGGGAGATCATATCCGTCTTCCACTGCCATCCATGCACGGTCATGAATTTGGCATATGTAGGATTCCATCTTCCCTTTTCCATTGGGAATAGTTCAATCCGGTAAAAAGTGGAGGCCTTGTGCTAGAAGCTCCTTCGTGGCCACCACCATTTCCACCGTTTCCACTCATAGTGTTTATGAATGAATAAAATGAATGCAAATGTATGAATGATCAAAAATCACACAAAATGCAAAACACACCAAAATAAGCGAGGATCACCTAAGTATATCTAGGAACCCGCTCTAATACCAATTGAAACTAAATATAGCACGGTGTGTATAAAACTATCTAGAGGGGGGGTGAATAGATTTTACGCTTTTTACCCAATTTTTCGTGTTAGTCAAAATTACGAAAATGCCCTCAAGATAATATAAACAAGCAAGTGTAATATGGTGCGGAAATTAAAACAACACTTGATTTTTACGTGGAAACCCTCACAGGAAAAAACCACGGGCTATGTAAGTAAGCCACACTCAAACCTCGAATCCACTAAATGTGCAAACGATTACAACCTAATCCCGGAAGTAATCACACACCTACCTAATCCCGGTATGAGTGAACCTAGTCCAATTTTGCTTGCGATCTGAGCAACCTAATCCCGAATGCTACACACAAGACTAACTTTCTCTATGAAGAGAATACAACCCTAAGTGAATATATGTGAATATCCAAAATGCAACATAGAGCAAGGGAAACCCTATATGCTTATCTAAGATGAATAATATGCAATTAAGAACAATCCTAGATATCAAAACTAAATGACATGTTAATTAGTTTAGCTAAACAATATTAAGCACAAAACCTAATAAGCTAGCACAATACCACTTCTCAAACATACATCATACTAATCTCAATCTTGTATTCAAAATATATAAAATAACATACGAGTAATTAATAGAGATTTCTTAGTTAAGAAAGACACAAAATATGTAAGATATTTGTGAAAAACTTACCAAGCAAAGTATGATGAAGAATCCATGCAAGATGACATCTAGATGATCTAAGATGATGCTAGATGATGATTGATGATCATGAAAAAGTGTTTGAGATGATAAAAATGAGTTCTTGGAATTTTTCTTCTCTTTGAAAAATATCCTAAGTATGAAATCTGAATATGAACTCTTGTGATTGACCTAAAGTCAAAGTGGCATATATATAGGGGGCCAAATCAAAGTGGGGTCGTTTTGATAAGTTGGCCTCAATATTTGCCTTGCGCGCTGTACGTAGAGCGCCTCTGTACAGCGCTTGTACAGCGCCCTTGCTCTATTCTCACGAGAAAACAGAGGGGCGCTGTACGAACAGCGCTTCTATACAGCGCTCATACAGCGCCCATCAAAAAACCATCAGACCTGATGCATTTAATTTATCAATTTTGCATCAGGTATGGGGGGCGCTGTTCAGAATAGCGCTTTGTAGAGCGCTTTGAACAGCGCCCTTTGCAAAGCAATAATCCCAAAGATGTGCATTACAAAGCAATAGGCAATGCAATAAGCAATCAAACTAACATGCAAGAAGAGATGATAATGAGCATTAAGGCACACAAATAAGACACACAACATACAAGGATTAAACATATGCATGAGTTGTGAGTGTGTGCAACTATCTCTTCAAGACAAGTAAGCACTTAGAGTATTACCTTTGGTGCTTGTCAATGGTGAGGTCTTCAAAGGGCCTAAGCAATAACAACAACATCTAAGCTACCCTTACAAAGAATCCCCATATATGGTTTGATCACGAAATAAGCCAATTAAAAACAACGGGAATCCTTACAACGAAGAAACTTCACATGTGCAAATTCCTAGGAAGAAGTTAGAAGTAGGACAATGTTCGAATGCACAAGTGAAGATGGGGCCAAGAAGGTCACCTCAAGCTCAACCCCCTAGGGTCCCTCAAGCCAACATTCCTCCACACTTGGCTCACAAAGGAAAAAGGCCTATCATGCAACCTCAAGCTAGGAAGCAATCTATACCGGTTCAACAACGAAGACGGATTGAACCCATTCATCCACAAAGACATGGACAACGTATGATTCCTTATTTTACTCATATATGTCACTTTTGTGGATTTTATGGTCATATTAGACCACATTGCTTTCGATCTATTAAAATGTGCAAAACTAGAAGCATGATTGAGAAGAAAAAGAAAAGAGCCGTGATGCATGTTCCTAGGAATAATGATATTGCTATGCATGATCCTAGAACATCTAGAGCCCATGTACCAAAAACTACTAAGAAAGCTAAGATTGTTTCTAGGTGGATTAGAAAGAATAAAAATGTTTGCCATGTTGCTCAAATAGCCTTGAAGGCAAATTCTTCTAATTTTTGGTATCTAGATAGTGGGTGCTCTAGGAACATGACGGGAAACAAGAGTTTCTTCGAGACTCTTGTTATGGAGGAAGGAGGATATGTCACTTTTGGTGATGGATCCAAAAAGAACGTTGCAGGGAAAGGAACCATTTCCGTTCCCGGAATACCCTCGTTATCCAATGCTTTCTTTGTTGATGGCTTGAAAGCCAATTTAATAAGCATTTCATATCTAAGTGATGAAGGATATTCCGTCTTGTTTAGTAAAGATGATTGCTCAATCCTAAAGCCCGATGGACAAACCTTGTTGAAACGTATGAGATCTAGTGACAATTGTTATTGTCTTGAAGCTAGAATAGTCTCAAACAATGTGTCCATGGATGAGCAAATAGAGTTGTGGCATGAAAGACTTGGCCACATGAACTTTAGGGATTTAAGAACCCTTGGAAAGTTCAATTGTGTGTGTGGCCTCCCTAAGCTTGGGAAGAAAACCAATGGAATTTGTGGACCTTGCCAACAAGGAAAACAAACCAAAAGCATGCACAAGAAGGGCAAGTATCTCTCCACCAAGGAGCCCCTAGAGCTTCTCCACATGGATCTCATGGGTCCTATGAAAACCGAGAGTTTAGGTGGAAAGAGATACATTTTTGTTTGTGTTGATGATTTCTCTAGATTTACATGGATATATTTTCTTAGAGAAAAATCCGAAACTTTTGATAAGTTTAAAATGCTTTGTACTAAATTACAAAATGAAATGAATTCTAACATTAGAAGCATTAAACGGATTAGAAGTGACCATGGGAGGGAGTTCGAGAATGCCTCTTTTGAAAGCAATTGTGATAACTTAGGCATCTCCCATGAGTTTTCGGCTCCTAGGACACCTCAACAAAATGGAGTTGTTGAGAGGAAGAATAGGGTCCTCCAAGAGATGGCCCGAGTGATGTTGCTTAGCAACAATGTCCCTAGGAACCTATGGGCCGAAGCCGTCAATACGGCTTGCTATATAGGGAATCGTGTGTTCCTAAGGCCCGGATCTAGAAACACCTCCTATGAGTTATGGAAAGGTAGGAAGCCAAATGTTAACTACTTCCACACATTTGGAAGCAAATACTACATTCTAAATGACCGTGATCAACTTGGCAAGTTTGATGCTAAGAGTGATGAGGGTATCTTTATTGGCTATGCCTTAAATAGTAGAGCCTATAGAGTTTTCAACTTGAAGACTCGAACCGTCATGGAATCATCCAATGTTGTCATTGATGATACTAGGCTCAAGTCTAATGACCATGAGGAGGGGGAAGTTTTAGAGGATGACTCTCCTTTGGAGAGGGTTGTGGTGACTCCCAACGTTGGGACGTCCAATGACAATAATGAAGTCACACAACCTATTGCTAGAGTCCCTCTCTTGGACTCTAATAAACCCGCTCCATGGGTCAGAAGACTCCATAACAAAGAGGATGTTATTGGAGATGTGAATGAGGGTGTTAGGACTAGGCGTCAAATAGCTAATCTCATTAGCTTTACATGCTACACCTCTCAAATAGAACCCAAAAAGGTTGATGAAGCCTTGAATGATGAATTTTGGGTTCTTGCCATGCAAGAAGAGCTAAACCAATTCGAAAGGAATGAGGTTTGGACTCTAGTTCCTAGGCCTAAAAGCTCACATGTGATAGGAACTAAGTGGATTTATAGGAATAAATCCGATGAGAATGGCAACATAGTGCGGAACAAGGCTAGACTTGTAGCACAAGGGTACTCTCAAATTGAGGGTATCGACTTTGAGGAGACTTTTGCTCCCGTTGCCCGTTTAGAGTCCATTAGGCTTCTCTTGTCCATTTCTTGTGTGCACAAGTTCAAATTGCACCAAATGAACGTCAAGAGTGCCTTCCTCAATGGCTTCTTGCAAGAGGAAGTGTTTGTTGAACAACCCAAGGGGTTTGTGGATGCACACCACCCCAACCATGTCTATCGCCTCAAGAAGGCACTATATGGGTTGAAACAAGCACCGAGGGCTTGGTATGAGCGCCTCACTCAATTTCTTATTGACAATAACTACACAAGAGGTAGTGTTGACAAGACGCTATTCATCAAGAGAGACAATGATGAGCTTTTCATAGCTCAAATCTATGTTGATAATATAGTGTTTAGCTCCACCAATAACACCAAGGTCCAACAATTTGTTGATGTTATGTCTCATGAATTTAAGATGAGTCTTGTTGGTGAGCTAAGTTACTTTCTAGGTTTGCAAATTAGGCAATTAGATGATGGGATCTTCATAACCCAAGCCAAATATGCTAAGAACCTAGTGAAGAAGTTTGGTTTAGAAAACGCCAAACATTGTGATACACCCATAAGTACCACTTTGAAGCTAAGCAAGGATGCTAGTGGTAAAAGTGTGGAACAAACGTTATATCGTGGCATGATAGGAAACTTGCTTTATTTGACCGCAAGTAGGCCCGATATCTCCTTTAGTGTGGGTGTGTGTGCTAGGTACCAAGCGGATCCTAAGGAGTCCCATCTCTCTTCCGTAAAGAGAATCATTCGCTATGTGAATGGGACATCCAACTATGGGATTTGGTACTCTTTTAACACTAATGCTAGTCTTGTAGGCTTTAGTGATGCGGATTGGGCAGGAAATTGTGATGATAGGAAGAGCACATCGGACGGCTGCTTCTTTCTAGGCAACAACTTGGTGTCTTGGTTTTGCAAGAAGCAAAACTCTATTTCCTTGTCCACGGCCGAGGCCGAATACATAGCCGCGGGGAGTGGATGCACACAACTCCTATGGATGAAGCAAATGCTAGTAGACTACGGATTCAACCAAGGTACTCTCACTCTCTTTTGTGATAACATGAGTGCTATTAATATTTCCAAGAATCCGGTCCAACATTCTAGAACTAAGCATATTGACATCCGCCATCACTTCATTAGAGAGCTTGTTGAAAATAAATGCATAGTACTTGAACATGTAGGTACTAATGATCAACTTGCGGACCTATTTACTAAACCCTTAGATGCTACTCGATTTAAAACTCTTAGTAGATCTATTGGGATATATCTTGTGGAGTGATGTGATTTATGATTGACCCCATATGGGGAACTCAAGCAAACAGAGCTATTTTGCATTCTTGTCACTTGCAAAAATTTGAAATAACTTATGCCTCTTCTTTTGATTGCTTGAGTAAGCTTGGTTGTACATATGTATATATGTTTTCAAATTCTATTAGTGTGAACCTTGTTGTTTACAATCCATGTCATATTTATGTTCAAACATGCATTTTTGGACTAAGAGATTTTCATAGGAAGTATGATGTGAATGACCTATAGTTATCTCCATGACATGATGATTCTTTTATAGCATGCTAATGTCAAATGAAAAAGCATGAAATTCATATAACATGCTCACATGAAAAGCATGAATTGATGATTGCATATTCTTAAAATGCAAAACTTGTGTGAAAGCTTATGAGACTCAAAATGAATAAAGGATCTTGTATCCGTTCAAAGGAATTTATATTCAAAATGTCTCTCTTTCTTTATTGGTTGAACATGGTTACTATCATACAGATATCTTATCCGGAAAAATCAAATACGGTGCAAAGTCACTCATGCCATGTTTCGCTTATAGAAATCTTATTTTCAGGGGTTGATTGTTCTACAAGAGGTTGAAGACTTCAAGTTGTATTTTCTTATCTCTTTGTAATGTAGAATATCATTGTAGTCCCGTAGTTTCAATTTCTTTGTGAGGTATCAATGTGAGTGGTGGTTTTGTCATGAAATAGCCAAAAGGGGAGATTGTAAGGTTCCCATTTGTTGATTGGCTCATTTCGTGGATAAACCACATGTTAGGGTTCTTTGTAAGGGTAGCCTAGGTGTTGGTAGGTTTGTTCGAAGCCCTTTGAAGACCTCGTCTTGATAAGCACCGAAGGTAAATTTCTATGTGCTTACTTGTCTTGAAGAGATAGTTGCACACACTCACAACTCATGCATATGTTTAATCCTTGTATGTTGTGTGTCTTATTTGTGTGCTTTAATGTTCTTTAACATCTCTTCTTGCATGTTAGTTTGATTGCATCTTGCATATCCAATTGCCTTGTCATGCTTAGACTTAGGATTGCATTTTTGCATTGGGCGCTCCCAAAAGCGCTCTACAGAAGCGCTGTACGAACAGCCCCCTTCGAGCACTGTACAAACCTGATCGATTTAATTCGATCGCTGTACGGGCGCTGTACGGGCGCTGTACAGGCGCTGTACAAAGCGTTGTACAGGGCGCTATACGTACAGCGCCCCTTTGTTTTCCCGTGAGAACAGACAGGGGCGCTGTACAGAAGCGCCCTACGTACAGCGCCCAAGGCAAAATTGAGGCCAACTTATCAAAACAACCCCACTTTGATTTGGCCCCCTATATATATGCCACTTTAACTTTAGGTCAATCATAAGAGTTCATATTCAGATTTCATACTTAGGATATTTTTCAAAGAGCAGAAAAATTCCAAGAACTCATTTTTAATTACTCAAACACTTTTTCATGATCATCAATCATCATCTAGCATCATCTTTGATCATCTAGATGTCATCTTGCATGGATTCTTCATCATACTTTGCTTGGTAAGCTTTTCACTAATATCTTACATATTTTGTGTTTCTCTTAACAAGCAATCTCAATTAATTACTTGTATGTTATTTTATATACTTTGGATACAAGATTGAGATTAGTGTGATGTATGTTTGAGAAGTTGTATTGTGATAGCTAATTAGGTTTTGTGCTTAATCTTGATTAGCTAAACTGTTTGCCATGTCATTTAGTTTTTAATATCTAGGATTGTTCTAATTGCATATTAATCATCTTAGATAAGCATATAGGGTTTCCCTTGCTCTATGTTGCATTTGGATATTCATATATTCACTTAGGGTGTTATTCTCTTCATTGAGAAAGTAAGTCTTGTGTGTAGCTTTCGGGATTAGGTTGCTTAGATCGCAAGCAAATTGGACTAGGTTCACTCATACCGGGATTAGGTAGGTGTGTGATTACTTCCGGGATTAGGTTGTAATCGTTTTACACATTTGGTGAATTCGAGGTTCAAGTGTGGCTTACTTGCTAGCCCGTGGTTTTTCCCGTGAGGGTTTCCACGTAAAAATCAAATGTTATTTAATTTCCGCATTTTATACTTGATTTATTGCTTTATCTATTTAGGGGTAATTTCGTAATTTGGCTTAACACGAAAAATTGGGTAATAAGTTTAAAATCTATTCACCCCCCCTCTAGATAGTTTCATACACACCGTGCTATAATTTGTTTCAAATCGTTTTACACATTTAGTGGATTCGAGGTTCGAGTGTGGCTTACTTACTAGCCCGTGGTTTTTCCCGTGAGGGTTTTCACGTAAAAATCAAGTGTTATTTAATTTCCGTATTTTATACTTGATTATTGCTTTATCTAGTTAGGGGTAATTTTGTAATATTGACTTCACACGAAAAATTGGGTAATAAGTTTACAATCTATTCACCCCCCCCCCCCCCCCCCCCCCTCTAGATAGTTTTATACACACCGTGCTATAATTTGTTTCAATTGGTATCAAAGCGGGTTCCTAGATATACATAGGTAATCCTTGTTTATTTGGTGTGTTTTGCATTTTGTGTGATTTTTGATCATTCATACATTTGCATTCATTTCATTCATTCATAAACACTATGAGTGGAAACGGTGGAAACGGTGGAAACGGTGGTGGCAACGAAGGTGCTTCTAGCACAAAGCCTCCACTTCTTACCAGATTGAACTATTCCCAATGGAAAGGGAAGATGGAATCCTACATATGTCAAATTCATGACCGTGCATGGATGGCGGTGGAAGACGGATATGATCTACCCAAGATGACTCCCGGTGGTGGAGGAGAAGAAGAAGTATTGAAGCCTAAGGCGCAATGGAACGCACAAGAGTTTGATGCTTCAAAGTGGAATAGGAAGGCGATGCATGCCATCCTATGTGCAATGGACGAAAATCAAAATAAATTGATTCAAAATACTAGGATAGCTAAGGAGGCATGGGACATCTTAGAGATTGCATATGAGGAAACCGAAGTGGTGAAGGACTCTAAGCTTCAAGTCCTCCAAACTCAATTCGAGATGCTTAAGATGGAGGAGAATGAGTGCTTCAACGACTTCGAGATCAAGTTGATGGACATAGTCAACCAAAGTCATCAACTTGGTGATCCATATTCGGATCGGAGAATCAAGCAAAAGATTATAAGATCTCTCCCCGATAGGTTCGAATCGAAGGTGACGGCTTTGGAAGAAAATAGTGGATATAAGGATATGAAGCCGAGTGAGGTGATTGGGAGACTTCTAGCTTATGAGTCTAGGAAAGGTCCTATCTCCACATCCACTAAAAAGCAAAAAGGAATTGCTTTAAAAGCCTCCAAGGATGAAAAGGAGGCAAAGAAGATTGACTCGGATGAAGACCTTGCCTTATTTGTAAAAAGGTTCAACAAGGTTATGAAGTTTAGAAAAAGGGCTTTGGATCAAAAGGTCAAGATTTGAAGAAAAATGGCTCTTTCAAGAAGTTTGAACCTAGGCAAGAAAGGACCGAAAGGAAAGGGGTCTGATGTTTCGAGTGTGGTGGCATAGGTCATTTTGCCCCCGAATGTGCAAATCACAATGAGAAGAAAAAGGAAAAAGTGATGGCCGCCACTTGGAGTGGTAGTAATGATGACTCCATTGAGGGAGATGAGTCTTCGGATGACAAAGAGCTCATGGCTAATCTCCTAGCTTTTGCCTCCTCCCATAAAAGCAAATGTGCTAGTGAAAGAGAGGAAATGAGTCAAGAGGAAAATGACTCAAGTGGAGAAGAAAGTGATTCCTCTTCTAACTCCATAAATGGATTTGTGGAGAAAAAGGTGCTTGCTAAATACCATGCCGAGTTTAATTATTTAGCAATCAAGAGTACAAGAAAGATCAAGACGTTGAGAGAAGAAAATCTTGAGCTTTCATCTCATAATGACCACTTAAGTGAACAAGTGAAAAAATTCAAGAAGATGGAAGATAAGCTAAGAGAGGAGTTAGTCTTATCTAAGAGGAATGAAGAAGGTTTGAAGAGGGAGCTTGATGAAGCTTTAGAATCTTTAGCTAGGATGGATTCTAGCACCAAGAAACTTAATCATATACTTGGTGTTGAAAAGAGTCTGTGTGACAAGAGGGGTCTTGGGTATGAAGATGGCAAGAAGATCTCAACCTCTAACAAGACCGTGTTTGTCAAGAGTATGAGGAACGAAGAAACTTCATTGTGTAGAAACCCAGGGTTACAGATTGCGCAGCGGAAGGGTTTTAAAACTTTTATGCAATCATCAACTAACCCATTTGTACAGTAATAATCAAAAACAATAAGAAGGAGATTAATCAATTTTATACCAACGTTTGTAGGCTCCTTCTCTTTAATACGATCTGCTCCCAATTTGAACCACTTGATCTTCCTCGCTATCTCCCGGGACTGGTAACGGCGTGTGGGCATGTCACGGTACTCAAAAACAAGAAGGATGAAGAGACTTGAAGAAAGAACTCCTTCTTTTCTTCGTTGCAAGTTCGGCCACTAGATATCAAAAAGCAAAAATATTTTCTTTTTATTTTCTATTAGTTGGCCGCACCCACTTTCTCTTTTTCTAGTGTTGCGTGTGTTGTTGTTGTATCTACACAACTTGTCACTTTTTAAAAACAACATATATCATATATATATATATATATATTTAAAATAAACTAATTAATTAAATCTTTTAAGATATCTAATATCTTTAAAGATATTAATTAATTTTAATTTATTTGATTTGATTTGAATTCAAACTCTTTTAAATTCAAATTTAAATATTTAATTTAATGAAAATAAAATAATCATATTATCTTATATTCATTCAAAAATTAAATATCAATCAATATCCTCCATTTAATGATTAATTACACAATTAAATAATCTAATTATTTAATTAACATAATCATTAATATTCATTAATTAAATAATCTCATTATTCAATTAATTCCCGAATAGACATGTGTCACTTTCGTAACACAATTAATTGGACAATCCAATTAATTAACCGTGACCCTTGTTACCTAAATCGATCGGGCTAGCAAGGGGACCTAATGGACCCACAGTATTTTGAGCTCCAATAATCCTTAGAAATAATTAATTAAACTCTTTAATTAATATTTCATGATTATTAACTTCGGTGTTATTCCACTAAAAACCCGAACCTGCACTCTCTCAACTGTAGACATTTTTACACAAACCAATAACTCTTGGTGTCCATCGATATAGCTATTACATATGGTATAATCCTCCGTAAGTAGTTCATAATTAGAGCTGGGTCATAATATCCGTTATACCCCTCTAATTATATCTTTCCTTTAAGTACTATTGATTCTCTAATGAACAATAAATCCTACATTCCTTACGGAATTAGGAGTGCTCATATTGTTCAAGCCCCGAATCAACCCTTAAGGGAACTACCATCTACTTCTCGCAAGAAGGAGTGGATTCCATTATTGTGTACAAACCTTCCCAGCCACAAGCCAAACCACGATCCCAACATACGGAGCATATTGATCAGGAATGCAACTCTAACCTCACCCATGGTATATCAAAGACCACGATCTAACCTGAAGGAGTCGATAAGACACTCAGGATTAAGATCACCCACATATAGCCATCATTAGTTGATATATATGAATCTCATCGTTAAACGGATCTTAGTGAGAGATTCATATAGATCATGGCCCAGTCCTATATGATCACATCATACAAGGTGCCTCCATTCTCATATCTCCATATGAATGATCCAGGATAGAATCACCGTATACTATGAAATAGACCGCAGCTGTAGATTAACCACAAATAAAGTACCCAGCTTTATTTGCTATCTATGGACTCTTAAGATTGCTCGTTTCAAATTGAATCCATCTATATATGACACTCATATACTCAGTTCGAAATTACATCCGGCAATCTTGGATGTTAAATACACATGTTATATATAAATGTATTAAACAATTTGAATGAATAAACTACTTCTTTTATTTATGTTCAATTCACATTTACAAATTACAAGCTTTAAGGCAAAAACCCTAACACATTGGTGCAAATTCCTAGGAAGAAGTTAGAACTAGGACAATGTTCAAATGCACAAGTGAAGATGGGGCCAAGAAGGCAACCTCAAGCTCAACCCCCTAGGGTACCTCAAGCCAACATTCCTCCACAATTGGCTCACAAAGGAAAGAGACCTATCATGCAACCTCAAGCTAGGAAGCAATCTAGACCGGTTCAACAACGAAGATGGATTGAACCCATTCATCCACAAAGACAAGGACAAGGTATGATTCCTTATTTTACTCCTATATGTCACTTTTGTGGATTTGATGGTCATATTAGACCACATTGCTTTCGATATATTAAAATGTACAAAACTAGAAGCATGATTGAGAAGAAAAAGAAAAGAGCCATGATGCATGTTCCTAGGAATGATGATATTGTTATGCATGATCCTAGAACATCTAGAGCCCATGTACCAAAGACCACTAAGAAAGCTAAGATTGTTTCTAGGTGGATTAGAAAGAATAAAAATGTTTGCCATGTTGCTCAAATAGCCTTGAAGGTAAATTCTTCTAATTTTTGGTATTTAGATAGTGGGTGCTCTAGGCACATGACAGGAAACAAGAGTTTCTTCGAGACTCTTGTTATGGAGGAAGGAGGATATGTCACTTTTGGTGATGGATCCAAAAAGAAAGTTGTAGGGAAAGGAACCATTTCCGTTCCTCGATTACCCTCCTTATTCGATGCTTTATTTGTTGATGGCTTGAAAGCCAATTTAATAAGCATTTCACATCTAAGTGATGAAGGATATTTCGTCTTGTTTAGTAAAAGTGATTGCTCAATCCTAAAGCCCGATGGACAAACCTTGTTGAAAGGTATGAGATTTAGTGACAATTGTTATTGTCTTGAAGCTAGAATAGTCTCAAACATTGTGTCCATGGATGAGCAAATAGAGTTGTGGCATGAAAGACTTGGCCACATGAACTTTAGGGATTTAAGAACCCTTGGAAAGTTCAATTGTGTGTGTGGCCTCCCTAAGCTTGGGAAGAAAGCCAATGGTATTTGTGGACCTTGCCAACAAGGAAAACAAACCAAAAGCATGCACAAAAAGGGCAAGTATCTCTCCACCAAGGAGCCCCTAGAGCTTCTCCACATGGATCTCATAGGTCCTATGCAAACCGAGAGTTTAGGTGGAAAGAGATACATTTTTGTTTATGTTGATGATTTCTCTAGATTTACATGGACATATTTTCTTAGAGAAAAATCCGAAACTTTTGATAAGTTTAAAATGCTTTGTACTAAAATACAAAATGAAATGAATTCTAACATTAAAAGCATTAAACGGATTAGAAGTGACCATGGGAGGGAATTTGAGAATGCCTCTTTTGAAAGCTATTGCAATAGCTTAGACATCTCCCATGAGTTTTCGGCTCCTAGGACACCTCAACAAAATGGAGTTATTGAGAGAAAGAATAGGGTCCTTCAAGAGATGGCCCGAGTGATGTTGCTTAGCAACAATGTCCCTAGGAACCTATGGGTCGAAGCCGTCAATACGGCTTGCTATATAGGGAATCGTGTTTTCCTAAGGCCCGGATCTAAAAACACCTCCTATGAGTTATGGAAGGGTAGGAAGCCAAATGTTAGCTACTTCCACACATTTGGAAGCAAATGCTACATTTTAAATAACCGTGATCAACTTGGTAAATTTGATGCTAAAAGTGATGAGGATATCTTTATTGGCTATGCCTTGAATAGTAGAGCCTATAGAGTTTTCAACTTGAAGACTCGAACCGTCATGGAATCATTCAATGTTGTCATTGATGATACTAGGCTCAAGTCTAATGACCATGAGGAGGAGGAAGTTTTAGAGGATGACTCTCCTTTGGAGAGGGTTGTGGTGACTCCCAATGTTGGGACGTCCAATGACAATAATGAGGTCACACAACCTCTTACTAAAGTCCCTTAATTGGACTCTAATGAACCCGCTCCATGGGTTAGAAGACTCCATAACAAAGAGGATGTTATTAAAGATGTGAATGAGGGTGTTAGGACTAGGCGTCAAATAGCTAATCTCATTAGCTTTACATGCTACATCTCTCAAATTGAACCCAAAAAGGTTGATGAAGCCTTGAATGATGAATTTTGGGTTCTTGCCATGCAAGAAGAGCTAAACCAATTTGAGAGGAATAAGGTTTAGACTCTAGTTCCTAGGCCTAAAAGCTCACATGTGATAGGAACTAAGTGGATTTATAGGAACAAATCCGATGAGAATGGCAACATAGTATGGAACAAGGCTAGACTTGTAGCACAAGAGTACTCTCAAATTGAGGGTATCGACTTTGAGGAGACTTTTGCTCCCGCTGCTTGTTTAGAGTCCATTAGGCTTCTCTTGTCCATTTCTTGTGTGCACAAGTTCAAATTGCACCAAATGGACATCAAGAGTGCCTTCCTTATTGGCTTCTTGCTTATTGGCTTCTTGCAAGAGGAAGTGTTTGTTGAACAACCCAAGCGATTTGTGGATGCACACCACCCCAACCATGTCTATCGCCTCAAGAAGGCTCTATATAGGTTGAAACAAGCACCGAGGGCTTGGTATGAGCGCCTCACTCAATTTCTTGTTGACAATAACTACACAAGGGGTAGTGTTGACAAGACGCTATTCATCAAGAAAGACAATGATGAGCTTTTCATAGCTCAAATATTTGTTGATGACTTAGTGTTTGGCTCCACCAACAACACCTAGGTCCAACAATTTGTTGATGTTATGTCTCATGAATTTGAGATGAGTCTTGTTGGTGAGCTTAGTTACTTCCTAGGTTTGCAAATTAGGCAATTAGATGATGGGATTTTCATAACCCAAGCCAAATATGCTAAAAACCTAGTGAAGAAGTTTGGTCTTGAAAATGCCAAACATTGTGATACACCCATGAGTACCACTTTGAAGCTAAGCAAGGATGCTAGTGGTAAAAGTGTGGAACAAACACTATATCGAGGCATGATAGGTAGCTTGCTTTATTTGACTGCAAGTAGGCCCGATATATCTTTTAGTGTGGGTGTGTGTGCTAGGTACCAAGCGGATCCTAAGGAGTCCCATCTCTCTTCCGTAAAGAGAATCATTCGCTATATGAATGGGACATCCAACTATGGGATTTGGTACTCTTTTGACACTAATGCTAGTCTTGTAGGCTTTAGTGATACAGATTGGGTAGGAAATTGTGATGATAGGAAGAGCACATCGGGTGGTTGCTTCTTTCTAGGCAACAACTTGGTGTCTTGGTTTTGTAAGAAGCAAAACCCATTTTCCTTGTCCACGGCCAAGGCTGAGTACATAGCCGCGGGGAGTGGATGCACACAACTCATATGGATGAAGCAAATGCTAGTAGACTACTGATCGCGCTCCAAATGTTCACATTTAGCGTTCCCTATTCCTATCTTTTGTGTTCGTTTTCGAGCATTTTTATGTATATAATATGTGTTTTAGCTATGTGTAGGTAAATATCCCTCAGAGTGGGTGTTTTAACCTAAATGGAAGAAAATAGGGAAATTCAGGGGCAAATATATCATTGTGGAGAATCAGGGGTCAAAGTGAAATATTCGGGAAAGTAATGAATATTATGTGAATAAGGAGAAGAGCAAAGGTGCATATTGTAATTGACTGCGCAAAGCACAAATCAGCCCGCCACGTCACGCGCTATACGGCATCGTTTTGGGAGGGTCCGCATCAGCATGACATCACGCTGACGTCAGGTCGTCTTCAAGCTTGTGCCGTGTCACCTCGACTCGCGATGACCTGACCCGACCCGACCCAACCCGTGTTCGACCCGGTTCAGACCCGATGATAACCCGACCTTTTTCGGCCATTTTTCGATGGTTTTTCTAGCTGGTCTCCTTCCGGTCACGATAGACCCACTTTGAGCCTCCCATGCAAAGGTTCCACTCTCCACCAAATCCTCCAAACTCCATGGCCATTCAAGCTCGCAAGCTAGGTTCATCGGCTTCTTTCCTGCGTTCCAGAACGTCCAAACTCGTCGGAAGACGACGGTTTCATGCAACAGGAAGAAGCCAACAGTCCAGTAGGTTAGAACTCACGGCCAACTTCATTTTTTCCATCGCGAGTTTGTGCGGCGAGAACAAACCTGCGAGGCAGGGTGTCTGAACCCGTGAAACTGGCCGACTCAAAAGGATTTTCAGATATTTTGGGATATTTTGATCCCCATTCTTGCCCTATACACTTCCCACTATATATACATCACTTTGCCTTTCTATAAGGGTGTTGACCAACCAAAAACACAACCTAGAGCTTGGCTCTAACACACCAAAAGAGAGAGAGCAACTCCAAGCCTTCCATGGGGGATCTTCCTCCATGGAAAGCCTTCCATGGAGAGTAGAGATGCATAGATAGGAAAGGCTTGTGTGTAAAAACTGAGCCATAGGAGTTCATAGCAAGGAAGAGCTATTGGAGGCTTGTCTTCAAGGGTTATTTCTTCATTTGCTCATCTCTTGTATTTCTGTTGATGTATAACCCATTTGGGAGTATTGTAAACCAACACTTATGCTAATATATGTATGTTTGTTCATATGCTTGATGTGGTATTGATTCATTCCTAGATGTATAGTGATTAAGCTCTTTTTGTGATATTCATATGTATGGATGATTATGTGTTGATATGTATGTATGGATAAGATTAGGAGTAGATTAACTAAATGATTAGGAGTAGTTGTAATCAAATATCTCATTTGTTTATGTATGTTGATGTATGATTTACTATGTATGTGTTTAGAGTGATTAGAGTGATTAAGAGTTGAGATTATGCTTGGATAACCATTCCTTGCATAATCTTGACAACTAGCTATAAGTAATGGAAATAGCTTATGTGTGCATAATTATGCCACTTTAGCTTGGTTCATAGTTCTTGTGCTTAATGGGTCTAAACCTTAGACACAATCACTCTTCCGATTGGAAAGTGATGACATGATTTCGGGAATTCCCTAATCAAGATTCCGGGGTAATTTCCCTAATCAAGAGAACGAACCCTTTACTGAATTAATTGGATTTACATGATAAACAATCCACATAAATTGCATAGTGTGTTTGGTGAACCGATTTCCCATTTGTGTTATATATCTTGCTTATCTCCCAGCCACCATTATTTTCGTAGTTATGGTGTCTTGCCTTTAGGAGTAGATTAACTTAATTAGGAGTAGATTAATTAGATAGCCAAGACACCCGGCTACATTTCTATCTTAGTTTAGTTAGTTTAGAGTCCACACACACACACATTTCCTTTTACATGCTTTAATAAACACTAGAGCTAGATACAGTTAACGAATCCATCTCCCTGTGGAACGAGACCCTTGCTTACTTGCTATACTAGTCCTGTGACTCGTTGCATTTGCGAGGTGATAAGAATAGAAATACATCTTCTCGATCGGGCATCAACGGCAGCCTGGTCAACTACGGATTCAACCAAGGTACACTCACTCTCTTTTGTGATAATATGAGTGCCATTAATATTTCCAAGAATCTGGTACAACATTCTAGAACTAAGCATATTGACATCCGCCATCATTTCATTAGAGAGCTTGTTGAAAATAAATGCATAGTACTTGAACATGTAGGTACTAATGATCAACTTGCGGACCTATTTACTAAACCCTTAGATGCTACTCGATTTAAAACACTAAGTAGATCTATTAGGATATGTCTTGTGGAGTGATGAGTTTTGTGATTGACCTCATATGGGGAACTCAAGCAAATAGAGCTATTTTGCATTCTTGTCACTTGCAAAAAAATTGAAATATCTTATGCCTCTTCTTTTAATTGCTTGAGTAAGCTTGGTTGCACATATGTATATATGTTTTCAATTCAATAAGTGTGAACCTTGCTTGTTTACAATCCATGTCATATTTATGTTCAAACATGCATTTTTGGACTAAGAGATGTACATAGGAAGTATGATTTGAATGACCTATAGTTATCTCCATGACATGATGATTCTTTAATAACATGCTAATGTCAAATGAAAAAGCATGAAATTCATATAACATGCTCACATGAAAAAGCATGAATTGATGATTGCATATTATTAAAATGTAAAACTTGTGTGAAAGCTTATGAGACTCAAAATGAATAAAGGATCTTGTATCCGTTCAAAGGATTTAAAAAAATCCAAATGTCTCTCTTTCTTTATTGGTTGAACATGGCTACTATCATACGGATATCTTATCCAGAAAAATCAAATAGGGTGTAAAGTCGCTCATGCCATGTTTCGCTTATAAAGTTGGATATAGTTGCTCTTAAATTGAAATCAATAAAATCTCTATATCCTTGCTTTTCTCATGACATTGGTGAAATT
This sequence comes from Acer saccharum, assembly GCA_030490815.1. Lineage (NCBI taxonomy): Eukaryota > Viridiplantae > Streptophyta > Magnoliopsida > Sapindales > Sapindaceae > Acer > Acer saccharum. The sequence continues at coordinate 21,502,695 of CM059869.1, read as the reverse complement.
GGTTTGAATTCTTATTAGAAACCTTTGTCATTTGCTTTACCAAATACCATTGTATTTTGGACTTGAATGCTACATATCTTGTATGCAAAGCATGTTTGATTCACACATTTTCTTCAAATAAATTTCCTTGTTTCTCTCCAATTAATTGAGATGCATAAAGTGACTTATATTGATTATGCAAATATCTTGCATGCTACTATCTCTCGTTGCTATGAGTGACCCGGTTGGGGACTACTCATTTGCCTATATCATGACAAAAAGGGAGAGTAGGATATGGTAAGGGGAGTTGCAAATTGTAGTAGCAATTGTGCTTGTTGGGGAGAATATACATTGAGGGGGAGTAACCCGTTGAGGGGGAGCATTGCATACACATACATTGCATAATGTTGTGCCTAATCTTTTAATATGCAAATGCTTGTTTTTTGTTCTCACTTGATTAATCTCACATTTCACTTGTATTGGAAAATATAGAAATCTTATTTTCAGGGCTTGATTATTCTATAAGAGATTGAAGACTTGAAGTTTTATTTTCTTATCTCCTTGTATTGTAGAAAATCATTGTTGTCCCATAGTTTCTATTTTTTTTGTGAGGAATCAATGTGAGTGGTGGTTTTGTCATGAAATAGCCAAAGGGGGAGATTGTAAGATTCCCATTTGTTGATTGGCTTATTTCGTAGACAAACCACATGTTGGGGTTCTTTGTAAGGGTAGCTTAAGTATTGTTGTTAATTGCTCAAGCCCTTTGAAGACCTCATTTTGATAAGCACCAAAGGTAATACTCTAAGTGCTTACTTGTCTTGAAGAGATAGTTGCACACACTCACAACTCATGCATATGTTTAATCCTTGTATGTTGTGTGTCTTATTTTTGTGCATTAATGTTCATTAACATCTCTTCTTGCATGTTAGTTTGATTGCATCTTGCATTGTCCTTTGCCTTAAACATGATTAGGCTTAGAAGTCATGCATTGCAAAGGGCGCTCTACAAAGTGCTGTTCGAATAGCTCCCACAAGACCTGATGCATTTTGGGTAGGCGCTGTACGAGCGCTGTACAGAAGCGCTGTTCGTACAGCGCCACTCTGTTTTCCCCGAGAGAACAGAGTTGGGGCGCTGTACAGGTGCTATACAGAGGCGCTCTACGTACAGCGCCCAAGGCAAAATCAGGCCAACTTATCCAAAATGACCACACTTTGATTTGGCCCCCTATATATATGCCACTTTGACTTTAGGTCAATTAAGAGAGTTCATATTCAGATTTCATATTTAGGATATTTTTCAAAGACAAGAAAAATTCCAAGAACTCATTTTTAATTACTCAAACACTTTTTCATGATCATCAATCATCATCTAGCATCATCTTTGATCATCTAGATGTCTCTTTGCATGGATTCTTCATCATACTTTGCTTGGTAAGCTTTTCACTAATATCTTACATATTTTGTGTTTTTCTTAACAAGCAATCTCAATTTATTACTTGTATGATTTGCATATATCTTTTGATACAAGATTGAGATTAGTGTGTTGTATGTTTGAGAAGTTGTATTGTGATAGCTAATTAGGTTTTGTGCTTAATCTTGATTAGCTAAACTATTTGACATGTCATTTAGTTTTAATATCTAGGATTGTTCTAATTGCATATTCATCATCTTAGATAAGCATATAGGGTTTCCCTTGCTCTATGTTGCATTTGGATATTCATATATTCACTTAGGGTGTTATTCTCTTCATTGAGAAAGTAAGTCTTGTGTGTAGCTTCCGGGATTAGGTTGCTTAGATCGCAAGCAAATTGGACTAGGTTCACTTATACCGGGATTAGCTAGGTGTGTGATTACTTCCGAGATTAGGTTGTAATCATTTTACACATTTAGTGGATTCGAGGTTCGAGTGTGGCTTACTTACTAGCCTGTGATTTTTCCCGTGAGGGTTTCCACGTAAAAATCAAGCGTTATTTAATTTCCGTATTTTATACTTGATTTATTGCTTTATCTAGTTAGGGGTAATTTCGTAATATTGACTTCACATGAAAAATTGGGTAATAAGTTTAAAATCTATTCACCCCCCCCCCCCCCCCCCCCCCCTCTAGATAGTTTTATACACACCGTGCTATAATTTGTTTCAGATTGTGTAAGTCCTTTTTCACATAGTGGATTGCTTTACCGGTGGTTGTGGTATCAACACGTGAATGTTTCCTCTTTGAGGTTTTACCACGTAAAAAATACTTGTGTTCATTTTTGTTTTACTTTTCTTTATCTTCCATATCTTACATTGATTGCATATGTTGTAAATTGATTAACTCTTGTATTAGTGAAATCAATTCATTTGTTAAATCTAATCAAGTGTGCATTTTCTTTGTTATATTCCGCGTTATTTTTAATATCGGAAGAATTTGAGTCTATACCTATTCACCCCCCCCCCCCCCCCCCCCCAAAGGTATATTTTGCACTACTACTTAAGGGAAATTTCATTTGGTATCAGAGCGGGTGTCTAGACGCACTTAGATAGATCCTTTCTTTGTAGTGTTTTGTGTTTTTGTTTGTAATAATCATGATTAAGGAAGTGTGTTCCTATGTGGCTTCTTTTGTTGAACATATTGACTTAGATGAGAAAAAATCGATGATCTTACTTTTTAAAATGAACGTTTATCCAAAGTCAATATGTCCCTCAACAAGAAGCTAGAGAATCATGCTCTTGGCTCAAAAGAATTCAATGAACTTAAAGACAAGATCTTAAGTCTAGAATTGAATCTAAAATATAGCAATGATAGACTTAGCATATGGAAGTAAGAAATTGAACAAAGGGATATTTCTCTTGTTAGTGCTAAAAGGCTAGAAAATATGCTTAAAGCCAAAATTAGTGAGCACTCAACTCAAGAGAAAAAGTATGAACAATGGCTAGATAAATCACGTAAAGATGTTATGTTTAGTGATGACATAGCGGAAAAATATGCCATTAAAATTAGGATGCTTTGTGAGAAACTTGATGAGGCTAATAGGATGATTAACAAGATGTCATCTAGCTCTAACAAAGTTGAAACCCTCATTAAAAGTGGAAAGCATCCATGTGACAAAAGAGGTTTAGGTTATATCAATGAGAAGGAGACTCTTTCATCTAACAAATCTACTTTTGTCAAAGCAAGCATTGAAACAAATGTAAGTACACTCACTCAAGGTAAAGCTATGAAAGCTACCGGAGGTGCCTCTTCATCAACAAGGATGTTCAATAGAAGAACTCAACAACATAAACATCAAGGAGCAACAACCTCAAATGCAAGAGGTGGAGCATCAAGGGTTGCACATCAAAGATGAAAAATTATGAGAAGTCCAAAGGAGTTGGAAGCAAATGCAAATGGTAAATTTCTCAAATTTATTCCTATTTGTCATCATTGTAATATGGTAGGACATATTCGACCTAGATGCTTTGAGTATATTCGGAAATGCAAACTTGATAATGTTTTTCATGATATGTCTTTGAATGGACCTAGGCAATCATCCATGTATAGATATAGAAATAGACCTAGGAAGACCTTGGAAAAGCATGTTGTGAAGAATATTGTTGATGACTTGCTTGCTAAATCTTGTGTTGTGCCTCACTCTACTATGCATAAGAAAGTTGATAATGCTTTGTTTGATATTTTTGAAAATGTGACCATTGAGGTCAAGGTGCATGTTAAAAAGCCTAACATTGAGTCAAAGCATGTTAGAAGTAGGAGTGAGAGGCATGTTGTGTGTTGTATGTATAAATTCAACAAGCAGACATGTCACCAAATGAGTCAATAAATGATGAAGAGAAGGTTGCCACGTCACTCATTGACCGGGTTAAGGGAGAAAATGTGGCAAGCCAGAATGTTGATGCCTTAAATCAATAAAGTCAAAGGTGTGGTCGCCAGAACTAGATATATACTCGCCACAAGTAGAAACGTGGTCGCCGAAGGACAAAACCCAGGAGTGAAGGTGCTCACTGCATCAGCGTACTGGGCCCGAACCGACTCGGCAGAAACACAAAAATCAACCCTAAACTTTAGAAGACCCATGGCAACAAGGAATCGTAAAGAGGAAAAGAGATAAGAGGAATATCCAGGTCCGTGACAAACATGGGAATCCTAGTACGAATCAAAGTGGGAAACCTACCACCAACCCGGCTAAAAACAAGGGGAAACCCTAATTAGACATGTATAAATAGAATCATCTATCCCATGAGGAAGGGGTTTGAAAGCTTAGAGAGAGGGAGAAGAGAGCAATCGTATGAGAGATCTGAGTGTGTAACGAAGCAATAAGACTAGTACTATTTTTCTGCCCTCTAGGGCGCCATGGTTTTTTCCCATTCAAGGGTTTTCCACGTAAAAATCTGTCTCTTGCATGCATTGATTATTTTCTCGTTTACTTTAAGTTGATATAATTGTTGTGTGTGTGGCAATCCAAATTTCACCGTCAACAATTGGCGCTAGAACGAAGGGGCTTTGAATAGAAACTTCGAGGAACCCTTGCGAATTAAAGAATATGAACAATGACAGTGATAGAGATGGTAACTCCAGCGGAGATCTAATTGTTGAACCAACCGCGCCGACAGGAGATAGGGCGGTGGCGATCGGGGAACAATCGGCGGCAACGCCAGGAACTAGGGCAGCCGACCCCGGGGTCCTGCAGCACTTCCAAACTGCATTGGTAAACTTAATCAGTGAGGCTAGCAAAATAGGGCTTTCGCTTCCCATAGGGTTGGGAGTTTCTTCTCCTTACAAGTTAACAACTCCTAGAATCCATCCGCCCGGAAGGCTACGATCGGAAGTTCACATTGCAACCCTTGATGCTCATGCAAGACAATCCACTGAGGAGACTCCTCAGGACCACCCTAAGGATTTCGAAGGGAGAAAACAAAGAAAGGGAAAAAGTGTGATGAATGAAGAATCTAAGGAGGAGCGAGACCAGGTACGAACACATGGGGTCAATTCCAGTGACACATATCAACGGAACCGACGGAGACACCGTTCTATCTCGTCCGAAGATAAGAGTCCTCGTCCACGAAGGGAATTACGATCCAAAAAAGCACGGCGAAGAAGATCCGAGAGCACAGAAGATCGAAGGAGCCCGGATGATAGAGGCAACCATGAGAGAATGACAATCAAGAGCAGACTCGATCCAGTGGGAGAACCAACCGGTCAGCGAGATGTCACCCTACAAGAGCTATCAAGAAAAGTTTCAGCGATGGCACGAAGGTATGGTCGTAACGTATCTTCGGATGATGAGTCAGATAGCCCATTCGTTGAAAATATTGCTCGCACCCAATTTCCAAACAGATTTAGAATGCCAACCATTGAGCAGTATAAGGAGAACAGGGATCCGAAGGAGCATGTTCACCGATTCCGTAATATTATGGCCCAGTACTCATCCAATGACGGGCTGTTGTGCCTCACCTTCCCGCAAACATTCGGCGACCTCGCCTCTAGGTGGTTTGGAAGACTTCCACTCGGAAGTATAAGCAGTTTCTCGAAGCTCAGCAAAGCATTCATAAGGCAATTCATGGGGAGTGTCCAGAGAAGAAAGTCACTCGCTCATCTATCAAACTTGAAGCAGGAGTGCAATGAGTCGATCAAGAAGTATCTAGCAAGATTTGGGAAGGAGGTTGCTCAAATTGAGGACGTCAGTGATGTAGCTGTGATCGCCGCTTTCACCAATGGGTTATAAAGTGGGCGATTATCCTTTGACCTGAGAAGAGATAGACCAAAAACTTATGAGGAGATGATGGAAATAGCTGGCGACTATGCACTGGCAGAAGAAGAAGAAGTAGCGCAAGGGGGTAGCTACATACATGGACACAAGCCTGACTCAAAATCGGACCATAAGGATGACAAAAAGACGCAGTCACGTGATCACCAGAGAGATGAGAAAGGCCAAAAGGGACATCCAAGAGAAAGCAGAGGAAATGCTCGAGCTAATAGGTTTCGAGGAAGGTACAACCATTACACCCCTTTAACTGGCGATCAGGAGGAGATACTTTTTGTGGTAGAAGACAAAGGACTCGCTAAATACCCTCGGCAGCAATCAGCAAATGCCAGGAGAGATACAACTAAGTACTGCCGATTTCACAAAGACCATGGGCATGAAACTTCAAAATGTTTCCAGCTGCGTGATCACATTGAAAGCTTGATCAAAGATGGGCACCTGAAGGACTTTGCTTTGAAAGGGGACAAGCACGGTGGTCGCCAGGACAGCCGCCAAGGAAACGGGCAGGAAAGGAAAAGTCCAAGGAGAAACAGCCCTAACGCCACTATAAATACCATTTTTTACGGGCCCCATACTGGGAGAAGCAATCGAGAAAGGATGTCAGAAGTCAGAAGTCAGAAGTCAGAAGTCCGAGAAGTAATGTATGAAAGCAGAAGCATGGAGATTAATTCTGTGCAAAGAAACCCCAAGAAAGGAAGAGAAGGACATGATCCCATAACGTTTACAGCAGAAGACTCGGACGGAATTGATGCAAAGCCTAATGATGCAATCGTAGTGGGAGTTCGAATAGCCCACAAGGATGTCCTTCGGGTAATGATTGACAATGGGAGTTCAGCTGATATTTTAAGTGCCAGGGTATACGATGAGTTACGGCTGGACAGAAAAGATCTTGAACCATTCCATGTGCCATTGAAAGGTTTTAGGGGTGCAGAAGTGAGTTCATTGGGAACTGTGAAGCTACCGATAAGGTTTGGTACAGCACCATGCCGGCGAACAATCCTGTTGGACTTTGTTGTGATCGACATCCATAATTGGCCTTATAACACTTTGCTTGGCCGACCGTTTCTTAACAAAGCTCGAGCTGTTACTTCAATCCACGCGTTGAAAATAAAGTTCCCTACAGAATTTGGTGTCGGAGAATTGAAAGGGTCACAGGAGATTGCTCGCCGCGCCAACTTATCAATCTTCAAAGATAAGGCAGGGATAGAGACCTTGAGCATATTCGAAGTAGACAAGGAAGTGCAGGAAGATAATCCGGAAACCTTTGAACTGGACCCAAGGGACAAAACGAGCAGAGAAAAAGAAAAGCCAACTGAGTCGATTGTTTTAAACGAAGCAGAACCGAATAAAACAGTCAAGATCGGAGCAAGGCTGACTGAACGAGTTAAGAGAGATGTGACAAACTTGTTGAGAGAACACAAGGAGATTTTCGCTTGGTGCCATGAAGACATGCCGGGAATTGATAGAAGCGTGATTTCGCACAACCTGGCTGTGAATGAAAAATGCAAACCGGTTGTGCAAAAAAGGAGAAGCTTTAACCCAGAAAGAAGTGCAGCAATAAAAGAGGTGTCAAAGTTGCTCGCCGCAAGATCAATTAGAGAAGTCAAGTACCCGGAATGGGTGGCGAATGTAGTTCTAGTGAAAAAGAAGAACAACCAATGGAGGATGTGCGTCGACTTCACCGATCTGAACAAGGCCTGCCCCAAGGATAGCTTCCCGCTACCAAGAATTGACCAGTTAGTCGATGCCAGCCGGACATGAGACGTTGAGCTTCATGGATGCATATTCAGGATATAGCCAGATAAAGATGCACAAGCCAGATGAGAAGAAGACAGCGTTCACCACCGACCAGGGGTTATACTGTTACATAGTCATGCTATTCGGCCTGAAGAACGCTGGAGCAACTTACCAGCGCCTGGTTAACAAAATGTTCGCCAAGCAAATAGGAAGAAATATGGAGGTTTACGTTGACGATATGCTGACAAAAAGCATCACAGCAGACAGACATACAGATGACCTGAGGGAGACATTCGATGTGTTGGTTAGGTATGGAATGAAGTTGAATCCAGCAAAATGCGTATTCGGCGTACCTTCTGGGAGGTTTCTCAGATATCAAGTACATCAAAGAGGAATAGAGGTGAACCCTGAAAAAATCCAAGCATTAGCAAAAATGGTTTCGCCAAGAACTTTGAAGGACGTCCAAAGACTCACAGGGTGCCTGGCATCACTGAGCAGGTTCATAGCTAAATCAACATACCGATGCCTACCATTTTTCAAAGCTCTAAAGAAAGGAAAGGGAGTCGAGTGGAATGAGGATTGTGAAAGAGCTTTTCAGGCCTTGAAAGAGTACCTTGGGCAGGCACCGCTGCTATCAAAACCAGAAACGGGAGAAACACTGTATATGTACTTGTCTATCTCTGAAGCAGCCACAAGTTCCGTACTGGTAAGACAAGAAGAGGGGATCCATAAACCAATATACTACACCAGTGAAGCACTATTACCAGCCGAAACTAGGTACTCGCCGGCCGAAAAAATGGTACTCGCTCTAATAACAGCAGCAAGGAAGTTAAGGCCATATTTCCAGGCTTATAAAATCGGAGTATACACCAACTGCCCACTGAAATTAATTCTGCAGAAACCAAAAGTATCCGGTTGATTAACGAAGTGGGCGATCGAGTTAAGTGAATTCGATGTAGAGTATCTTCTAAGGACAGCAATTAAAGCCCAAGCGGTGGCAGACTTTGTAGTAGAGTTCACCGAGCCAAGCATAGAGGTAGCGAGAATGATGGTGGAGCGAAATAAGAAAGTATTCAAATGGAAACTCTGCGTTGACGGGTCGTCAAACACGCACGGCAGCGGGGCAGGGGTAGTGGTGTCAACCCCGGAAGGAGATTCAGTCGAATGTGCCTTGCGTTTTGACTTCAAAGCTACTAACAATCAAGCTGAATACGAGGCACTCATAGCAGGTTTAAAAGTTTACACAGTCCTAGGAGCAGATGAGGTGGAAATTTTCAGCGACTCTCAAGTTGTTGTCAATCAGGTGCTAGATGAATACCAGGCGAGAGATGAAAGCATGATCACCTACCTGGAATTAGCAAAGGAGCTATTAGAAAGATTTAAATAATATAGAATTGTTCATGTCCCCAGAGAAGAAAATGAGAAGGCTGATGCCTTGGCCAAGTTGGCATCCGCCACAATCAACATCTGGCCCAAAACTATCTCTATGATCCGCCTACGGCAGTTGAGTATATTCAAATCAAAGGAAGTTGGGGCAGTTTTTGGCGAGAGAGATAGCTGGATCACACCAATCAAAGAGTACCTCGTCAATGATGTACTCCCAAGTGACCCATTAGAAGCAAAACGATTGAAGTACAGAGCTACGAGATATTCAGTACTCAATGGAGAACTGTACAAAAGGGGGTACTCAAGGGCACTGCAGAGATATGTCGGGCCTGAAAAAGCAGAAGGTATCCTGAGAAGCATACATAGTGGAAATTGTGGGAATCACGCTGGGGGTGTCAGCCTAGCCCACAAAACATTAAGGCAGGGTTTTTACTGGCCAACACTATTCGCCGACGCCAAAAGAGTGGCAGCGAGATGTGAGGCGTGTCAAAAAATTGCCAATAACATCCGCCAACCACCTGAACTCTTGCAGAGTATTACCTCGCCTTGGCCATTCGCCATGTGGGGAATTGACTTGATCGGCCCAATGCCAACAGCAACTGGAGGAGCGAAGCACGCTATAGTAGCCGTGGATTATTTTACGAAGTGGGTAGAAGCCGAACCATTGGTACATATAACAGAAGCAAACACGATAAGCTTTGTGAAGAAAAATATCCTGTACAGATTCGGGATACCAAACACCATTATCACGGACAATGGGACCCAATTCGATGGCAAGAAATTCAGGGAGCTGTGTGACAAGCACGGCATCAACAACTACTACGCCTCCCCAGCACATCCGCAGACGAATGGCCAGACTGAAACAGTGAACAAGATCATTAAACACAACCTGAAAGCTAAGTTGGCGGCGAAAAAAGGTAGCTGGGCAGATAAATTACCACAGGTACTCTGGGCATATCGAACCACAGAAAGGGGTTCAACAAGTGAGACCCCATATTCCATGGCCTATGGAGCTGAAGCTGTCATTCCCGTGGAAACATCTTTCTCTTCACCAAGGGTACAACTCTTTCAACCGGAACTTAACATTGATATGCTAAAATGCGGTCTGGATGAATTAGAAGAAAGAAGAGAGCGCGCACAAATAAGAAATACTGCGTACCAACAGAGGGTAGCCAGATATTACAACTCACATGTGCGTGAAAAAAGGTTCTCGCTTGGCGACTTAGTGCTGAAAAGGGTGAACCCAGGAACAAGGGACAAAGCTACAGGATCACTCGCAGACAAATGGGAGGGGCCTTATCAAATCACAGGCATAGCTGGTCACGGGGCATATCGTATTACTCGAGAGGGTTTAGGCGAACTACCTAGTCCATGCAATGCGCAGTACTTGAAGATATATTACCCTTGACTTTTTCGTTGCTTTTAGGATTTATTTCAACCTTTTTATTTCTTAGAACAGTTTTTCGTTTTAGCATTTTTTCTGTGGCTATGTTAACAAAAGTTGCAGGAAGCATTCAATAAAGAGTAATTTATTACTGAAAATTCACGATTTCACTCGCCAGTCACAAAGGGCATTTGCCATCGTACATCACTACCATCGCGTAAAGACGAGTTTCATACTCGCAGCAATGAGAACTGGCAAGAACAAATAAAATCCCAAGTTATAAAAATCGGCGATCACCATTACGGGAAAATAAAATCCCTAGAGAGGCAAGAAAGCCAGCTGAAAACGAAAAAGATAAGCAAAAAGCAAGAGGGAGACGTCCCAATAAGATGCTGAAACTCAGCAATGGCAGCTGAACAAACAAATAACATGTTAAAAACTTAGTGTATGGTCGGATACGTCCTGACAAACACTGAGTACGTCAAAACGCAGCAATGGCAGCTGAACAAACAAATAGCATGTTAAAAACTTGGTGTATGGTCGGATACGTCCTGACAAACACTGAGTATGCTAAAACGCAGCAATGGCAGCTGAATAAAGCTATAAAGCATGCCAAAAACTTGGTGAAATACTGAGTAAGCCGAAAACTCAACAAAAGCAGCTGAACAAAAACAAAAGAGTTTATAACTTAATAAAATAAAAAAGTCATTTACAATTGAAGAGTTACGAATGAAGGTGTAAAAAGATATAAAAATTTACAATCTTAAGACAGCCTGTAAAGACCTAAAACTCAACTAGCTGCAGGAGGGCCCTCGCTGTCTTCCTCATCTTCGATCTCCTCTTCAGAAGGCCAGGTGACTTCTTCATCCCTATCCGGCATAAAAGGCTCATAATCCCTTCCAGCGATAGGACCCAAGTCGAGCTCAACACCAGAACCAGAAAAGCTGCCCTTCTGAATCGAATAGTAAGTATTGAAGGCACGCTTGCTGGGGATTTCTAAATGCATAGGATGAGGCTCAGTCCTGTTATAACGGTAGTGGGCTTTCCATCGTCTTATTTGCTCTTTAATCGAACCCACTCCGCTGGCCATATGCTGTTGAAGAGACCTGTTGAAGCGCCTTAAAGCCTTTTCATTTGAATGATCCTTCATGGCGAAGAACTTCTTCGACTGCCTCATGCCTCGTTCAAACTCACGTAGCAAAAGCGCATCGTAGGCAAGGGATCTCTTGAAACGATCAACTGCTTCAACCTCTAGCATAGCCTTTAAGTTATCAAAGATGAGTTCACGTGAAGACAACTAATTGCGCAAGTCCAGCCCCTCATGCTCAGCTTTTTCCTTAGCCTCCTTAACCACCCGCTCAGCCTCCAAACGTGTTGTGAAGGATTCTTGACTAGCAGACAAATTCTCCTTCAGCGAGCGAATCTCCTCTTCAGCAGCAGATAGTTTTTCCTCGGCGGCTAGTTGAGCAGACAGATGACCATCTGAGGACTCTCTTAGCTGAGCAAGCTGTTGAGCATGGGATTCTTCAGCAGAAAGCTTCTCAGCAGCCAAAATAGAAGCCTGCTCGCGCAAGCTCTTAATCTCCCAAGAAGCTTTGTTCCCATACTTGTAGTTCTAAGCCAACTCAAACATCAGCTGAATTAGGAAGTGTATATGAAAAAAATATAAAGATTTGTGGCAAAAAGCTTACCAAAGAGTGGCAGTTGAAGAAAAATTCTATCTTTCTGTTGCAGGACTTGCCTTTAACATGCCCCCAACTTTCACCAATGTACACATCATTATTAACCAAGTGGGAGCAGATTTCAGTAGCCGAAAAATCAGAAAGAGACACGTTCCCTTCATCGGCTCCAGTTGGTCCCGCGGGAGAGGCTTCATAGGCAAAACCCGAACCAGAAGCAGAAGTCCCAGGTTGCTTTGATGGTCCTGGCCGATCAACCGATTCTAGCCGACCAGACGATCTAGGCTGATCTGAAGAGACATTTGACTCGCCCATGGCCACTTGAGGAGAAGCTGGTCGGGGCGGAGTAGAAGCAGGGATATTCAATTCATTAACCTCCTCGGGGGGAGGCACCGCTGCATTAGTCCCCTCAGCAGGATCCTTGCAAACATCCGTTTGAATAGAGGGAGTTTTGGTGAGAGCTGGCTCACCAGTACCCTCCTCGTCCGAAGAGACGACATACTGCACCACCCTTGATGCCCGCTTAGGGGGTCGAGCAACATGATCAGGTGTACTCTCAGCTGGGCGTTTACCTCTACCAGCTCTAGGGGCTAGATCACTCGCAGGATCATGAGGAGTCTCATGGACATCCGCGTTAAAATTAGGGATGTCACTAACCCCCCGCTGAAGCACCAACTTTCTCCTTACCTTTACGGCTGGGGGTAGCCGCAGTAGGGGTAGCCGCAGCAGTAGTCACAACAGGAGTATTCATAGCAACCTCTGCATGCATGGGGGGTCGCCCCGACTCAGCACCTCCCCCAGAAACATCACCAGCTTCCTCGTCGTCCGAGGGATCATCACCATCCGGGCTAGCAATTCCCTCCTTGGCCAAACCAGCAGCGTGTCTTTTGCTGGCAGCCTCGGAATTCTTCACTGCCCGGGCTTGCAAATCGCAAACAGTATCAAAATCACACACTGCAAGAAAACTAAACCAGGTGTCATTAACAAAACACTACAAGGAAAAATGCTTTATATTATGGTTTTTAACCGTCATGAAAAGGTTTTAATGACGGTTTTATATGCGTTGTTAGAGGCAGTGTAATAAAAAATTTATCACGGTTTTTAATTTTATCACGGTTATTAAAAACCGTCATAAATCAATAATAATTTTTGTCCATGATATATTATCGACGGATTTACAAGCATTATTAATTCATGATGACATAAAACCAACATTGGCAAATGACTTCCAAATACCATAAAGACAAGATGATATTACATAATCGATATGTAGATATAATAGTTGTTACTTGTCAATAATACATTATAGTATTTTTATGTCACGTATTTAACACAGTTTCATAAATATCATTAATTTATAACAATTTTATGATGTCATAAGTAACATTTTGAAAAAATAAAATTAATTCATATCCAAATTTATATTCCCAAATAATTTCATTTTGCCAATAATTTATTCATTCAATTTATTGATAAATGATTTATTATTCAGATATGCGAAAAAATTAAACATACAAAAATAGACTTTCATAAAATTATCTAATATTAATTAAGAAAAGCATGTTTACAATAAATTCGAAACTTAAAAGTTAAAACTGAAACATCAAGTTTTAGAATAAAACAAAAAAACCCAAACATCCTAAAAAATTCATCATGTTTAAAATATTTGATAATAACTTAGAAGTTAATAACATATTGGAATGACCCTATATATAAAGTCTTGTCGTCAGTTGGAACCACAAACGGAGACTTCACACTGTCGCAATGGGAATACAGCATTTCAATTTACCTGCATCTCCAACAACCAACATGCAAATAAAACAAAATAAGTTGCAACATATCATTTTATTTTAAAAAAAATTATAAAAAATCTAAACAACTATATATATATATATATATATATATATAATTTATATGTCAATTGAACCATAATTAGCACAAAAACAAATCTCATATTAATAAAAAAACTGATAATAAAAAAATACCTCATATTAAATTAATGAACTAATATGCTCTGTCCACTCGAAGCGTATTTCATCTATCTCATCTTGGCTATATATGTTCTTACCATTAAACTAATAAAATTTTTACAAAGAACAACAAAATCAAAAAGAAAATTAAATTCAATCTAATTATCAAATTGATATAAACCAAAAAGAAAAAGAAAAAGATAATCATCTCACCTTTTCACAAAGAACGTCATGATTCTCAATTATTTCTTTCATGTACCTCATGACATAATATCCACATTCTACATTGCCAGGTTGGATGGGTGCCTGCAATAAAATAAAATAAAAAATCATAAATAATTTTTTTAATTAATTGTATTCATCGTGTGGTAACATACAACTGTTGAACCTCACATTAACATTACTCCATTTGAGATTCTTTCTTGAAGGTTGAGTTTTGGCTTGAGCTTGAAACATTCGAAAACCACTGCATAAATCCATCCAATACATTAATATAAAGTAGTTCTTGAAAAGAAGATATATACATACTTTATTTAATTATATAAATATATGTATATAATATAATATAATATACATACATGTTTAATATATATTAATATAGTTATAATAGTTATATCCCAAACAAAAATACTAAATTAAATATAATTCCTCTGTACTATTAGTAGCAGTACATGAAGTTTTATAAATACATGACCCAAATCATTCATAACTGCAGTAAAAGCCACAATCCAACTTACTACGATCCAAATATATTTAAAAAGCTTGAAAGGAATAGAATACAAGTTTATATTAAAAAAAAAAAAAATACACTTACATGATTATGATTTTCTTGAGGTCTTCCACCATGTCTTTTCCAAGTGGATCTAAATAATAAATAGTCATCAATGACAAGTCAATGACAGCCAGCACCCAATGATATCTACATATTTAAACATGACGTTTTAGCATTAAGAAAGATTATCAAATATGTTTAATAAATATTAATAGATGCGAATAACTTAGGATTATATGGCATGAAGAGAATTTGGTTTTCCCCAGCCCTTTGCAAGCGATTAGCAATACAACGTGCTCTGCTTTCGCGTCTGGTGTCATTATCCAATCCCCCTGCCAGAGAGACCTCTGTAGGATTGAAGAAGCCAAATGTATCGACCATTGATCTGCCTTTAATTTTGTTACTGTATAAATGCCTACATATAATAACAATTAAAAACATGATAACAACTTTAGTGTTTCATTAAAAAGCTAAAATTCATACAATATAGTAAAAATAAATTGTATTTAAATTTATGTTTTCTTACCTCATGTATAAACATATACTAGTCTGTTGAAGTTCTTTCATGTTGATCATGGTAATGATTTCTTCCATTCCAAAAAAAAACAGTAATATTCTAAGGAAAATACTCCCTCATCAAAATTGACCCTAACAACATCTCCGGGCACAATAACCTGTCATGCTTTTTTTGCAAAGTTTTCAATACCCAATGAAAATTTAGAAGGCCTCTTAACTTTTTCAGTTTCCTCAACCTTTTTTCTGACCTATAAATTAATATAAAAAACGCATTCACTAGTTAAACTAGGAAAATAATAATGTTTAATCACATCAATAAGAAATTTACATACCGCAATAACAGAATCCTCGACAACGAGTTCTTTAGGCCAATTTATGTGATGACCCAAGGCTTCCTTCACATAAAAAAGCTCATAATCCTCACTTGGGATAGGCAAAAGAGCATCTTCATTTAGTACTACATCAATAGAAACAAGAACGTCCGCAATATTGTGCTCTAAAATAGTTCCACTTGCAACTATGTTATCAATCGAATCCACCGCCAATTTACATAGTGTATGCTAATTATCAAGAAGTAGATTAGTACGTTATTCATTAAATTTCAAAACTTATAAAGTTATAAGTTGTGAATTTATCAATTATATACCTCAACTTTGTTCTTGGTAGTGATAGAATGACTTCCCTTCATTTGTCCTTCAGAAAACATTGCTGGACTAAAATTAGAGCTATGACTTTCAAAGCGGGCAGCAGGTGATTGTTGATCATGGGCGCATCCTAATAATTTTGCCTCTAAGTCTGCTAAACGCCGATCATAATCCATTTTTTGTTTCTCCCACTCTTTCTTTTCTTTGTCCCACTCTTTTCTGTCTCTCTCCCAATCAGCACGTAGGTTTGGGGTGTGGAAGTAAGAAGTTGGAGTGACAAATTTCCCAACACCCCTAACTCGACCATTATGTTCTTTACTGCCCAATGCTTGAGTAAGAATGTCTTCGTCACCGGAAAATGACACATTTCCCATTTCTACTTGTTTTTTTAACTCATCCTACAAACATCGAAAAATAATTTAAAGTTGAACATATACCTAATAATGTCATTAAATGTTATCGATAAATATGAAGTTGAATTAATTTGAGATGAATGTATACTTACAATCTTCTTTACAACGGGTAATACTTCTGGGTCATATTCTTTATTTTCTTTTTCACGAGCTTTCATCCACAATTCACTTCTATCTATAACTGCATTCTCACCGCGTTCTTTCCTCTATATAAAAGGAAATAGAAATTAGACGAAAAAACCATTAGACTAACAAAGTATTAAGATACCAAGAATATTAATTAAAATTTTAAAAAAAAAAACATTTATACACTTACCAGTTTCTCACGTAAAGCCACGTAACCACCCCGACTCAGTCGATGATGATACTTATGTTTTTCTTGCCTGAGTTGTTGTTTCTTACGGAGTACCTGCAAATTTGAAATATGATTTATCAACTTTAATAAATGATCATGAAATAAAGAAAAAGGAAGTCAAGTTTGCATACTCTGAATTGTTCAGATCGGCGTATAGCAACAAATGAATCCCAGTCACTTTTTTGGATGAAATTGTAAACCAAAGGTGGATATTCTAAAGCTTCAGGTCTATTTATGAAAGGAATTATGTATTTTGTAGTAAGCGTATTCCTGAATGTCCGGAATTTCTCTCCAATTGATGAAATAATTTTCTTTTTAGCTCGAAGATCAAACTCAAAATTAGCCTGAAAATAATCAAATATTAATAGTTAGCAATTAAAAACATAAAAAAATTAAGCAATTAAAATAGTGTAATAAATAACTTACTATAATGCATTCCCATATCATCTCTTTCACATGATCCGGCACTTTTCTCCAATCAGTATAAGTTAGTGGTATCGTTGTACGTGCAAGGATACCAATAGCAGTGCTAAGTTTTTGCCCTTCATCACCGGCTGGAACTCCACTTTCATCAAATTGCACAACTATCTTCTTTTCATTGGCTCGATTTATAACCAACCTTGCCATTCCTCGTCCTTTCTTCGGAGATGTAGGTGTATCAATTTGTTCCATAACTACAATCCTGTAAGAAGAAAAAAAAATTAGACATGAAATATAAAATTTAAGCACAAACAAAATACAAATTCAATGTAATTGAACACAATGTTTAAGTCAATCATGGAATACTACCTCTTGTATCTATGTCCTGAATTGTTTTTGAAACAAACAATAGTTTAACAATTAATGTGTATTTTTGTCATCAACCCAAATAGGCTCACAATCTTGTCGTACATAACTAATATTATCATCATGGCTCACATCAAGTGAATCAACCAATGGCAAGTCTTTAATAATAGGATCATGTTCCATTATATTGTCTTGCTCCTCATTATTTTCTCTATGTCTAAAGTCCTTCTGGGGAGTAGAACACACAACCGACCATCTTGGATCCCCTTGGTCCGAGACATAGAAAACTTGTTTAGCTTGAGAAGCTAAAATAAAGCAATCATTTTTGTGACCTACTCGATTGAGGTCCACCAAGGTGTAACCAAGATCGTCAACTTTAATACCACCATTACTCTCAACCCAATCACATTTAAACACTGGAATCTTGAACATATGGTAATCAAGTTCCCATATCTCTTTGATTACTCCATAGAATGACATTTCTCCAAATACTGGATTTTTGTCCTTTGCACTTGCAATTTGCATCGCGGTTGCAACAATAGTTACTCCACTATTTTGTCTGACTAGAGCATTATCACGATCGTATATGTTATAACGATAATTGTTAATGTCATAACCAGAACATTTTATTACATGGTGACGAGGACCATGTGCTATCCACCTCAACGAAAATGAAATGACCTTTTGATTTTCAACTTCATTTGATACCTGAAATAATTAAAATATTACTAAATAGAACTTCAAAAAGTTATTTAAACAATTAAAGGCATAAATAATACCTTCTGTTTCAACCAATTCATGAAGCTACTATTATGTTCATCTTGCAACCATTTTTGATTTCTTGATTGGCGGGGGTATTTAAATTTCAACCAAGCCATATGCTCACTGCAAGGTTTGTTGAAATGGGGTGGTAAGTTCATAAAATACTAGAATTTGTGTAAATGTATGTATTTATAATAATAAAATAAATTTAACTAGAGAGAAAAAAATACATACTCAATGTATAATTGGACTTCAATAGTATTTTGCAATACGTAATGATGTGCTTGTTGCAATTCTTGGATCTCAACTACAACAGCACGACCACCAGGTAATGGATTTCCAACTTGAACATTGTCCTTTTCAATTGGATTACCAACTGCAGACATATCAGAGTAATATTCGGTGCAAAATTCAATTGCTTCTTCAGCAATATAACACTCAGCAATACATCCTTCTGGACGGTTACGATTACGCACATATCCTTTTAGAGTTTTCATGAACCTTTCAAATGGATATATCCATCTAAGATATATCGGTCCACATAATCTGACTTCTCTGATAAGGTGCACTGTCAAATGAACCATTATATCGAAGAATGAAGGTGGGAAGTATTTTTCCAACAAGCATAAAGTGACCACAAGATCACTTTGTATGCGATTTAGTTTGGAAACATCAACCACCTTATTACAAAGGGCATTGAAGAAGAAGCATAATCTAATGATTGCATATCTTACATGCTTAGGCAAAATTGATCGAATAGCCAACGGTAATAGTTGTTGCATAAGAGCATGACAATCATGAGACTTAAGACCTTGTAGTTTCAAATCTTTCATGGAGACAAGGTTTCGAAAATTAGAACAATATCCGTCTGGAACCTTTAAATTATATAAAGTTTCACAAAACATTCTTTTCTCCGCTCGACTTAATGTGTAACATGCAGGTGGTAAATAAGTACGATTCTTATTGGTATTAGGTGCCAGTTCCTTCCTCAATCCCAAAGCCATGAGGTCTAATCGAGAGTTAATACCATCTTTTGTCTTGCCTTTGATGTTTAACAATGTGCCATAGATACTTTCACAAACATTTTTTTCAATGTGCATAACATCCAACATGTGGCGTACAGGGAAATATTTCCAGTATTCAAGATCAAAAAATATTGACTTTTTCTTCCAGCATGTTAGGACATTTGGTTGAGTAGCTTTCCGCTTTCCATCCTTTTTCTTCCCCCAAGAATTATTAATTCTATCAACCTTCATCAAGATTTGCTTTCCTTCCAATATTTTTGGAGCCTTTCCGGTCTCTTGTTTACCATTAAATGCTTTTTTCTGTTTTCTAAATGGATGACTTAGTGGAAGAAAACGTCTATGGCCCATGTATACATTCTTACTACCATGCTTAAGTCTACAACTGTATGTGCATTCCCCACATATTAGACATGCATATTTTCCTTTGACTACACAACCAGACAAGTTACCGTACGCAGGAAAATCATTGATTGTCCACAACAATATAGCACGTAATGTGAATTTCTCTTGTTTATAAGCATCATAAGCCTTAACACCAACTTCCCATAGAGTTTTTAAGTCATCAATTAATGGTGCTAGGTAAACGTCAATGTCATTACCAGGTTGATTTGGACCAGAGATCAGTAGAGATAACATCATAAATTTTCTCTTCATACATAACCATGGTGGAAGATTATAAGTTACCAATATCACTGGCCAACAACTGTATGTACTACTAAGAGAACGGTGCGGATTTATACCATCAGCTGAGATGGCCAAACGTAGATTTCTAGATTCTGTAGCAAAATCAGGCCATTTTTTATCAACTAGCTTCCAGGAAGGTGAGTCAGCTGGATGGCGAAGTTTTCCATCCACTTCTCTGCCATTAACATGCCAAGTCAAGTCCCTTGCAGTTTGTGAGGATTGAAACATTCTCTTGAATCTAGGAATAGGAGGAAAATACCACAAAACCTTAGCAGGAACCCCTATACATTCTTTGTTTGATTTATCCTTCACCTTCCATCTTGATGTTTTACAAGTTGGACAAGCAAATAAACCATTGTACTCATTCCTATAAAGGATGCAATCATTAGGGCATGCATGTATTTTCTCGTACTCTAAACCTAATGCTGTCATTGTCTTCTTCGCCTCATACATGGAAGAAGGAATTTCATTGCTATCTGGCAACATATCTGCCAAGGAACTTAGCAATTCTGAGAAACTATTGTCCAACCACCCATATTTTCCTTTAATATTGTATAGTCTCATCAATGCAGATAACTTCGTAAATTTTTTACAACCAGGATACAAGGGCTTTTCGGCATCTTCGAGTAAAGTTTGAAATGATTTAGGATCGTCCTTACTATACTCAAATGCATCATTAACCATCTCTATGGTATTAACAGCTTCATCATATTTAAATGATTCAACAAACCTATTTGTCCCAATTTTCTTACTGGTGGAAGCTCTAGTAAAATCCTCCTCCCCATGCCAAATCCATGTCTTGTACCTTTGATCAATTCCTTTGCTAAATAAATGATATCTAATTTCTTCTGAAGTTTGGAAAACTAAATTTCCACATGATCTACATGGACATCTCATGAGTTGAGGATTGCTAGTACGGGCTATTGCAAATTTAAGGAATTGATCAACTCCATCTTTATACTCCTTAGACAATCTACTATTTGACATCCAAGACTTATCCATTTAGAGAAAACTAACAACTGATCCTGAAAGTTTAACAGAAAACTAATTAACGTATTTAATATAAAAGTATAAATACTGCTAATTGTTTAGCCACATACTCATTATAATCTTTATTAATTAATTATTTTTTTAATCATCTTTTGGATAAGATATTTGATTAATGTAAACTCATACATCAAAAATTTAACCGAACAACACCATCTTATTCTAACTTATTCTAAAAGGGCAGCATCATCTTATTCTAACTTACTCTAACAGGGTAGCAAAACAGCAAGGGATGTGTGGTTCCAAGAAGTTGTGTCTAATGATTTTATTGTTTAATCTTTTTTTTTTTTTATTTGAAAGAGGACAAGCCAACAAGCCAAAGGCAACCCAAGCAAAGAGCAACAAGGCAACACACGCCCAAAACAAAATAGCCAACATAGCAAACAACAGAGCACAGATACAACACGCAGCAAAAAGCTCCCCAAACAACAAAACCCGAACAACTACCTAGAAACAAAACAAAAGAAAAAGAAAAAAGAAAATAATCTATTATTTTCTGTATAATTATTTATATATATAATTAAGGTGAATTATAGGAGTTCATACAAAAGTCAAATTAGGAATTCATCTTATGGTAGGAAAAGAATCAAATTATGAATAAAATGAATTGCAAAGTAGCAGAATTCAATTCAAATTATATAAAAACTAAAACAAAACAACAAAAGTTTCAGTCAAGAGGTTCTTACGAATCTACTAACACAGTAGTTCTCATTGAGGCAAATTATCGAACAGGTGGTAGGCACTGTGTAGGTTGCTTTAGAAAGGTTATGCTCCAACGTGGCTTAACCCATCAAACCCAGCCACCCTAAATCTCCTCCTTATCCTCTGACTCTCTCGCCATACTAGGGCTGGCGACCACTGCCACGTTCCTTTTGCTCCAGACATATTACTTTTAACATTTGGAACACAACTTTTACTGTTTGGAACCAATCTCTGTGTCGTGAACATCCCCTCTCGTAAGAATCAAAATTTAAATTAGATTAAGTTCTTTTGGGGGTTAAGTTTCAAGTTTCAGACATGAACCCCTGAAATCGGTTCTCTTGGGTTGGCTTTCAAGTTTCAGACTTGAACGATGGAAAACAGGGACTGAAGTTTTTTTTTTTTTAAGGTTGGCTTTCATGTTTGACTTGACTTTTGTAGTTTTGTCATTTGTGTTTGTCTTGTTTTGATTGAGTTAAAGAAAAGAAAATTAACCTAACACTTTAAATTACTAATTTATTTATATTAACACAGTGCTTTTCCAAAAACACAAAGACGTACTATATCTGTAAGTTCTTATTCAAAAAAAAAAAAAAAAAAAAACAGCCATTACTTCAAAAAAAAAAAAAAAAAAAAAACTAAACAGCCATAACATGCACCAGTATATGAGTTACGAAATCAATTAAAACTATAATCATATTGTAAGGATTCCCGTTGTTGTTAATTGGCTTATTTCGTGATCAAACCATTTGTGGGGATTCTTTGTAAGGGTAGTTTAGATGTTGTTGTTAGTGCATTAGGCCCTTTGAAGACCTCATTATTGACAAGCACCAAAGGTAATATTCTAGGTGCTTACTTGTCTTGAAGAGATAGTTGCACACACTCACAACTCATGCATAAATGTTATTCTTATATGTTGTGTGTTTTCATATGTGTGCATTCATAATTGTTGAATATCTCTTCATGCATGTTTATTTAATTGCATCTAGTTTATTGAAATGCCATGACATGTTTAGGCATTAGGATGCAAAGTCATGAATTTTATTCATGCATGTTTGAATTGAGTGCATCTTGTTCAATTATAATGCCATGACATGTTAGGCATTAGGATGCATTCAATACCCACACTTGCACTTCATGATTAGTCTTAAGTGTGGTGTAATTCGTTTCCGTTTGTGTGATCGGAAACGTCCGCGCTTTCACGATGGTGTGCATGTCTTAGCGCGATGGTTGACCACTTGAGAAGGTCTCATTCTTCTCTTGGATAAGTGGTAGTTTTGGTTTGGTTGATTGGAGTAAGGTGTCTAGTTTTAAAAGATTGGATTTCAATGTTTTAATTGTTTTCAAAACTGACCTTTGCATGGTCTTGTGACCATAACTTTTTACACAAAGCTTCAAAATGAGTTTTGAAAATTTCTGTACAAACTAGACACCCATACCTTTCCAACGGTATATTATTCGTAATATTTCATGACCGTTTGGATTGGTTTTAAAATCTCCAAAGTTACAACCAAAACAGGGCAACTCTGTTGTTGTCCGTTTCTGACCTTTGGTCACTCAATTGACCATAACTTTTTCTACAGACATCAAAATGTCATTTTGTAAAAACAAGTAGAAAGTAGACATCCATACCTTTCCAACGATATATTATATGAAAGGTTTAAATATCGTTTGGTTATGTTTCGAAGCGCTCGAATGTTGAGTCGCTGCACTGACGCGAGTACCGCGAAAATGCCCATACTTTTTCCATTTCTTCCAAAACGACGTAGTTTCATTTGGGCATTATAAATACATATCTTTCTCATCATATTGAGGGTGTGCCACAAAATCAAACCCTAGAGAGAGAGGCTCCATATTCTTGAGAGAGAGAGAGAGAGATTTGAGAGAAAATCAAATCAAGAACTCACATTTAACCACTCAAATCAAACCCCTTTTGCATCAAATTTCATATTGCATCTTCTATGTCTATATAGAGTGCATCCATGTATGGGTTTGCATCATCACAACTTGCTTGGTAAGATTTTGATTAAGTTCATTTTATTGTAATATTTTTACTATCAAGCCATCTCTTTTAAATTACTTGTATGTTTTAGATCATATGCTAAATACAAGAAAAGAGATTATTTGTGATGAATTGATTGAGTGTTGTTTTTGATAGATATCTAGGTTTTTATAATCTATGATTATCTATGCTATTTGACATGTCATTTAGTTTTGATATCTAGGATTGTTCTTAATTGCATATTAATCATCTTAGATAAGCATATAGGGTTTCCCTTGCTCTATGTTGCATTTTGGATATTAACATATATTCACTTAGGGTTGTATTCTCTTCTAGAGAAGGTATGTCTTGTGTGTAGCAATCAGGATTAGGTTGCTTAGATCACAAGCAAATTGGACTAGGTTCACTCATACCGGGATTAGGTAGGTGTGTGATTACTTCCGGGATTAGGTTGTAATCGTTTGCACATTTAGTGGATTCGAGGTTCGAGTGTGGCTTACTTACATAGCCCGTGGTTTTTCCCGTGAGGGTTTCCACGTAAAAATCAAGTGTTGATTTAATTTCCACACCATATTACACTTGCTTGTTTATATTATCTTGAGGGTAAATTCGTAATTTTGACTAACACGAAAAATTGGGTAAAAAGCGTAAAATATATTCACCCCCCCTCTAGATAGGTTTATACACACCGTGCTATATTTAGTTTCATAATTCATAAGAAAAGTAAAAAAAAAAAATTAATAAAATAACAACTAATAGAAGATGGAACTACCCACATAATTATGAGAGTTTTAATTAAATTGAATAATTAAAAACAACACATGATTCAGAGAATTCCACGAACAATAAACACATATAAATTCAATAATCTAGGCAATAAATTCGAATTTCTTAACCATGTGCGTACCTGAAAATTCTTTGAATATTCAGCGAGTGTAAAATTCAGAGAATGGAATTTTTGAGAGATTCTTAAGTGAAAGAAAAAAATTGCAACTAATTGATTGTATTTAATTGAGTTTTTATACTATAATGTTTGGCGCCACATATTTGAGAGGAAAATAATTAATATGGCTGTGGGAAATTCTAGTTTAAATGTGATCTAGGGTTTTAGTTTGATTTTACCAAAAAACCTATCTTATTTATAACACTAACAAAATAACCTAATAATATTATTACGCATAAAAAAAAACATGTGATAACTTGAGTATGGTTAATAAAACTTATGATAATTTAATCACGGTTAATAAAACCCGTGATAACTTAATCATGGTTAATGAAACGTGCAATAACTTGATCACGGTTACCAAAAAAATGTTATAATTTGATCTCACTTATCTAAAGCGTTATCTTATCATCACATTTTTTAAATGACCGTGATACTTTATTGTCGGTTTTAAAATACGTTATAAACATATGACGAATTAAAAAGACTATTATCAACCGATCACGGTTGAAAAAAACCATGATAAAATTGCGTGATAAAAGCCTATTTTTCTTGTAGTGAAATAAAACAAAATAGTGATACAAACGAAAAACTGATAAGACTTACTACGAGGAAGCCTAGCAGGTAGGCGTGTGAAAACCCGTTCAGTGATTATTTTCTCCTCATCCAAGAGGAAGGATCTATCTCTCAAACTCAAAGGAAGGACGGCCGCCGCGGTAAGGTGAGAAATCTCCCCATCTAGCAAAACGGGGGCTGCCTTCGACCAGGCTTCAGGAGATGTGAAGTGCCTGGGAATTTTCTTCGCTGAAAGGTTACGGCGACAGCTGGCTGGCTGGCTCATTTCAACCCACTCGCCACCAACAAAAAACCAACTATTTTTCCACCTCTTATTCGAAGTGGGAAAACCCCAAATGAAGCCTTTCTTTTTCTCGTCACTGGAAATCTCTACTTGACCAGGGTTCACCACACCCTCAGGGATCCAGTTCTCCACAGGCGAAGAGAGAAGGAAATACGTGCCACCATTGCCCGCCCGTCTTAGCGTATAAAAATGGCGGATCTCGCGAGGTGTAGGGGGCCCGTAACCCTTCAGCTTCCACATTAGACACAGGCACATCAATATCCTATAACTATTTGGAGCGAGTTGTGCCGGCGCAATTCGAGCCTCCGCAAGAAACCTGGCGATAAAAGGCTGGAGAGGAAGGGTTAACCCACAACTGAGCATGGCACCATAGATGGCGACCGCATTTTTGGGAGGATTCCATACTGCTCGATTGCCAGGTAACATCAAAGTCACTGAGTTTGGAATGTCAAAACGACTCTTATACTTGCGGAGCTCGTCCTCGCCAACCACGTTAACTTCCGTGTCAAAGGAACACGGACGATCTAACAAAAAATGCAGCCTATCCCTTTGATGGTCTTCAACGTCAGAGTCAACAGTCGTCTGCGCATCCAGTAGGGATTCACGAGGAGCCCTAGAGGCGCGTCGTTTACTGCCACCCGGTTTAGAGGATCTCGGCATCACTGGAGAATCACTATTGGAAGACGGAGGAGAAATGTTAGGAATAAAATCATCTTCAGAAGACGGAACGAAAACAGAAATTGGGACCGGAGAATTCGGGTGAAAATTACGAATCAAAGATTCGATTTTGTCTGCAGTACATTTATCACCAAGCTCCATAGCTTGCATCATCCGATTAAAAAGAGAAGAACGTAAGGAGGGATCCATGAAAACTCACCAGAAAAACCCTAGGTTCAAAGAACAAGCAGGAGATTTGGGGACGTCAAGAAATAAGCACGATCGATTTCAAGGCGAACCATCTGACAATGAAATAGAATAAAAGAAATTCGTGGCAGAAATTTCTAAGGGAGATGGAGGAACTCTGTTCTGAGAAAAAGAAGGAGAAAATAGAAGAATAAATGGAAAGAGTAAAACGAGGAAGAAGTAACGATCGGGCCTTAAAAGAGGGAACTTTGAAATTCAAAAAAAAAAATCAAAAAGAGGATACGCAATTAATGTGAGTGACGGCCACAGTAACCAGCCGCAACAGTCACCACCAAATAATGGACATGTGGCGTCTCGGGGGTCACCAAGCAGTCAGAGTGTACCTTCGCCTGTCAAGTAAGTGGAAGCGCTAGAAATTGTGTGGCTAAAATTAAAAGCTTGCACCGGAAGAATCAACCAATCAATGCAACGCGTGGTAAAAGGGAGAAAGAGGGAGTTAATTACAAAACGCGCCGAAATCTTAAAAGCATAGATATAAATACTGCTCGTAGAGGCAAACGAAGTAAAAAGAACAAGTCATTCTCCCGGCTCGAAGTATTTATGGGGGTATTGTTGTATATATAAATTCGCCAAGCAGACATGTCACCAAAGGAGTCAATAAATGATAAAGAGAAGGTTGCCACGTCACTCATTGACCGGGTCAAGGGAGAAAATGTGCAAGCCAGAATGTTGATGCCTTAAATCAATAAAGTCAAAGGTGTGGTCGCCAGAACTAGATATATACTCGCCACAGGTAGAAACGTGGTCGCCGAAGGACAAAACCCAAGAGTGAAGGTGCTCGCTGCATCAGCGTACTGGGCCCGAACCGACTCGGCAGAAACACAGAAATCAACCCTAAACTTTAGAAGACCCATGGCAATAAGGAATCGTAAAGAGGAAAAGAGATAAGAGGAATATCCAGGTCCGTGACAAACATGGGAATCCTAGTACGAATCAAAGAGGGAAACCTACCACCAACGCAGCTAAAAACAAAGGGAAACCCTAATTAGACATGTATAAATAGAACCATCTATCCCATGAGGAAGGGGTTTGAAAACTTAGAGAGAGGGAGAAGAGAGCAATCGTATGAGAGATCTGAGTGTGTAACGAAGCAATAAGACTAGTACTATTTTTCTGCCCTCTAGGGCGCCGTGGTTTTTTCCCATTCAAGGGTTTTCCACGTAAAAATCTGTCTCTTGCATGCATTGATTATTTTCTCGTTTACTTTAAGTTGATATAATTGTTGTGTGTGTGGCAATCCAAATTTCACCGTCAACATTGTGAAAAATGTGTGGATTAGAAAAGACACATCTAAATGTCATGTTGTACAATATGCTTTACGTGCCAACTCCTCCTATTCTTGGTACCTAGATAGCGGTTGCTCTATGAACATGACCGGGAATAAAGAGTTATTTAAGAATCTTGTTTTAAATAAAGAGTTACTTTTGGTGATGGTACCAAAAAGCAAGTTCTTGGCAAGGGAACAATTTGTATCCCTGGATTGCCTAAACTTCGCAATACTTTGTATGTTGATGGGTTACAAGCTAACTTGATAAGCATTACTCACTTGTGTGAGATTTTTAAAGAAGTTAGCTTTAACAAAGATGTGTGCACTATAATTGATAAAAAGGGCAATGTTGTCCTAAGAGTCAAAAGGTCTATAGACAATTGCTATTGTCTTGAGATAGATCCTCTAACTTGCAACATGGCACATGAGTGCAACAAGCTTGATTTGTGGCATCAACGTTTGGGTCACATGAATTTTAAAGATTTGAAAAAGCTTGAAAAACATGGTATTGTTAGAGGTCTTCCTAATCTTGGTAAAAAGCTTGAGGTGGTTTGTGAACCTTGCCAATTAGGTAAGCAAACCAAAGTGTCTCATAAGAAAAATTCTTACATAGCTACCAAGAGACCTTTAGAACTTGTGCACATGGACCTAATAGGGCAAATTCAAACCAAGAGCATCAATGGCAAAAAGTACATTTTTGTATGCGTTGATGACTTCTCTAGGTTTACTTGGGTTTATTTTCTTAAAAACAAGACCGAGGCTTTTGATTACTTTAAAAAGTTTTGCAATCAAGTTCAAAATGAAAATGGTCTTGGTATCAAGAAAATATGTCGCATTAGGAGTGATCATGGGACGGAATTTGAAAATGCAAAATTTAGTGAGTTTTGTGATGGTTTAGGGATTTCTCATGAGTTCTCCGCACCTAGAACTCCTCAACAAAATGGTGTTGTTGAGAGGAAAAAACGTGTCTTGCAAGAGATGGCTAGGGTCATGCTCAATAGCAAGAAAGTCCCTAGAAACCTATGGGCCGAAGCGGTCAATACCGCTTGTTATGTGTCTAATCGTGTTTTTAGGAGGCCCGGCACAAAACAAACGTCCTATGAGCTATGGAAGGGCAAGAAGCCCAATGTGAGTTACTTCCACACTTTTGGGAGTAAATGTTATGTTTTGAATGATAGAGACCACTTAGGAAAGTTTGATGCTAAAAGTGATGTTGGTCTCTTTCTTGGGTATGCTATTAATAGTCGTGCATATAGAGTCTTTAACTTGACTACTAAGACTATCATGGAGTCTATCAATGTGAAGATGGATGATCTTAGCATGCTTAATTTGTGTGATGATAATAGTGTCAATGAACCTAAAGAAAACATGTTGAATGACACTAAAACACCTATTGATGTGGCTAGTAGTGTTTCTAGTCATGATGATGAAAATGATAGTCATGTTGAAGTTAAAAGTCAAGGGTTGGAAAATGTTTTAAATGATAATCAACAAAATGACCAAGTTGTTGAACATTCTCACCCAAGACTTAGAAACTTACACTATCAAGAAGACATCATAGGTGATTTAAACGAAGGGGTTAGAACAAGAAATCAAATTGCTAACCAAATTTCTTATGCTTGCTACACTTCTCAAATTGAACCCAAAAATATTAATGAAGCAATTGTTGATGAATATTGGGTTGGGGCTATGCAAGATGAACTTAATCAATTTGAGAGGAATGAAGTGTGGTCCTTGGTTCCTAGACCCAAAGATATAAATGTAATTGGCACTAAATGGGTGTTTAGGAATAAGACCGATGAAAGTGGCAAGATTGTGAGGAATAAAGCTAGACTAGTGGCTCAAGGTTACACTCAAGTGGAGGGTGTTGACTTTGATGAGACGTTTGCCCCGGTTGCTCGTCTCGAGTCCATTAGACTTTTGTTGTCCATTGCATGCATTAAAAAGTTCAAATTATTTCAAATGGATGTCAAAAGTGCTTTCCTCAATGGATACCTTCAAGAAGAAGTGTATGTTGAACAACCTAAGGGTTTTGTAGACCCACACTCTCCTAATCATGTGTTTAAATTGAAAAAGGCTTTTTATGGCCTTAAACAAGCTCCAAGAGCTTGGTATGATAGGTTGACTCAATACCTTATTGACAACCAATATAGGAGAGGTGGCATTGATAGAACTTTGTTTATCAAACATCATTATCATGATATTTTTGTTGCACAAATATATGTTGATGACATTGTTTTTGGGTCTACTAATAAAACCAAGGTTAATGAATTTGTAAGTGTTATATCAAGTGAATTTGAAATGAACATGGTGGGTGAGTTGAATTATTTTCTAGGAATGCAAGTAAAGCAAACTAGCATGAGCATAATGTTGAATCAATCTAAATATGCTAAAAATCTAGTTAAGAGATTTGGCCTAGAAAATGGAAAAGATTTTGAAACTCCCATGAGCACCACTTTAAAACTTGACAAAGATGAAAAAGGGAAAAGTGTTGACCAAAGCCTTTATAGAAGCATGATAGGTAGTCTACTTTACCTAACGGCTAGTAGACCCGACATTTGCTTTAGTGTAGGCTTGTGTGCTAGATTCCAAGCAAATCCCAAGGAATCTCACTTAAAAGCCATCAAGAGGATCATTAGGTACATCAAAGGAACTCATAGTCTTGGTCTATTCTATTCATTTGATACCAATGATATCCTTGTAGGCTATTGTGATGCGGATTGGGTAGGAAACATAGATGACCGTAAAAGCACATCGGGCGGTTGCTTTTATGTTGGTAATAACTTAGTTTCTTGGTCAAGTAAGAAACAAAATTCGGTTTCCCTTTCCTCTTCCAAAGCCGAATACATTGCGGCCGGAAATGCTTGCACACAATTACTTTGGATGAAACAAATCCTTAAAGATTATGAGATAGAACAAGGAAAAATGACACTTTATTGTGATAACTTAAGTGCCATTAACATCTCTAAAAATCCGGTTCAACACTCCCGCACAAAACACATAGACATTAGGCATCATTTCATTAGAGATCTAGTTGAACATTCTATTGTTACTCTAGAGCATTTGCCTACTAAAAATCAACTTGCGGACTTGTTCACTAAGCCCTTGGACAAAGAGAGGTTTAAAACTCTTAGAATGTCCATTGGCATGATTTGTGTTGATTGATGTCTTTGTGTAATTGTGAGTGGGTTGATGAGCTAATCTTTAATTGAATATCATTGTCTTTAAAAGCTACTCACTTGAGAAGTAGTGATCTTTAACAAGTATCTTTTATTGTTTCTAGATCATGCACTTGAGCTTGAAAATCTTATTTTTGACAAGTGCACTAATGCTTCTCTTATATGTTTTAGTTTTGAGTTTTTGTGGTTGAATATGTATAGATAATTGATGCATCTAGAAGTTTATTGCTAAGTACATGATAGATGATCTATGGTATGTATCCATTTTGCTTCGGCACTACATAGTAATCAACGAGCACCCTCATGGAAAGGGCTACACACCTTGGTTGTGAAGCCACCCAATGTAGGAAAGGGCTACGCCATTGTGATGAGTGAAAGCTGCCATGAGGAGTATATATTTTTGTTAGTAAAATCAAAGAAGTGTTGAAATGAATCATAAAAAAAAAAAAATTCTTTGATTCAAGCCTAAAACAAAACAAAAAGGCTTATGGTGTATAATTGAGAATTGTGAAAAAGCTCGGGTTGACAAATAGAAACGGGAAAACGAGCCACATGCACACACACGCTCATATGTTGATATCTATTCTTTTTAAAAGCAAAAATCCGGATGAATATCGGTTTGACCTATTTTTGGAAAGGCTTTAGATGGATAGGTGTGGATAGAGTTTGCATGTTGATATCACAATTACTCCTTCTATATATTTGAGAAGCATTCACACACACACTTTTTGTTTATGTGCTTGATTCATTAGCAATGTGAGAATATTTTTGAGAGATTAATGAAAATCTATGATTCTCTCTTGGACTTTGACAAGTTATGAAATATTTTCTCTTATTGCTTGATTGTGTGATTGTGTGATGTCCCTTGTGAACAAATCTACTTGATGATAATATGTGGAGCATATGTTAAGGGGGAGCTTTAGTTTATTCAACTTTACTCTCTATACGATTTGTTTGCTTTGTATCTCATTCTTTATCTTTTGTGTCCCTTGTCTATTCCTTGACAAAAAGGAGGAGAAAATGTATACCTCACCATGTTTGATATTGGGGAGATTTTGTATACTTCACACCTTATGTGGAAAAATGTTCCAATTGTGTGAATCATATTCCTCTTTGTGCTTAATTGTGACTTTGTCTTAAGGGGGAGAATTCTTGTCTTAAGGGGGGGAAAGAATTCTTTCTTGATAATGTTAAGGATGGTTGGTCCTTAGGAATTGGGAAATTAAGGGAATGCTTTAATATGAAAACATTTTATTCACTTGAGATAATGCATTTTTGTATGAGATAAGGGATGTCTTCTATATTTGTTTTTGGTTAATAACTCACCATTCTTCTTTAGAGAAGATCTCTTGTTTGGTTTGCTATTTTCTCTCATAGGTACTTTGAAGACCAAAATAGGAACTCTTGAAGACTTGAAGACTTTTTAGTCTAGGAATCTCTTTGTAATGTGAGGATGAGAGTATACTATCAACTTGAGTTTATTGGAGTGAAACATTGTATGGTGAGGATGAGGTTTTGCCATGGAATAGCCAAAGGGGGAGATTGTAAGGTTTATGATTTGTATTGGCTTGATTCCATTGCAAAACGCTCTATATTTGTATTAGTTGTTGATTAAGATGTTTTTGGAAGAAAATGAGCTTAAAAAATGAAGAGCAACGTCTAGTGCAAATGTCATCTTCAAGAGGTGAAAGCGTCAAATGTATACTTTGACTTCTATCCTCTTGCAAGGCGTTAGCGCACACACACACAATTCATACATGTGTATCCTTGCATCGTAGTTCAAACATTTGGTATAACACATTCACACACTTCTTAGTATGCACATGCATTGGTCTCTTATAGACAAACATTGTAAAATTGCATGCTTTGTGACTATCTCTTTGATATGGCATGCTTGTGTGAATTTGTGTTTGTTTGTTTATGTATTTTGTATTTTGGACTTGAATATGTTCTTATTTGATTCCTTATTGAGTTCCGGTCGTTTCGAGTCCAAACGATGTAGCTACGCTACTTTTCGTTCTCATTCGTTGAGTTGACTTCATCGTCGTTTTCCGAGATGATTTCTCAACCATTTTTCAAAGTTGTGTAGTCTTCGTTGTGCGTGAGGGAATCATGGTTCGTAATCCAAAAATGGACTTGAAATCCAAAAATGGATTCGAAATCGGAGTTCGGATGCCCAAGATATGGCTAAAGAACGTGAGGGAGCGCGTGAGAGGCGAAAGTGGCCAAGAGGCCACGTGGCCCAAGCCGTGTGGGAGCCGTGGGCCCCATGGCCAGAGAGCCTCTCTGGCCCCGTGTGGCCCACGCGCCCCCCACGGGCTGGGGTGACGTGGCCACTCTTGATTGGTCAATTTTTCCTTCTCTTTCCTCCATTTAATCCTTTCTCCTTCCCTCCAAACATTTGAAGATTTTGAAGAACACTTTCAAGAAATTCTGCAGAAATCTTCAACATTTTAGTTTTAGTATTTTGATCATAACTTTCTCATACGAACTCGAAATTGATTGATCCAAAAGCCAACATTGTTGGTCTTGATGAGAGCTACAAACCCCAAGCATTTCTAGAGGCAGCTGACTTCATCATTTTTCCCAGTGGCCTGATTTTCAGTACGTGGTCAAGGTTGTATGTTCAACTTCTTCTTTTTCATTTCATCTTTGATCATCTCTTTTATTCTTACTATTTGATTGATGAAATATGTTGAGAAGGATGTTAGATCATATGCTAGGGGTGTTTGATCATTTGTCAATTGAGTTTTAGCTTTGTGATTTCTCTTGAACATATATGTGCTAAACTTGATTCAACTTGAAATTGATTCTAGAAAATGTATATATGATGTGCTTCATGTTATTTTCTAGGTTTAATTTCATGATCTAAGAACTAGGTTTTTAGTGTGATATATTGAATATTCATACCTTGTTCTTATTGATTTGCATGTCTTGATTTCTAGATACTTTTGTAATTGTTTGTTGAAAGCATATTCTAGATTATCATTGAACATGTACATTTAGCTTGATTGATCATCTAGCTTAATTTGATTGTGTTTGCATCATTTGTATCACTTAGATCATAGCCTTGCATTAGGTTGAAGTCTCTAGCAAAGTGAGTGAAGCTTTGTGGATAGAGCAAAGAAGTCTTGATTAGAGTCGGGAGGACTAGGATAATCAAGCAAGGAGACTTGTCTAGGGTCGAGAGGATCCGGATAGGCAAGCAAGAAATATTCCTAGAGACGTGAGCGTCTTGGATAGGAAGTTGCTTTCTAGAGGTGTAGGACACATCTCGGATAGGAAGTAGGCTTGGTGATTCACTAGCCCGAGGGTAGATTAGGAGTTGATAACTTGAGCGGATATCATGAGTTGGTAGCTTGAGTGTGTAAGTCCTTTTTCAAATAGTGGATTGCTTTGCCGGTGGTTGTGGTATCAACCCGTGGATGTTTCCTCTTTGAGGTTTTACCACGTAAAAAATACTTGTGTTCATTTTTGTTTTACTTTTTTTTATCTTCCATATCTTACATTGATTGCATATCTTGTAAATTGATTAACTCTTGTATTAGTGAAATCAATTCATTTGTTAAATCTAATCAAGTGTGCATTTTCTTTGTTATATCGTTATTTTTAATATTGGAAGAATTTGAGTCTATACCTATTCACCCCCCCCCCCCCCCCCCCCCCTCCTAGGTATATTTTGCACTACTACTTAAGGGAAATTTCATCCCTTGAGTACTTGCCACTTGGCTTGGCACCTTTCCTCATGAACTTCCTAAACTTCCTAACCAATAAAGCCATCTCCTCCTCATCATCGCTACTACTAGCTTATTTGACAACCTTGAGAGCTAAACCCTTGTTCTTAGCCTTCGGTTTCATACACGCCTCAAAAGTTTGAAGAGATCCTAGCAACTCATCTAAGCTCATGACATCAACATCTTTGCTCTCTTCAATGGCAGTAACCTTGGCTTTGAACCTCTTTGGAAGAAGTGATCTAAGAATCTTCCAATTCAGCCTCTCACCGGAGATAGGAGTACCAAGAGCTTGGCATTGGTTGGCGATGTCTAGTAGCTTGTCTTGGAAGTCAACAAACTTGTCTTGGAAGTCAACAAACTTGTCTTCCTTACCCATTTGCAAAACCTCAAATTGGGAAGTGAGCAATTGAAGACGAGACTTCTTCACCACTTTAGTCCCCTCATTGGTGACTTGGAGAGCTTCACATGCCTCCTTTGCGGTTTCTAGGTTTTGAATGTAGGAAAATTGCCTACTATCAACACCTCCGAAAATAGCATTCACCGCACGATGATGCCATTTTGCTAACTCGAACTCATTAGTAAACCACTCACTCCTAGGCTTGGAAACGATCACTCCATTCTCAATCTTGTTGGGAGCAAGGTAACCTTCTTCAACGGTCATCCAAGCTCTTTCATCAATAAATCGAATGTAAGCCTTCATCCTCAATTTCCAAAACCCATAGTTGTGACCCTTAAGAAGAGGAGGCCTAGAATTCGAAGCCCCTTCGGTCATCACATCATCTTGGAAAACCATACTTGCAAAAACCTAAGCAATCCACACGTAAGTATAAACCGGATCTCGTCGAGTGCCGTCCGACGACCCGCTCTGATACCAATTGAAAGTATACAAACGTAGTTAAATTGCTTAAGGCATACCTAGAGGGGGGTGAATAGGTTTTTACACCTTTTTTCAATCCCTTGAACAAACTTTCGTTTGTCCCTCAAGGTATCCTTACACACAACAAAATAAACCAAGAAAGACATACATAGACAATATGAGAATATAATCATGAGAACAAGGTCTAAGTATATCATCAAGTTGTGTGAGGTATAAGAACAAATAAACACAACAACAAAGAATACTTGCATTTCAATAGATGTTCAATGAGTTACAAGAGTGATCAAATATCACTATACAAAAATTACAATATACAAAAGAATCATATATACAAAAATGATCAAAAGAATAAATCCACAAATCACACTTTACAAATACTTGCTTCACTATACATCACAAGTGATTAATATGAAACAAGATAATAACATACACAAATAAAATATAAAAGATAGAGATAGGAAGAATTAACACAAGAGATTTTTTAACGTGGTAAAACCTCCAAGGAGGAAACATCCACAGGTTGAAATACAACCATTAGGGTACTATATATATTGGATGATAAAAATAGAGAATCCACAAAGTGACCAATCTTTAGCTCACCCAACCTAGTGGAGTCTAAGTCTACCCAACCCTATTGGAAAGTATGAGATCCCTCAATGATGCGAAACCACCATATATTGGACAACACACAAAACCAACATCGATGGAAGATTAGAAATTCCTCAAGAGTGCATACACCTCCCGTGTACCCCGCTCTTTTGGAGTCTATGTCTAACCATACGCTTAGGCCTATCAATATAATAGCCAACTCCCTATCCAATGCACTCATGCCTCCAGGGAGCCTCCCATGCATGACTATCCGAGTCCTCCCGACTCTAGCCATGACTTCTTGCTTACCTATCCGAGTCATCCCGACTCTAGGCAAGTCTTCTTGCTTGGCTATCCGAGTCATTCCGACTCTAACCAAGACTTCATGCCTTTTACAAGGACTTCCTAGTGTGATCATGTGAATGCAAATGATGCAAACAATCAATTCAACATAGAACATGTGATCAATACATTCCATGGTACAAATAGACCTAAACATGTGATATCACAAGTAATAAAAGTCTAGATGCAAAATACAAGAATAAAACCTAAAGCATGTGAAAACACCAAACACATAAGCTCAAAGTCTCATTCACACATACAACACTTGAACAAAATATATTCATGAAGTACAAGTTCAAGATGGTATCAACATACAATAAAATGCTAGATAAATGAGATTCAATCAATCAATATTCTAGCCAAAAATTATAGAGCAAGGATTCAAGATATAAATCAATTAAATCATAGATTGCTCTAAAACACATACAAATACAATAATCCTAGATTTCATCAATCAAAGGATCAAATCAAATCTCAAGGTCATTTATCACAAAATTGATTCAATCAAGTCAAAAACAACCTAAGATGTCATTCTAATCACAATACAACTCACAAACATGTGAAAAACCTAGAATCATAGAAACTAGTCCACATTTGTCTCTAAATAGACTTTTGATTAGAATGATTATGAAGCTATCTTTCTCAATATCATTCACCAAACATAAACATACATATAGAAGAAGAAACCCCAAGCAAATTGAAGGTTAAAAAGAAAGAAACCCCAAAGATAAGACCAATACCTTGGATTCACGGCTGGTTCGAATTTCTATATGGAACCACTAGAAATATCGATCAAACAGCCACCAAACCACTTGGAAAAGGTAGAGGACTCGATTACGAACGTTCTCCAACTTGAATCACTCAAATCCAACTTCGTATGAAGAAGTTATGGTGTTTGGAAGGTGAGAAAATTTGGGAGAAAAAATCTGACGGGATTACACAATCTTTCTTCTTGAAAACAAAATGGAGGGAATTGAGGGAAATAAAAAGGAGGAGAGAGAAAGAAAAAATTGGCCAATCAAGAGTGGCCATGTCACCCCATCCCGTGGGGGGCACGTGGGCCACACGGAGCCAGAGAGGCTCTCTGGCCGTGGGGCCCACGGCTCCCACACGGCTTGGGCCACGTGGCCTCTTGGCCACTTTCGCCTCTTGGCCACTTTCGCCTCTCGCGCGCTCCCTCAGGTTCTTCAGCCGTATCTTAGGCATCCGAACTCCGATTTCGAATCCGTTTTCGGATTATGAACTGTGACTCCCTCACACATAATGAAGACTACACAACTTTGAAAAATGGTTGAGAAATCATCTCGAAAAACGACGATGAAGTCAACTCAACGAATAAGAACGAAAAGTAGCGTAGCTACATCGTTTGGACTCGAAACTAAATGAATGAGCAACCGAAACGACCGGAACTCAATAAGGAATCATAATAGAGCATATTCAAGTCCAAATACAAAAATATGAAAACATACAAACACAAAGACACACACATATGCTATTTCCTAGACATAGTCCTAGAACATGCAATAAGCAAAGTTTGTCAAGATAGTATAAATGCATGAGCATATATTATCAAGTGTGTGAAAGTGATATATAAATGATGTTTAACCATAAAGGAACACACAAGGATGCCATGTGTGTGTGTGTGCCTAGCCTTGTAAGGGATATGAGGTCTTATATGACCTTTGATGATCAATGAAGCACATATCTCTTTGAGGCCGGCATTTTGCATGAATTGTGGCCAAGACTTTCTTCGTCTTCATAAATCTTCAACATATGGACCACTAAACATTACAAAAGAAACACGTTTTGATATGGAATACATGCCAACACAAACTATAAACCTAATAATTGGCAAGGTCCACAAATTCCATTGGCTTTCTTCCCAAGCTTAGGGAGGCCACGCACACAATTGAACTTTCCAAGGGTTCTTAAATCCCTAAAGTTCATGTGGCCAAGTCTTTCATGCCACAACTCTATTTGCTCATCCATGGACACAATGTTTGAGACTATTCTAGCTTCAAGACAATAACAATTGTCACTAGATCTCATACCTTTCAACAAGGTTTATCCATCTGGCTTTAGGATCGAGCAATCACTTTTACTAAACAAGACGGAATATCCTTCATCACTTAGATGTGAAATGCTTATTAAATTGGCTTTCAAGCCATCAACAAATAAAGCATCGGATAAGGAGGGTAATCCAGGAACGAAAATGGTTCCTTTCCCTACAACTTTCTTTTTGGATCCATCACCAAAAGTGACATATCCTCCTTCCTCCATAACAAGAGTCTCGAAGAAACTCTTGTTTCCCGTCATGTGCCTAGAGCACCCACTATCTAAATACCAAAAATTAGAAGAATTTGCCTTCAAGGCTATTTGAGCAGCATGGCAAGCATTTTCATTCTTTCTAATCCACCTAGAAACAATCTTAGCTTTCTTAGAGGTCTTTGGTACATAGGTTCTAGATGTCCTAGGATTATGCACATCAATATTATCATTCCTAGGAACATGCATCATGGCTCTTTTCTTTTTCTTCTCAATCATGCTTCTTGTTTTGCACATTTTAATATATCGAAAGCAATGTGGTCTAATATGACCATCAAATCCACAAAAGTGACATATAGGAGTAAAATAAGGAATCATACCTTGTCCTTGTCTTTGTGGATGAATGGGTTCAATCCATCTTCGTTGTTGAACTGGTCTTGATTGCTTCCTAGCTTGAGGTTGCATGATTGGTCTCTTTCCTTTGTGAGCTAATTGTGGAGGAATGTTGGTTTGAGGGACCCTAAAGGGTTGAGCTTGAGGTTGCCTTCTTGGCACCATCTTCACTTGTGCATTTGAACATTGTCCTAGTTCTAACTTCTTCCTAGGAATTTGCACCAATGAAGCTTCTTTATTCCTCAAACTCTTGACAAACACGGTCTTGTTAGAGGTTGAGATCTTCTTACCATCTTCATACCCAAGACCCCTCTTGTCACATGGACTCTTTCCAACACCAAGCATATGGTCAAGCTTCTTAGTGCTAAAATCCAACCTAGTCATAGATTCTCTTACTTCTTGAAGCTCCCTCTTTAGACTTTCTTCATTCCTCCTAGATAAGACTAACACCTCTCTTAGCTTATCTTCCATCTTCTTGAATTTTTCCACTTGTTCACTTAAGTGGTCATTATGAGATAAAAGCTCAAGATTCTTTTCTCTCAACATCTTGATCTTTCTTGTGCTTTTGATTGCTAAATCATTAAACTCAGCATGGTATTTAGCAAGCACTTTTTTCTCCACAAATCCATTTATGGAGTTAGAAGAGGAATCACTTTCTTCTCCACTCAAGTCATTTTCCTCTTAACTCATTTCCTCTCTTTCACTAGCAGTTTTGCTTTTATGGGAGGAGGCAAAAGCTAGGAGATTAGCCATGAGCTCTTCATCATCCGAAGACTCATCTCCCTCAATGGAGTCATCACTACTTCCACTCCAAGTGGCGGCCATCACTTTTCCCTTTTTCTTCTCAATGTGATTTGCACATTCAGGGGCAAAGTGACCTATCCCACCACACTCAAAACAACGGACCCCTTTCCTTTCGGTCTTCTCTTTCCTAAGCTCAAATTTGTTGTAGGAACCCTTTTTCTTGAAGTTTTGACCTTTGGAACCAAAGTCCTTTTTCCCGAACTTCATGACCCTCTTGAATCTCTTCACAAATAATGCAAGGTCTTCGTCTGAGTCATTCTTCTTTGCCTCATTTTCATCCTTGGAGGTTTTCAAAGCAATTCCTTTTTGATTTTTAGGAGGTGTGGAGATAGGACCCTTCCTAAACTTATAAGCTAAAAGTCTCTCAATCACCTCACTCGGCTTCATATCCTTATATCCACTATTTTCTTCTAAAGCCGTTACTCTTGATTCAAACCTATCGGGGAGAGATCTCATAATCTTTTGCTTGACTCTCCTATCCGAATACGGGTCTCCGAGTTGGTGACTTTGATTAACGATATCCATCAATTTGATTTCGAAATCATTGAAGCATTCATCATCTCCCATCCTAAGTAACTCGAATTGAGTTTTGAGGACTTAAAGCTTGGATTCCTTCACCACCTCGGTTCCTTCATGTGCAACTTGTAGGACATCCCAAGCCACTTTCGCGATTTGAGTGTTCTGAATTAGCTTATACTGATTTTCATCCATTGCACAAAGGATGGTGTGCATCGCCTTCCTATTCCACTTTGAAGCCTCAAACTCTTGCGGACTCCATTACGCCTTAGGCTTCAATACTTCTTCTCCTCCACCATCGGGAGTCATCATGGGTAGATTATATCCATCTTCCACCGCCATCCACGCACGGTCGTGAATTTGACATATGTAGGATTCCATCTTCCCTTTCCATTGGGAATAGTTCAACCCGGTAAGAAGTGGAGGCCTTGTGCTTAAAGCACCCTTGTTGCCACCACCATTTCCACCGTTTCCACTCATAATGTTTATGAATAAATGAAATATCAAACATACAACACACTAATATCAAACTTGTATCAAAAGACATAAGTAATAAATTGAGATTGCTTGTTAAGAAAAAACACAAAATATGTAAGATATTAGTGAAAAGCTTACCAAGCAAAGTATGATGAAGAATCCATGCAAAAAGACATCTAGATGATCAAAGATGATGCTAGATGATGATTGATGATCATGAAAAGGTGTTTGAGTAATTAAAAATGAGTTCTTGGAATTTTTCTTCTCTTTGAAAAATATCCTAAGTATGAAATCTGAATATGAACTCTCTTGATTGACCTAAAGTCAAAGTGGCATATATATAGGGTGTCAAGATGAAGTGTGGTCGTTTTGATAAGTGACACCACTATTTTGCCTTGGGCGCTGTATGTAGAGCGCTTCTGTACAGCGCCCCAACTTTGGACTCTTGGGTCTAAGATGGGCGCTGTACGTACAGCACTTTGTACAGCGCATGTACAGCGACCGAATTAAATCGATCAGGTCTGTACAGCGCTCGATGGGCGCTGTTCGTACAACGCTTCTGCAGAGCGCTTTTGAGAGCGCCTATTACAAAAATGCAATCCTAAGTCTAAGCATGACAAGGCAATTGGATATGCAAGATGCAATCAACATAACATGCAAGAAGAGATGTTAATAAACATTAAAGCACAAAAATAAGACACACAACATACAAGGATTAAACATATGCATGAGTTGTGAGTGTGTGCAACTATCTCTTCAAGATAAGTAAGCACATAGAAATTTACCTTCGGTGCTTATCAAGACGAGGTCTTCAAAGGGCATTGAGCAATAACATCAACACTTAAGCTACCCTTACAAAGAACCCCCAACATGTGGTTTGTCTACGAAATAAGCCAATCAACAAAAAGGAACCTTACAAACTACTTATCAGAGTCCTTTAGTTTACAGTTGCGCGAGTCATGCCCAGAAGTGTGGCAAATACGGCACTGATTTGGTTTTCTACGTTTCTAGGGTTTTCCTGTTGGTGTGCTACGTGCAGTCGGCCCATTGGGCCTCCCTTTGGTTTTGACAACCTTTGGATCTTTTATAATATGGCTCCGTGGGCCAGAATCAGTCTGATTTTTTTGGCCTTATTTCTAATTTCGTCGTTCAACCCTTGCAAAGTATTTTGCAAAGCAAGGAATTCCTTTTTCACCAAATTGAATCCTTCTTCAGTTTGGCTCCCGTTGTGATAGAGATAGTTGCACTCTGCACTTAATGAAGCGAACCGGGATATATCAATTCCTTTTGAAAACTCATCATCTGGCTGAAGCTTGATAAGAACATCACGTGCGGCTGACTTTGTCCACCTCTTAAATATCATGGACTCGGGAATCTTTCTAAGATGCTCCACTTTCATAACATAAAACATATGACGACAAGGAATTCCTTTACCTTCGAACAAATTGCAGTCACACTAAATTAAAGGCTGATTATGTTTTTCTGAATCCCAAACACCATCTTTATCGATTTCCTGAAAGCTAACCCTGTCCAAATGGTAAACAACTTTCCTTTTCTTATCAAGAAATTGATATCTGGATAGATGGTATACATGACAGTTATCCTCCTCCTCCTCCTCCTCCTCTGGTGCAATGTGCGTATATTTTGATTCATGCATAATCTATTCAGCAACGTCAAGATAAATTTGATAAGTGTATACAGAAGATGCATGCTCCTCCAATGGCTTCAGGTGGCTTAAAATGACCGGACTCTTACACTTAGATACGTATTCGTCACCGAATAAATTGTTTCTTAACCGCATAAGGGCCCTCTCAATTTGAGGGATGAATTCAAACAATTTCTCACGGCTGCAAACATAATCCTTCATGTAATTGTTCATACCCTCACATCGTTGAGTTGTGCGCATGTCTGCAAAAAAATGGCCCTTAAAATATGCTTCCGCCCACCTATGCTTCTTCTCATACATCCTACTCATCCAATCGTTTTCTTCTAGACCATGCTGCTCCAACATCTCTCTCCAAAGTTCCTCGAATTCGTCCTCCGATATTTGCTTATACAATAAGTATCGAAATGGTAATTTCTTCTCCTCTTTGTGAAGGTGAATGGATACATTCTTGGATACATGCCATCCACATATCCTGTGCCCTGAGTTGGGAAATATCTCGTCGATGGCTTGTCGTATTGCTTCGTCTCCGTCAGTCAGTATAGAAATGGGATGTTTGTGGCCCATGGAATCCATGAGAGTATTAAGGACCCATCTGTACGACTGCACAGTCTCATCCAACAACAGTGCTACTCCAAATACACAAGTCGCATGGTGGTTGTTTACACCGACAAATAGGACCAAAGGCTTGGCATAGGCATTTGTCTTGTAAGTGCTGTCGAAAACAAGAACATCACCGAAGCACTGGTATTCGAATAGGGAATGTGAGTCCCTCCAAAATATATTAGCTAGTCTTTCTTGTCTGTGCTGAACCTATAGTAGAAATTGGTTTCAGAATTCGCCTTTGACTGTAGGTACATAAGTGTGGCATGTGAATCGCTTTCAAAAGCTTCATCCCATCTCTTCGCATCAATCCGGTTGTACATGTCCTTCTGTGTGAATCCAATTTTGGAGTAACCCCCTTTCTGGTTAACCATGTATTCATAGGTCAAACAAGGTCTTATGCAGCAGTTTCCCATGGCATCGATTTGGGATAAGTCTTTAGCATCAATGTTTCTATGAGATCGTACCCAAGCAACCTCACGAAATGTTGCTAGTTCGTGGCAATGATTTTCAATGAATGCACTTACGTTGTACTTGTTAGTATCACGGTCTAACCTAACGGAGAAACGAGCTTTGCGACCCACTCTTGTCTGCAGCCTTGGCCTGCGTTTCGAATTTGTATTGCACATGTACTTCTTATCTCGAAAACCTTCCTTCTCACAAACCCATACTCTGCTGGTTATTCTACCTTCACTGTCATAGATTTTGTTGGACAATCTTACACCAAACCCAACTGCCCTAGAATAACCATGATAAAATGCACCTGCGTCTTCAACCGAATCAAATTTCTTTTCAATGATATCTTGGTAACTCAAACCACAAATTTCTTTTAAAGTTCTAACCATAGACGAATAAGGCACATAATCAACAGCAGAATAGTCCATATCTGGGGACACTTAAAATTTATTCAATTCATCATTGGTATCAACCGAACTTTCACCTCCATGTATTTCCATTACTACACAACATGTAGAAAACAATTACAATACGTAAGTAACGATTATCTTATAATAACAGTAATCACATTAACGTAAGATCGATCATATGATTACATGTCTGACTCGATAATTATAATAGTTTCAAATGTATTTGTATCTAATGATTATGTTTTCTGTGTGTTTTCCATGAAAGTATAGTAATCGCAACAATAGGTATCAAAATAACGTGATGCTATTTTCCATTTACACCTAAAAACTATAGAATGACGAATACAACAGGCATTAAAACACCATTGATACGACTAATCACTAACAGTGAAGACCCTAATTAAAAACGAAATTTGGAGACACACCTGATGCAGCAGCGAACAACTTTAAAGAAGAACTGAAGAACTGAAGCAATGAAGAACTTTGTGGATTCTGGATATATGAAGAACTGAAGCAGCGAAGAACTTTGTGGATTCTAGATATATGAAGAACCGAAGAACTTTAAGGCTGGAAGAGAAATATAGAGGAAGAAGAGTAGAAAACCGGCAAGAGATTAGATGTTTATGGCTGGAAGAGAAAAGAAGAACAACTTATAACAAGAAAAGAAGATCAAACGGTAACTATTGAGATTCTTGAAGAACAAACGGTAAAGTATTTTAGTGAGTGGGAAGTGACTTGCTTAGTAGGTCATTTTAGGATTCCTATGCATTCATTAAGAGAATAAGTCATGACCATTGGATGTTTGTCTAAAAGCAATCAATGGCTGAGATTAGAATGACATGGACTATTTTTTAAAATTGTATGGTGTAATGTTGCACTCAAGAATGGGCCTTTTTACATATATATATATATATATATATATATAATATTTGGTAGAATAATTTTAATCTTTTTTTTTTTTTGTTCTGTTGCTCAAACGATGGGGAATTGGATGGTGTTGGGAGGTAAGAGTAAATTTTACATATTCTTTATAATATTTGGTAGAATAATTTTAATTTTTAATCAAATATTAATGG
Organism: Acer saccharum; assembly: GCA_030490815.1. Classification (NCBI taxonomy): domain Eukaryota; kingdom Viridiplantae; phylum Streptophyta; class Magnoliopsida; order Sapindales; family Sapindaceae; genus Acer; species Acer saccharum. The sequence goes on along the minus strand of CM059869.1, from coordinate 21,457,741 downwards.
TAACACATTAAAAACATTAATTATTGCATTTAATTCAATTGATTCTTTTTCTAAATATATGAAATTCACTAATAATATTTTTTTATAAATAGTAATAAATAATTTTTTTGTACGATAATAATAAAAAAAATAACTCCACTACTATTTGCATCTCCATAAAAGTTTTCACCTTTTTTTTATTGAATCATATTTGAGATGGACACATGAAAAAAATAAAAATTGAAATGAGTTTATTAAAAAAATATGGAATGCCTTTAGAAAAATAACTGTGGAAAAATAAATTAATTTATCACTAGGATTGACAATAACCTTCATGGAGTTTAAAAAACAATTGAATACTTATACAAGTATTTCTAGAATAAGCGTTTTTTATAATAATAATAATAATAATAATTTAAACCTCTAAATACACCCCAATTTACTTGAAAAATACCTTTTTATAAATGGTAATAAATGAATATTTAAAAAACAAATTAAAATATCTATAGCTACTGAAAAATCTAATTTTGATGGAGTTTTGGATTTAAATGTATTCATTTATGTATATATCAATAAAGCAGGTGAATTGACATTTTAATTGCAATTAATGATATTAATTGATATTAATTGGTTAAAAATCAATTATGGGATTGGTTAACATAATTCACTCATTATCTCATTAATTATGAGATTTCCTCTTGATTACCTATTGATTTTGTGATTTTCAGATTGCCTCTGGATTACCTCCTTATTTGTATATTATATAGATACATAAATGGAGAGTTGTTAATATATTATATAGGTGAATTGAAATTTATTTATTGCATTAATTGAAATTGAATTTCTTTCTATCTCTTTAATAATAATAATAATAAGTAATGCTAGACGTCCCAATTTTTTTTTTCCCAAATTCTGTTCCCACGTGCCATATCATTTGAGAAAAAAAATTGGGACGTCTAGCATTACTATAATTATAATCATATATATCTATATAATATATAAAAGCTAACTCTCACAGCGCCACATGTTGCCGTGAGAGAGCTTTAGATTTAAATGCATTAATCTATATAATTTTCTATATTAGTGATATTGATTGTTTTTTTTAATAAATTAAAAAATTCTATTAAAGAAGTAATAAATAATAATGATTGTTTTGAGTATCATCAATTAAAGACATAACTTTTGGGTTTTCAATACCAACTTTTGGATATCCAATACCAATAAACTGATATAATTTTTCATTAATAATTTTTTTAACAATGCATTTTGGCTTTTGATCTTACCCAAACAATTATATATAAAGGCAAGCAGGATGGTTGTGTAGAGAAACAAATTGCCACCCATTAATATGCTTAGTCTTAGACACCAAGAAGCAATGCTCAGGTTATGACAACTACGTCCATCACTGAGGTATGCAAAAATTGTTCTATCAATTTGATAGAATTACTATGTGTATGGTTAATGTTTATATCAATTTGATAGAATCACTATGTGTATGATTAATGTTCAAATTGTTGTTTGTTAGTTTTTTTTTTAGAAGTTGTTAGGTGAATCGAAAACCAACCACCACACCAGTGGTTACCTCACCCAGCTGTGAACCAATTCACGTCGTCGACCATTGGGCACTAGGCATACCACTCTGAAAAAATGTGGAGAGGTTATACAGAGGAAGAGAGAAGAGATATGGGAAGAGGAGGCTTGAGAGAGAGAGAGAGATGGAGGTTTTGACAGAGAAACAAATTAAAATGAATAAGAAAGGAATCTGTCAAAAGAAATATGAGGAAGGAAGAGAGATGGGCATTAGATTGAGAAGATGACGAGAGAGTGAGATAAATGTGGTAATTAATACACCACATGAATTTTTTTTTTTGTTTATTTAATTCAATTTTCTTTAAAAAAAAATTTATTCAAATTTAATAGAGTATTAAAAAGTTTTAAGAAGATGAGTAGGTCAAAATTACTCAATGGATGCCTATATTTCAATTGATAAGTGCACTTGAGATTAAAAATTGATAATTTGACTTTTAATTAAACCATTAAAGTCTATGACTCTCTTCTCATACATATTTTGTTTTTAAAGGAAATTTACACATTTTTTTTTTACAGTTTTTTTTTCTTTTCTATTTTTAACCTTTTTGTTTCCTTTTCTTTTTATTTTATTTTTTAGAATGAATTAAATATGCATTAAATACACAATTATTATTTTTAAAAATATATGATTTTGAATTTTAATTTTTCTTATAAATGGTAATAAATAAATATTTTTCAAAAACAATTAAAATATCAATTGTAATAATAAATTAATTGTAATCCATTTTTTATGGAATTAATGGTAAATTTTAAAAAAATTCATGGTAATATATTAATGATAACATAAAAAAAAATAAAAATAATAATATTTAATCAAATATTAATGGTAACACATTAAAAACAATAATTAATGCATTTAATTCAATGGATTCTTTTTCTAAATACATGAAATTTACTAATAAATTTTTTATAGATGGTAATAAATACATATTTTTGTTAGATAATAAAAACAAAATCCACTACTATTTGCATCTCAATAAAAATCTTCATTTTTATTTTATTTTTTTATTAAATCATCTATGAGAGCGACGCGTGATATATATATATATATATATTAAAGAAATCAGTATATTAAAAAGCTGGAATGTCTTTTATAAATAAGTGAGGAAAAATAAATTAATTTATCACTAGGCTTAACAATAACCTCTATGAAGTTTTTTTTTTTTTAAATTTTTTTTGAATATCTTTATAAGTATTTCTAGAAAAAACGTTTATAAAATAAAATAAAATATATATATATATATATATATATATATATATATATATATATATAAATGGTATTTTCGAGTGAATTGGGATGTATTTTAGAGGTTTTAAAATTTTAATTTATTAAAATCAAATGTCTTAAGAAAATAAATGTTAAAAGAACAAAAAAAAAAAAAAAAAATTGATTGTAAATAGTAAATCTCAATAGTTATTTATCTCTATATAATTATAAATATTTATAATTCTTTTTCTATTTTTACCTTCTTTTTTTTCTTTTTTATTGTTTAGAGTGTATTAAATATGTATTAAATACACTACGATTATTTCCAAAAATAAATATTTTTAATTTTTCTTATAAATGGTAATAAATAAATATTTTTCAAAAAAAATTAAAATATTAATTGTAATTTCAAATCAATGGTAATCCATTTTTTATTGGAATTAATGGTAAATTTTAAAAATATATCAATGGTAATATAATAATAATTTTTTTTCTTATCCAAAAATTACAATAATTGTGGGTTGAGACTCTCCATCTCTTTAAGGAAAAAAATAAATTATATTATTACATTAAATCAAGTTTTCCAATATTAATGATGATAAAAATGAAATTATGATATAGTGTATCTGATTTGTTCTTTAGAATTACAATTAATAATAATTTAAGCCAATTTATACTTATATAGGTTAATGGAAGGTTGAGACTCTCCATCTCTTTGGAAAAATTAAAATTAGATTATTATATATTACAATTAATAACTAATTAATAAGAATATTATATAGATTAATAAGAATTTATTTTTCAACCATTCATTTTCCAATCCATATTCTATAAATTGACGACTATTTTTTACTCTTTCAAGCACACACGGGTACTCTTTTTTTGATGCTTTGCAATATAAATTGTCATTTCATGTGTTCTGTTTTTTTTTTTTTTTTTTTTTTAAGTTGATTATGTTTAGAAGTGTTGATATGAGTAATGAGTGTTAGTATTTTTTTTCATTTTCAATGTAAAGTTTCGATTTTTTTTTTTTTTTGGTTTATTTATTTAATGTTTATTGATATGTTTCGATCAACACATATTGATATCATTCATGGCTAATGAATAGAGTGTAATTCAAAGTAGACATTAGAACCGTGAGTGTTGTAATATGAAATATGAGATGAATTAATTTGGATTATTTTAATGCAAATATATAGCAAATGAGAGGTTGCTAACGGAGATAACGGAGTGTGAAAGACGGCCACAAGGCCACAACTAGAAGAAGAAGATTAAGGAAAAGAAGGAGCGGAAGAGAAAGGTGGACATGATCAAATATCATTGGTTGAGAATAGAATAAGTGAATAGACTCCGAAATCGCCAAAACAAAGCAAACAATCAAAGCATCAATGATATTTATAAACTCGATCTATTGATGGAGATTTGGATCGGTGGAGATCTATATCTCAACCATTTTTATTTTTATAGCATAATATATTACTAATTCAACACAAATTGGCAAGCTCATTTTAATAAGGATCTCTTATAATATACTAACCCTAAAAACAGATGATAAACATACAATATTTAAATAATTAATCTAAAGGAGTAATTGCACAAACGTCCCTTGAGTTTAGGCTTATTTACACGTATATGGACTTTTTACCAAATATTACACAAACACCCTTTACCGTCAGTTGATTTCCATCCAAACTAAATGTTGACCATATTTTTAATAATAAAAGTCCAAAATACCCTTAGTTACTTATTTATACTTTATTTTGTTCCCCTTAAAATAAAATAAATTATATAAAAATGCAAATAAAAAAATTTTAATCATATTTTTTTCAAACAAATTTTAAAAGATAAAAATATATAAAACAAAAAATTTAGACTTTTAAAAAAAATTAGAAAAAGGAATAAAGGAAAATTTTTAAGAAAAGAAATGGAGAACGGATCCTTAATACACCATTGTTGGGACTTGGATCCACAATCATGTAAAACAAAACTAGATTTTAAGTTTTTTACATTAAAATACAATAATTATTGATGATTGAAAATTGAATATAATTGTGGAATCTCATTTATTGCTAAAAATCTTGTGGCATGAATGGAATCCTAATAATGATTGAAAATTGAATATAATTGTGGTTTGTTGGTTTATAAATCATCAATAATGATTGTATTTTAATGTTAAACTTAAAATCTAGTTTTGTTTTTCATGATTATGGATCCAAGTCCCAGCAATGACGTATTTGAGATAGATCTATTTTCCATTTCTTTTCTTAAAAATTTTCTTTTATTCTTTTTTCTAATTTTTTTAAATTGTAAATTTTTGTTTATATATTTTTGTCTTTTAAAATTTGTTTGAACATAATATAATTAAAAGTTTTATATTTGCATTTTTATATAATTTATTTTATTTAAAGGGGAACAAAATAAAGTATAAATAAGCAACTAAGGGTATATTGGACTTTTAATACTAAAAATCTGGTCAACAGTTAGTTTGGATGGAAGTCAACTGATGGTAGGGGATGTTTGTGTAATATTTAGTAAAAAGTCCATATGTGTGTAATTAGGCCTAAACTCGGGGGCGTTTGTGCAATTACTCCTTAATTTAAATGTATATATTTATGAATATTTATCTCCTCAGTACACATTGATGTAGTAATGTTAGTATAATACTATTCATGTATCAATGTTAATTTCAATTTATATTTGTGCGGGCTACAAGCTAGTATATATATATTATGTTTACGTTATATATTTTTATTTAATGTTTCTGGTTTTAATTTTGATTTATTTTATTTTTTAGGGAAAATGGCACTAATCACCCCTAAATTTAGGTGAAATTGAACTAATAGACAAAAGATCATTTTATTGCACAAACCTCCCTTGGATTTCGTTGACCAAACGTTGACCACAGTTAAGACTAATAGTTGACCAGTCATGACCCTTGAAAAGTCACATTTACCCTTTGTCTCCAATATATATATAAAAAAATCATATTTATCCATACTCTATAATAAATTATAATAAATTATAATAAATTCATAATATTTAAATATTTTTATAAAAAAGATTGAAATGGTGAGATATTAGCTCCCAATGGATTGGATTTTGTTGGTTGGACAAAAAGATGAATCAAAGTTCATTTTAATTATGATAAAAAAAAATAGCAAAAAGAAAAAGAAAAAACTAAAAAAACGAAATGGAGGTCAAACAAAAAACAAAAAACAAAAACAAAATAAAAAAGGAAAAGTTGAAGAAAATCCATGGGTCTGATACAATCACATTTAACAATCACCATTTTTCTTCAATCTGGAAAATCCAAATAGAAGATACAATCATATTATTTTTTGTCTTCAGAACCCATTTGTTCAACAATCTGGAAAAAAAATAATAATTCTATTTTCAATCAAACACCATCGATTCCAAACACTATTTTTCTTTAATCTGGAAAAAAAAATGCTCCAAAAGTTGAATCATTCATTCATAACACCACCAAAAACCGATTCAAATCAACACACACACACACAAAAGAAATTCACAAGCTCCATCTACATCAGCCAAACAATATTTTATCATCTAACCATTATCAAATCACCATCAACACCATAACCAATCAAACCAAAAAAAAAAAAAAAAAAAAAAATACAACGAGGATTTGCTCCTCCACGAAGAGCTGCTCCTCACGCGACGATCGTTCTCTTTCCTCCATCTCCATTTGAGATGAAGGCTTCGCGCAACAATCTGCTTCGTTGAAGATGGAGGCTTTGTCAACGATCTGCTTCGCTAGAGATAGCGGATTCGCGCAACAATCTGCTTCACTGAACAAGTGGGAGATCTGCTTTGTGGCTCCATCTCCTCCATCAATCAAGTGAGAGATCCTTAAAATGGTGATCTCCATTTAAGATGGAGCATCTCATATGGAGTCATGGAGATCACCATCAAATGGTTTGCTCCATTTGAACGAGAAGAAGGAGAGAGATCTGGAATTTTATTTTATTTTTTTCACAACATCTTAAACTCTTAAAGATATTTAATTTTTTTTCAATTTTTCTTTCCAGTAAATTAATATTTGTTTAAGATTTTTTTTTTTTTAAATAAAAATAAAAATAATATGTTAAATTAAATTTAAATTGTGGTGGATAGGTGATGTGTCTAGTTTTGATTGGCCTAATGTTTATTTATATTTAATTTATTCAATGTCTCACTTGAAAAAGTCCATTTTGCCCTTTACATCGTTAACTTCCAGTTAGTCATCCGTTTGGTCAACGAAATCCAAGGGAGTTTGTGTAATAAAATGATCTTTTATCTATTGGTCCAATTTCACCTAAAGATAGGGGATATTAGTGCAATTTTCACTATTTTTTATTATGTGAGGGTAGTTTGGCAATTTCATAAGTAGAAGTGGGTCAACTTTAATGGAGTGCTTCTCCATGGCCAAGTATTAAGGGTGTTTCCGTAGAATATACAAACTTTTCCATCTAGGTGTACAAAGGCCAAACCTCAAGAGTTACAGTGTAATTTCCCCTAATAAAAAACTAGATAACCAGATTCTCGATAAAACAACCGTTGGATTGATTTGTAAGTTGTAACACAATCAGCGGTTAGATAATCTTATTTGGGCCGGTACTGTACCCACCGGCACAGTAGCCAAATCCAGTGACGACTCTAGCCTTTAAAACCTCTGTGTGTGTGTGTCAAGCAAGGGTTTTGTACTCTCTCGCGCTCTCTCAAAGTGAGAATAGAAGATGGCTGATAACATGGAGACTGATACGTGCTCTGGCTTCAAACGAAGAATGAAAGACATTCAACACAATCATTTCCACCAAGAACAACAAGAACCCTCCGGTTCTTCCTCTACATTAACTGCTCAAGATTCACAAGAATCGTCTTATATTACCTTTTCAACTTCGAAAGATGATGACTCTAAGAACATCGAAATCTGTCCCGGTTTCTGCAAGAAGGTCAGGTGTTCTTATGATGAAAAAAAGAAACAATTGGGTTTTGCTATTAAAGAGCATCTAGAAAGCGAAGAAGTCCGTGACTTCTTGGTTTCTGAAGGAAACAGTGTGGATTCTTGTGTGGAAGTGGATGAAACAGAGAATTGTGAGGTGGGTTGTGTTGCAGATGTTGGAGAAACTCTGAATGGTGTAGAAAAAAGCCTTCTTTCTAGTTTGGTTGGCAAAGAAGACAAAGATTTTGTCAAAGTTGAAGAGGGTTTTTCTGCAAGTCAAGAATTTGAGAAGTTCAATCAAGAGAATGAGCCTGAGGTGGTTGTTGAGATGGGTTCTATTACTAAAGTTGATTCCAAAGAAAATCTGCCTACTTATTCTATTTTTGCTGTTGGTGAGAGCAATGGAGTCTTGATGGGGAAGGAAATGAAATCTCAAACTCTGTTGGACACCGATAACAATAGAATGTTGACTGAACTTGGACATGGAACAATCTTTGTTGACAAAACCCTTGTGGGAGGTGTTGTTGCTGGCCTTGCCACTATCTCCCAGATTGATGAGAAGAGAAGTAGTTGTGAAGAAGTGCACAAGATAATGCAGAAGGATGATGAGAAAATTGCTGGTCTCTATGTAATCGATGGGAGTGTTAGATCTTCTCTGAAGATTGAAGTAATTGATGATACAGCATTGATTGAATCTGTTCAGGACATCGGAATTGAGGGCACTGCAAAAAAGATAGGATGGAAGGGGAAGAAGGAGGAGAAGAAACAAGAATCAGATGAAAAGAAGGTGAAGCAATCGAGAAGGAAGGCTAAAGATACAAAAAGGTATGAGAGGATGAAGAATATGGCCCCCATTATGGAAGACCAAGATGGCGGTTTAAAGAATGGGGAACAATCAAGAAAAATGTACTCTAGGCAGGAGATGGAGGCCCTGAGGTTTGTCAACATTGTTGAGCAGCGGAAATTGTGGAATGCTATATACACTGGACTTGGGCTCCAAGTGTCGAATGAGTATGATCAGCTGGCCAATTCTAAGCAGAAGAACACCCTCTTAAATTTTGATCATCAGAAGCGCTTTTCAAGGAAGCTGGAGTCCCCTGGGATTCTCAGTAAGTATTTTCATATGCCAATTTGTTTATCAAGTATCTTGGCTACTACTGGTTATTTATCTGTTAGCACATTTGTTTTTGTTTCATGATAGCATTATATTGTTTATCTGTAAAAGTCCTGCATTGTGGTAGCTAATGCAAAATCAGATTATGACAATGTAGAGCACTCAATGATTTGAACTGGTTGATGGTGCAATATTGTAAACAAATATGACTTATTTAACTGATTGACTCTGGTGGCATTAGAACTATAAATATTGTATTGATTTTTTTTACCGTTTGTAATTGATTACATATTGGCAAGTTTTACTAAGCTTTGTTTCTGTTCTGCATAATCTGTCTTAATGTAATGATCTCCTATATAAGAGAGGATATGAGTTATATTCTTTAGATGACGGTCGTTGGAATAGGTTGTGATCTACTAAAAACAATTTAATTTGTAGCAAATCTAGTCATGCAAAGGCTAGCAATAGATAGTAGGATTTTGTTTGATTCTCTGTGAAGATGACATGATAAGTGACAACTCCCTGATTAGCTCTTATAATTGTTTCTGTTGAGATGTTAGATTGTTGCTTCTTCATTGCAGTTAATTACAATTCTGTTGTCTTATGAATAAATTTGTTATATAGCTTCTTCTGTGTTTATCTATGCTAGTACTAAGTCATTTCAGGCCAGGCTTGGGCAAGGGACTCCTTAATTCCCTAAAAGTTTGGGATTTATTTTGTGTTTAATACTTATCTTAATTTTGTTAAGATTTTTTTTCTCTTTTCTTTCTTTATATGTTAAGGCCCATTTGTTTTCATTTTATTTCATGAGTTCACATACTGAAAATGCATTGGTATTTTTGTTTTCCTCTTTGTTCTCGTTTCTTTTCTTTTCTTTGTTAAAAAAATATATATTGAAAACCGTTTTGATAAGTGCACGCAATTTCGTTGAAATTATCAGTATTCTTGCCTCTTCCTCATCCAGGTTTATTTTACTTTCCCATTCTTTTTCTAATCTAACATGAGTGCTCAAATAGTAGAGCAAGGCCAGAGAAATACAGACCAACAATTTAATTTGTCTTAAGTTAACCAAAAGGGGTAAAAAACCCCCTACGTTTTGCTATGATGAAAAAAATACATCCTTAAGGCATTGTTTAGCCATTTTTTTTTTATATGTAAACTGTTTTAATCATTTTTGGTGTTCTTTGTCTATATATGCTTGGAGGTAAAACTGAAGTGTTTTGAACACAAATTTGCATAATATTTATTTATTTCAAAATAAGTCTACCTATCATTCTCACTTAACCCCATTTTAGATGTACCTGAATTTCCTCCTTATGTGATGGTTAACTTTTTTTTTTTTTTTTTTTAATACATTACCTGGAGTGTATGGAGCTGCACTGTGTGTGGTTTGCCTGTCTGAAGAACCTTGGTAAATACATGAAGCAGCTTTAGTGACAATGTTTTCAATCACGGCTGCATTGTTTTAGCAAAGCTGGAGGTTGCTTGTATAGCTACTAACTCTTGCATTTTCTCCAATACCGTTTCCAATCATGAGTAGCAACCTTGATTCCAGATGCAATTTTCTAAGTATTTCTTGCAGTACAATTCTCTAATTATTTTTTAGAGTACTTGTGTGCTTTCCAAAACTATCAACCACTTGACATTTTTTGAAAATCATATGGGCTACTGGTGTGATGATAGTTACCGTTCTCTTTATATGTATATCAACTTTTTGATCTCACTCTCGTTCTTTGTTTATGCAAATATATGCATTGACTTTCTATTATACTTGATTTTGCGTTGCATTACCCTTTTAGCTTTGGTATTGTTATTTGAGGTAGACTTTTTCATTATTTTATTTATTTATTTTTTTAACAGACTTTCTCCATTATTTTTGAAAATAGAACTTTATTTTGATTATGCTGAAGCCCATTGACATTTCTGAATGCTTTCCTGCAGTCCTTTATTCTCTATTAGGTTTTGACTCTTTTGTGTCAATTTGATGGGTTCATTTTCTGTTGTCACAGGTGCAGTTGCTGCAAGGAAAAGAAGAAATCATTTCAATATTTTTGTGCATTGAAGAGTGGCCTAAAGCAATCTGCAAAATTCCTTTTGTTCAACTCACATTCTGATCTGTATACTTAGGCACATTGTGGTTGTTTGTATACTACTTGTGTACAGCAGTTGTACATGGAAATTCGTGTTGTGGGCTAATCTAGTTTCCAATTTTTTGTAGAAATGCTTCGTGTTTGTAATTGAAAACCTATGAAGCACTGATACTCTTAATAAGAATTTAACTTTTTTGTTATGCTGTATGTGTATGAGAAGAGAGGCTTTTACTGGACTTTTTTTTTGTGCATTGATGTATGATATTTATGTGGCTTGAACTTGTAAGATTTTAGAATTTCATACATGTGTCTAAATCTGCTATTACTTTCAGGGGAAGGATGTTCCCGAAAGGCGGATAATGAATTAGAATACATAGAGGGTTTTGAGGTAGAAAATGTGAATACCGGGAATTCAACTTGTAGTCATAGCACTAAGGTGGAAGATACAGTTCTAGAAGAAAAGTGCAATGAAGATTATGACACAGACGAAGATTATGCTAGCATTCAGAGACCTGCCTTTTTGGTAGAAGGAGAACCTGATTTTGATTCTGGACCTCCAGAAGATGGATTAGAATATCTGCGGCGTGTCAGGTATATTCCAGATTCCGAATTTGCTTATATTTCTAATTACAATGATGGTTTCTTGCCCATAACATCTATTTTATCTGTGTGCTTTATTTAATCTTTTAAATTCCATATTTTTTTCTTACATTGAGCCTCCATTTAGCTAGTGATTTCCTGTAATGCTTATGATTTAATATAATATTGTGGTTAAACAGTATGATGTAATCCTTTCTAAATTTTAAGGATATCATGTTTTTCATTTTGATGTTTAGAATTGTTTTTTTTCATTTTGGCTTTGGCATGACACTGGACTCACACGAAAGAAGGAAAATATACAAGATAGGGTTCTGAGGAATGCATGTTAATTTATGATAAGTTTGTGATTAATGCATTTTGGTGAGCATATAGATCCTCAGAATTTCAAATTGAAATTGATAAGTTCTCAATAAGAATATTTTCCCTTTTTAAAATATTAACTATTTTCTTTGTATAATTGTAGCAAGTAACATAGAATGTAACAAGTGAGACAAACAAAATTTGCTTGTCCTGAAGCAGAGGGAAAAGTCCTTTTGAGAGAGCTGTTATTGCATTACCAGGCATCCTTGCATTATTGTGAACATCATATAGTGCCCAACTAACCTGCATCCTACATGTTTCTGCCATGTGTGTGACTTTACCAGGTTAATCTTCCATTGGAATATAATTACAACTAGTATCATAATTAGCACATTTGGTGTATGATGTGTTGGAATTGTGAAAATCTGGCAAAACAAAGTTCCTGATGGGGGAGGACTTTGAATAACTTGTGGTTGATTATATCATGATGATTCATTTGTATTTTACTGGTGAAAATTATGCTTCCTGGTCGTGCATATTTAAAAATTTGGTATGAACTAGATGATGATCATCTCCCTCCAGTCACTTGGGATCCAACTTTAGGAGAAACAATCAAAATATACCTATCTGAGAGATCTCTTTTCATGAAAGCCGGCAGGAATACATTAGGACTTGAGTTTTGACTATCAGGTTTCTGCTATTCTTTTTTATTATGTACTTAGTTTGTAACAGTCAGAGGGGATCCTCATCTACTAGATTGATTTGTGGTATAAGATAATTTGAGATTGGAGACTTTGTTTACATCATGACATTGCATGACTGAAGATTATAGGGCTGTACCAATCTTTATTATTTTCTGAGAACAAAAGAGAGATGCAGATTTAGTTTTCATCGATGATTATTGAATATTGATTGTCTTTGGTAGACGTACTTGGATTTTGCATGATTTCTTTTTTTATTTTATTTTTTTGAATTATGATTTTTCATGATTTCTTCAGCTCTTAGTCCAGCATTATCAATTGTTTTTTTCTCTTAGGAGTCGGGTATCTTCATTTGTAGGGATTTAAGGAGCTTTCTGCAATAGATGTTGCTCGGGGAAAAAATTCTGGACTAACATATTGGGCAACATTTTTAGATGTCTTTTGGAAGTAAATGTATGAGGTTGGTAGGAGAAAATGCTACTAAAGCCACTTGAGAGACTTCAATTATAGTTTGGAGTATAACACCCAGTAGACTTATGACCAAATATATATTGAAGTGTCTTCATTGAAAAAATTTGATAAAAGAGTGTGAACCATCTTTTTTTGCCTTAAGTCTTAGTCTTAGTGCATTTCAAATTGTAAATTTTCTGGTGGAAAGGTTTAAAATGTGAGTTCATCAGGGAGGGTTGATACTCTGGAGGCATCTTTTTGTTACTATATTTTTTATTATGTATGTGATAAACCTAGGATCTTTGTTATATAAAATCACCCTAAGAAAGATCTAGACGTAGGCTTTTCCATCCATAATTGGAGAATCTCCACACATGCTATCAACCAAAAAGAAAAGAAAAAACCAATTTCAAGCTGACACATCATCCCAACCCATTGCTAAGGAATCAAATCGCAAGACATTTTAATTCTCTTCTTTTTCAAAACATTAAGGATATTTTTTTGAAATTTAATTGATAAGTCTAACCTGTAATGGACAAAGCCATGCTACTAACATAAGATGCACAGATTGGGAAATAGAAGAAATTCTTAGGATTTTTAAAGCAGCACTCTTTTATACATTGGTTAAAATATTAACCGCGCCATACCCATAATATCTGGTGATGCTTCAGCTTTCTATTTTTATTTCTAATTGAAGGTGATAAGATCTAGCAAAATCGAGTCTGTGAAGCTGGCAATAGAAGCTTTCAGCTCTTCTATGATGTTCACCTTTCCTTATCTATTCTTCAGGATTTGAAGAGGTTTTCTTGATTTTCCTGGTGAGTTGGGTTCTGAATTTATTAGTCATTAGATTGTTAGTCTATGGGCTTGAGCCATTGAAGCAGATGAAAATAGGACAGAAAGAAAACTGAAAACATATGGAGCTATATGAATGTAATGCTTGCTACTCCTTTATGAATAGTAATTGAATATCCTTGTTATTACTTATTAAAAGCATCCTTAATTGAATATTTCTACTTTTATCCCGAACAAGGACCATCGGGAACAGAGCTTTGGTAAAAATAATGAACCTCTGACATATATATGAAAATTGTTTTTTCTTTTTCTGTTTTATAGTCATTAAGAAATAGAAGGCATAAAAAATTGGAACAAATTTGAAGATAGGTTGGAGGGCAAATAGATTGTGACCAATCAAACATGGCAACTTGTTTTCAAGCCTCCTTTCAGTTTAATGATCAAACATGGACTGAAGTTTTGCTTTTATTTTAGGACTACCAAAATCACTTCATTTCTGAAGGGCTGTAATCTTTGCCAGTGAAAAGCAGAGAGGAGACATTCAAAAAAATAAAAATGCAAACCATTAACAGCTCAACATACGTTTGACTCTATGAGCAAATATGGAGTGGCATTAATCATGATCCACTAAATCATCCCTGAAATTGGTGAACCAATTTGACCAGTTGTCTTCTTGTTAATTTTCTTTTAAAACTATCTTAATTTTATTTTATTATTTTTTTTTTTTATGCATATTTAATGTTTAGAATTAGTGGTATACCACTTGTATCTTTAGCTCTCTGCAGATCAGAGATGCATAGTATGACCTTCCGGTGTTCTCTCTGTTCTTTTTTCTCTTTACAAGTATATATATGAGAATGAACACAAACCTGTAATTATGGTATTAAAAAAATTCTTTCCTATGCTTAGATGGGAAGCTGCTCACATTCCAAAAGTAAAGGTGGCCAAGCTTGGTGGAAACAAATTTAATAAAGAACAGAGTGTCTATATGCCTCAGATTCCTAATATTGCCCCATGTCCAGAACATTTACTGCCATTGAAAGAGTGGGAGGATTCATTTCTTGCTGATTTTTCAGAGCTACGACAGGTGTGTTTATCGTGCACGGAATATTATTGTGCTGCTTGTTTGTTAAGTACTCTAGATCGGCTCAACAATATAATACAATGTTGATTGGAAAATGACGGTAGCTCTGTTGCTCTTTTGCTTCTTCACTTTTAATGCCTGAATCTCTTCATTTCTCACTGGTTATATTTATCTTTGTGATTGAAATGATTTATGCCTGAAGTTGGTTATGAGAAAAAGTCAGATTTTGATACGAATTTAGTCTTTAGTTCCTCTCATCTCATTTTATCTCAGTTTTTAGGGATCTTGTGACACATCAATATTATTAGAATGGGTGGTTTTCAATTACAGCTTACAAACCACCAATCCCATCCGTTATAAAAGATGAATTAAAGATGAGATGAGAGTATCCTTGTCCTTGCAAAACATGCTTAAAAGTGAAAATGACATTTTTCTCATTCCCTCCCCTTATCTGTGTGTTGAAACTGATGTTTCTCATGGAACTGCTATCTGTAGAACTGAGCAAAGGCCAGTTCTTGGGAGAATGAGGGGGAAAAGGCATTAAAATTTTGTGAATGAACTAAACGGTTTTATGACAGTTTCTTTATCTCCTTTTCGTATGCTTTACCTTTATGAAAAATTGCTTAGGAGATGGAAAAAGCTGAGGAAAGTACGAATTGGTATGTATCGGTCCATACCTGCATTTAATTGCAGATTCCGCAAAACTTACCTTTTTCTTCATTTTTTATTATCTTGATCTCAGGTCATGTCAGGTATTGAGAATTCAAGTGCTCAAGCTGCTCATAAACTGCAATCAGAGGGTTTTATTGTTGAAAAGTTTAATAAGCTTAAAACCGATGAGGTCAATTCTCATCAACCTCTTGACAGTTTCAACCTTGATCAGCCATCTATGTCAAGTACTGAAGACAGTAAAATCTCTTTATGCCGTCAGAGTCCTGAAACTTGTCTGAATGATGATTCTGGTAACTACCCAACAATGTCTGCCATTTTGAGGATGGATTCTGTAGCCCGAGTATCAATGCTGAGAAAACGCATAAGCTCTTTTGAGACTTTGAGCACTCTATCCAGAAATGATAGTGTATGGTTATTTGCTTTATGTGCAACAGTGGATACTCCACTAGACGCTGACACCTGTGCTGCTCTTCGGAGTTTGCTCCGGAAATGTGCTAGCCTGCGCGCTGGGAAGTCTGAACTTGATGATGAGGTCGTAATGCTGAATATTTTGGCCACACTTTCCGGCAGGTATTTCGGACAGTCAGAAGACTGAAGCTTTCTAATTGGATTAATCATCATAACATCTGTGCGAACTAAAACATTGAATTCTATTTAAACTGGTTGCATGCTGTGCATACTGAAGAATTACTAGTTGCAACAGAAATGTTCTAAGTGTGTTGTTTTGGTCGTGATTGTGAACTGGCAAGGAAGATATCTATCCTGTTAGTGCTTTATATTACTTTTTGGGTTCTTATCTTTGAGTTTAAATGTTTGGATTTTAGAGTCAGTTTTGTTAGAATATTTTGGGCTCCCATTTTCCTTGCTATTATATTTTGTATCACTAATGTTAGATAACCCAAGTAGTGTGGTTAGTGATTTGTCCTTGTCATTCACTACATCATTCCACAACTTGCTATATAATTTGGATTGGATGGTATTACTCATTTTGTGTATATATGCAGAGAGTCATAGACAATAAGACAAGTAAGTTAATCCTGCACGAGAGTGTTCTTAGAGTTTAATAGTGTCATTCACAATCTTATGCTTTCCACTTTTAAGTTTGAGTGATAAGTCAAAACCTACCCTAATTTTCCAAATCATGTGTTTATCGGTTAATTTTCTTTTCAATGGATAAAGTTTCTTTGTTGAGTCTGGTTATAGATTTTCAAATTAATTTTGTTATTATTATTTTAATTTTTGTCTTGATAAGTCTTACTTTGATCAAGATTTAAATAGGTCTTAATATTTAAGATATTCTGGCATGTTTGTTTTCTCTTTTGAGATGACTTAATAAAAATGTACAGTTATTTACTTTTTAAATTTATGCCCTTATAATAGTCATGGATGAACATGTCAAACATTTAAGCTTATCTAGCCATGGATGAACATGTCAAACATTCCTAGATATCATGTTGTTATATGAAAAGCATACAACTTAGCTATATGAGCAAATAAAACCCTAGATGCAATAGCTATCACAAACAAAGCTCAACACACAACACACAAATCTCCACATATAGATGAAAATCTAATCTTGATATAAATCAAGTCATAAAGAAAATATCTTATAAAGCAAGAACATAAGAATAGATGAAGATGATGTTCTACTTACAATTCATGTGAGTTTAAAGAGAACCCATAAAGAAGACACCTAGATGATGCTAGATGATGTTTGAAACAAGAATGGATGATGGGTATTTGAGTTTTGATTGATAAAAATCAAGTTTTGGTAACTTTTCTTGCAAGACATTCTCAAGCTTTCAAGAAACTCAAATTATAAACTTTAGTTCTACCAAGGAGAGAAAGAGACATATATATAAAAGGCCCTAAGAGAAGTGACATCGTTTTGAACTTGGAAAACTAAATCCCGTCAAAACCGTGGTACGGATAAGGTGTCTACACTGCGGTACACACGGTTTATGGGCTCTGGAATGTTTCGCGGTTGAGACCGCTCCAGAAGCAAGGTGCACCAGCCGCAACATGCACGATGAAAAACATCAGAGGCAACACTTGACAAGAACTACGGTTCATGCAAGGTGCACCATCCGCGGTACCCACAACGGTATGGACTGCGGTAAAGAGAAAAACTTCTCTTTTCAAATCAACAAGAAACACCTAATCTATATGCATGTTGTGCAAGTGTGAAGTGAGTGAATAACATGCATAAGCATCAAACATGAAACACACAAGAATATTCAAGATATGAAAATGCATGAGATGTGTGTGTGCAATCTAAATCTCTTCAATTAAGAGTCAAGACAAGTAAGCTACCTTCCTTGAAGCATTTGAAGACCACAATGGGGTCCAATAGCATTTGAGGAGAATTCTTCAATCCTAAGCTACCCTTACAATTTTAAACCCCATTATGATTTTGTCAACAAAATAAGCCAACCAAAAAGTGAGGCATTTACAATCTCCCTCTTTGGCTATTTCGTGACAAAACCACTACTCATAAAGCAAACTCAGAAATACAAGAAACGGTCGGTTAACAAATTTTTTTACATTAAAATAAAGCTCTTAGTTTAAGTCTTGAACATATTCAAGTCAATCCCAAGCTTGTAGAAAAAAATCCAACCTACAAACAATCAACAAGAAAGATACCTTCTAAGAACAAGTGTGTGAGAGATACTTAAAACAAGAGCATTTGCAGTTGCCTTAACAAAAATAAACCTATACAATCAAATAATGTAATCATGCAATGCAATGCAATGCAACTCCCTCTAAATGCAACATCCCAAAATGGGTTACTCTCTCGTAACTCAACTCCCCCTACATGTGATACCAAAGAAAGCACTATATCACAACCTTACTCCCTCTTTTTGTCATGAGATAGGCAAAGGGAGTCTTCCCTAATAGGTAAGCATTAGCAAGAAGAGCTTGTAGCAAAAAACATATGCATAATCATATAAGCAACTTTATGCAATTCAATTAAGTAAGAGAGATTCAATGAGTTTTATTTTATGAAAAATGTGTGACAATGATGCTTTGCATGCAAGACATGTTGCATTAAAGTCCAAAACAATGGTATTTGGTAAAGCAATCAACAAAAGTTTCCAAACGAATTCAAACCAATTTCACCCTTTGTCATGAATTAAAGCAAGGATATAGTTTTCATAAGCAATTCAATTTATGGAGCAACTATATCCAACTTTATAAGCAAAACAAGATATGAGTGACTTTTGCACTCTATTTGATTTTCCCGGGTAAGATATCCGTATGATAGTAGCCTTGTTCAACTAATAAAGAAAGAAAGACTTTGGATTGTAAGATCCTTATTTATTTTAGTCTCATCATTGCTTAGCACACATATTTTTGCATTCAAAATTTAAGCAATTAATCATTTCATACTTTTCATTTTAAGCATGTCATTAGAAGAAAATCATCATGTCATGGAGATCAATTATAGGTCATTCAAAAAGTACTCCCAAAGTAAATCTCCTAGTCCAAAAATACATGTTTGAGCATAAATATGACATGGATTGCAAGTAAAGTAATGTATCACACTTATTAAGAAAAAGACATATACGTATGTACAACCAATCATCTCAAGCAATTAAAAAAGAGGCGTACAATTTATCAATGTAGCACAATGCATGATTATGCAACTTTGCTCTCTTTGCTTGAGCTCCCCATATGGGGTCAAGACATACCATTTCAACCCAAGTGATAAATCCCAATAGACTTACTAAGATTCCCAAATCTAAGAGTGTCTAAGGGCTTTGTGAACAAATCCGCTAGTTGGTCATTAGTTCCCACATGTTCTAATGCAACGGTTTTGCTCTCAACTAGCTCTCTTATGAAATGATGTCTAATGTCAATGTGCTTTATCCTAGAATGTTGGACGAGATTCTTTGAAATGTTAATGACACTCATGTTATCACAAAACAATGTGAGAGTACCTTACTCTAAGCCATAATCGGCTAGCATTTGTTTCATCCACAACAATTGAGTGCAAACACTACCGGCAGTAATGTATTCTACCTCGGCTGTGGATAGGGAAATTGAGTTTTGCTTCTTGCAAAACCAAGACACCAAATTGTTTCCTAGGAAGAAGCAACTACCCGATGAACTCTTCATATCATCACAATTTCCCTCCCAATCGGCATCACTAAATCCAACAAGACTTGGATTAGTGTCAAAAGAGTACCAAATCCCATTGTTTGAGGTACCATTCACAAACCAAATGATCCTCTTAAGGTGAGATTCTTTGGGATTAGCTTGGTATCTAGCACAAACACCCATACTAAATAAAATATCGGATCTACTTGCAGTTAAGTAAAGCAAGCTACCTATCATGCCTCGATATAAGCTTTGCTCAACACTCTTTCCACTAGCATCTTTGCTTAGCTTTAAGGTGGTGCTCATGGATGTATCACAATGTTTGACATTCTCAACGCCAAACTTCTTTACTAGGTTCTTTGCATATTTAACTTGGGATATGAAGATCTCATCATGCATTTGCTTAATTTGCAAGCCTATGAAGTAATTTAGTTCACCAATTATATTTATCTCAAATTCATGAGACATAACATCAACAAATTGTTGCACTTTTGACTTGTTGGTGGAACTTTTGACTTGTTGATGGAACCAAACATAATGTCATCAACATAAATTTGAACTATGAAAAACTCATATTTATTGCACTTGATGAACAAAGTCTTGTCAATACTACCTCTTGAGTAGCCACTGTCAACAAGATAAAGAGTGAGGCGCTCATACTAAGCCCTCGGTGCTTGTTTCAACCCATATAAAGCCTTCTTGAGGCGATAGACATGAATGGGGTGGTGTGGATCCACAAACCCCTTAGGTTGCTCAACAAACACTTCCTTATGCAAAAAGCCATTGAGGAAGGCACTCTTAACATCCATTTGGTGCAATTTGAACTTGTACATGTAAGAAATGGATAAGAGATGCCTTATAGACTCAAGGTGGGCAACGGGAGCAAAAGTCTCCTCAAAGTCAATACCCTCAATTTGAGAGTATCCTTGTGCAACAAGCCTAGCTTTATTTCGTACAATGTTGCCATCCTCATCAGATTTGTTCCTAAACACCTATTTGGTGCCTATGACATTGGTATTCTTAGGTCTAGGAACTAGAGTCCAAACCTCATTTCTTTCAAATTGGTTTAGCTCTTTTTGCATGGCAAGAACCAAAAATTCATCATTCAAGGCTGCATCAACCTTCTTGGGTTCTATTTGAGAGGTGTAACAAGTATAGCTAATTTGATTAGCTATTTGACACCTAGTCCTAACACCCTCATTAACATCTCTAATGATATCATCTTTATCATGGAGTTTCCTAACCCAAGGAGCGGGTTGACTAGAGTCCAAAGGTGGATCTCTATTAAGAGGTAGATTACCCACTTCATTTTGGTTTGACTTCACACCACTAGAAGTCTCACCACACTCTTTTAAAGGAAGGTCATCTATTTCACAAACATCATCCGCATGGTTATCATTTTTGGGCCTACTGATGTGGCTGTTTGTGCACAACAAAACATTGTATTTATATGATCATTTGAAAACCATGTTTAACCAGTTAGGAATCCTCTTAGGATGTAAAACTTAGTAAAATGGTAAGTAAAGATTCGTTCCACAATGAATTAGAGTAATATGTTGGATTGATTAACTAATCTACAATGCAATAATGTAAATCATGGGTAGTTGGATAATTGTATGGTTTGAGGAACCATCAAACATAAATGTAAAGTAAAAGCAACAAAATGTGATAGGAAAAATAGAATGTTCAACAATCTTAAATAAGAATATGGAATGTATCAATTAAGAGAAATACTAGGGAAATGATGGAGTTGCAAGTGGATTATAGGCAATACTTTTCAAGTTACTTTAATGAACCAATCTCATACTTGTTAGCCATTTGTATTCTTAGATGTGTTTAGGTCATCACTACGAACCCAAAACAACTTTCCACCAAAATGCATAACCGATTAAGGAGAGGAGGCTAAGGTGGGATTGGTTTGTTACAAATCAAGGTTTAGATTATTGTGGTTGATATACCCTCCAATAATCTATCTTATTCACTATGTTCCTAATCAATCAAGGGTGTCAATCCAAGATTGATTACTTAACAAATTATCCTAAACAAGAGTATAATTAACTAGTGGGTATACAATGCCAATCATATAATGAATAGGATCTAGTTATCAAATGAATAGAACACAAATATAGATTCAAATACAATATAGCTTAAGCAAAACCCAAATCCAAATATTCCTTACATCTATCCTCTAGAATAGGGGTTTAGTTACAGATAGTTACAATCAAATAGTAAACAAGTAATAGATTAGGAAATCATCTTTGGGTCTCCTTTTATAGTGCTTGATCCTTCTTTCCTTTAATGCTCCTAGTGCAAAAAATGGTAGATGAGGATGTGTCTAAATGGGTGGATGTCTAATGGAAAGTGACAAAAGGAAAGGAGATGTAAAGAATGGGAAGAGAGGAATGGTTGGGTGAAGTAATTAAGATTTGGTGTTGAGTTTTTGGATGGAAAATGTAGTACAAGATTGGAAATGGAGGAAGTTAAATGTGTGAACTATGGAGGAGAATGGTAAGTCTAAATCTCTGTATTTTTCGTGCTTGGAACTCTCTTCAACTTGGAGAAGAAGAATACTTATAGTGGCTCTCGGATTTGTACTGTTAACTGCCAAAAATGCTAATGTGGCAGGTGTCACGGTTGCATTTTTGCTGTTGTGGAGACCACGATGCCACCGCGGCAGATGGTTATTCATTCTTCGATCTGATTGTCATGGTTGTTTTCATCTTTTTCGCGGTTGTGACGACAGTGACATTGGAAAGGCAACAAAGAGATCTAAGATCCTGAGACTGGTCGCTTGTTCGATCACATGGTGACTAAAAGTATACAAACGTAGTTAAATAGCTTAAAGCATACCTAGAGGGGGTGGGGGTGAATAGGTTTTTACGCCTTTTTCAATCCCTTGAACAAACTTTCGTTTGTCCCTCAAGGTAGCCTTACATACAATACTTAAACCAATAATTCATACATAGACAAGATAAGTATATGATCATTTAAGGCATTGTCTATATATATCAATTGGTTGTATGAGGTATAAGGATACATAAACTCAATAACAAAGAATACTTGTATTTCAATATTTGTTCAATGTATTACAAGTATAATCAAACATCACTATACACAAGAATTACAAAATACAAAAGAATCATATTTACAAATAAGATCAAATGAATTAGTTCACAAATCACACTTTACAAAATCTTGTTTCAATATACATCACAAGTGAATAATATGCAACAAGATAACAACATATACATATACAAATATAAGAGATTGAGATAGGAAGAATTAACACAAGAGATTTTTTAACGTGGTAAAACCTCCAAGGAGAAAACATCCATGGGTTGAACTACAACCATTGGGTACTATATATATTGGATGGTAAATTAGAAATTCCACAAAGTGACCAATCCTAGATCAACTTCCTATAGGAGTCTATGTTTACCCAACCATATTGGAAAGTACAAAATCCCTCAATGATGCGAAGCCATCATATATTGGACAACATATAAAACCAACATCGATGGTAGATTAGAAATTCCTTAAGAGTGCATACACATCCCATGTACCCCGCTTTTTTGGAGTCTATGTCTATCCATACGCCTAGGCTGATCGCGCTCTAAATGTTTACATTTAGCGCTCCCTAACTTAGCTTTTGTAACCGTTTTCCGAGCCTTTTAGGTATTTAATATTGTAAATAAGTATTTTTCAGGTATTTCAACTCATTAGGGGTATTTTGGACCAAACTGGAGAAAAGTGGCGAAATCAGGGCAAAAGAGGGCAAATATTTAATTATGGAGAATCAGGGGTCAAAGTGTAATTCTGGAGGAATTATTGCATATTTGGTGATTAAGGAAGAATTCAGGGGCTCATTGTGATATTTGCCAGTCAAAGCACAGCAGTCAGCGCCACGTCAGCCCCTGGACGACATCGTTTTGGCCCTCTTGCACGTCAGCATGACGTCATCGATGACGTCATCATCTTCAGCAGCCAGACGACGCCGTTTTGAGCTCTCTCTACACGTGTCAGCGTGACGTCACGCGTCTTCCTTAGCTAGACGGGTCAGCACAGACCCGCGAACCCGACCCGTTTGCCCATCGACCCGGTTCTGACCCGGCTGCAACCCGGACGTTTTTTGACCGTTTCCGACACCGTTTCCGATGGCCGTCCGCCTAGAATTGTTGCCGGAGCTCCTCCGGTCCGTTTGCCACCCATTTTGACCTCCCATGCAAAGGATTTCCACCTCCACCAACTTCTCCAAGTCCTTCAAACCACCATGACCAACCAAGCTTGGAAGCTTCCTTTCAGCGGCTTCTTTCTCGCCCCAAACACGTCCAAACCCGCGGAAAGTAGGCGGTTTCATGTGGCGGGAACAAGCCCGCAGTCCCGAAGGTTAGAAGTCGCAGAAAACCTTCCGTTTTCGTGGTGACTTCACGACGGCGGGAATAAGCTCACCGGCCAGAGTGCATGAGCTCGCCGGAACGCTTGGAAGGAAATTCAGCTCGTCCACTTGCCTCTCCTATCAACTAAGCTTGTCCAATACACCTTACCACTTAGATATTATTAGATATTTTCCATCTTTTAACTTAATATACAAAATATCTATTATATGTCTTAGTTAATAAGTAATATACACCATATACTACACTACACACTTAATTAGAATACACTACTTTAGTTTTAATTAGACTTTAGTTGTAGAATTAAGAGAGAGAATAACTCTCTCAACTTTAGTTAGTGTTCTTCATCATTTTCCCATCATTTTCTAGGTAGCCAAACACCAATTTGAGCTACTTAGACTTGATCTTTTCAAGTTGCTCTAGAAGGAAATTGTTCTTGGATTGCAAAGAGGGGTCTTCTTGGCCAAGAAACCAATCCAAATGGGTTTGTTTTACTCTTCTTTTGTCTTCTCTAGTTCATGTACTTCTATGTGTAACTAACTCCTTTTGTTAAGGGATTGATGTAACTCTTGTAATTAAACCAATGATTTAATCAATCCATTTGTTATTCACTCTCTAAGGCTTTGTATGTGTGTATTATGAACTCTAATGATATGTTGATGATATGTCTTGCATAAACATATAATTGTACACACTTGGTAGTTGATTTCATACATAAATGTGTCACACTATGTGTATGAAGGTTTCAATATCAATTTCATAGAGATATCTCTAAGTAATTCATGATTTGAGTTAAGTAGAAAATCTCTACATCACTATTCCTAAATCCTCTCTTAATCACGTATCTATGATATTAGATTATGTGTTAGATGATGGATTTTGTGCTTAATATTATTGATAAATGAAATACATGCCTTAGAATGTTGTGAATGTGCTTAATGAATGATTGGTTAATGAATTGGTGGTTACTTGAATGAATCAATCCCCTAACATCTCTTAATCTAGCTTAATCATCTTTTAATCAAGCTTTAATCTTAGTTAATTGCAATCTTAGTATAATTGATCTTGATAGCATTAATTAGTGAACTTGTTAGCAATTAGACATTCAATAAGTAATGATCACCTAGAACTTACTTGTTAGCTAAGACAACCTTCCTCGTGGGAACGATCACCCTTACTCGTGTACACTTTACTACTCGTACGACTCGTGCACTTGCGAAGGGTAAATCTACCTCGCGCCCCTTTAATTGCCGTTGTAATTAAGTAGCTAGAATCCTTGACCTAGGATCCAATTAGTTTTAGTTAGCCTCATTTAGTGTAATTAATTAGAACCGGTTTGGGCGTGTCATAGGACTACCAATATAGAAGCCAACTCCCTATCCAAGGCACTCATGTCTCTAGGGAGCCTCCTATGCATGACTATCCGGACCTTCCCGATCCTAGCCATGACTTCTTGCTCGGTTATTCGGACCTCACGTCCTAACCAAGACTTCCTTGCTTGACTATCCGGACTCCTCGTTCTAGTCAAGACTTCATGCCTTTTACAAGAACTTCCTAGTGTGATCATGTGAATGCAAATGATGCAAACAATCAATTAAACATAGAACATGTGATCAATACATTCCATGGAACAACTAGACCTAAACATGTGATAACACAAGTAATAAAAGCCTAGATGCAAAACTTGAATAAAAACCTAGAGCATGTGAAAACACTTAACACATAAAACTCATAGTTTCATTCACACACATAACATTTGAACAATTCATATACATGAAGCACAAATTCAAGATGTTACAAACATACACAAAAATGCTAGAATCACAAAATGTGTTCAATGAATATTCTAGCCAACAATTAGAGCAAGGATATATTGAATAATCAATTAAATCCTATTTATCTCTAAATACACATATAATTGAATTAATCCTAGATTTTATCAATCAAATTATCAAAACACATTTGAAGGATTATTAATCATAAAATGATTTAATCAAGTCACAAATAATCCTAGATATTAATCTAATCACAATACAACTCTTAAACATGTGAAAAACCTAGAATCTAAGAAACTAGTTCACATATGTCTCTAATTAGACTTTAGATTAAGATTGATTATGAAGCTATCTTTCTCAATAGCATTCACCATATGTACACATACATATAGAAGAAGAAACCCCAAGCAAATTGAAGGTTATAAAAAAAGAAATCTCAAAAATATGAACACTACCTTGCAATCACGAGCTGGTTCGTTTTTCTATGTAAAACCACCACAAAAATCAATCAAACAGATGCAAGACCACTTGAAAAAGGTAGAGGACTCGATTACAAACAATCTCCAACTTGAATCAACCAATTCCGACTTCGTATGAGAAAGTTATGGTGTTTGGAAGGTGAGAAAAATTGGAGAGAAAATTCTGATTTGGATTTCAAGCTTTTTCTTCTTATAATGAAATGGGAGGGAATTGGAAATATTTAAAAGGAAGAGAGAGAGGGAAGAAATTGGCCAGTGGAGGAGTGGAGGAGTGCCACGTCTGCCCCATGTGTGGACCGCGTGTGGCACACGTGGGCAGAGGGCTGTCCTCCACGTGTGGCACACGTGGCTCACACGTGGCCTCCAAAGGTTGGCCCCTCTTGCGCTTCGCTCGCGTTCTTCGACTGTATTCAGGCCTCCGAACTCCAATTTTGAATCCGTCTTTGGATTACAAATTGTGACTTCCTCATGCACAACGAAGACTATGAAACTTTGACAAAAGGTTGAGAAATCATCTCGGAATACGACGACGAACAGAACTCAACGAATGAGAATGAAAAGTAGCGTAGCTACATCGTTTGGACTCGAAACCTAATGAATAAGTAACCGAAATGACCGGGATTCAATAAGGAATCATAACAGATTATGTTCAAGTCTAAAACAAAAAATACAGAAACATATAAACACAAAATCACACACGTATGCCATTTTCTAGACATAGTCCTAGAACATGCAAAAATTACAATGTTTATCAAATTAAATCTAATGTATGAGCATACATTACCAAGTGTGTGAAAGTGATATATAAATGTTGTTCAACCATGTAAGGACACATATGAATGCCATGTGTGTGTGTGCCTAGCCTTGTAAGAGAAATGAGATCTTATATACCTTTGTAGACCGATGAAGCACATTTCTCTTTGAAGTCAACATCTTGCATGAGTTGTGGCCAAGTCTTTCTTTGACACCTTGAATCTTCAATACTTAGACCACTAAACATTACAAGACAACATCGTTTTGATATGGAATATATGCCAAGACAAACCAAAAACCAAAAACCTAACAGCGATACAAACAGTGACACAAGACCTGATTATTTTCTCGGGTTTCACCTTCTCTATCGCGGTTGTGGCTTGATGAGGCCGTTTTGTACTCTTCAAAACAATATTTATGTGATCATTTGAAAACCATGTTTTAACCATTTAGGAATCCTCTTATGATGTAAATTCTTAGTAAATGGTAAGCAAAGATTCGTTCCACAGGGAATTAGAGTAATACGTTAGATTGATTGACTAATCTATAATGCAATAAAATAAATCATGATAAATGGATAGTTGTGTGGTTTGATAAACCACCAAAAATGCAAGTAAAGTAAAAGTAACAAAATGTGACTTGACAAATAGAATCCTCAACAATCTTGATAAGAGTAATGGATGTAAACAATTAAGATAGATGTTAGGGAACTGATGGAGTTGCAAGTGGGTATAGGCAATGCTTTTTAAGCCACTTTAACGGACCAATCTCTTATATGTTAACCATTTGTATTCTTAGATGTGTTTAGGTCATCACTATGAACCCTAAACATTTTCCCACCAAAATGTCTAATCGATTAAGGAAAGGAGGTTAAGTTGGTATTGGTTTGTTACAAATCAAGGTTTAGATTATTGTGGTTGATATACCCTCCAATAATATATCCTATTCACTATGTTCCTAACCAATTAAGGGTGTCAATCCAAGATTGATTTCACAACAATTTATCCTACATAAGAGTATGATCTACTAGTGAAACTAATTATAGCACGGTGTGTATAAAACTATCTAGAGGGGGGGTGAATAGATTTTACGCTTTTTACCCAATTTTTCGTGTTAGTCAAAATTACGAAATTACCCCTAAATAGATAAAGCAATAAATCAAGTAAAATATGCGGAAATTAAATAACACTTGATTTTTACGTGGAAACCCTCACGGGAAAAACCACGGGCTAGTAAGTAAGCCACACTCGAACCTCGAATCCACTAAATGTGTAAACGATTACAACCTAATCCCGGAAGTAATCACACACCTACCTAATCCCGGTATGAGTGAACCTAGTCCAATTTGCTTGCGATCTAAGCAACCTAATCCCGGAAGCTACACACAAGACTTACTTTCTCTATGAAGAGAATACAACCCTAAGTGAATATATGTGAATATCCAAAATGCAACATAGAGCAAGGGAAACCCTATATGCTTATCTAAGATAATTAATATGCAATTAGAACAATCCTAGATATTAAAAACTAAATGACATGTTCAATCAAATAGTTTAGCTAATCAAGATTAAGCACAAAACCTAATTAGCTATCACAATACAACACTCAATCATGTCAACACAACAATCTCTATTTTGAATATTAGATTTTAATCTAAGAACAAGCAAATAATAAAAGAGATGCCTTGATAAATAAAACACTAATTATAAATGATAATAGTGAAGAACATACCAAGGGAAGTGTGTTGACCAAGACCCATACAAGTAAACATGGGTTTTGAGAGTTAAAGACAAGTTCTTGGGGGTTTTTCTCTTGAAGATATTTTTTGCTCTCTCAAAGTGTGTATGTTTTTTCTTGTTAAAAAAAATGAAGAAGAAAGTATATATATATACAAAAGTGAATCAGGTCAAGAAACAAAAAAGAAAAACAAAAAAAAACGTTATCATTTTATCAATATATATATATATATTTAATATATATAAAACGTTAATATATATATATATATATAATATGCAAAAGTCAAAAGTTAGGTGATGGCGTGATGCAGGAATAAATATATATATATATATATATAATGTATGCAGATGACAAAAAAAAAGGTTTAAATAAATATATATACAATTGACACAATCAGAGCAACAAAACAAAAAAGTAAAAAAAAAATAAAGTGTGCTGTGTGAGTCCCCGTGGCACCAACGCGGGCAGAGAAGCAAAATGGGCGTGGGTGTGGCGTGGCCCATGGGGCAAAAAACTAAAGATGCCACACACACAAGCCATCACATGCCACCTCTCTTTGTGTTGCAATCATGACACACAAAGCCTTCAGTCCAGTTCTGAACTCGGAATTTGGAATTCAATTCCGTCTTCGGAAAATTAACTCGAACTCAATTATAAATATGAAAAATTATATAACCTTTCAATTTAAGCTTGGAATTGAATTTCGGTTTCCGATAAAAACACGGAATGTCCCAAATGTCTCGGAAATCATCCGAAACATATAGACAAGTCTCCGAATCGCTCGGAACTCATCTATGGACAAATCCACACATAAAAATATAACAAAGAAGTGCAAGTGTGATAAGTGACATGTGAAGAGAATGCACACAAATGCAAGTATGCTAAGTGAGTGTGTGCACTAAATCTCTTCATAGAAAATTAAGCACTAAACATATACCTTTGGAGTGCTTAACACTTGCAAGGGCCTTGAGCTTGAACACATTCCTAAGCTACCCTTACATGATCCCCACATATGGTTTGATCACGAAATAAGCCAATTAAAAACTACGGGAATCCTTACAACTAGTGATATACAATGCAAACCATATAATGAATAGGATCTAGTTATCAAGTAAATAGAACACAAATAGAGATTCAAATACAATAGCTTAAGCAAATACCCAAATCCAAATGTTCCTCACATCTATCCCCTAGATTAGGGGTTTAGTTACACATAGTTACAATTAAATAGCAAGAAAGTAATAGATAAGGAAATTACCCTTGGGCCTCCTTCTTTAATGCTTGCTTCTTCCTTACCTTAGATGCTCCTAGTGCAAAGAGTAGTAGATGAGGATGTGTCTAGATAAGTGGGTGTCTAATGGTGAGTGACAAAGGTATTAGGATGTAGAGAATGGGAAGAGAGGAATGGTTGGGTGAAGTAATCAAGATTTAGTGTTGAGTTTTTTGGTGGAAAAGGTAGTACAAGATTAGAAATGGATGAGGTTGAATGTGTGAAGAATGGAAGAGAAAGCTAGGTTTCAAACTCAATAAATTTCATGCTTGAAAATATGCTTGGATCCCCATTCAACTTGGAAGAGAAGAATATATATAGTGGCTCTTGGACTTGTACTGATAACTACTAGAAATGTAAATGTGGTAGGGTGTCGCGGTACATTGTCATTGTAGCGACACCACCGCGGCAAACGGTTATAGATTCTTCGATCCAATTGTCGCGACGATTTTGATCTTTTTCACGATAACCACCACAACGACACTGGAAAGGCGACAAGAAGATCTAGGATTTTGAGAGTGGTTGCCTTTTGGTCTCATGGCGACACAACATAGTGACACCACACCTGATGGTTTTCTTGGTTTTCAATCTCTCTGTCGCGGTGTGGCCGAAGGGCGACATCTTACCACGGCGCCACACTTGATTGATTTTCAAGATTTAATCATCTCTGTTGCCACAACGACAATACCGCGGCAACACTTGGTTGAAGTCTTCTTCACAATTTACCTTCTATCGTCCTGTGCCAAAGGCGACACCTTCAAAGGGCGACAATGCCCTGTTTCTCCACTTTGTGCACATTTTGCATCCAAATCCTCTCCTTCTTCACAAATGCCCTTGTGGCACGAATAAACCTGAAACACTTGATTAACAACATTAAAGCACGGGGAAATGCCCAAGAATCAAGCATAAAGAGACGAGAATGAGGGCCAAAATCATACCAATTTTGGTCTGATCATGGTTCAAGAGCGACACTCCATCGCGGCCCCATACCTGATTGATTTTCAGGATTTCAACTCTCTGTTGCAGTTGTGTCACCACAACGATAGTACTACGACAACTCCTTGGCTTAAGTCTTCATTGCTTCTCGCCTTCTATCGTGGTGTGCCCAAAGGCGACACCATTAAGGGCGACAATGCCTTGTTTTTCCCATTTTATGCACATTTTGCATCAAATCCATCTCCTTCTTCACAAATGCCCTTGTGGCACAAATAAACCTGAAACACTAGATTAACGTAGTTAAAACACAGGGAAATGCCCGAGAATCAAGCATAAAAAGAAGGAAAAGATGGCCAAAATCATAC
Organism: Acer saccharum; assembly: GCA_030490815.1. Classification (NCBI taxonomy): domain Eukaryota; kingdom Viridiplantae; phylum Streptophyta; class Magnoliopsida; order Sapindales; family Sapindaceae; genus Acer; species Acer saccharum. Next base: position 21,426,407 of record CM059869.1, on the reverse strand, counting down.
CAATTTTGGTTCAATCAAATACCCCTAAACCTATCTTTTGCTAGTCCTTGAGTAAAACAATTACAAATCAACCCCAAAGACATGCATCAAGCCATTTCAAAGATTTTCAATAAAGTTCTAACTCATCCTAGCAAGGATTTACTATCCATTGATTAACATGCGAAACCAAAATGAAGAGATTAAAACAATGATGCACTAGCGAGGACTTATTCATGTAAGAAATGTTAAGTAAATATTAAGAGCATGCCATTCTAGATATGATTGTACTCAGCGCAATCCTACATTCAAAATGCCAAAGCTTCAAAGTAAAGGTACTACTTAGTTTAGAATGTAATTCGCCTTGACATCTAATCCTTATCGGATTCTCTCATTTCTTCTCTCAGATCCCTAGGCTTCACTCAAGTTACATATGCAATATGAGTTACTGTCATGGATACCAAATTGATTGCACATGATGTCTTTTAAAACACATTTTCTGAAAATTAGGTCCTATGAATGGAATTGCAAGCCATGAATTAGAAAGAACACACGTTAACCAAAATTCACAAAGTGGACATTCCTAAAGATCATGAATGTCTTTCTTTGGTTGTAATGGGGCCTTAGGTGAATGGTGAGTCAAATAATGGGACAATGGATAACAAGGAACCCAATGATTACACTAAGGCATACATTCTAATTATGAGTTCCAATTGCTTTCACACATTTCGTTCACACTTTTGGCGTCTAGGCTTACAATTACAATTCAATTGTGCAATTCTACTCTATTTTTTTGTATTGAGTAGCTCATTCCTAAAGAGACTCATTCATATAGGAGATTTAAAAGCCGTCCTATATGCCCACAATACGACACTAAGTTTGATGGCCCAATCCTTTCTACTCCCATTGACTATCTTTTCCAAGATTTGTTTGATGTGTCGGCTACTCACCTCAACTTGACCCGAAGTTTAGGGATGGTAAGGGGTTCCACCTTGTGTCTTACCCCATACTTCTTCAACAAGGCTCTAAAGACTTTGTTACATAAGTGGCTTCCTCCATCGCTTATGATTGCTCTAGGAGTCCCAAACCTTGAAAAGATATTCTCCTTAATGAAACCAATGACTATATGGCTATCATTTGTCCTTGTAGGGATCGCCTCAACTCGCTTAGACACATAGTCCACAACCACTAAGATGAAATTGTAACCTTGAGATGACACGAATGGCCCCATGAAGTCTATCCCCATACGATAAACAATTCGACAACATGCTCACTATTCAACGGCATCTCGTCTCTTTTTCCAATGTTTCCCGTCCTTTGGCATCTATCACACTTCAAAAAAAACATATAGGCATCCTTCACCAAAGTTGTCCAATAGAAACCACATTGGAGGATCTTCATCATCATTTTCCTACCACTATAGTGTCCTCCACACTCATGCTCATGACAGAATTTTAAAATTTCTTCTTGCTCACTTTCCGAGACACACCTTCTAATCACTTGATTCGGTCCACGCTTGAAAAGGTATGACTCATCCCAAAAGTAGAATCTAGCGCTAGCAATGAACCTTTTCTTGTCTTATAGGTTTAACTTCGAAGGGGTCACTAGGGGTGGGCGCGGTTCGGTTCGGTTCGGTTTTGGGCAAAACCGGATTGAACCGAAAATATTTCGGTTCATCCAAAATTGAACCGGTTTGAACCGATTAAGAAATGGCAACCGAACTGAACTGAACTGATTTTAATCGATTCGGTTCGGTTCAGTTCAATTCGGTTTTGGGCCTAATGGGCCTTATGGGCTTAATCAATTTTTTAATCAATTTTTTAATATGTGTTTAAATTTGATGGGTTGTGGCCCACAAAAAAATTACTGCCCAGTTTATTAATCCCTTGTGGGATTCAAATTTTTGGCTACAAAATTTAATAGTCCAAGCCCAAAAAAACTGAAATCAACCTTACTAATAATAAATAAAGCACTAATATTTAATTTATAATACATTCAAGACAATTTCAAATTTAATTGATAGTAAGACAGCATCCAAATGCAAAGTCCAGTTCAATTTTCAGAAATAAAACAGTCCACATACAATAACAGTCCAGTTCAATTTTCACAAATTTCACAATTAAAAACTATAAATCACAAATGCAAAGTCCAAATAAAAATTACAATCCAAATGCAAAGTCCAAATAAAAATTACAATCCAAATCCAAATTTGAAATCAAAATTACAACTAAAATAAAAACTCCAAATCACTTAATTAGTAATGAAAGGTAAAATAAGTCCAACTTCCTGCATTCATAAATAATGTTGTATTATCATTCCACTTGAACATTATTTTGTCTGTAATGTTGTAATATATGTTAAACCTTTTAATTTAAAACTATAATTAATAATTAGAACCTATAAATGTCCACTTTAACACACGTGAGCTTCAACTCAGGAGATCAAAAGATAAGGCCAGAGTACTAACGACAATTGTGTACATCATTATGTTCAGTAAATTTACTTGCAATGTGTATAACTATAATTCATTTAATCATTTAATTTGATAATAATAAAAAATTGAATAATGTCTAAAATTAAAATAAGAGCCCAGACTCGGTGTACAGTACCAAATCATTGATCATATATGAGTTAAACAAACATGACTTTCTGAAATTGTGATTGGTATTTGAGATTCAAGAACTAGAAAGATGAGTGAGGTACCGTGCCTGCTCCATTTATAATTACCAAAGTTTATAAAATCCTGCACTCGTAGATCCAGACAAGAACCAACCTTTTATAAAGAGAAACTTTATAAAAGAAACCCAAACAAAATGAGACAAGAACCAAGAACCAAACAAAATTGAAACTTTATAAGAGAAACCCAGACAAGAACCAACCTTTTGTTGAAGCAGTCAAGCAGATCGGATGAGTTGAAGAAGAGAAGATCGAACAGCAGCAGGTGGAGAAGTCGGAGGTTGAGCAACAGGCGGTGGAGCAAATCGTAGGCGGCACCGGCGGAGCAGAATGGAGGTTGAGAGCAGAGTTGAGCAGATCGCAGGTGGTGATGCTTTTCTAACGGGAGAAGAGAAGTCTGGTGTCTAGATTCAGATTTGAGAGAAGTGAGAAACTGAGAAGTGAGAACTCAAAGAGGAGAGGAGAAGTCTGATTGTCTGAGAGAAGTGGCGAATGAAAGAAGATTTAGGGTTTTTAATTTTTCACTTATATAGCCGGTTTAAACGGTTTAATCCGGTTTTAGAAGAGTCAAACCGGTTTAAACCGAAATGTTTTCGGTTTTCAACAATTTGAACCGGTTTAAACCGATTTCAACCTATGAACCGAACCGAACCGAACCCCTTTTTTCGGTTCGGTTCGGTTTCGAACTTAGTGCCCACCCCTAGGGGTCACATTCGAGGCCAAATAATTCACTATGTCCACATAACATGGGTCCTTCTCAATGGTAGTGCATCTTCCTCATCAAGGTCCCTTGAGTCATCCTACTCAAATGATCTGTCACCATGTTCTCACTACCCTTTTTGTCTCTAATTTCGAGGTCAAATTCTTATAAGAGTAGTATCCATCTAATCAATCTAGGCTTTGCATCTTTCTTATACAATAGATACTAGATGTTGGCATGATCCGTGTAAACTACAACCTTTGCACCAACCAAATATTGCCTAAATTTCTCCAAAGCGAATACTACTGCCAAGAGTTCCTTCTCCGTAGTTAAGTAGTTCAATTGAGCATCGTTTAGAGTACAAGATGCGTAGTAAATGACATGTGGAAGCTTCTCTACTCGCTGCCCCAAAACTACCTCTATTGCATAATCTGAAGCGTCACACATAAGCTCAAAAAGGAGGCTCCAATTTGGTGGCATGATGATGGGAGCCATGGTTAGGGCCTCTTTCAAAATGTTGAATGCAATGACACACTCATGACTAAACTCAAATTCCACCTCCTTCTAAAGGAGAGCGCATAGGGGCCTTGAAATCTTTGAGAAATCCTTTATGAACTGCCTATAGAACCCCGCGTGTCCTAGGAATGATCTAATATCTTTTATGGTCCTTGGTGAAGGCAAACTTTTCATCACCTCTATTTTTGCTTTATCGACCTCAATGCCCTTTTCCGATATGACATGTCCTAAAAGTATACCATTCTTTACCATGAAATGGCGTTTTTCCCAGTTTAGGATTAGGCTTGTTTCTTCACATTTGTGAAGCACCCATGACAAATTCTTCAAACATAGATTAGATGAACCAAAGTGTAGTCTTGCGCTATTAGAATCCATTCTGTGTATTTTGTTAGCTAGTAGCTCTAATAGCTACTACCGTGGATTAGTTGTCGCATATGATATGATGATTTGGATGGAGGATAAATTCATTCTACTCTTATGCTAAGTACGTACCTCGGGGAACATCATCTCATATCGATCTTTTGGTCTTCCAGTGATGAAGAACCTCTTTCTCATCGCGTCCTATACAAATAGCTTTCATGACCTTCGAAAGAACATGGAGAGCATCATTCCGCCTTTCATCAGTGATAGCCAAGCTTGGTTGGTTGCATGAGCTCTTGCCTCTCCATTTGCCACGTGAAGAGGTCCTCATGGAATATAAGTTGTAGTTCCTATGGTCCATGGTCTGCTCTGATTGATCTAGGATCACTATTCCCTCTGGCTTCTCCTATATACTTTTCCCCTTGATCCACTAGTCTCATCTTTAAGACTAAGTGCTTTTCTTAGGTCTCCACTAATGACCGAAGGCGAGCAGAATAGCAATCCACTAAAACTACCACAATGGATCGACCGGGAAAGCAACAAAGACTCTTTTCAGAGTGTTCTAGTTAGAAGCCCAAAAGAGTCTGAGAGTGGCATGAGAAAGAAAAAGTGGAGTTCCCGGCTAGAATCTTTTAAGCCTTTCATCTTAGCCCTGTTATACCACGTTTGAAAGTATGGATTGTTTTGATCCAGTCTTATATTATATTATTTTATCTTTCTCTGTCTCGAGGCATAATCGAGACTAGTGGAGGTAGTTAAGTTTCCAATCAGATAGTTTATGCTATCTGGTATGAGTATAGGCAGCTTGTGACGAGTGAGTCAGCCTCTCAGGTTATGAACATCGGATTTCATGCTCTAGATATGGAAAGTGAGTGATGAAACTCCTGCCTTTACTATAAAGATCATCGTAGGCCTCAAATCTGAGGCCGTAGCATGCCAGAGAGCTGCGAGCTAACCTAGCCTGAGCTAGCAGGTCTTCGAAAATAAGAATTGGAAAGAAGTCATTCTTGACTTCTGGACAAGATCTAGAGCGAGTGGAAAAGATAGGTGTAGGGATTCATTCCCCATCCATCCGGGGGTTAGGTAAGGGGGCCACCTACCTTAGTTTTGAACTACCTTTCTTCCAGTAGAAGCCTTTCACTGAGAACAAGGCTTTTAAGCAGCTTTCATTGAAAGAAAAGTATGAGCGTTGGGTGCAACGGTTTGTTGAGCGAAGTAGGTAGGCTTGTTGCTTTCAATGGCAACCTGAGGCTTACATTTTCAGTATGCTTCTTCCTTAACAAGTAAACTCCCTTACTCTAACGAGTAAGCGAGTAAACTCCCATATATATATTATATATAAGCAAGTAAACTACCTGATATATATATATATATATATATATTGAAAGTTCACAAATAAACGCTCGGTGTGTTATAAATATAGATCTAGATGGGGGTGAATAGATTTTAACTATTATTACCCAATTTTCGTAAGCAAGTCAATTTTACGAAAATGCCCCTACTAGTCAAAAAGACAAACAAGTGTAATAAGATGCGGAATTAAATAACACTTGATGTATACGTGGAAACCCAACCACTAGGAAAAACCACGGGCTATTTAGTGCACCACACTCGAACCTCGAAATCCACTAATTGAAATGGAGTTTACAACCTATGTAGATCTCGTCTAACACTCCGGTCAATAACCCCCTACTTCTACCACGCGGGCCTTTAAAAGTGGATCTAGTTCTAATTGCTTGAGGCCTAAGCAACCTTAGCCCTAAGACTTAATTCTCAATGAAGAGATTATGCAACCTATGTGAATATGTATGAATATTCAAATAACAAACAAGGCTAGGGAACCTTAGATGCTTATCTAGGATGATGATATAATCAATTAAATCAACCCTAGATATCAAGAGCTAGATGACATGTCAAATAGCTTAGATAAACATAGATTATAAAAACCTAGATATTTATCACAATACAACACTCAATCAATTCATCACAAACAATTCTCTTTTCTTGTATTTAGCATATGATCTAAAACATACAAGTAATATAAAAGAGATGGCTTGATAGTAAAAATACTAAAATAAGATGAAGTTAATCAAAATCTTACCAAACAAGTTGTGATGATACAAACCCATACATGGATGCACTCTATATAGACATAGAAGATGCAATATGAAATTTGATGCAAAAAGGATTTGATTTGAGTGGTTAAAGGTGAGTTCTTGATTTGATTTTCTCTCAAATATCTCTCTTTAAAGTTTAGGGTTCTAAGGAGTCAAAGAACTTATTCAGATAATGAGAAAGTAAGATATTTATAGACATCAAGAACTGGGCATGTGAAAAGACAAGTTTGCCCCTGAAACGCACCATTCAGCGGTTTCAATCGGCGGCCAGGTCGTTGATTATAACCGACGAATTGAACCCAAGAAGACCAAGGGAACAACGGCGGTTTCATTCGGCGGTTTCATAACCGCCGAATCAAACCCGAGAGAAAAATCAATTAGGTCTAAACGGCGGTTTCGTTCGGCGGCCAGGCCGCCGATCATAACCGCCAATCACCAACAGAGGTGAAATCCAAGGAGAAGTCAAGGGCATTCTCCGTGGGCGGTCTTCGCGTGAAACCAAGCACTTATTAGTGCAAGCGCGGACGTTTCCGAATTATATCGGGAAACGAATTACTAAGCACATATACACACAACAAGATATATCAACCAAAGTACTAGTGTGTAAAGTGACATGTGAAGAGAATGCACACAAGAATAAGAATGCAAAGTGTGTGTGTGCTTCTAAATCTCTTCAAGAAAATAAGCACTAGAAGTATACCTTTGGAGTGCTTGACAACCTTGAGGACTTGGAAGGGTCTTGAGCTTGATAATGAATCACTTAAGCTACCCTTACATATAATCCCCAACACGTGGTTTGTCCACGAAATAAGCCAATCAAGATATGGGAATCCTTACATATATATATATATATATATTGTAAGTGCCTCACTTTTGATTGGCTTATTTCATAACACACCACATTGGGATTGGTATGTAACGGGTAGCTTAGGACTTCGTGGTTAGCAAGCTTCCGGACTTCCCAAGGTGACTTCAAGAGCTTCTAAAGGTATACCACTTGACCTTGATTCTTGAAGAGATTAGGTGCACACACACACTTGCATGCATCTTTATATATTGAGCTTTTGTTCACATGCTTGTGTTTCATTGTTTAGTGCATGTATGTCTTTTTGCACACACACACATTCATTGCATTTGTGTGAATCTTAATTGTGTGTCACATGCTTGGTGATTTTTCATGTTGATATCCATTTCCATGCATGTTTAGTTGATTGCATCTAGCTTATTGAAATGCCATGTCATGTTAGGCATTAGGATGCATTCACTTCCCACACTTGCACTTCATGTATGTTTGTCTTAAGTGTGGTGTAATTCGTTTCCGTTTGTGTGATCGGAAATGTCCACGCTTGCACGATGGTGTGCATGTCTTAGCGTGATGGTTGACCACTTGAGAAGGACTCATTCTTCTCTTGGATAAGTGTTAGATTCGGTTTGGTTATTTGGAGTAAAGTGTCTAGTTTAAAAAGATTGGATTTCAATGTTTTAAACTTTTTTCAAAACCGACCTTTGTATGGTCTTGTGACCATAACTTTTTATCAAAAGATTTAAATTGAGTTTTGTAAAATTCTGGACAAACTAGACACCCATACCTTTCCAACGGTATATTATTCGTAATATTTCATGACCGTTTGGATTGGTTTTGAAATTTCAAAAGTGACCACTAAAACAGGGCATCACAGCTGTTATCCGAATCTGACCTTTGGTCACTCAAATGACCATAACTTTTTCTACATTTATCCAAATCATGTTTTGTTAATTGGAGTAGAAAGTAGACTTCCATACCTTTCCAACGATATATTATTCGAAAGGTTTCGATGTCGTTTGGTCATATTTTGGGGCGCTCAAAACTTGAGCTGATGCACTGTCAGCGATTTACCGCTGGCCAGGCACCTTGCCTCTTGAGCGGTACGCTCAGCGAGCCACATCAGTGTCTTCTCGCCTGATGTACCGCTGCCCATGCACCTTGCCTCTTGAGCGGTACGCCCAACGGTTGCCCGAGAGAAGCTGAATCGTTTTCTTCAAAAACGACATCACTTCATTTTGGCCTCATATATAAGTATCATCTTCTCCCTTGCTCGTTCAAGTGAGCTCAAAAACTAAACCAAGTGAGAGAAACTCATATTCTAGAGAGAGAAGCTCCCAAGAAACCATTTTTACTCAACCAAACCACCTCCCATGTGCATCTAACTTCTTCTTAGCATCATTCAAGCATGGAGTGTGTTGATTTCATTGACTAGGTATTTTCTACATGTCCTAAAACTTCTAGTTTCATATTTATGACATGTAAACCTAGATTTAGCATTTATTTGTTAATTAAATGCTTGTCTCTTTGCTCATTGTTATTTATAACATGTTTGAGACATTATTGATTGGTTGAGATAGGTTGTATGTTGATAGCTAGGATCTAGAGCCATTTTTTTGCCATCTAGCTAATTTAATCTCATTGTGTGATTGAGATGTTTTATTTATGATAGCTATGATTGTTTTGTGATTGACAACATCTAGCTAAGTCTATATGATTTTCATTTAGACATTGATGTGTAGGACTTCTTGATTGCATTTGTTAATTGCATTTAGAGTCTATGCCATGTTCATTGACAACTTAAGTTGATTGGCATTTTGTTTGGTTATTTGCATTAGTTGATTGCATGCTATTAGGCCTTGCCATTATTAATTGACAACTTGTGTTGATTGGCCTTGATTGATTGACAATTTATTGATTGCATTTGATTATTGCATATCTATTGTCATTGCCATGCTTTTTGACAACTTAGGTTGAGTTGGCTTTATTTGTTGACAATTAGGTTGCTAATGTCTCTCAGCACCTAATTGAGTCTTCATGCACATTCATGTGGACTTTGTTGATAACTAGGATGTTCACTTGCATTATAACATCTAGTTAAGCATATAGTGTTTAGTCTAGCACTCATTGCTTTTGTGCATCATTGTGATACACTTAGACTTTTTGATTCTCTTCTTGAGTCAAAGTCTTGTGACTTCTTGGTGAAGTTTCACAAGCAAGGAAAGTCTTGTGGCTACCCGTGTGTAGTGCTCAAGCAATTGGTCGAGTGCCACTGTAACAGGCCCGTTGGGTAGATTAGGGGTTGCTCACGCCAAGAGTAGTGTATCAGGGGATATCACTAGGGATTGAACCAAGAGTGGCGAGTGGTAGTGTCCATAGCCTGAGGTTATCTAGGGTGAGAGTCCAAGAATCACTTGAGGGTGTAGATTTCTTTTCATATAGTGGATTTCGTTGACCGTGTGTGGCGCACATATCAGCCCGTGGTTTTTCCCCGTGTGGGTTTCCACGTAAAAATCAAGTGTTCTTTAATTTCCGCATTTTTTACTTGATTTTATTATATGTGTGTTTTGGGTTAATTGTGATTAATTTTGACTAATCAAAAAGTTGGTAATAATCGATTAACAACCCATTTACCCTCCCTCTAGGTTGTTTAGACACGCACGCGAGCTTATATTTGTATTTTCAATTAGTATCAGAGCGGGTTCCTAGACATAATTAGGTGATCCTTGCTCTTTCTTGCGTATCTTGCATTTGTGTGCATTCTGTTTGCTACATTCATTTGCATACATCCACCCAAACACTATGAGTGGATTTGTGAGGCTAGAGGGTGCGTTACTCTCCGAACCACCATTGCTCACCATTGATAACTATTCCTCATGGAAAGTTAAAATGGAATTCTTTCTAAAGGACATTGATGAGCATGTGTGGATGTTTGTGGAAGAAGGATACTCACCTCCCACAGAGAGACTTGAAAATGGGACTTGTGTGCCTAAGCCTAAGTCCAAGTGGTCCAATGACGAACTCGAGGGTGAAGAATGGAACTCAAAGGGCATCCATGCCTTATCTTGTACCATGGATGAGAGTCAAGCCAAACTCATCCAAACTACTCGAGATGTTCGAGAAGCGTGGGAGATTCTAAGAGTGACCCACGAAGGTACCGTGAAGGAGAAAAAGATGATCTCTACAGTGGTAGAGGAGAAGAAGATTAATCCTCCTAAGAAGAAGGAAAATGTTGCTTTGAAGACTTCGAAGCATGACAAGAAGGAGGATGACTTGAATGATGAAGACATGGCGTTAGTTGTTAAAAGGTTCAAGAAGTTTTTAAGTCTTCAAAAGAAGGGTTATGGCTCAAAGGGTGATGATTTCAAGAAGAAAAAGACCAAGGTCAAGAATGATGAGCCAAACCAAGAGGTGTCTTCAAGAAAGGGGACTAATTGCCTTGGATGTGGAGAATTCGGGCACATCTTCCCGGAAAGTGAAAGCTTGAAGGATATAAGGAAAGAAAAGGTGATGGCCACCTCATAGAGTGAAGATGAGAGTAAAGAAGATCCTTCGAGTGATGAAGCGCTTGCTATCAACTACATGGCACTTGGAGCCACTCATGTAGAAGTTGAAGAAGATAGTCAAGTTGCCTTGATTTGTGACCTTGAAGAAGGAGTAAATGAAATGGTAGCTAGTAGTGTGATTGATGTAGCTACGCAAAGGGAAGTTGCTTGTATAACATCAAGTGACAAGTTTGATGACCTTGATGAGGGAAGTGTCTCCAATGAAGAAATGACTCTCATGGTGGAGAATCTTGAGAGAATCACAAAATCTCACAAGAAGAATATGACCTCAAAAGTGAAGGAAGAGAATAGTATGAACTCCAAAGGAAAGGAGGTAAAGATGAAGGCATCTCTCAAGAATGGAGAAGCTACTCAAGACAAGTCCTCAAGAAATATCACTAAATGCTTTGAATGTGGAGGATTTGGTCATATAGCTCCCATGTGCATTAATTTGAAGAACAAGAAGAGAGGAAAAGGCATGATAGCTTGGAAGGGTGTAAAATGCTTCGAATGTGGTGGACTTGATCACATAGCCTCCATGTGTGGTAACTTGAAGTGTGAGAAGAGAGGAGAAGCTAGTCTTGATGATATGACTCTCACAAGCATTAGTGGGAGAAGCCTTGAAAGTGATGAGTGTTGCTCATACTCATGTGAAGATGATAGCTCCGACTTGGAGAATCTTGACAACAATGAAAAAATGAGTTATGAGGATCTAATGACACTCTTTCGTGACTCCTTGAAGATGAAAAAGAAGGAGATTTTTTTGTTGAAAGAAGATAACCTTCAACTAAGAGAAAAGGTGATTCTCTTAGATAAGGAAGTTAATCTTGTCAAAGTAAATGAGGGCAAGTTGAAGAAAGAGCTTGAAGAAGCGAGGATGTCACTTGCTAAATTTACTTCGGGTACGGAAAAGCTCAACATTATGCTAGGTTGTGGAAAGATGCCTAGTGACAAGAGAGGACTAGGGTTTGTTGATGAGGAAGTCACACCGTCATCCAACAAGACAACCTTTGTGAAGGAAATTGTTCCTAAGTTGGCTCATCAATCTTCTTATCACAAGAAGATGCTTGAAAAGGGTGAATCTTCTAAGAGTGCTCATATGAAGACTTTCAAGGACAAAGAGACAAGGCATCTAGAAGATTTGAAGAAGGCTAAGATCAAGCAACCTCAAGCTCAAGGGAAATTCTTAGCTTCACCCTCTCAACACCCTAGGAGGAAGATTGATCTTGGAGAGTCATCCAAGAATGGCCAAGTGAAGATGCCAACCAAGGGTAAAGCTCAATCACAACATTCAAGAGCTCAACACCCGAGCTTTGCACAACCAAGGAAGCACATTCAACCGGTTCAACCACCTCAACAAGCTAGACCACAAAGGTGCCACCAATCGGCTCAAGCTCCAAAGAGAAGCAATCCGATGCACCATCAAAGACAACCTCATCAACATGGCAATGCCTCGATGAGATCTCAATGCAATGGTATAAACTCTATCTTTGTACCTACTTGTCATTTTTGTGGTATGATTGGTCACTTAAGACCAAATTGCCTTGATTACATCAAGAGGTGTAGGTTAGAGAGCATGAAAGAAAAACGGTTGAAAAAGAAGGCAGGTTTGCATGAACCTAGGGATCTTAGAAACATGCCTATGACCACTAGAATTGATAAAATGGAACCTAGGAGGGTTAGAAAGAATGAACCCGCTTGCCATTGTGCCAATGGGATACCCGTAGATGCTACTAGGTCCAATGGACTTGGTAAGTCTATAAGGGATCATGCCTCCTTTTGACTTGGTTGGATTTGACCTCTTATGGGGAGCTCAAGCAAAGAGAGCAAACTTGCATGAATTGTCATATGCAAAAAGTTGATTAAATTTATGCTCTTTTGATAATTGCTTGAGATTGTTGGTTGCACATATTTTCTTATATGTATTTTCTTAATAAGTGTGCACAATTGCTTTACTTGCAATCCATGTCATATTTATGCTCAAACATGCATTTTTGGAGTGGGAGATGTACTTTGGAAGTACTTTTTGAATGACCCTTAATTGATCTCCATGACATGATGATTCTTTTTAAATGACATGCTTAAGTTGAAAAGTATGAGATGAAAATGTGAAATGTTTGATTGCAAATGTTAAATGCAAAATGTGTGCAAAAGCAATATTGAGACTTAAATCAATAAGGATTTTAATATCCAAAGTCTCTCTTTCTTTATTTGTAGAACAAGGCTACTATCATATGGGTATCTCACCCGGAAAAATCAAATAAGAGTGCAAAGTCGCTCATGTCTTGTTCTGCCTATAAAGTTGGATATAGTTGCTCTTTAAATTTGAAATGCAAAAAATTCTATATCCTTGCTTTTTCCATGACAAAGGGTGAAATTGGTTTGAATTCTATTTGAAACCTTTTGATGGTTGCCTTGCCAAATACCATTGCTTTTGAACTTGAATGCAACATGTCTTACATGCAAAGCATCCTTGTCACACATTTTCTTTAAATAAAACTCCTTGAATCTCTCTCAATTAATTGAATTGCATAAAGTTTGTTTATATGATTATGCAAATGCTTTTTGTGCTAATAGCTCTCTTTGCTAAAGCAACCCGATAGGGGGAGCTCCTTTGCCTATCTCATGACAAAAAGGGGGAGAAGTCTTGAGAGATATAGGGGGAGCATTGTGCATGCTTTAGGGAGAGAAGTTTGAGAGAGAGTAACCATTTAGGGGGAGCATTGCACATGCATTTCTTTACTTTGCTTTATTGAGTGCAAATGCTTTGTATATTTGTTTTCCTCACGTGCACTTGGTCTTGGAAAGTGCTTTCTTGCTATTGTGTGTAGGTTCAATGATCTACGAAGAGATTGAAGACCTTGAAGACTTAGTTTCTTAAGTATCTCTTTTTGTAACGTAGAATACACTCAGGATGGACAATAGCTTTATTTTGTGTTTTGTGAGGATTTCTATGTAAGTGGTGTTTTGTCATGAAATAGCCAAAGGGGGAGACTGTAAGTGCCTCACTTTTGATTGGCTTATTTCATAACACACCACATTGGGATTGGTATGTAACGGGTAGCTTAGGACTTCGTGGTTGGCAAGCTTCCGGACTTCCCAAGGTGACTTCAAGAGCTTCTAAAGGTATACCACTTGACCTTGATTCTTGAAGAGATTAGGTGCACACACACACTTGCATGCATCTTTATATATTGAGCTTTTGTTCACATGCTTGTGTTTCATTGTTTAGTGCATGTATGTCTTTTTGCACACACACACATTCATTGCATTTGTGTGAATCTTAATTGTGTGTCACATGCTTGGTGATTTTTCATGTTGATATCCATTTCCATGCATGTTTAGTTGATTGCATCTAGCTTATTGAAATGCCATGTCATGTTAGGCATTAGGATGCATTCACTTCCCACACTTGCACTTCATGTATGTTTGTCTTAAGTGTGGTGTAATTCGTTTCCGTTTGTGTGATCGGAAATGTCCACGCTTGCACGATGGTGTGCATGTCTTAGCGTGATGGTTGACCACTTGAGAAGGACTCATTCTTCTCTTGGATAAGTGTTAGATTCGGTTTGGTTATTTGGAGTAAAGTGTCTAGTTTAAAAAGATTGGATTTCAATGTTTTAAACTTTTTTCAAAACCGACCTTTGTATGGTCTTGTGACCATAACTTTTTATCAAAAGATTTAAATTGAGTTTTGTAAAATTCTGGACAAACTAGACACCCATACCTTTCCAACGGTATATTATTCGTAATATTTCATGACCGTTTGGATTGGTTTTGAAATTTCAAAAGTGACCACTAAAACAGGGCATCACAGCTGTTATCCGAATCTGACCTTTGGTCACTCAAATGACCATAACTTTTTCTACATTTATCCAAATCATGTTTTGTTAATTGGAGTAGAAAGTAGACTTCCATACCTTTCCAACGATATATTATTCGAAAGGTTTCGATGTCGTTTGGTCATATTTTGGGGCACTCAAAACTTGAGCTGATGCACTGTCAGCGATTTACCGCTGGCCAGGCACCTTGCCTCTTGAGCGGTACGCTCAGCGAGCCACATCAGTGTCTTCTCGCCTGATGTACCGCTGCCCATGCACCTTGCCTCTTGAGCGGTACGCCCAACGGTTGCCCGAGAGAAGCTGAATCGTTTTCTTCAAAAACGACATCACTTCATTTTGGCCTCATATATAAGTATCATCTTCTCCCTTGCTCGTTCAAGTGAGCTCAAAAACTAAACCAAGTGAGAGAAACTCATATTCTAGAGAGAGAAGCTCCCAAGAAACCATTTTTACTCAACCAAACCACCTCCCATGTGCATCTAACTTCTTCTTAGCATCATTCAAGCATGGAGTGTGTTGATTTCATTGACTAGGTATTTTCTACATGTCCTAAAACTTCTAGTTTCATATTTATGACATGTAAACCTAGATTTAGCATTTATTTGTTAATTAAATGCTTGTCTCTTTGCTCATTGTTATTTATAACATGTTTGAGACATTATTGATTGGTTGAGATAGGTTGTATGTTGATAGCTAGGATCTAGAGCCATTTTTTTGCCATCTAGCTAATTTAATCTCATTGTGTGATTGAGATGTTTTATTTATGATAGCTATGATTGTTTTGTGATTGACAACATCTAGCTAAGTCTATATGATTTTCATTTAGACATTGATGTGTAGGACTTCTTGATTGCATTTGTTAATTGCATTTAGAGTCTATGCCATGTTCATTGACAACTTAAGTTGATTGGCATTTTGTTTGGTTATTTGCATTAGTTGATTGCATGCTATTAGGCCTTGCCATTATTAATTGACAACTTGTGTTGATTGGCCTTGATTGATTGACAATTTATTGATTGCATTTGATTATTGCATATCTATTGTCATTGCCATGCTTTTTGACAACTTAGGTTGAGTTGGCTTTATTTGTTGACAATTAGGTTGCTAATGTCTCTCAGCACCTAATTGAGTCTTCATGCACATTCATGTGGACTTTGTTGATAACTAGGATGTTCACTTGCATTATAACATCTAGTTAAGCATATAGTGTTTAGTCTAGCACTCATTGCTTTTGTGCATCATTGTGATACACTTAGACTTTTTGATTCTCTTCTTGAGTCAAAGTCTTGTGACTTCTTGGTGAAGTTTCACAAGCAAGGAAAGTCTTGTGGCTACCCGTGTGTAGTGCTCAAGCAATTGGTCGAGTGCCACTGTAACAGGCCCGTTGGGTAGATTAGGGGTTGCTCACGCCAAGAGTAGTGTATCAGGGGATATCACTAGGGATTGAACCAAGAGTGGCGAGTGGTAGTGTCCATAGCCTGAGGTTATCTAGGGTGAGAGTCCAAGAATCACTTGAGGGTGTAGATTTCTTTTCATATAGTGGATTTCGTTGACCGTGTGTGGCGCACATATCAGCCCGTGGTTTTTCCCCGTGTGGGTTTCCACGTAAAAATCAAGTGTTCTTTAATTTCCGCATTTTTTACTTGATTTTATTATATGTGTGTTTTGGGTTAATTGTGATTAATTTTGACTAATCAAAAAGTTGGTAATAATCGATTAACAACCCATTCACCCTCCCTCTAGGTTGTTTAGACACGCACGCGAGCTTATATTTGTATTTTCATATATATATATATATATATATATATATATATATATAAAACCAAGTAAACTACCTTATATAATTATATAAGCAAGTAAACTACCTTATCCTTAGCAGTAGGAATTGGATATATAACCGATATGAGTAGGAGCATTCATTAACAGAGATGGATTGGCTTCGGTTTCTTTTTCCAATAAGCTCTTGACCACTCTCAGAGGTAGTTGGGAACAAAAGGAATAAGCGCTCAAAGCTAAGATCAGCTGCTATTGGACTTCTTTCCTTGGCGAGAAGGGATCGTCTCACACCTGGCAATCTCCGAAAAGGATTAACAGGGAAAGCAGCCTTGTTGATTAAAGTAAAGGACCAGGGGTCTAGCACTTTTGTTTTGTGGGAATACCCTTTAATATGGATATCAATTACTAAAGTCTCTTCCCACGGGCTAGGCCCAAAAGAAAGAGAGTTAGATCCGAGAGTGAATTAGAGACATTATTTTACAGATGAAAAAAAAAAAGAGTGAAGTCACTTGTTTAAGTCAAGCAATCGTAGAGACCAAGGAGAGTTTGCAGTGGAAATTAGCCCTCGTAAGGCCTCTTAAAGGCAGAACCAAAGAGAGTAGTGAGAGGAGAGGGGTTCAAACCCGACTCAAGGCCCAGTAGATCTATTTCTGCTACCTTACTTACTTTCCTGGGTAGATGCTCCACTGATTGATTCGACCTTATCCTTATATAGTAAGCGAAAAAGAAGAGCATACGGATGGTAGCAGGGGCCGGGGAAATAACGCTAATTTCATTACAGGTTTGATTCCCACAGTTCCCGTGCCTATGGTTTTTCTTGTTTCTCACTCTTCATCGAATTGGGCGGCCCTTGATCCTAACCCTCGGAAGGCACTTCGGCCAGGAGAGGAATAGCTGCTTCTTTGCTTGCAGGGAACCCCCCACTTTCATGAAATATTCAATGATCTTTCCCCTCTTAATTAAATTGGTATTGAAAATCAAATCGTTGAAATTACATACCTTGTTTTGGAGCAAAAATGAAATCGAAATGGACGACTAAACGTCGCTGTGTACTGCAGAAATCCGATTGCTTGGAATATCGGAACAGTCACTGTCAAAGTGAAAGTTAAGAGTGATAAAGTGAAAAGTCGCTATCAGATGAAAAGTTAAATGAATAGAGAGAGGCAAAATGAAATATGGGTTTTCAAAATAGTTGACGTGGAAGTGCTTTTGGGGGCATTTTTGTCCATTCACCATAATAGGTGCCTTTTAAACATAACTTATTAAAATGGTGACATCTTGGAAACCCACCTTAAAAAGGTGCTATTTATTTTTTGAACCCAATGTGGTTTGTCATGAAATAAGTCAATCACAAAATAAAGGTTCTTACAATTGTAATATAAAACCCGAAACCATTTGTTAAATTAATGGGTAACCCGATATGACCCATTGCAAAATGTAATATTTGAAATTTATTAAAAAGTTGTAAATAAAGAGTACCGAAGCATGATCAAACTCATGCAATCAAGTCCACCATAGGCTCCAACATTCTATCGAAAACATATTATTTTAAGAAAAACAAAAATAAACAACTTGAAAATGAAATCTAACATGGCTTCCATAAATCTTCATTATATTGCGATTGAGAATCTCGATCCACATTTATGCCTACAAATGTTAAATTGCTTGTGTTAAAAGACGGTTACTTTTAGGATTATGGTTACAATATAGTAAGAAAATCAATTTATAGTTTTTAATCTATTTTTTTAATTAATTATTAAAATATATCCTAAATGTAATTATAAGGTTTTTTTTTATATATAAATTCAACAACTTTAATAAATTTATTTACTATTGAGTCAGTAATTACAAAGATTTTTTTTCATAAATTTCATAAACATATATATATATATATATATATATATATATATATAAGCCTTATATTAATGGGTTATAACGAACTAATGGTTTTTCAAAGATGAACCCAAAATCGACCCATTATATTATGGGTTTTAATGGGTTGACCCATTAACAACCTGATCCTATAAACTAGACCCATCAACCGCTATTTTCGAATGGGTTTGGGTCGTGTGAAATTTTGTCAAGTCTAGTATGTAATAATGTTTCAAAAACTAGTGGCATTTAGTTATAATTAATCGAAATATCAGGGCTTATCTGATAAATTTCCTAAACACAAAGAAGAAGCAAAATTTGTGTCATGTGTTAGGTATACCGTATATATATGAGAAAAATAAGAAATAAAATAAAAAAAACAAAAAAAAAAAACTTACAGTGAGGCTCTTCAAAAACCGCCCCTTCGACTCGACGACCTCCATATCAACTCTGCAACCCGATTCCTCCAATTCAACGCTCACGCGAGGTGGTACTCTCTTCGCTCTTGTCAATTATTTTATTTATTTGATTTTCTTTCGAATTAAATGTTAAAAACAATTGATCTATGACTTTTTGCTTGATTAGGTATAATTTTTACGAGTTTGATACTAGTTGCAATAATACATACAAGACAAGAGAGAGAAAGAGAGAGACTGCCCTGTTATTGGCATTTGTGAAAATCATGTGAGGTGGATGTTGAATTGTTAAGAGTGCGATGGACTTAAATGCTTCGCCTTTACCTGACGAAGACGACGACATTTTTGGAGGGCATGTGGAGGAAGAATACGCCGCTCAGGAACGTGTCGAATCTGGAGCTGAAATCTTGCGGCGGGTACTTCTCTATTTACTCTTTTGTTTGGTTTGGGTTTGTTGAAGAATTTTTGTATTGTTGTTCGAGAGTAGTCTGTTATAATGGAAGGATTTTTTTGTGGTTTTTTCGATTCTAGTAAACTCTATGCATAGTCAAATTAGGAATATATTTTGATCCCTCTTGGTAATGGTGGAGGCAGCATTGATTTATTTGTAATTTAAAACAGATGGTCGCTTTACAGAAACAATATTTTCTTGATTTTAGGTGTTGTATATGTGTTGTT
Source organism: Acer saccharum (assembly GCA_030490815.1). NCBI lineage: Eukaryota > Viridiplantae > Streptophyta > Magnoliopsida > Sapindales > Sapindaceae > Acer > Acer saccharum. The sequence continues at coordinate 21,407,131 of CM059869.1, read as the reverse complement.
GTGTTCCGATGGTGGGAGCTTTTGTTGTAAGGAAGATATGACTGTCTGCTTTCTTGCTCTTTCTCTCCGTCTCTCTCTCTCTCTCACCACACACACTGAGACACTAGTTAAGAAGAGCTATGTAGTGCTGTTTCCTTTTTATTATTATTTTTCTTGAGAAAAAAACATTACTTCTCTTATTGTGTGCATGCCCATGTGTTTGTGCATGGTTATATATCTTGTGAGCTTGTGTCAGGAACGTGAAGAAAGAAGAAGACGTTTGAAAAGAGATCGACCAGATGACAGGCCAGTGCATGCAGCTCAGCCACATGTTCATGATCAATATCCAAATAAAAACTTTAGAGTTTATGACAAAAATAAGCTCCCCCCTGGTAAGTTGTTTATTTTCTGTGATTGTATTAATCTAGTTAATTTAATGAGCTTGTGTTAAGGTGCTTCTTTCTGTAACTATGGTGTTGCTGTGTAAACAGTAAATTTCAAGCACTTGCATTTTTTTTTTTTTTTTTTTTTACTGAACAAGAATGAATAATTTACACTGATTTTGAAGTATCTTCATTGTTTCAATATTATGCAGGATTGCAGGGTCTTGTCTTTTATCTCTGAATTAATTTTTTTATTTTTTTTATTTTTTTATTTTTTAACTATTTTAAGAAATTCATTTGTTAAGATGTCATGGGTTATTTAAGGTTATAGCATCAAAACTTTTGGTCAGGCTACAATATGGCTGGGAGTCAACATGACATTAATGAGTTAATTTAAATAAATGCAACTTTAAGGTTGCTTCTTTCTTTCTTTTTTCTTTTGTTTTTGTTTTTTGTATTTTGTTTTTCTTGAAGTCTAAATAAGTCTGAATTTGCCTCAAGTCTTAACTCTTAATGGCATTTTTTTCCTACTCATGAGTCATATCTTTATATAAGTGTTAAGTTATTTATTTTTAGTAATTAAAAAACATTTGACAACCAATATTTTGATACAATGATTATTGTTTATATTTTATGACAAAGTCATTGATACGGATAATAATTAAATTGGAACTACCACTACTATGATGGTGGTGGTTGTGGTGGCAGTGGCTTGATGGTGCTGGTGATGTAAATTGTGTTAATAGTAGTGATGGTGGTGGGGGTGATTCAAAAAAACAATTAAAACAAATTTTTTTATTCAGACGCAATAAGTCCGTTTCCTGAAAATATCAAACAGAACCGAAGATTTAAAATTGATAGATTGTGCAACTGGTTCTTTCTACTGAGATTGCATGTTGGTTTAATATTTTTTATAGCGTGATGCTTATATCTGAAGTGTCAATGTTTATGCAGCTTTAACATTTGTTCTTTGTTTTGCAGGTTGGTTAGGATGCCCAGCACTTGGTCAAGAGATAAGTTGCATCATCCCTTCTAAGGTTCCACTTGGTGAATTCTTCAATGACTGTATTCCTCCTGGTAAAAGATACTCTTTCAAACAAGTGATTCATCAACTAAGAGTTTTAGGAAGAAAGGTAAGCATAATAATAAAAAATTGCTTTCTCCTTTTTCATGCATGGAAATGTTATTAGTTTTCCATGTGAAATGCAACGTACTTTTGTACCTTTACCTTTGGGTTGGATAACTGGATTTAAGAAAGATATTTTTCCCCCCAGCTTGGTTTAGTGATTGATTTGACAAATACTACTCGTTACTATCAAACTTCGGATTTGAAGAAAGAGGGAATTAAGCATGTTAAGGCAAGTAGTATAATTATTTATTTATTCTTCTTTTCCAACCTTCCTGCTTGTTGTGATTGGTCAGTTTATTTTTTGATTTTTTTCATGAATTTTTGTTCTAGATCCAATGCAAGGGTCGTGATGCTGTACCTGATAATGTATCTGTAAATAACTTCATTTATGAGGTATGTTTCTCCAGGGAATGTGCCTATATTTTTTTGTTGAACTTTGTAGAAAAGTATTTCCTCTTCTTCCATCTTCCCTTTTGTATTTTTGTTTTGATGAAGTTATATTGAATTTGTTGTTTCCAGTAAACAAATTAGCCTCATATGGTACTGAACATGAGTAACTACTGACATTTTCCAGGTTACCCAGTTCCTCTCTCGTCAGAAACACCCAAGGAAGTATATTCTTGTCCACTGCACACATGGGCACAATCGCACAGGATATATGATTGTTCACTATCTTATGCGTACACTTCCAATATCCGTTACTCAGGTTGGTTTTTTATTTGTCTCATATCATATATGTCCAATTGGTTTTATCTGGAATTTTTTTATAAATCTTGTGATATCTTTGATTTGGTTCATGTGCAGGCAATAAAAATGTTTGCTGATGCGCGCCCCCCTGGAATCTACAAGCCCGATTATATAGATGCTTTATATGCATTTTATCATGAAAGGAAGCCAGCAACGGTCACTTGTCCCCCCATTCCAGAGTGGAAGAGATCTTCTGAACTCGATCTTAATGGTGAAGCAGTGCCAGACGATGATGATGATGGAGTTCCAGCTGCTCCTTTGCATGTATGCATAATCTAAGAAGTATAATTCAGTTCAGCATTTTTGATAGTTATACACACAAATAAAGACATCTCCCATGTATTTTCTCCATATTTCATTTTTCTGTTAAGTAGGAATTAAATGAAAGTGAAGGAAAAAACAGTAGCACGATTATATTATTACTTTTAGTACATATTTTGCAGCAGTGGATATGAGCTTGATTTATAGGTATGTTTTGAATTGTTGTTGTGGTACTCTCTGATTTTTCATATGCATGTTGATCATTATTGTTATATTGTTTGTTTTTCTTTTTTGATAACTTAATGAAAAATAAAAAAAAATAAAAATTTGATGCTTATCATATTCAAGATATGTCTCTTATTTAGCAGATGCATTAAATGATATATTATGTTTCCAGTCATTATTTACAAGTTTCTCATCATTTCAGGAGAGCCATGACGTGCCTGTGTTAATGACAAATGATGATGTTTTGGGCGATGAAATACCTCATGACCAACTACAGGCTCTGCGACACTTTTGCTATCAGATGCTTAAGCAGAATGTTGGAGTAGGCAATTCTATCTTCTTGTTTGGTTTTTAGTCATCTACTGATCTTGCAGTTGATATAGCCAAAAAGCTTATCAAGAAAATAATTAATGAATTATAGATTTAGAGGAGGTATTTTTTTTACACAAATTGTACACCGTTGGATGATGCACTTTTTGTGGTTCAGATTGCGTTAGATATGCACAATTAATCCACATTGAAAACAATACTTTGTAGATGCAATCTGAACCATCAAAGTGTTCTGATCTAGAGGTTGAAAAATTTGTGTAAAAAAAAGGGATATATATATATATATATATATATTTTTATTTGATTTTCACCACATTTTTTAGTAGCAACATCATATTGTTCTGGTGTTACTTTTTTATTCCTTCTGATTTTGACATTTCTTGTAATTATCAGGCTTTCTAAATTCTTGTGTTTTATAACAGTAGTTATTGAAATATGCTGAAAAGAGGGTGCAATCTTGGTACGAACCTAGAAGAAGAAAACATAGGACATTTTTTTTTTTCCAGTTTATCATTAGAATCTTTTGTTCTTGTTCTTGTGTTGTCATGCCTTTTTTGGTGTATCATATAGAAGGGTACAAAACTTTTACATCATCCGGGTCACATATGACGTGATGAGAAATGTTCTTAAATATTTTTATTTAAAATTGTAAAATTTTAAAATTTGTAGTTTTCATGATAGCAGCTAAAATATTTGAAATTAAAGTAAACCTTAATAATTTATAACATATGGTTCTTAATTTTGGTTTGCCCTTTTTCTTATACTTGTTTCTTGAAATTTAGGGAAGAGGACACATGCAATTTCCAGGGTCACACCCAGTTTCTCTTGACAGGTCCAACTCCATTTTCTTGTTTAATATATTTGCTGTTGCATTCTTTTTAATTAATTAAGCAGCAAAACTGTAACTGTCTCTGTTTTAAATATGGTTGTGCCCCTTGTATTTTGTCAACTTTTCCCCATTTTGCTTTGGGACATACAAGAAGCTACGCCTCAGGTGATATAATACCAGTATTAAAAGGTGGTATTCACCAGAATATTGCTTCTGGTGTAGGGGAGAAAGTTGAATTTTATTGGTCCTTTCAATAAGTTATGTAATGTAATTCAACTTACTGGAGTTAGTATAAGCGCGCTCGGATTCTATGGTTCTTGTTGACTTGTGGGCACATCATTGTTTCCATCTCATAGAGGGAGAACTGTACTTTATTGTGAGAAATATTTACTTTGTTTTCATTCAAAGTATAACATGTGTTGTCAAACCTTTATAAAACAACTTTGTGTAAGTTCAACTCCTTGTTTCTAACCTATCTGTAGCTTAATGAGACCAGGAACATTATCTCTGTTCTTCAGTGTTTAGTTTTAAGAAAATATTTAGAAAATTAAGAGTTCATAAAGGCAGCGAGCTAGCCAAATGAAAGGCCCTGCGGGCAATGAGGGAAGATCCTATTGTTATTAGTCATGAAGGACTGTGCCCTAGTGAGGAAGTAAGGCTACTTATGATAAAAAGTATCCAGCACAGCTTTGTGGATAATTTTGTTTCCCTCGCTTTTTACCTCATCAGTTTAAATAGGAATAGATGTTGGAATGGAGACACAAAAGTGAATCAAAATGGATGAACAAAGTGAAGCATCTCTGCTGTAATCTATTCATGGAATTCAGCTGTAACTCCATCAGACTCGTGTTTTTGGACTAGTGTGCACTTTATGACAATCTTCTTATTCTCTTTAGAAAGTAGACTGGTTGAAGAATACAAGAGCTGTTATTTCTTTATTTATTTTTTCTTTTGACATATATTCCGTAATTTTGCATGTATTAAAATTGTTTATGGAAGCTGTATTCTATTTATTGTTCCTCTTCTTATTTGTTTGAATTTTTAATTCGTTGCATGCAGTGAAAATTTACAATTGTTGAGGCAGCGATATTATTATGCCACATGGAAAGCTGACGGCACACGATACATGATGCTAATAACCATGGATGGATGTTTTTTGATTGATAGGACTTTAATTTTAGAAGGGTCCAGATGAGGTTTCCTTGCAGACACCCAAATGAAGTATGTATCATGAATTTCTGCCTCCAAAAAGTTTCTTGGTATTCAGATGTATAATTGAGCTACCTAAGGTCCTAGACAGATGACTCCAATTTGACGTAATTATTTTGATTTTTAAGGGTTTAGGTGAGAAAACCCACCACTTCACATTGCTTGATGGGGAGATGATTATTGATAAATTGCCAGACTCTCAGAAGCAGGAGAGAAGATACCTTATCTATGATATGATAGCAATTAACCAAGTGTCTATCATTGAGGTTGGTTTTATTATAATTCATGATATATAATGTTAAGGTCCCTGATTTTTGCCATTTTTATGATTTATATGCTGAAAGAATGTATTTGATTATTGATGTACCTTGTTTCATGACTATATTTGTGGTATTTAATTGCGCTAATGGTTGTGTAGTGTGAGTTTCTTCCTTAGTCCAAGCATAAATGTAAGTACACATATGCATTGAAAAATTATATTTACTTCTACGTGAATTCTTTAGCTGTATCTAAGGTTATATTTGAATTATATTATTGCAACTATGTCTGTTCACACTCATGTTGTTCTCGTCCCTGTACACATGTTTCTCTTATCTAGTTCTCAATTCTTTAGCTGTTCCCTTATTCTTTATCTTCTTGTGAAACATGGTTAGCTTTTTAGTTTTTTTTCTTCTCTTTTAATTTTTTGGATAGGAAATGTCAATATATTAAGCTAGAAAGAGATAGAAACATTATACAAAGGAATGGTGGATCAAAAATCCATCTTTCTTGTTGACAAGTAATTTAAAATTAGCAGCATCCAAGATGCACTTCTCTGAAATTTTGTTTTAGGTCTAAATTTACGTTTTGGGAGTACTCTATACATATGTTCATAGCAGTGCCTAAGCTAAACCTTTGATTATGAGGTTTCTTAATATGGTTCATCAAAAGTCTGAAATGTCAGTATATTGAGCTAGAAAGAGATAGAAACATTATACAGTGGAACGATGGATCAGAAATCCATCTATTTTGTTGACAAGTAATTTATAATTAGCACACTATCCAAGATGCACTTCTCCGAAATTTTGTTTTTAGTTTTAAATTTACGTTTAAGGAATACTCTATACATATGTTCGTAACGAAACCTTTGGTTATGAGATTTCTTAATATGGTTCATCAAAAGTCTGAATTAGTTTCCCCCAAGAAGCCTACTGAATTTATTTTTATTCAAAAGGTTGATAGGATCGTACAAAGATTTAGAATTGTAGTGAAGGAATACATGATTAGGACAGAACAATTTTGCTTTAAAGTAATTTTGCTTATTGGCAATAGTCACGGTGTGTCTTAATTGGCCAAGAATAAGATACTGATCTGGTTAATTGTGGTGCTTTTGTTGTGAGGTGGCATATGGACTGATTTAGCTCATTGTTGAAACTTGCTTCATTTTGAGAAGAAAAACTCATAATTTGAACAATAGTTTTTCTAAAGTAAAATAATAGGGTTCTTAGTATGATATTATAAATGACATTAGTATCTTTCATTTTTTGCTCCAACACTTTGAAAAGTTACTTAAGGAGACTAGCAGCCTCTATAGTGAATAATAGCATGTAAGGCCGTTGTTCATACCTGGATAATGAAGAGAAATGTATAGCAGTTGGCATTTGCCTCTTTGTTACGTGGACTTGAACATATTTGGTTTGGCGTTCAAAAACTCTGATAGGAATGAAAAAGTCTCTTATTTCTTATCACTTTATCATCTGCAGTTTTATTATAATGTCAGTTATTTATTCATTTTGTGTTTGATGTGAAGATTGTTTTATAATTTCATCATGTTAGAATCATCAAATTAGATGTATTCAATGTGTTTCATTTAGTATAACCTATATACCTAATATACCTGTATGTACTATATTGACTTAATAGAATTATAGCTGCTATCTTCTACTAACTATAAGGGTGCTATTTCAAAATTGGTCCAGCGGCCTTTCTATGAACGGTGGAAAATGCTTGAGAAAGAAATCATTGAACCACGGAATTATGAACGCCACAATATTTACCAGAGTAGGAATCCATATTACAGATATGACCTGGAACCTTTCAGGGTATGTATTGATTCATCTCCTGTCTTTCTCCTCCGTGTGTGTTTGGTTATTGGAAGAATGTTTCTAAAATTTTGGTTGAAAGGGGGATCTTAATGCTGTTAGCACCAAGATTACTACAAAATCCTCTTATACTGATTTGCTTAATTTGTTTCAGGTAAGGAGGAAAGACTTCTGGTTGCTTTCCACTATTAACAAGCTTTTATCAGAATTTATTCCTAGACTTTCACATGATGCAGATGGTCTTATTTTTCAGGTGAGTGAAGATTTCACGCAGCTACTGCAATTAACTGTTTGAGATAGTCTGATTTGGGTTTCATGTGATACATGCCTCTGATTTATTTTATTCCCTAAAAACTTGTACATTTAACAAATTGTTTATCAGATTGATTATTTACTTAGATTGTAGTTATGTAGTACCTAACAATGAGAGATTGTACAACTTGATTTTCTCAGAAGCACTGCCACATTTTAGTTAAGTTGAGACTTGATTATTAGGTTCTAAAGCAGTGGTTTACTGGTGAATTATGTGCCAGGGTTGGGATGATCCTTATGTTCCTCGCACCCATGAAGGCCTTTTGAAGTGGAAATATGCCTCGTTGAACTCAGTTGACTTTCTATTTGAGGTATGCTACACTTTACATTAGCTCTTGCTTTGGGTGTCTTCATCTCCCTAGCCCTTACTATTTAGTTATGATGTCTCATGAAGTTGATTCTAATAGAGAGGGCATGTTGACAGGGGGGTGCCGATGATCGTCAGCTGCTTTTTTTGTTTGATCGAGGAAAAAAGAAGCTGATGGAAGGGAATTCGGTTGTATTTAAAGGTTGATGTGAATTTTTGTTTCCCTATATCTGATTGCATGATGTGGTTTTGATGCATTCATACTTCATTGTGAAATTTGGTCATGTTGGCTTTATTGGTTAAATTTCTTTGAAGTGGGGCAAGAGGCCTAGAAAGCAAATGCTCCTCAAACCAATCTTCTGGAGGGGGATTTAGTTTAATTTATGGGTCTGCGGGGTAGGGTGTGATTGAAATAAATTAGGGTTGAAATTTCTTAATTCGGATGCTCAATATTGTGAATTTCTTACCTTTCTTTTTCTTATATATATATATATATATATATATATACTATCAAGTGCAGGATCTCACATAAAAAATTCATGCGGTTTCACTAATTCCAACCAGTTGGAATCAGTGAAATGGGATCTCGCATTAGAAAGTTACTATATATATATATAAGAAACAGAGAACTTGTATTAATGAGAGAATAATAAAAATTAAAAGAAAAATAAGCTTACCCAATCCAAAACATAGGGGACAGCTCAAAAACAAAAATCTACAGAAAACATGCTAAGCTGGCATAGCCTCCTCTTAATTAAGGTTGAAGGAAGGGTCTTTCTCTAAAGTCTGAGGAGACCATAGCCACAAGGATGACCCAAGTCCCAAAATGTTTGGGTTTCTAATTGTTTGAAATCTTGAAAAGTTTGTTGTTTCTCTCCAACCAGAGAAAAGCCTAAAAGTGCCAGCGTACCACAGTTCCAAACAATCAGAGCCTCTGAATTAAGATTGTGAATGTTTTGCTTAAATAGCCAAAATGTACAGATTTAACTTATTAAGATTGGAACCAAGCCAAACTCGGTATCACTTGTGAAATTAATTCAGTAATTATCAATATGAAATGTACAAGTTGGTTTGTGAATTGAGGCAGAATTGGTGTTAGTTTTGTATGTGGGCTGTTTTTTTAATCCAAGGGGAAATCAGCTGCGTTTAGTTTTGCTTTTGTTACTTAAGCTTGATTGTGAAGGTTTTGTATCAGCTAGCTGGTTTGAATCTTTCCTTGTACTTGGTTAATTTTTGGTGATAGATTGTTGACTATTCTTTCTAATTTTTTATACCCAAATAAATATTTTGTTGCTTATCAAGAAGAAAGAGAAAAGAAAAGAATTTTGTTTTTATAACTATCAATTTTAACTTGGAAGAATGTGGTGTTTAAATTACTTTAAGCTGAATCTAAACCCAACTCCATGAAGATATCTTGTATGTCATGATTTGTTAGTTCTTTGTTTGTGCAGGCTTACAATGCTTTGCTAGTTATTTATTAGAATATTTTCTTACATTTCCAAGCTTTGCAGATGGTTCAGATCCCTCTTCTTATTTTGGAAAGATCATAGAGTGTACTTGGAAATCAGAGGAACGGGTATGGGAATGTATGCGGATCAGAACGGATAAATCAACTCCAAATGATTTCAATACGTACAAGAAGGTGCATGCCTTCACCTTTTAAATGATATGTTGATTCATTTTTTTCCTATTGGACTAATTAATTTCTTGCTAATGTTAACACAGGTGATGCGTAGTATAAGGGATAATATTACTGAAGAAGTCTTGTTGAATGAGATTAATGAGATTGTTCGATTGCCCATGTATGCTGATCGGATACGAAATGACAGCAAGACAAATTCAGCGCGACGGAGATGATGATTAGAATGGAGGCTCATATATTTAAGGTTTTACCAGTAATATAAGAACCTAATAGTAAGGTGTACCCATTTGATGCTTGCTTGTGCTAGCAATGACAGGTTTGAGTTGGTTTATGTGTGGCATTTACTTCTACTTCTCAAGGGTCACTAAGATACGCTGTAATTTGCTAGCCTTTTATATAATCATGTAGTGCATGATAAACTGCTGAGTTCTATGATCCAGTTCCAGCGGGTACTGTTGAATAGTTCTCAAAATCAAGATACTTAGGATTAGGATCACCATGTATATTTTCATTATCTCTCACTCTCTGGCTAACGTTCTAAAAGGCAGTCATTTTTAAGTGCCAAAACCTCGCATTTTCTCTTTCATCTTTCATGTGTATACTTGATGACAAAAATAGTGCATTCTGAGATAAATATCTTTCATCTTTCATCTTTCACCTTTGAAAGATGCAATACCAAAGTCTCAACAAGCATGGTATTGATCAGACAGTACCTAAAATACTGACCCCAACAATGGGAGTATAGCACGTGGTCTTCTTTCTTTTACTTTTTACATTTTACTTTTATCTCACAAATTCAGTCCAAGCATTATTCTTTGCAGTAATATAAGAAGCACGGTGAGATTTCCGAAGGTGCAAGTTATCTCAATCTTAGTTGTGGGTTGAAAAAAAGAGAGAAATTGGTGTAGCGGAAGCTCTACGAGAAAAACATGCAAGAAACAATTAAAAACAACCTTTTAATATTCTGTTGATCAACGCACGGATGTTAGAATAATAGGCTTCAAATACGACAATCTTCACACACGAAAGATGTGTAATTGGATAATTGAGAAACAATTCTCTAAAATTTTATTAAACCAAAAACTGAGAAACAAAAGCGGCATATAGGTCTATTTAAAGTAAACAAATCCTAACTCTAATCCGGAAATTTGTTGAGCAAGGAAACGGCCTAAAAACCCTAAATAACGAAAATTACCAAAAATGGCAAATTTGAGTTAAATGTGGAAACAAATAAAGCTAAAAGTTTTAAGCAATCCAGAATTGACGGAAGTCGATTCGGATTTCAAAAATAAAGTTATTGCGAAAACGAAACTTTCCTAAAACGGCAAAAAAGATAATTTCGGGGCCAAAACGATGGAATTCAGTTAAAAAAGGGTATGCCTCAACAGCAAAGCTGTTGACTATTGAAGATCTCGTCGAAACACTTCAACTGTGAAAGTTTCACATCAATCCGACACCATAGCCCGGACTAGTAGGATTGATTTTGCCAGATTTCGCCTTTCTTATGATCCCATCCCTCAATGTAGTCCAATGCCAAGGTTGCTGGTGGACTTGCGTTTTTTCAAGCAATATATGGAGGAACGGAAATTATTCTATTTCGTTGTCCGCTGGAGGAGGGCAAAATCGTGGAAGATGCTCCGGGCGAGTAAGCCTTAAGTAAATATTGCGTACAAAACATGACGGGTGCGACCATACCAGCACTAATGCACCGGATCCCATCAGAACTCCGAAGTTAAGCGTGCTTGGGCGAGAGCAGTACTAGGATGGGTGACCTCCTGGGAAGTCCTCGTGTTGCACCCCTTTTTTGCTCGAATCGCGTTCGTTACTCGATTATTTCCGCTCGGAAAAGCATCAACCTATTGTTTATTTTCCGGCGCATCAGAAATGCCTTAAGTACTGCTCTATATGGAGGAACGGAAATTATTCTATTTCGTTGTCCGCTGGAGGAGGGCAAAATCGTGGAAGATGCTCCGGGCGAGTAAGCCTTAAGTAAATATTGCGTACAAAACATGACGGGTGCGACCATACCAGCACTAATGCACCGGATCCCATCAGAACTCCGAAGTTAAGCGTGCTTGGGCGAGAGCAGTACTAGGATGGGTGACCTCCTGGGAAGTCCTCGTGTTGCACCCCTTTTTTGCTCGAATCGCGTTCGTTACTCGATTATTTCCGCTCGGAAAAGCATCAACCTATTGTTTATTTTCCGGCGCATCAGAAATGCCTTAAGTACTGCTCTATATGGAGGAACGGAAATTATTCTATTTCGTTGTCCGCTGGAGGAGGGCAAAATCGTGGAAGATGCTCCGGGCGAGTAAGCCTTAAGTGAATATTGCGTACAAAACATGACGGGTGCGACCATACCAGCACTAATGCACCGGATCCCATCAGAACTCCGAAGTTAAGCGTGCTTGGGCGAGAGCAGTACTAGGATGGGTGACCTCCTGGGAAGTCCTCGTGTTGCACCCCTTTTTTGCTCGAATCGCGTTCGTTACTCGATTATTTCCGCTCGGAAAAGCATCAACCTATTGTTTATTTTCCGGCGCATCAGAAATGCCTTAAGTACTGCTCTATATGGAGGAACGGAAATTATTCTATTTCGTTGTCCGCTGGAGGAGGGCAAAATCGTGGAAGATGCTCCGGGCGAGTAAGCCTTAAGTAAATATTGCGTACAAAACATGACGGGTGCGACCATACCAGCACTAATGCACCGGATCCCATCAGAACTCCGAAGTTAAGCGTGCTTGGGCGAGAGCAGTACTAGGATGGGTGACCTCCTGGGAAGTCCTCGTGTTGCACCCCTTTTTTGCTCGAATCGCGTTCGTTACTCGATTATTTCCGCTCGGAAAAGCATCAACCTATTGTTTATTTTCCGGCGCATCAGAAATGCCTTAAGTACTGCTCTATATGGAGGAACGGAAATTATTCTATTTCGTTGTCCGCTGGAGGAGGGCAAAATCGTGGAAGATGCTCCGGGCGAGTAAGCCTTAAGTAAATATTGCGTACAAAACATGACGGGTGCGACCATACCAGCACTAATGCACCGGATCCCATCAGAACTCCGAAGTTAAGCGTGCTTGGGCGAGAGCAGTACTAGGATGGGTGACCTCCTGGGAAGTCCTCGTGTTGCACCCCTTTTTTGCTCGAATCGCGTTCGTTACTCGATTATTTCCGCTCGGAAAAGCATCAACCTATTGTTTATTTTCCGGCGCATCAGAAATGCCTTAAGTACTGCTCTATATGGAGGAACGGAAATTATTCTATTTCGTTGTCCGCTGGAGGAGGGCAAAATCGTGGAAGATGCTCCGGGCGAGTAAGCCTTAAGTAAATATTGCGTACAAAACATGACGGGTGCGACCATACCAGCACTAATGCACCGGATCCCATCAGAACTCCGAAGTTAAGCGTGCTTGGGCGAGAGCAGTACTAGGATGGGTGACCTCCTGGGAAGTCCTCGTGTTGCACCCCTTTTTTGCTCGAATCGCGTTCGTTACTCGATTATTTCCGCTCGGAAAAGCATCAACCTATTGTTTATTTTCCGGCGCATCAGAAATGCCTTAAGTACTGCTCTATATGGAGGAACGGAAATTATTCTATTTCGTTGTCCGCTGGAGGAGGGCAAAATCGTGGAAGATGCTCCGGGCGAGTAAGCCTTAAGTAAATATTGCGTACAAAACATGACGGGTGCGACCATACCAGCACTAATGCACCGGATCCCATCAGAACTCCGAAGTTAAGCGTGCTTGGGCGAGAGCAGTACTAGGATGGGTGACCTCCTGGGAAGTCCTCGTGTTGCACCCCTTTTTTGCTCGAATCGCGTTCGTTACTCGATTATTTCCGCTCGGAAAAGCATCAACCTATTGTTTATTTTCCGGCGCATCAGAAATGCCTTAAGTACTGCTCTATATGGAGGAACGGAAATTATTCTATTTCGTTGTCCGCTGGAGGAGGGCAAAATCGTGGAAGATGCTCCGGGCGAGTAAGCCTTAAGTAAATATTGCGTACAAAACATGACGGGTGCGACCATACCAGCACTAATGCACCGGATCCCATCAGAACTCCGAAGTTAAGCGTGCTTGGGCGAGAGCAGTACTAGGATGGGTGACCTCCTGGGAAGTCCTCGTGTTGCACCCCTTTTTTGCTCGAATCGCGTTCGTTACTCGATTATTTCCGCTCGGAAAAGCATCAACCTATTGTTTATTTTCCGGCGCATCAGAAATGCCTTAAGTACTGCTCTATATGGAGGAACGGAAATTATTCTATTTCGTTGTCCGCTGGAGGAGGGCAAAATCGTGGAAGATGCTCCGGGCGAGTAAGCCTTAAGTAAATATTGCGTACAAAACATGACGGGTGCGACCATACCAGCACTAATGCACCGGATCCCATCAGAACTCCGAAGTTAAGCGTGCTTGGGCGAGAGCAGTACTAGGATGGGTGACCTCCTGGGAAGTCCTCGTGTTGCACCCCTTTTTTGCTCGAATCGCGTTCGTTACTCGATTATTTCCGCTCGGAAAAGCATCAACCTATTGTTTATTTTCCGGCGCATCAGAAATGCCTTAAGTACTGCTCTATATGGAGGAACGGAAATTATTCTATTTCGTTGTCCGCTGGAGGAGGGCAAAATCGTGGAAGATGCTCCGGGCGAGTAAGCCTTAAGTAAATATTGCGTACAAAACATGACGGGTGCGACCATACCAGCACTAATGCACCGGATCCCATCAGAACTCCGAAGTTAAGCGTGCTTGGGCGAGAGCAGTACTAGGATGGGTGACCTCCTGGGAAGTCCTCGTGTTGCACCCCTTTTTTGCTCGAATCGCGTTCGTTACTCGATTATTTCCGCTCGGAAAAGCATCAACCTATTGTTTATTTTCCGGCGCATCAGAAATGCCTTAAGTACTGCTCTATATGGAGGAACGGAAATTATTCTATTTCGTTGTCCGCTGGAGGAGGGCAAAATCGTGGAAGATGCTCCGGGCGAGTAAGCCTTAAGTAAATATTGCGTACAAAACATGACGGGTGCGACCATACCAGCACTAATGCACCGGATCCCATCAGAACTCCGAAGTTAAGCGTGCTTGGGCGAGAGCAGTACTAGGATGGGTGACCTCCTGGGAAGTCCTCGTGTTGCACCCCTTTTTTGCTCGAATCGCGTTCGTTACTCGATTATTTCCGCTCGGAAAAGCATCAACCTATTGTTTATTTTCCGGCGCATCAGAAATGCCTTAAGTACTGCTCTATATGGAGGAACGGAAATTATTCTATTTCGTTGTCCGCTGGAGGAGGGCAAAATCGTGGAAGATGCTCCGGGCGAGTAAGCCTTAAGTAAATATTGCGTACAAAACATGACGGGTGCGACCATACCAGCACTAATGCACCGGATCCCATCAGAACTCCGAAGTTAAGCGTGCTTGGGCGAGAGCAGTACTAGGATGGGTGACCTCCTGGGAAGTCCTCGTGTTGCACCCCTTTTTTGCTCGAATCGCGTTCGTTACTCGATTATTTCCGCTCGGAAAAGCATCAACCTATTGTTTATTTTCCGGCGCATCAGAAATGCCTTAAGTACTGCTCTATATGGAGGAACGGAAATTATTCTATTTCGTTGTCCGCTGGAGGAGGGCAAAATCGTGGAAGATGCTCCGGGCGAGTAAGCCTTAAGTAAATATTGCGTACAAAACATGACGGGTGCGACCATACCAGCACTAATGCACCGGATCCCATCAGAACTCCGAAGTTAAGCGTGCTTGGGCGAGAGCAGTACTAGGATGGGTGACCTCCTGGGAAGTCCTCGTGTTGCACCCCTTTTTTGCTCGAATCGCGTTCGTTACTCGATTATTTCCGCTCGGAAAAGCATCAACCTATTGTTTATTTTCCGGCGCATCAGAAATGCCTTAAGTACTGCTCTATATGGAGGAACGGAAATTATTCTATTTCGTTGTCCGCTGGAGGAGGGCAAAATCGTGGAAGATGCTCCGGGCGAGTAAGCCTTAAGTAAATATTGCGTACAAAACATGACGGGTGCGACCATACCAGCACTAATGCACCGGATCCCATCAGAACTCCGAAGTTAAGCGTGCTTGGGCGAGAGCAGTACTAGGATGGGTGACCTCCTGGGAAGTCCTCGTGTTGCACCCCTTTTTTGCTCGAATCGCGTTCGTTACTCGATTATTTCCGCTCGGAAAAGCATCAACCTATTGTTTATTTTCCGGCGCATCAGAAATGCCTTAAGTACTGCTCTATATGGAGGAACGGAAATTATTCTATTTCGTTGTCCGCTGGAGGAGGGCAAAATCGTGGAAGATGCTCCGGGCGAGTAAGCCTTAAGTAATATTGCGTACAAAACATGACGGGTGCGACCATACCAGCACTAATGCACCGGATCCCATCAGAACTCCGAAGTTAAGCGTGCTTGGGCGAGAGCAGTACTAGGATGGGTGACCTCCTGGGAAGTCCTCGTGTTGCACCCCTTTTTTGCTCGAATCGCGTTCGTTACTCGATTATTTCCGCTCGGAAAAGCATCAACCTATTGTTTATTTTCCGGCGCATCAGAAATGCCTTAAGTACTGCTCTATATGGAGGAACGGAAATTATTCTATTTCGTTGTCCGCTGGAGGAGGGCAAAATCGTGGAAGATGCTCCGGGCGAGTAAGCCTTAAGTAAATATTGCGTACAAAACATGACGGGTGCGACCATACCAGCACTAATGCACCGGATCCCATCAGAACTCCGAAGTTAAGCGTGCTTGGGCGAGAGCAGTACTAGGATGGGTGACCTCCTGGGAAGTCCTCGTGTTGCACCCCTTTTTTGCTCGAATCGCGTTCGTTACTCGATTATTTCCGCTCGGAAAAGCATCAACCTATTGTTTATTTTCCGGCGCATCAGAAATGCCTTAAGTACTGCTCTATATGGAGGAACGGAAATTATTCTATTTCGTTGTCCGCTGGAGGAGGGCAAAATCGTGGAAGATGCTCCGGGCGAGTAAGCCTTAAGTAAATATTGCGTACAAAACATGACGGGTGCGACCATACCAGCACTAATGCACCGGATCCCATCAGAACTCCGAAGTTAAGCGTGCTTGGGCGAGAGCAGTACTAGGATGGGTGACCTCCTGGGAAGTCCTCGTGTTGCACCCCTTTTTTGCTCGAATCGCGTTCGTTACTCGATTATTTCCGCTCGGAAAAGCATCAACCTATTGTTTATTTTCCGGCGCATCAGAAATGCCTTAAGTACTGCTCTATATGGAGGAACGGAAATTATTCTATTTCGTTGTCCGCTGGAGGAGGGCAAAATCGTGGAAGATGCTCCGGGCGAGTAAGCCTTAAGTAAATATTGCGTACAAAACATGACGGGTGCGACCATACCAGCACTAATGCACCGGATCCCATCAGAACTCCGAAGTTAAGCGTGCTTGGGCGAGAGCAGTACTAGGATGGGTGACCTCCTGGGAAGTCCTCGTGTTGCACCCCTTTTTTGCTCGAATCGCGTTCGTTACTCGATTATTTCCGCTCGGAAAAGCATCAACCTATTGTTTATTTTCCGGCGCATCAGAAATGCCTTAAGTACTGCTCTATATGGAGGAACGGAAATTATTCTATTTCGTTGTCCGCTGGAGGAGGGCAAAATCGTGGAAGATGCTCCGGGCGAGTAAGCCTTAAGTAAATATTGCGTACAAAACATGACGGGTGCGACCATACCAGCACTAATGCACCGGATCCCATCAGAACTCCGAAGTTAAGCGTGCTTGGGCGAGAGCAGTACTAGGATGGGTGACCTCCTGGGAAGTCCTCGTGTTGCACCCCTTTTTTGCTCGAATCGCGTTCGTTACTCGATTATTTCCGCTCGGAAAAGCATCAACCTATTGTTTATTTTCCGGCGCATCAGAAATGCCTTAAGTACTGCTCTATATGGAGGAACGGAAATTATTCTATTTCGTTGTCCGCTGGAGGAGGGCAAAATCGTGGAAGATGCTCCGGGCGAGTAAGCCTTAAGTAAATATTGCGTACAAAACATGACGGGTGCGACCATACCAGCACTAATGCACCGGATCCCATCAGAACTCCGAAGTTAAGCGTGCTTGGGCGAGAGCAGTACTAGGATGGGTGACCTCCTGGGAAGTCCTCGTGTTGCACCCCTTTTTTGCTCGAATCGCGTTCGTTACTCGATTATTTCCGCTCGGAAAAGCATCAACCTATTGTTTATTTTCCGGCGCATCAGAAATGCCTTAAGTACTGCTCTATATGGAGGAACGGAAATTATTCTATTTCGTTGTCCGCTGGAGGAGGGCAAAATCGTGGAAGATGCTCCGGGCGAGTAAGCCTTAAGTAAATATTGCGTACAAAACATGACGGGTGCGACCATACCAGCACTAATGCACCGGATCCCATCAGAACTCCGAAGTTAAGCGTGCTTGGGCGAGAGCAGTACTAGGATGGGTGACCTCCTGGGAAGTCCTCGTGTTGCACCCCTTTTTTGCTCGAATCGCGTTCGTTACTCGATTATTTCCGCTCGGAAAAGCATCAACCTATTGTTTATTTTCCGGCGCATCAGAAATGCCTTAAGTACTGCTCTATATGGAGGAACGGAAATTATTCTATTTCGTTGTCCGCTGGAGGAGGGCAAAATCGTGGAAGATGCTCCGGGCGAGTAAGCCTTAAGTAAATATTGCGTACAAAACATGACGGGTGCGACCATACCAGCACTAATGCACCGGATCCCATCAGAACTCCGAAGTTAAGCGTGCTTGGGCGAGAGCAGTACTAGGATGGGTGACCTCCTGGGAAGTCCTCGTGTTGCACCCCTTTTTTGCTCGAATCGCGTTCGTTACTCGATTATTTCCGCTCGGAAAAGCATCAACCTATTGTTTATTTTCCGGCGCATCAGAAATGCCTTAAGTACTGCTCTATATGGAGGAACGGAAATTATTCTATTTCGTTGTCCGCTGGAGGAGGGCAAAATCGTGGAAGATGCTCCGGGCGAGTAAGCCTTAAGTAAATATTGCGTACAAAACATGACGGGTGCGACCATACCAGCACTAATGCACCGGATCCCATCAGAACTCCGAAGTTAAGCGTGCTTGGGCGAGAGCAGTACTAGGATGGGTGACCTCCTGGGAAGTCCTCGTGTTGCACCCCTTTTTTGCTCGAATCGCGTTCGTTACTCGATTATTTCCGCTCGGAAAAGCATCAACCTATTGTTTATTTTCCGGCGCATCAGAAATGCCTTAAGTACTGCTCTATATGGAGGAACGGAAATTATTCTATTTCGTTGTCCGCTGGAGGAGGGCAAAATCGTGGAAGATGCTCCGGGCGAGTAAGCCTTAAGTAAATATTGCGTACAAAACATGACGGGTGCGACCATACCAGCACTAATGCACCGGATCCCATCAGAACTCCGAAGTTAAGCGTGCTTGGGCGAGAGCAGTACTAGGATGGGTGACCTCCTGGGAAGTCCTCGTGTTGCACCCCTTTTTTGCTCGAATCGCGTTCGTTACTCGATTATTTCCGCTCGGAAAAGCATCAACCTATTGTTTATTTTCCGGCGCATCAGAAATGCCTTAAGTACTGCTCTATATGGAGGAACGGAAATTATTCTATTTCGTTGTCCGCTGGAGGAGGGCAAAATCGTGGAAGATGCTCCGGGCGAGTAAGCCTTAAGTAAATATTGCGTACAAAACATGACGGGTGCGACCATACCAGCACTAATGCACCGGATCCCATCAGAACTCCGAAGTTAAGCGTGCTTGGGCGAGAGCAGTACTAGGATGGGTGACCTCCTGGGAAGTCCTCGTGTTGCACCCCTTTTTTGCTCGAATCGCGTTCGTTACTCGATTATTTCCGCTCGGAAAAGCATCAACCTATTGTTTATTTTCCGGCGCATCAGAAATGCCTTAAGTACTGCTCTATATGGAGGAACGGAAATTATTCTATTTCGTTGTCCGCTGGAGGAGGGCAAAATCGTGGAAGATGCTCCGGGCGAGTAAGCCTTAAGTAAATATTGCGTACAAAACATGACGGGTGCGACCATACCAGCACTAATGCACCGGATCCCATCAGAACTCCGAAGTTAAGCGTGCTTGGGCGAGAGCAGTACTAGGATGGGTGACCTCCTGGGAAGTCCTCGTGTTGCACCCCTTTTTTGCTCGAATCGCGTTCGTTACTCGATTATTTCCGCTCGGAAAAGCATCAACCTATTGTTTATTTTCCGGCGCATCAGAAATGCCTTAAGTACTGCTCTATATGGAGGAACGGAAATTATTCTATTTCGTTGTCCGCTGGAGGAGGGCAAAATCGTGGAAGATGCTCCGGGCGAGTAAGCCTTAAGTAAATATTGCGTACAAAACATGACGGGTGCGACCATACCAGCACTAATGCACCGGATCCCATCAGAACTCCGAAGTTAAGCGTGCTTGGGCGAGAGCAGTACTAGGATGGGTGACCTCCTGGGAAGTCCTCGTGTTGCACCCCTTTTTTGCTCGAATCGCGTTCGTTACTCGATTATTTCCGCTCGGAAAAGCATCAACCTATGTTTATTTTTCCGGCGCATCAAAATGCCTTAAGTACTGCTCTATATGGAGGAACGGAAATTATTCTATTTCGTTGTCCGCTGGAGGAGGCAAAATCGTGGAAGATGCTCCGGGAGTAAGCCTAAGTAATATTGCGTACAAAACATGACGGTGCGACATACCAGCACCATGCACCGTCCCATCAGAACTCCGAAGTTAAGCGTGCTTGGGCGAGAGCATACTAGGATGGGTGACCTCCTGGAAGTCCTCGTGTTGCACCCCTTTTTTTGCTCGAATCGCGTTCGTTCTCGTATTTTTCCGCTCGAAAAGCATCAACCTATTGTTTATTTTCCGGCGCCTCAGAAATGCCTTAAGTACTGCTCTATATGGAGGAACGGAAATTATTCTATTTCTTGTCCGCTGAGGAGGGCAAAACGTGGAAGATGCTCCGTGCGAGTAAGCCTTAAGTAAATATTGCGTACAAACCATGCGGGTGCGACCATACCTCACTAATGCACCG